>CAMAPE010000010.1:15230000-15830000 GCA_945859875.1 Cuscuta europaea | reverse complement strand
GGAGCATCTTTTCTGATACACACACGCACACGCACACGCACACGCACATATGACCCGATGTTGTTCCCCAAGTCAAGAGCTAATAACAAATAAATTTAAATGAACTCATTATAATTATGATATTCTGTGTCATCCCTTTTTTACACATGTAGTCTTTGGCAACGGTCATGCTAAAACTAATGGATTTTACATGTTCTGACTTGTTGAGTTCAGCGTGGACTTGCTTCATACATTAAAAAGTATGCTTGCTCCAATGCAAAGACGGAAGATTTATGGTCTGTCCTCCAGGAAGAGTCTGGTCAACCAGTGAACAACCTAATGAATTCCTGGACAAAACAAAAGGGTTATCCAGTTGTCACTGTCAAGATAAATGATCATAATTTGGAATTTGAGCAGGTTTTCGCTGACTTGTGTATAATTATTTATAGAATCTTCATAAAACAATATCCAGTTTCTTTCCTTGCTTGGTATGAGTTTTCTGGAACATTAGTGGAGTATTTGTTTAATTTGATGACAGTCACAATTTCTGCTGAGTGGTTCTCAAGGAGATGGGCAGTGGATAGTTCCAATAACACTATGTTGTAGCTCGTATGATGCTCGCAAAAGTTTCCTGCTGCAAACAAAATCAGAAACTCTTTATATAAATGACTTGTTGAGCTCACAATCACAAATGAATTCATGGATAAAAGTTAATATAGATCAAACAGGGTTCTATAGGGTGAAATATGATGACAACCTTTCAGCAAGACTTAGATCTGCAATAGAGAACAAGTTCCTGTCAACAAATGATAGATATGGTAATTAATATAATACATCATAATCTTCATTTTATTTTTCTTGCTTGATTTAATAGTTTTGGAAATTAAATTCTTAATTCACACTTTCTGTTTGAAAAGGCATTCTGGACGATTCATTTGCCTTATCCATGGCGTGCTGTCAACCTTTGTCGTCATTACTTGCCCTGATGGCAGCTTACAGGGAGGAACTTAACTACACTGTTCTATCTAACCTCATAAGTGTAATTCTTCAACTTTTTTATTACCTTATTTTTCGTAGTTCGAGCGCAATCTTCAACATCTTTCCTCTTGATCATACAGATAAGTTATAAAGTTGCAAGAATCACGGCTGATGCTGCTCCTGAATTACTAAGTGACATCAAGCTGTTTTTCATTAACCTGTTCCAGTACTCCGCAGAGTATGTTCCTTACTCATATATAACTTTGCACCTGAAGAGATAAATGGCCCACAACTTATACTACGTAGTAGATAAAAGAAAAGAACACAGAAAAGAATGAAGAATGGCAAGAGATAAATGGCCCACAACTTATAGTAAATAAAATTATAAATATCCTAATATGTGCTTAAAAAAATTAAAACCTTCACCTACATGGTTATCATACTTGTATTGGGAATATTTGAAATTTAGTATCAATGTACTATACATCAATATGTTATACCATCTTGGTATGCTTTGCCTTATCATGTCTAACATAATATCCAAAGCCACTGTTTAGTTTTTAGAGCATACTATTTTAAACAAAGAGCATCTTAAGGTATCTGTATCTTTATCTTTATGTAATGGTATGAAACACATGACTCTTTAAATAGCTATTTTCATTCATGATCATTTAATTTCCTAAAATTTTTAGTGGGACCCATATCCATGTATAAATGCATTGAAAATTTAATAGTGGCTTTGACTCACATTTGGAGGATCAAAGCTCAGTCTTTATTTTATTAAAATCTAGTGGATTTGACTTATACATTTGGAGAGTCAAGTCTCTCATACTTGTGTAATCTTGCAAGAGAATTAATTGACAGCAGTAGACGCCAATGGTGTTATTTACATCAACCTATGAACTGTTTTTAACAAAGTTTCAGCCAAAAAATTCTCACAAGAATGTTTTAAAGTTGAAAACCTCAAGTGTGAGGCATGAGATGTACTGGTTCAAATCTTAATTTGGTGTCAATGCTAACTCTCTCCAAGTATGTTAGCTTCTTCTATCAACCACTTCTTGGTCCTTGTCAAATAACTTGATTGTGGATTTGGATTTGCAACTTCATTATTCCAAACATTATTACAGTTCTTGTATAGATAAATAACGGGCTTAAACCCAAGAAGAATATGAAATCTGAAGCCTAAACCTATTATATTTCTGTAATTACAGCTTTTATACTTAAACAAAGGTATGCATTGGACGAGCTAGGACTCTCCTTAGTTTTAATTTGGGTGGGTCAAGAAAAGTTCATTCATTTAATTTTTTATTAAAAATTTACATTTGGGAAAGAGTTTCCACCAAACTTGTGGCCCTGGGCCTGGTAGTGTTCACTTTTCTTTAAGTTCATAGCATTGAGTTTTTTTATAAAAGAAACTAATCTATTTAAAGCTGACAATTTTATATCTCTTTCTGATATGTATATCAATATATGTATATACTTTTTTTATTTACTAATTATGTTCTAACCCGCTGAATCGTGTGGTCTGTGACCCATTGGCGTTTTTGGTTCTCACCTCCTGCCCAGTACCTAAAACATCATAATAAGTCATATGTCAAACTCACAACCAAGCTTTTTGGTAAATGATAAAATTTGGATTTTTTGTGAAACAGAACTCTAAAAGATACTTGCACTTGTAAGTTATAAACCATGGGTGTAGAGTTGATGTTTTATTCTATGGTGTCATGTTCGGGGTAAGATATTACTAATCTTCAGTAAGTGTCCCATATTAAGCTTGACGTAATTAAAATGTGTTAATCACCTATGTTAAAACAAGGGAGCTCAGTTTAAAACATGATAATTAATAGTTGTGTTTGTTTAGAATAGGCATGACATGCGAATGTGGAATCATGGAATCTTTTCATTTAGTTGAAATTGAGTTGGAAATTCATTGCTGTGTAGACTGTAGGATTCACGGAATATTTTCTTCACACAGGAGGCTCGGTTGGGATCCCAAGCAAGGGGAAGGCCATTTAGATGCCATGTTGAGGGGAGAACTTCTTAATGTATTGGCAGCATTTGGGCATGATGCAACAATAAGTGAAGCAAACAGGCGCTTCCTTGTATATTTGGATGATAGAAGTACACCTGTTCTAACTCCAGACTTGAGAAAGGTTATAATTTTGACACATAACATGTGCTTTATTTTCATAATCTAGTAAATGTAAAGCTCACAGATGCATCCTCTCTCTCCTTTATTTTCCTCCTATCACTGGACAGGCTGTATATGTCGCTGTAATGCGGGATGCCAGCAAATCAAACAGATCAGCATTTGAGGCTCTCTTGAGAGTCTACCGAGAGACTGACCTAAGTCAAGAGAAGACTCGCATTTTAGGTAACTCTAGTTATTGCATTAGTATATAAGTGACAAATTGATGGATTAGATAATTTTTATTTCAGATGATCTAATGATGATGGATAAATTGAAAAAAATCTACTAATCCATTAAATAGTGATTAAAAGTCCAATAAAAACCCATCCAATCTATCAATCAACTACATTTTCACATCATCCTTCCATTTTCCTTTGCTTTTCATGTGTAGAGATGATTGAGGGATGCATGTGATTCATCTAATACATCTAATACATATTTGATTCATTGGGCCCAATTCTTTACTATTAATGAATGGGCTGGATAGATAGATTTGCCTCTAGATTAGATGGATGAATTGAATAAATGGTGGACACATGTTTTTTCCCTCAGACTGCGTAGATTAATTTGCTTTTGGCAACACCATGTATGATGAATAATGACCTTTTTGTTATTTTCAAGGCTCATTAGCATCTTCTCGGGACCCAGAACTCATTCTTGAAGTTCTAAACTTTATGCTTTCATCAGAGGTAATCTTAATTGTTGAGTCTGTGACAGCTACTAAGATGCACAATCACTTCTTGTAATGGTTTCTTTAAACTTAAATTCTTGACATCTTCCCATTCTGATGGGTATTTAGGTCCGGAGTCAAGATGCTGTTTTTGGACTTGATGTCAGTTTTGAAGGGCGTGAAGTTGCTTGGAACTGGTTTAAGGTGAGTACATATTGCTCTTGTTTTTGTAATAGTAGAATATATATTGCTTTGATGGGATTACTAAACATTTTGGTGCACAGGAAAACTGGGACAGAATATGCACAATTTATGGTCCCGGATTTCTAGTCACCCGCTTTATCGCTGCAGTTGTGTCACCGGTTAGTCACATTCACCTTTCACTTCGCCTTTGCATTTACTAAAGCGGTTCTATGTTGCTTCCTTATTAGGGAATTCATTTTCATGGGGCTAGGGAGGGAGTAATACATTACCTTGGAAAGTTGCTTCATGTTTTGGAAGACTTTATTTGTTTGGAAGTGTTCTCCACATAAAAAGCCCCAAATGAACTCTTATGTGCTATGTGGCACATGGTAAGGTATAACGAAGATTGAAATTTGAGTGGATAAAATTATAAGAAGATATAAGATGAGGAATAAGGATTTTGAATTCAGTAGTTGGCTGATCAGAATAATATAAATTGAAAAAGTCAGGGAAGAAGAATAAAGACAAAATGTTGGCTAAAACTTGAAAGCACAACCATCGCGAGTCATGAGTAGTGAATTGTCCCTTAGGAGGCAAAGAAAAATGATCTTTCTACCTCAGATTGAATAATTGGAAAAAATGTTTCCGCTTTGGGAATTGACTAGGAAATGAATGAACATTCTCGCATCGCAAACATGTCATTAGGTTAACTACAGTAATTTCTAATTCATGAACATGAGCGGTATTGGACACCACTGATGAATATATAATATTATCAACACATTCTGTATGTGCAATGTAGAATTCGTTCAACAAATTATGCATGTAATCAACCTTTTTTTACTTTTTTTAAAAATTTCCGTAGTTTGCATCGTATGAGAAGGCAAAAGAGGTGGAGGAGTTCTTTGCAACTCGGACGAAGCCTTTCATTGCGAGGAGCTTGAAGCAAAGCCTAGAGAAGGTTGATATAAATGCCAAGTGGGTCCAGAGCATTCAGAACGAGAATAACCTGGCTGAGGTGGTGAGGGAGCTCGCTCGCAGGAAATACTAATTCAATTTTCGGTAGTAAGCTGTGAAAGAACTTTGCATTTCATTCGACTAAAAATGTTTTTGTCTAATCCTTTCATCGGCTCATTTCACATGCACACACTTGCAAGTTGCACATTTATCTGTCAAGTGTAGACTGTAGTTTCAAATGCCTTAGGGCCAGTTCAACTGCACCTACCCAATCTTTTAATTTTCTCATGGTGAAGGAAGTTTTGGTCCATTTCGTATGTTCGGTTCTTTGCCTGAAAGTACAGCCCCTTCCATCCTGTCTTGAATATTTCATTATTTCATGGGCAATTATATATATATATATATATATATATATATATATATATATACACACACACACACACACACACACACACCAATTTACTTTTTACAGCCCTGACTAAATTTAAGTTAACTCAAACATTTAACATCTCTATTTTGACCTAGCATCCTATCAAGTATTAACTACCTTCCTGATTAAGACTTCTTAAAAGCGATACAATGTGCGGAGAGCTTCCTGAGTTTCCCAAAGATTAGTCTACGGCCGCTCTAGTAGTCTAGTGAATGTGTTGGCCACACGCCCACACCTCTTAACTACATACACATACAAAATTTAATGAAAAAATTGTTGAAATTATTTTTATTGGATTCGTCTCTAGTATAAGCTTCTTCAATTTCTACATAAAACGTGAAACTTTAAGGAAAATAGTTTTGGTTTTGCATATTGGTCCCCTCATTTTGAACTTGTGATAGTTTATTACTTTAAAATCATTTTCTTTTTAGAGAAATTAAATTTCCTTTTTAATTTGAATATTACGGTGTGATTTTATATTGTACAGAATTAATGAAAAGACGTTCCATTTTTTCAAAAGAGGGATTGGTTTGGTTGCTTAGACCATAGGAACAAGAAGGTTGGGGTTGGCGGTTGGGTACTTGGGTGTTGCATTACTGCCTTAGGGAGTTAGGGGTGATGTTTTTACTTGCAATGTAATTTGCTAGTCTGCTCTGGCCTGTTTAAGTCTAGTTTGGTCTGAACTGGTCTGGTCTGGTAATGTCTGATCTTTGTGTGTTTTATAACTACGGAAGTCTGAACTGGTCTGGTCTGCCCTGTTTAAATCTGATCTGGATTGAAAACAAAGTAAAAACATCCTAAATTAAAAAAAAAAAATTAGCTTTTAGCTTGAAAATGCTGAAGTTACACGTGCTTAAAAAGTACTTTAAAATTAAAAGTTGGTATACACGTGCTTTCAACTGTTTAGAGATGATTATAATGGGAAATTATTATGGGAAATTATTTAGCTTAAACCCAAATTACCCTTCACTTCTCTGCTATCTCTGCGTCTCCTCCATTGCTTCTTCTTTCTCCCAGACACACACATACACATCTACATACGGAGTACTCCGTATTATATAAGTCCGGCCTCTACTTTTTTTTACTTCTCCTTTTTCTCTAACCTGAGTCATAGAGAACAAAGATCGTATGTATGAGTGGCAAGGATTGAAGGACGGTGTATGGAATGGATTTTTGGGAATTGTTGATCCATCGTCTTTGGGGATGATTGGCGATTTTGGCTTCCTTTTTTTTTTTTGGATAAAATGTAAAAATATAAATCCAGAAAATAACATTACAATGTATCAAAAAATCAAAGAGAAATCTATCTAGGTAGCAAGCTAACCTAAAATAGTATCTACCGTATCAGCCTCCCCCCCCCCCCCCCCCACGTGGTAGGGGGGAGAGAGGATTTTTTTAAGAAGTCAAAAAGGCACGGGACAGGCCCCGGCTCAAATCACAAAAAGTCCAGTCCAATATACTCCAGCAGTCCAGGCCCGAATAGAAGACCTTTCCCTGCATCAAAAAGCATTCCTGCGTGTAAGCAGTCCAGAAGCAAAAAGAAGCGTGGCCCAAGTCACATCAAAAGGCCCATCCAGGAGTTTGGCCCGCGTCACCTTCAATTGCCCAGTCCACGTGTTTAGCCCGTTAGGGTTCCGGAAGCCCAGCTCGCCAGGCCCAACGTCGTTTTCTCCCAGCGCATCATGTTTGAGCGGCAATCTCATCCAAGGTCAACCCAGCTACAGTGCAACGTCAGACGAAGCGACAAGGAGTCCAATCGATTAGCAACCATCTGACACGTCATCGATTACGCCGATTGAACTGTTGTCATCTCCGGCGTATCTCCGGCGCAACAACTGTAGCCCAAACCAGTCACCAACCATCACACCCAATGTAACCCGTAACCACCCCCCACCCCCACCAGGCTCCGGCATCAGTCCCGGTGGCAATGGCGGAGGAGAAAAAAGTCCCAGCCGGAAAGTAACCACCTGTCAACCCGTAATCCCATCTTCCACCACCCACCCCCGTCGAGCCCCGGCGACCCCCGGCGGCATAGGTGAGGTAGCGAAAGAATGGCGTATTAACAGTACCCGGAAAGCAAACGGACATTTCAGATTCCCAAAACCCCATGGATCTCGGTCATCTTCTCCGACCCAAAACTCCACCAACACAAGCGCGATATCAACCTCAGGGTTTGAAAATCCACAAGCGCCGAATAGCAAAGAAGCAGATTTCGCCTCATTTCGTGACATTTCCTTCCGCACAAGTTGACGAACAGGGATAAGTCCCTATTTTCAGGTTTCGACCACCGGTGGCTGCAAACTCCCGATCCCCGGTCTTGGCCCAGCCGGGGATCCGTAACGAAGCAGAATAAAGCTAAGGCCGCGTGAAAAGAACTGCACCGGGACCACCCTCACCCGGTGCTGCCACAGAGAACGCCAAAACCCATGGAAGATGAACAACCTGCAAGCTTCCAGGTGCAGGAGGAAGACGAGCAGGTTCCTAGACATTCAGGGAGTCTAAACAGCCATTGACGAGTGTCCCCCTCCACTGTCCTCTGACGTTTACAACTACGCAACCATTCCGGCGTCACGTCTGAGGACGATAGAACTGCACTCGTCGGAGGGTTTTCACCCTGGTTGTGAATGAAAAGGAAAAGAAGAAGGCGAAGACGGTAGTCAATACCTGAAGCATAAACCGGCAGAAGGACCACCAGACCTCGTGCGGAAGAATCAGTCCAAGAACTTAGCTTATCTTCCACGTTGAAAACAGACCCTGGAAATCTGGCCCAGAACATCAGCAACGCAGCTTTCCAGAAAGACCAAACAGCACCCAACCACCAGTAATCCCATCCTCGGCCACTGAAAAAACGAGCTCCAAACTTTCCCATGGTCATCGAAACTGACGGTGGCAGTTGAAGTGCCATCGGAGCTCCTTTCATGCTGTGTACCAACTAAGTCAACAACCCACAAGGTTTTAGTAGTCTAGCATCAGGAGATGGATTCCAAAGATTTAGCCATAGCCATGAAACAAGCCCACCGGAGCCAGGAGGGCTCCGGCGGCGGCCACCGCGAGTGGTGGTGTCGGACCTGAGAAAGGGAGAAGAGTCTAAACCTCGAATGGTCTAGAGAGAGACGCTCTCAACTTCTCCTTTCAGGCGCTCGATTTCCTATTAGGCTCTGGCGATTTTGGCTTCCTTGAATTTACATGTTGTAGTTGATGATAGCCGCTTCAGATTTCTGATGGATACTCGAAAATATATTTTACAACAGATGAAAGGGGTGTTGTTATTAATTGTCCCGCTAAAATTGTCTCATTTTACCTTTTTGGGAAGTCTCAATCTTAGTGGGATGGAAGTAGTACTATTTTATTATAATACAAAAATGTTATCCATACGCCTGCACCGTCTATATAAATTGAAATATGAACTTCATCGATATGAAAATAGTGTATAAACTTTATCAGTACATTTTTCTCCGCATTCCACCATCGTCAAGAATTCGTAGTTTATCTTTGAATTTTCCCCTAAATAATTATGAAATACAAAAAGGTAAAAGTGCATAAAAGGTACTTGTTAACTTGTGATTTGAGCTTCATTTTTTAACAAGAGACATGTTTCAATTAAGTTATCACAATCGGGGCATGACTTTTAACGCCGTTAGAAAAATTAACTCCGATTTTCAAGTCTCCGAAAAATTAAAAGAAAAATACTGGGCGATGCGCTTCGTTAAGAAGACTCCCAGACTATCTTTCTTTTTTGTTTCCAGCCACCCTGATGCTAGAAAGTCCACTAGAAAAGTGATATTAGTGAATTTTTAAAAATAATCCAAATAAAGCCGAAAAATCCAAAAAGAATGATAGTTTGTTGATCTCCTTGATGAAGCGCACCTCCTAGTATATTTATTTTAATTTTTTGAAGACTTTTATAAATCAGAGTTAATTTTTCTAACGACGCTAGATGTCATGCCGCAACTTTGATAACGGAATTGAAGCACATGTCTCACTTTTTTAAAAAATGAAAAACGGGCTCCTGTCTGGAAACGGTTCAAACCACAAATACATTTTGTGTACTTTTCTCAATAAAAAATCTCAATAAAAAATGTACTCCGTATAAAATGTGTTAATTTTTATTTTTGAGTTTTTGAGTTTTTTCGGTTGATAAAAAATAAAGCGGGCTTAAGTAAAGTTCTTTTATTTGCAGGCACTTTGAATTAAAAATTGTGTTTCATGCTTTTCAGCTTAAAAACTCTGTAATTGATTCAATTTTTTTAAAACACAATATATGTGCAATATTAATATCATTTTATAAAAAGTCATGAATAACATTAAGTAAAAATTACTTGGAAAACGGTCATGAATAACTCCAAGTTTATATTACTTGGAAAAATTGAAAGTAAAAAAAGTTACTCCGTATAATAACATTACATTAAAACGAGATAAATGTTTTTTTCTGGGTCCTTCAGCCGACAAGCGTTGCATCCTGATTTGTTTTTGGTCATTCTTTGATTTTTCTTTTTCTTTCTTTCTTTTGGACTGTTAGTAACCCTTCTAACTTCAATTTTTCCGTTTTGAAATTTTAGCCCCTCAATTTGATCTCCAATATACTAGTAATAAGTAACAAGATCAAAATTTAATTTTTTACGGAGTAACATTTTGGACTCCTATTGAACTAGAGTTGCTAATTTTATTGTAGTTTGTTCTAAAAGTCTTATTGCAGAATCGAATGATCTATAATCCAATCATGGATTCAAACCAAATGTGCATTCAATTGAATGATTTATACTCCCTCCGAGATTGAATTGCAAATTTTGACCGGAACAAGAATTAAGGAATGACAATAAATGATGCTTGCTTTTTACACTTTTGCTCATCTTTCTAAAAGTAGATTCCTTTAAGTTAATATGGAAAAAGTAAAGGTAAGAGTAAATTTGTCACTTTATTCTTATTTACATACCTAAAATAGAAAGTGGAAAACCATTTTGGGACAACCAAAATAAGAAATTTTGCAAATCAAATTGGGATGGAGGGAGTATTAAATTCTCACAATAATGTATTAATGTGCATTCAATTGAAGACACAGCACAAAAGCAATTATAAAAATGTGTTGGCATTATTGTAGGCTGTATATTATGCATCTCTTTTATTTCAAATGATGAGCTTCTTAAGTCATACTCCCTCCGTCCAGTTAGAAGGTTCCCGTCCACTATTCTCATGGTCAACTTAAATCATTTTTAATCTTTTACTTTATAAATCAAATTTTTGCCAAATTTACATTTTTTTATCAGGCTTTGTAGCGGTTTTAATGTAGTTTCTGAATATGTTAATTTTATTTACTAAAAATAAACAGATTGTGAATATGGATTAAGTTGCTTTATCGACAGTCAAGCATCGTAAATCGTTCACGGGAACCTTCTAGCGGGATTCAGGGAGTACAACATAATCTGTTGGATTATGGAACAAAATATTTTTAAATATATTTTATTAATTAAATAAAGAAAAAATAGGAGCCTGCTTGATAATATAGAAATTGGTTGAATCAGTTGATGCACCTGAAGTTGATGAATTTCTGGCTAAATTGGATGAATCTGCTCAATTATGAAAAACAATACGAAGTATATTTTATTATTAAAATAAAGGAACAATTATATCAAAAGATCTAAAATGATCTTCTACCGTATTTTCAACTAGCTAGAAATGTAACTTCAACCTTACTTATTTGAATTATTACACAATTCATCACAAAAAATCAAACGTGTCTTGCTTTTGTGGAGAGTTGGTTGATAAGATTGATAAAATGAAAAATAGATTCACCAAATGTCTTGGCCAAGGTCAGGTCAGGTCCGAGTCTTTGACCGGTCAATCTCAGGTTTTAAACAGTTCACTTAGGGGGTGTTTGGAACTGATTCTGATTCTGCTTCTTTTTTAAAGCAGAAGCAGAATCAGAATCAGTTTTCAGAAGCTGGTCACCCCAGCTTCTAAAAAAACTAATTCTATGAGTAAATTAGAGCATCAGAATCACTTCTGCACTTTTTCTCAAACTCTCCAACTTCTGCTTCTGCTCCGTGAAGGAGACAGAAGCAGTTTTAAGAATCAAATCCAAACACCCATTTAAAAGACTAGATTATTGTTTGCTTTGTTTTTGGATTGTTATCTTGGCAGAATAGTCGCGACTCTCAATTGTGAAAGAAAGTTTACCACATTCCATTCAATAGGTGTCTTTTGGAGGAGTTTCCTGGACAAAAACTATATACCCAACCTGTCTGCAAAAGAGAAGCATCGAAAATTAGCAATCCAAAAGAACCATCTCCTACACCGTTTACTCTTTTTAAAGAATCCATCACCGGCCTGCTCCTGCACTTTGAAGAAGCGGAAATATAATAAAAAACGAAAACAAAAATGTCGCAGAGTTCAGAAAAAGAGGGAAAATAATGGAGCACAATAGGAAGAAGAAGAAGAAACAAAAAGGGGAGAGTAGTTTGGCTGGGAAGAAGACTGGGGAGAATGGAGAAAAAGGAGAAAAGAAAGCAAGAAGGAAGAAGGGAGCGGTGGAAGAAGAAAGTAGCTCGAGTAGAAGAGGAGAAAAAGAAAAACATAAATATGTGGACTGTCACGTCAGCTATATGGCCGGGGAACCGGATTTACTTTGCCAAGTTTGACACGAGAATTAATAAAGTAAAAACTGTGTAATTGAAGTTTGCGCAAAGAAGAGAGAATTAACTGGAACAATTATAAAGGATGGAGGGAGTAAATTTGTTTGTTTTTGTAAAATTGGTGGGCTTAATGAGGAGTTTGTTTGGTTCAAGGGCTTAATCGACTTTTTTAGGCTATGTTTGGCACATCAAGCTGGAACTGGAGGCTATGTCTGAATTAGGGGCTATTGTCTGGATCAGAGACTATTGTCGGAAGCTGGATTTTGAAGTGCTGAATCTGAATTACTAGCTGAATAGAGTAAACCCGTTTGGCAAAAAGAGCTGAGAGAGTGACCGGATAATATGAAATTACATTAAAGAGCATATAATTTATTAATAGAACAAAATATTTATTATAATGATTTTATATTTAAATAAATATTACACCGTACTTTGTGTATATTACATATACTTTTTGAATGAAGAAATACCTCTTCATGAAGAAATACCTCTTCATTGAAATAAAGGGTTGGTCTTTATTTATTACATAATGATACTCTGTAATTATTACTTCGTATTTATTAACTATAGTCATATTGTGCCTCTAACATTACACTCTTGACTCTTCTCGTTAGCAAAAGCACCAATCCAAATTTGGGATATAATAAAGATCATCTCTTCGTTAAAACTGGTAGCAAATAAATCAACACGAGACTCATCAATGGGCTTGAGCAAAATTCTGGTGTTCCTAAATCCTAACCTTCTCAAAGTAGTCCCAAACGAGGCATCTCAACTCCAGCTAACCAAATAACAAGATGTACGATGACTCAAGCGTCTTTGTACAGTGGTACAAACAGTGAGAGGGGGAATGGAGGATAGTCAAAGAGTGGAGAATCAACACTACTAGTGGCGACGCACGATTCTGGGAAGATTGAACAGTCGTTCCCCATCTTCCAAATTCAGGGGAATTCTTCAAGATTGATAGAGGGGTGAAGATGATCAGTGAATGAAAGAGAGAAGCGAGAGGATACTATGGGAAAGTGTGTAAATTATACACTAAACTGAACGGAAACGCTAGGCTGAGTAGCGTGTGGGTTCAGTTCAATTATTTAAGATCCATCCCACTTAAGCTCTTTTGCCAAACAAGATTCTTAACAAAATAATTGACTGAATTTAAAATATTCCAGCCCATTTTGAGCTTATGTGGCTTGCCAAACATAGCCTTAGTATATCACAAGGCTTAGGGATCGATCCGGGCCGGTCCGGTTCCGGTTCCGAGACAGGCCCGGGCGGGCTTTTTTGCAAAATGTTGGGCCCGGAACCGGCCCGGGTTGATACCGGGTCCGGGCCTAACCGGGCTGGGCCGGGCCCGGGTCAAGTTCATTTTTTTTTGTTTTTTGGTTTCTAATTAACACTCGACCCCCCCCCCCTCACCCTCACCCCCCAAACTCCCCCAAAACACCCAACCCTAACCTAGAAAAGCAAAAAAAATTGAAAAAAAAATTGAACCGGGCACGGCCCGAACCGCCCGGGCCGGTTCACCAAAACATGGACCCGAGCCCGGCCCGCCCGGCCCGCCCGGCCCGCCCGGCCCGCCCAAACGGGCTAAAAGCCCGAAACCGGCTAATCGGTCTCGGTCCGGTCCCAAAAGGAGTGAGGGACTCCTGATGGAGTATATGGCCCGGGAACCCCCGGCCCACAGACTCCTACTACTCCAGCAAAGGCCCAACAGGCCCAAAAGGCCCAACAGGCCCAATTCACAGCGCCCGGAGTACCAAGCAGTCCGCACAACGCACAGGGGTGCCTTCGGCCCCCTGGCCGAAGGCTCCAGATTCTCACAGAACGGGTTTCTCAAGCAAACTAAGAAACTGGGAGAAAACGGCGAAAACAGCAGCCCTCGGCACTGTGAGCCCTCGGCACCAGGGGTGCCATCGGGAGGAAGAGCCCTCGGCTACTGCTCTATAGCCGAAGGCATCTCACTCGACAAGATATCCGCCTCACATGCGTACAGATCACCGTATTCTGCACAGACGTCCCATCCAACAGCCGCATTAAATGCGGCCACATGCGGCTGCCAGCGCCAACCAGTTGAGGTGACCCCTCGGCCAATGAGCGCTTGACACGTGTCCCTGCCCGGCATTTATTGCTGCTATAAATAGCACCCCATTTCCTCATTTGTAACCACGCTGAAAAGTGATAACACACTTAATACATATCGAATATACACTCTCTCTCTTACTTATTTGCTCTGACTTCTCTCTAGTTATTCTCCGCAATAACCCTTCGGATATATACCCCCGGGTAGACTATCCATCATTTGGTGCTCTCGTTGAGAGCCTGAACAATCGAGTAAGAAACCCTCCCCCTCGACCAAACACAAAAACTAGCCCTCTATCAAAATGGTGAGGACAACACGTGCAAACTCAAAGAACGTAGAAGACAAGAACCTGCCCCTCGGCGACGTCAACGCCCCCGAAGCCTCTCATAGGGCTCCCGAGGGCGGTGTCATCGCTGGGCTGGAACAGGCGGCTGTCGACCTACGCCTTCAGATCCAACAAAATGCCCCCGATGCCCGCCTCGGCCTCGAGGCCAAGAAGAAAAACCGGAGCGATGACCAAGTCAGCCCTCCGGTTCTCACCATCGACGTACAATCGGCGCTCTCCGCCTTCATCCAGACGCTCACCCAGAACCCGGGTGCCTTCGGCACCCTGGCTCCAGCTCACCCTCAGATCGGGGAAAATATCATACTTCCCCCTCTGCCACACCCCTTCGGAAATCCCATCCCTCGGGTGAGAAACGACGAAGGGGTGGTGGCCCAAGAAACATCCTCCCAGGAAGTTCAGTCCCGGGACCGCCATAATGACAACAGGGAGAGGCCCCGTACTTCCGCCCTCAACCGGCTCGGAGGAGGGCCAGATCGCCGAGGGGTCCAAGACCGCCTCGGGGGGAAAGCACTCCAAAGGCCCCAGGAAAGCGGGGGATCTGTTTCGAGGGCAGACGAGGAGCGTCCCCCTCGGGACAAGGGCAAGGCACCCCTTCATGCCGATGATGCTCGGCACCAAATCAACCAGGCCCACTCGGCCCGGGTTCGTTCGCAGGGGGCGGAGACCCTCCCGAGGGACCCTCGGGACGAGATTATTGCGGCCCTCCAGCGCCGGCTTGACGAAATGGAGTCCAACAAAGCTCACGCCACCACCTCCACCCCTCACTCAGATCTCAAATACGAGGCCATGATGGCCAAGATGGAGGAGTTACAGAAGAAGGTGGCCGAGGGCTCCGGGGAACCCGTCATCCAGCTCCGGACTCGGACGCCATTTACCCCAAGGGTATTGGCGGCCCGGATCCCGGAGAAATACCGAGGGCAACACATACAGCCCTACAGCGGAAAAACGGACCCCCAGGAGCATTACAGCAAGTACCAGAACAGCATGATGATGGTGGGGGCATCAGACGAATATTTGTGTCGTTGGTTCCTCTCCACCTTAGAGGGACCAGCATACGAATGGTTCAACAGGCTGCCCGAGGGCTGTATTGATTCATGGCAAGAACTCGCCCAGCGGTTCTTAACACAATTTGCCGGGAGGCGTCGCACAAGGAAGCACTTCTCCCACCTCCTAACGATACGCCAGAGGAAGGATGAGACCCTTCGGGATTTCCTGGAGCGCTGGAGGACGGAGGCCGACAAGGTCGACGGTGCTGATGACGGGACCCTCCTGGCCCTCCTACAAACCGTCCTCCGCACCGGCAACTTTTCAAGGAGCCTCATCATTGAACCCCCCCCCCCCCCCCCCCCCCCCCGCGACTACATAAGGGCCTTGCAGCGGGGGGACCGATATGCTGAGGCCGAGGAGGTGGAGAAGTATCACCAGCATCCGGACCAGCAGCCCCCGAGGGATGACAACAAGCACAACCGAGGGCCGGGGGCTCCTCCAAATCGCCCCAAGGCTTCGGGGCCCTCTGATGACCTCCCTCGGCAAGGCCAAGCCAAGCCCGGGGGAGGTTATAGGAGCAACCCTAAGACTTGGGCCCAGCCCATTCTCCTGGACCGCCCTCGGACCCCATTGACGCACCCCGTCAGCATCATCCTCGATTTTGCAGAGGAGAGGGGCCTCGTTGAACGCGATACTCGCGCACCCCCGGAGGTACACGCTATCAACCCTCAGTTCCCCTACTGTCGCTTCCATCGACACCAGGGGCACAGGACCGATGACTGCCATCAACTGAAGACGGCCATCGAGAGATTAATACAAGCAGGGCACCTGTCCCAGTTTGTCCAGAGCCCTCGGCAGGAGGGACCTTCTCATCAGGGGCCTCCCCGAGGGCATCACACGAAGGTAAACGCTTGGGTAAACCCGAATACCATCCCCCTCGGCAAGAAAAGGGAGATTGGAAACTTGGAAGAAGAGGAGGAGGAATACCCCCACTACCAGGAGAAAAAACGCCACATCCTCATGATCACCGGTGGCAACACAGGGGCGATTCCACCAGCCAGCGAAAGAAGTGGGCTCAATCGCTTTACGTAGGGGAAGTCACTCATATGCCCCCGGTAAAGCGATTGAGGGAGGAACCCATCACCTTCACCAACGCAGATCTCCCTCCTACTTCTTCTCCTCACCGGGATGCCTTGGTGATTCGAACGGAGATCAACGACACCATCATTCACCGAACTTACGTTGACACGGGCAGCTCCGTCAATGTAATGTACCTCAGCACCTTCAGAGAGCTGCATCTGGAGAGGGGGTCCCTTCGGCCCATTAAGACCCCTCTTGTCGGCTTCACCGGTGACACCATTGATTTCGAGGGGGTAATAACCCTCCCGGTGATCTTCGGCGACGGGTTCCATAGAGCCCAGCTCGAGGTAGAGTTCGTCGTCGTCAACATTGACTGCGCCCACAACATCATCCTCGGCCGGCCAGCCCTCGAGGACCTCGAGGCCATCATCTCCATGAGGCACCTCTGCCTCAAGTTTCCCACCGATGGGGGCATTGGCTACTCCCGGGGGAACCAAAAAATTGCCCGTGCCTGCTATCTTCAGGTCACTAAGAAGGTAAGCAAGACGGAACTCCGTGTTGACACCATCACCGGAGCCGTCGACCAGGAGGAAAGAAGGCCGAGGGCTGAACCGGCCGAGGACGTAGAAGACTTTGCGCTCGATCCGGCCCAGCCGGAGAGAGTCGTGAAGATTGGAGCCCAGCTCCTTGAAGATTTGAAGACCGGTATCACCGACGCCCTCCGCGCCTACTCCACTGTCTTTGCATGGGGGCCGGAGGACATGCCGGGAATTAGCCGAAGGGTCATCACCCACCGCCTCTCGGTGGACCCCTCGGCAAAAGCAGTGCAAGAACGAAGAAGACCCCTCTCCGCCGAGAGAAGGGAATTTGTGAAGAAGGAGGTCGCCATGCTCCTCTCAATCAAGCACATCAAGGAGGTAAAATACCCCTCATGGCTAGCAAATGTAGTCCTCGCCCAGAAGCCCCCTACCTTCCGCATGTGCGTGGACTACACCGATCTCAACAAAGCATGCCCCATGGATCCATTCCCTCTACCAAACATTGATCAATTGGTGGATGAGACCGCGGGGTGTGAAATCATGTCCTTCCTCGATGCCTTCCGAGGGTACCATCAAATATTCATGCACGAGGAGGACGCCGAAAAAACTGCCTTCATGACTCCCGAGGGCATCTTCTGCTACCTAGTGATGGCCTTCGGCCTAAAGAACTCGGGGGCCACTTACACCCGGATGGTGGCCCGGGTCTTTCAAGCCGTCCTAGGGCGCACCATGGAGGCCTACGTTGACGACATGATCGTCAAGAGCAAGCAATCTTCCAGCCATGCTGACGACCTCCGGGAAATCTTCGCCATCATGCAAAAATTCAACCTTCGGCTAAATCCGAAGAAGTGCACCTTTGGCGTCCAAGGAGGCAAATTCTTAGGCTACATGGTGAGCCGACGGGGTATTGAGGCCAATCCCGAGAAGATCCAGGCCATCATCAACATGGAGCCCCCACACAATGTAAAGGAAGTTCAACGGTTGACGGGCCGCCTGGCAGCCCTCAACCGTTTTCTATCTAAATCGGCGGAGAAGTCCCTACCCTTCTTCCAGATCATGAGGAAGACGGCTGGCTTTCTATGGACTCCAGAATGCCAGGGGGCTTTTGACGAGCTCAAACGGTATCTATCTTCACCCCCTGTGCTCTCCAAACCCAAGGTAGGGGAGACTCTTTACCTCTACCTTGGGGTCAGCCCGGCGGCCATCAGCTCTGTGCTCATCCGGGAGGAAGACGGCATCCAGCATGCCATCTTCTACGTTAGCAAGACCCTAAGGGAGGCTGAGCTCAGGTACTCCCCTGTGGAAAAAACGGTGTTAGCCATCGTTTGGACTGTCAAGAAGTTGGGCCACTACTTTCAGGCCCACCCGGTTCAGGTCCTCACCCATCAACCCCTCGGCGCCCTCATGAGGAGCCCCACCAGCTCCTCCCGCATGGTGAAATGGGCTATCTTCTTGAGCCAATACAACATTGACATCCGTTCAAGGCCTGCCATCAAGGGCCAAGCCCTGGCAGACTTTGTGACGGAATGTACCGCAAGGGCAGCCACGGACGGGGAGCCCTCGGCTACCTCGGACGACTGGTGGACCCTCTACACTGATGGCTCCTCCGCGACCAAAGCATGCGGGGGAGGGGTAGTCCTCATTACTCCCGAGGGCTTCAGGGCCTACTATGCAATCCGCTTCTCCTTCAAGGTCTCCAACAATGAAGCCGAGTATGAGGCCCTCCTATGTGGCCTTCGGCTGGCTGCCAACATGAGGGCTCGGCAGATCCACATCAAATGCGACTCCAAGTTGGTCGTTGGCCAAATCTCCGAAGAATATGAGGCCAAGGAAGGAAGAATGAAACAGTACAAGGAAGCAGCCAAGGAGTTGCTTAAGGTATTTGAGGCACACTCTCTCACTCAAATACCGAGGGCTCAGAACTCCGAGGCCGACATATTATCTAAACTCTCGGCAGACTCCCCCGAGCACATCTCCAAGATTGCCAAAATCGAGGAACTCAGCCTCTCAAGCATCCATGCAAGCCCCGTGATGAACGTACAACGACGTCAGGAGGATTGGATTTCAGATATCACCGCCTTCATCTCCACAGGGCAGCTACCCGAGAATGAGGCCCGCGCTAAACTGGCAAAGCTGAGGGCTCCCAGCTACACCATCGAAGATGGAAGGCTCTACAAACGATCTTACAATGGCACGCTACTTCGGTGCCTTCATCCAGATGAAGCCGAGGTCGCAATGGAGGAAGTGCACAGTGGCACTTGCTCAGCTCACCAGGGACCCTTCTCCATGTCCCGAAGGCTCATTCTCCAGGGCTACTTCTGGCCAACCATGGCCAGGGATTGTGCTGACCTTGCCCGGAGGTGCACCGCATGTCAACATTTCCAGAAAGCCCCCGGCAGGCCAGCGGTCAACTATGCCCCCATCAGCACATCTGTCCCATTTTCTCGATGGGGGATAGACCTTGTGGGCCCTCTGCCGAGGGGTACCTCCAACAACAGATACATCATTGTGGCCGTCGACTATTTTACCAAGTGGGTGGAGGCTGAACCCCTCGCCAACATCACAGAGGCGAAGTGCCGTCACTTCGTCCTCAAGAACATCCTCACAAGGTTTGGCGTCCCCCAACAGATCATCTCCGACAATGGAACACAATTTGAGGCAGCCCCCTTCTGTGCCCTTCTGGAGGCATGGGGCATCAAACACACCTTCTCCTCCGTTGCCTACCCTCAAGGCAACGGGCAGGTAGAGAATGCCAACCGGACCTTGCTCGAGGGCCTCAAAAAGAAGCTGGAGGCCGAGGGAGGTGGCTGGGTGGAAGAACTTCACAACATCCTCTGGGCCTACCGCACTACCCCTCGGCGCGCTACAGGTGAAACACCCTTCTCCCTCTGCTACGGTTTTGAAGCCAAAGCTCCTACGGAAGTCACCCTTCCTACCCGAAGGGTGATCCAATATGACCCCGAGGTCAACGACAGCAACATGGCCATCGACCTGCACCTCATTTCAGAACGCCGGGAGCAAGCCTTCATCCGGGCAGAAAACTACCGAAGGCAAGTTAAAAGCTACATCGACGCCAAAGTTCGAACCCGGGAATTTCAAGTGGGGGACTATGTCCTCCGGAGGAGGGAAGCCAGCCAACCAACCGAGGGAGGAAAAATGGCACCAAAATTCGAAGGCCCCTACATCATAGCAGCCATCATCAAACCCGGGACTTACAAACTCAAACGCCCCAACGGGAAAGAGGTCCCTAGGCACTGGAATGTACACCATTTAGTTAAATTTTATCAATAATGTAAGAGCGGCCAAGCCCTCATAACTAGTGAATGTACTATCCAATGGCCCAAGGCCTCCAATTTCGAAGAATGAAGATACATTCAAGACATCAAGCCCTCATACTGACTACAGGCCCCAGGCCTCACCACAAGAAGAACCCCCTCCGGTACCCATTGCCGAGGGCGGACACCATCAACACCTACGACAAACAGTGGAAACACCACGTGTTTTCAGTCAAGACCCCTCGGCACCCAGTGTCGAGGGTACTTCCCCACCTTCAACATCAAAAAAGAAAAGATTAGAACACCAAGTGTTCCTACAGAAGACCCTTCGGCACCCAGTGCCGAGGGCACACCTCCCTCATCAAATATCGAAACGAAGAAAAAACACCAAGTGTTTCAAAGAAGACCCCTCGGCACCCAGTGCCAGGGATATGCTCTCCTAACAGCTTCCAAACATCTATTGGGAAACACCAAGTGTTTCATTTGAAGACCCTTCGGTACCAAGTACCGAGGGTAGACGCCTACATCAACTACAACAAGAGAACACCAAGTGTTCCTACAGAAGACCCCTCGGTACCAAGTACCGGGGGGCTACACATCGAAACTAACACCAAGTGTTGTTTCTAAAAGCCGTACCCCACGAGGACGCATATACCGAAGGCGCCACCATCGGTGCCGGCGGCACGTAGTGCCCCCGGCCATTTGCAACTAGTGTGCAAATGAAAACCCTTCCTTGAAACGCTTTCCGCGTCACTACCCCCAGGGTATGACAGGCATGAGAAATGTCCAGGATTCGACTTTCAAAAACGGAACACTATCCGCGTCACTGCCCCCAGGGTATGACAGACATGAGAAATGCCCAGGATTCGACTTCCAAACCGAAACGCTCCCCGCGCCACCACCCCAAGGGTGTGGCAGGCCACAGACTATGTCTAGCGCCGAGGGGACGACTTTCAAAAATGAGGCGCTTTCCGCGCCATCCCCCAAGGGGAGGCAGGTTACGGACCACCATATCTTGTGCCCAGGAAACGTCCATCGATCCCCTCGGCACTCGGAAGGTTAACCCGAGGGAGGAGAGCCATTGGTGTATTCTGATGGTCTCCTAATAGGCCCAGCCTTACCAAGAAACCAAGTTTCTTGATGCCTTCCCTTCACCATCAAAAAAAGGGGAAAAAAAGGGGGTGAAGGGGAGTAGACTCAGCGAGAAATCAAAGAGTGCACTCCAACAAAATCACAACATGCCGAGGGCTCCCCACGGGAACACCTCCGGCAATTGAAGACTCCTATTTCCCGAAGGATACTACTCAAGGAAATATCATCAGGAAACAGCTAAGTCCACTACCTGGTCACCTCCGGTCACAAAGACACCGAAGGCTTCAACAACACCTCCGGTACTTCAAACAAACACCGAAGGCATCCGTTATGCACAAATACCGAGGGCCCTTTCCCCATGACAAGGATCAAATTCTACGACTTTTGAAGTGTATGCCGAGGGCACACACTCCTCATTGGCTTTCTTCACAACAACAGGAGTCAACATCAATGTATGCTTAGAAAAAATTCTAAATCCTGAAGGAGCAGCCCCCGGCCACCCGAAGGCTACACAGGGAAGCAGCACTTGAAAAATTTCTAAGTCCCAAAGATTGGGCCCCCGGCCCAATCAATATTACAGCCAAGGGAATATGGTGGCCGAAGGCCATGCAATACAACAACACTTAAAAAAAAAGGGTGTTCCGTCCTGAATGAGTAGCCCCCGGGGCATCTCGCAAAGCGATGTGGAATCAGAGGGCACCTATCACCCGAAGGCACCCAAGGGAAATTTACACTTAGAAGATTTTCTAAGTCCTACATGTTTTCCCCCCCGGCCAACTACTCATACATCAAGGAGGGACGCCATCTACCGAAGGCTCCCAGGGGAAAATCCACACTTAGAATATTTTCTAAGTCCTACATGTTTTCCCCCCCGGCCAACTACTCATACATCAAGGAGGGACGCCATCTCCCGAAGGCTCCCAAGGGAAAATCCACACTTAGAATATTTTCTAAGTTCTACATGTTTTTCCCGGTCACCTACTCATACACCAAGGAGGGATGCCATCTCCCGAAGACTCCCAAGGGAGATTTACACTTAGGATATTCTCTAAGTCCTACATATTTCCCCCCCGGACAGCTACTCACACATCATGAAGGGATGCCAACTCCCGAAGGCTCCCAAGGGAAACTCTACACTTAGAAGATTTTCTAAGTCCTACATATTTCACCCTCATCTCAAGGGACCTAATTGCCGAAGGCTACCTATCAATCGAGAGCTACGGTACACAAGGAATCAACACTCAAGAAAATGTCCTAAGTCCTAAAGAATTGGCCCCCGGCCTATTCAATATTTCAGTTGGGGCTCCACAGTAGCCGAAGGCTACATGACATACTACACTTGCAAAAAATCTCTAAGTCCTGATTCCTACTGAACCCTCGGTCCAACATTCACACATCAGGAAGGGAGGCCATATCCCGAAGGCTCTCAAGGGGAAATCTACAATTAGACATCTACACTTAGAAATCTACACTTAAAAAATTTTCTAAGTCCTAATTGCTGCTGAACCCTCGGTTGCATATCCAGCGGAGGGTGCCCAACTACCGAAGGCTCCCAAGGGCTAGCTACAATCAGATGGTATTCTAAGTCCTAAGACATACATTCAAAGGAACAAGACATACATTCAAAACAAAGACGAAGGCATACATTCAACAATGAACAGATCAGAAGGAAGCATATCATATACACCAAGCCCGAAGGCAATCATTCAATTACAACACAAAAATAGTCAATGTGATCATTACAGAGTGTGGCCAAAGCCGAGGGGCAACAAAAGTTTCATTACAAGGTTTTTTTTAAAAAAAAAATTGACTAAGTAATAGTCTTCTCGGCAGCTTCAGCCTCGTTGTCACCGGGGGCATCTTCCACGACAGCCTTGGAGGAGACTTCTTCTCCGGCAGCATCACCCCCGACGGCTCCAACCCCGTCACCCCCCATCATCACAGAATCATAGATTGTTGGCCGCTCTTCACCCGGGGGGAGGGGAACTCTGACATCTGGTTGCAACGGAGGGAGGCCGTATACCGAGGGGTCAAATTGTTCGAGGGATACACCGAAGTGCCTGGCGAGCCTCCGGTATATCAGGTGCTGGGTAAAAAACTCACCCCCCTGATAGTAGGCGTCGCCCCTGTCGGTCAGTCAGTCAACCCCGGGGCCTTCTACCCAAGCGTCCACCGAGGCTGCCACCACGGAGGCAACCCACTCCTTATGGCCCTCGGCCCTCCAGCCCTCAGCAAGGAACTCCGCAACTGCCTCCCCTCGGGCCTCAGCCGCAGCTCTCTCCTTAGCAGTTTGGGCTTCATCGGCGGCTTTCTTCGCCGCCTCGGCAGCAGCCCTCTCGGCCTCTGCCTTGCCTTCGGCTATACCATCAGCCTTGGCCTTCTCCGCCGCCGCCTTCGCCTCCCGAAGGGCCTCCTCCAGCTGGGCAGCATGCTTCACCGCCTCGGAGTTCTTACGGATCAGCCCCTCCACCTTCTTATCCTGGGCGGCCTCGTGAAGACGCCTTTCCTCGCGCCTCCGGGCCTGTTTCCCGAGGGCTATGCAGGCCTGCGAACAATTATCAAAGGAGTTAGATTGTTCCTCAGGAAAAAAATAAGACTACACTGACAAGATAAGGAAAAAGGAAGCGGATACTTACAGTGAGCGAGGAGCGGAGAATCCTGTTCTCGATGGCATCGTCATCGTAGGTCTCGAAGACTTCCCTGTCCATCTTCGAGGTGATGCCCCGCAGGAAGGCCTTCGGCTATGCAGTGCCGTGCATCAACGAAGCGCCGGGGGCAAAGGAGAGCTGACGGATCTCCCGGGGTAATTCCTCCCGGGGGGGATTCACCGGATCCTTCGGAGAGACCGAGGCTAGAGGCCCATCAACAACGGGCATGTCATCAATAATTACAAGGGGGGCCGCCGCCCCGACAGCACCCACGACGCCTTTCTGTTTCTTGGTGGGGGGCTCCACCCCCTTGTCGCCCCTCTTCTTCTTGGCGGCCGCCTCGGCCTTCGACCCCCCGGTCCCCACAGCAGCATGGGAGTCCCCGGCGGAAGGTTCTATGACCTTCGGGAAAAGCGCGTCGACTGGCTTCTGGCCCGAGGGCCCCTTCTCCTTGGACTGGGTCTTGCCCTTCCTCTTTGCGAAAAGAGCGTTGGCATTCATCCTGCTACCTGCAAAGAAACAACAAGTTAAAATGTTAGCACCGAGGGGTTCGAGACACGACAACAAACATGACAGAAAATCTCAAAGTACAAAAATGTAAAGCCCCCGGCCACTACCTCCTGCCCCCACGAAGGCTTTATCATAGAGGGGATACTTCTCCTCGGTCTCCCCGATGAACCGATACCTCAGGAATCCGAGGGCATACAGGTCTTTCTCGAGGGTGCACTCCTTGATGGTTATGTTCTTATCCCGCCCCTCCGGAATCTCGGCAATCTTCAGGCCATCCTTCTCGAGGGCGGCGCTCTTGACCTTCACATGACGCCGGAAGCAATTCCGCAACTCCCTCGGGAAAGGGCTGTCGGCCAGTCTGATGTAGCACCATCGCTCTCTCCACCCCTTGTTGGAAGAAGGGGCCTCGGTGAACAATTTGAACTGGGCTATCTGCTGTAAGTTCGCATAGCCCTCGGCATTGGTATGGCCCCCCGGCATAGGTTGAAGCTTTGGAAGAATAGCTCCAAGCTCGGTGTAACCCCCCGGAGTTTGCACAGGTTCACGAACCCAGTTATGTACGAGTGGCTATTGGGGGTCAGTTGGCAGGGAACCAGGCCGGTGTACCTCAAGTACTCCCGGAGGAACGGATGGAGAGGGAACCGGAGGCCCATCGAGACCGAGAGCACGTGCACGGCTATACATCCCTCGGGGGGCCGCGACAGCACATCATCAGGACCCGGCTCGACTACTACGGCCGAGGGCCCTACGTGCAACTGGGTGATGTAGATATCCGCCCTGTCAGCTTGGGACTTTATCTCCAGAGCGGCGGTGTCCAGGAAGGAGTAGCCCTCCGGCAGATCTACTGGCCCCCCTTGATCGACGGCCCTTACTTTCTTCTGGGGGCCAGCCTTCGTCTTCCTCTTCTTCTTCCCGGGGGCCACCCGGATGGGAACTGCATTCAGCGGCTGGGAGGTACTGGCCTCACCAGCACCCCGAGGGGGAAGGACGGCCACAGTGACCTTCGCCCTCTCCTTTTCTTCTTCCTCCTCAGCAACCTGGACGGCGAGGGCTAACTCCTCATCTTCCGCGGTCCGCTCGAATTCCTCCGCCTCGGCCTCGGCCGTCAGATCCTTCTGCACCTCAGTGGCGAGGGCTACGTCACCACCATCCGAGGGCTGACTGCTGCTGGACTCCACGTCGGAGATGCCTTCGTCCTCCATCGAGGGCGTCCTCGAGATGTCCTGAGAGTCACTCTGGGACGACATTCTACACTCTAGCTCGAGGGTTCGGGGGAACTAAGGTTCCTAGTGAATTCTATCTCCTAAACTAAGGGCACAATACAGCTATGCTAGAAGGAGAAAGGCAGGGAGCACTGACCTCGAAAGCTGAGTTTTGACCGAAGGCTGAACTTTCTCTCTCTAGAAAAATTGACAGAGCTTCGCTAACAAGTTTATCGCACACGGAGGAATGCCTGGCCTTGGGGTATTTCTAGGCGATGAATCCGGGCTTGGGCCTGGATTCCGGGCCTCCGGATGGACGCCATCATTACACACCGCCGTTTCACCCAACCGGTGACGCCGCCCACGGACAACCAGCCTTCACACGCCACGTGTGCCACCCCCCCCCCCAACGGCTATATCCTGTCGTTACATATTCCAACGGCTATATTTTCAACGGCTATATTTTGGGAACCCCCGGGTTTTCTACTTCACTCCACTTCATCAAGGATAGCCTCCGGGTGCACTCACCCAGAAGTACCCCCGGGTTGTGCCCCACAGCGCACATTACACACGCCTTCGGGATCACTCCTTCAAGATCCCTAGGGCTGCATATCAG
The DNA here is from genome assembly GCA_945859875.1 of Cuscuta europaea. Lineage (NCBI taxonomy): Eukaryota > Viridiplantae > Streptophyta > Magnoliopsida > Solanales > Convolvulaceae > Cuscuta > Cuscuta europaea. The sequence continues at coordinate 15,803,611 of CAMAPE010000010.1, read as the reverse complement.
GGTACCCCTCGGGTATTCCCCTCAGCACCGCAAAACCGGGTAGCCCCCGGGGAGTGCCTCATTGACGGATGGCCCATGGCCCTCGGGTATCTTAATCACCACTCCATCAACATACAGTGGACCCCCCGGTAACAGCTTCACTGCTGCCCTCATCTGGCAGGCCCTCGATCCCTGGATTGAGGGGCTCCCCTTCGGCGCCACCAGGACATCAACAGCCAGCCTTCGGCTAATCAACACAGGAGCCCTCAGAAGAGAGAGCCTTCGGGATTCCCGTCATTCTCCATTTTTTACCAAGGTTGGACATTTTCGATTCATCATTGGGGGAATTCGGTGCACTCTTTTTCCCTCATTAGGATTTTTTCCCAAAGGGTTTTTCCTAATGAGGTTTTTAACGAGGCATCCCCCCAAAAATGAAACGAAAAGCGTCAGCCTTCGGCCCACAACAGCAACGTAACTACTTTACTCCTTTTCACCACTTTACAAGTGCCTCAAGGAGTGGGGGACTGGAGGACCCCTTCGGGAAAATCATTAAATTACAAAATCTGTGAAATTCCAACAAACAACAAAGCAAGCCCTCAAGTCCCGACATGTGGGTAACTGAGGGACCGCCTTCGGCAGGAACATAAAAGCAACAACTCCTCACCAACTTCAGAGATCACAACGGGACAACATCAAAGGGCAAGCACAAATTACTCCTTTTCCCTCAAGTACCTTTCGGCAAAAGAAGTGAGGGACTCCTGATGGAGTATATGGCCCGGGAACCCCCGGCCCACAGACTCCTACTACTCCAGCAAAGGCCCAACAGGCCCAAAAGGCCCAACAGGCCCAATTCACAGCGCCCGGAGTACCAAGCAGTCCGCACAACGCACAGGGGTGCCTTCGGCCCCCTGGCCGAAGGCTCCAGATTCTCACAGAACGGGTTTCTCAAGCAAACTAAGAAACTGGGAGAAAACGGCGAAAACAGCAGCCCTCGGCACTGTGAGCCCTCGGCACCAGGGGTGCCATCGGGAGGAAGAGCCCTCGGCTACTGCTCTATAGCCGAAGGCATCTCACTCGACAAGATATCCGCCTCACATGCGTACAGATCACCGTATTCTGCACAGACGTCCCATCCAACAGCCGCATTAAATGCGGCCACATGCGGCTGTCAGCGCCAACCAGTTGAGGTGACCCCTCGGCCAATGAGCGCTTGACACGTGTCCCTGCCCGGCATTTATTGCTGCTATAAATAGCACCCCATTTCCTCATTTGTAACCACGCTGAAAAGTGATAACACACTTAATACATATCGAATATACACTCTCTCTCTTACTTATTTGCTCTGACTTCTCTCTAGTTATTCTCCGCAATAACCCTTCGGATATATACCCCCGGGTAGACTATCCATCAGACACCTTAGTTTATTGTAAGAGTGTATGGATTAGGCCTGAGACTTGGAACCGTAAAACCAGGAAAACCGATCCAAACCGAACCGAAATTTTCGGTTCAGTTCGGTTCCTATAATTTTGGACTTCAGCTTTTTTCGGTTCGGTTCCTATAGTATTTCATCGGTTCGGTTCCGGTTCGGTTCCAGTTCGGTTCCGGTTCCCAGCCAGGAACCGAACTTCTTTTACATTGCAAGAGTAATCTTTATTTGAGGTGCTCTGGATGGAATTTTTTGATGAAATTTTGTGATTATGTCCACCAAATTTTAGCTTAAAATTCAATAGGGAAGTGAGTTAAATAAAATATTGAAAAGCATTGTATTTTTTTATATATATATTAGCGTAATGCATTTCAATAATTTATTTAACTCACTTCCCGGTTGCATTTTAAGCTCAAATTTGGTATATATAATATACATTCCATTTAGAACATGCTCACAAAATTTTATCAAAAATCTCTACACGGAAGCACCTCAAATGGAGGTGGCCAGACGGCGTCCGGACAGAAAATTCTTGTTAAAATTTTTTGTTTTGCATAATGACGAGCACTTTGTCACGGTGCGTCAAAATAAATTCAATACTAAACACTTATACGTAGTATAGCGTAGTAGAGTTCGTATCCACAGGGAAAGGAATAATTCTCTTTTTATGATACTTAGTAAATAAAAGGAGGGATTTGGATTGAGTGAATTAATTTAATCAAGAACTAAGATGAACAACCTATATGTGTTTAATTCAAAGATAAAAAGGACTTGACATTGCTACTTTCCACTTGTTAATATATTTTAGTCGATCATTGTTATATCTATAACTTATTCCCTCTCGAATACTCAATCGGGGAGTATATCCACTTCATCGAGGGTAGTTATTAACAACAACCGTTCATTAATAACCCTTACTATTAATCAAATATAGAACAACGCCTTATACTGATTTAATAGTAGCATTTAATCTTTCTAACTCCTTGATGAAATCAATTGAGATTGATAACCTCAACACAACGGTTTCGGTTTAACCAACAAAATTAATCCCTCTTAAGTTTATTAACCACGACCGTGCATTAATAAACCGAAGTTACTTACTTGTGAAACCATCAACGATTAACCATCGGTTCGTTGATCGTTTCTAGTAATAATTAATATATGAAACAAAACTAGTTGATCCTTTAAGTAATGTTCAAAATATTAATATGAAATATGAGTAGGAATTAATTAATATTCAAGGAAGAATATTATTAAAGAAAATGAACCCTACTATAATTAATATCAAGATGTTAACTAATTGTCATCTTAGCAACACTCCCCAACATTAATATAGAGGAAGAAAATACCATTCTAACTAATGTCGAGATGTTAACTAATTGTCATCTTAGCAACACTCCCCAACATTAATATAGAGATGGTATTAAGGAAAGAACTATTAATTAATATTCAAGGAAAGAAGTTAAGAAAATAACTCACAACTTTAATAATCAACAAGCTTCAAGAGCAACATCAAGAATGGAAGTTTAGCTCCTCATTTGGAGACTAAACATGATATAAAAATATAAGAAATGCTATTCTAAACTGAGCTTAAGAGTATGGAAGAAGGGATGATTAAAAGTGAAGGAAAATGGGGCTATTTATAGGTGTTTTACAACACCTTTGGCCGGGTACCCGACCGGGTCAAGTGCTCACCCGACCGGGTCCGGTCAAAATCAGATATTTCCCCACGTTCTGGTGATCTTCACACACCGGGTTGTCCCCGGTCACTTCTCACCCGACCGGGTGAGGTATGGGGCCCGACCGGGCTCAGCTCTTTCCTCAGTGGTTCGGTTTTCAAATCAGACCCGACCGAGTGAAGTTTCCTACCCGGTCGGGTATTTGCTCCTGGACAGTCAAAATTCCTTTTTCTTCACTTCAACATCCTCCTTTCCAACATCCTAATTCCTAATTCTACTTTACAACTTACAAATGAGAACTAAAATACAATTACAACTAAAATCACACAAATGTTTACAAACTAAATAAAACGTCAAACAATCACCATCAATGAAACATATAAACATACAATTATGCACTACTAATTAGTGTGCATCACATAATATACCTTACATATTGTGGACGAGGCCAATCCGAGTAGTTATTATTTTAATACTTTAGTCCACTTTTATATTTATTGTTTTTTTGCAAGTGTATTTGATATTGGAGTTCACCTCAAAATGAATTAATATTCTATTGATTACGTTGTTTATTACTCCGTACTTTTTACTTATTGTGCATTACTAGTAGAAGAATATAATTTTGTGTACTTTGGAGCTATTAAATCTTTTTGCTTGACTGTTGATCCTATTTTAAACCGAGATTTTTGTTACTTTTAAATTTAGCGTTGCACTTGCATTTTTTTTTATATTCGAACATTGAGATACCATGCATGTATAATGTAATGGTCATAATTCCATGATTTAAAATTTGAATTTTTTTTATGTAATTGAAGGTAAAATGTGTTCATTTTAGGAAAATAATAAATTTGTATAATGAACCGAAAAAGGGTAAGAAACGAACCGAATTTAACTAGAATCAAACATAATTAAACAACTACATTTTTAACTAGAACCGAACCGAATTTAACCCTTACGATTTTTATACGGTTCCATCGAATTATAACAAGAATCGAACCGATCGCAGGCCTAGAATGGATGACATTGTATGGACACCTTAGCTGGCAGTGAGTTTATGGATAGTGTTCGTTATTATGCAAAATCATGGTTGCTTGCCAGATCAATTGTTTTGGAGTGTCTTGTTTCAAGAAAGGACGTCGATCCCAGTGGAGAAATTGTGGGTTTAAATAGATTTTGCCCGTGGAAGCTTCACTTGTTTGAGCTTGAGGGGGAGTTGAAGATGATACACCAACCAAAAATGTTCTTTATGAGGATGATAGGAGCAAAGGCTGGAGAGTAAGGGAGTGGCTGTCTCTCCACATAGATTTGAGAGTCGTAAGCCATTACTGTCACAGTGGAGAGGTCTTAGATATGCTGAGCTTTCAAAGGAGGCGGGGGTTCTTAGCTAGTTGTGTTTTTGTTCACATATGTGGGTTTATTGGTGAAAACCAAACCTCTGAAGGAGCATTATCTATGGCAAAAGCTGCTCTACTAAAGCTCTAAATTGCCAAAAAAAAAACACCCAAATGTTATTGAAAGCATTTGTAGTTGTGGCAATTGATTGCTAATTTGCTATCTATCTTGTTTTTTTCCTCTTCGCTGCTATGTTTTTCCACCTTTTAGGTGTCATTTGTGCTTTCAGGTTCATTTCGATGAACATCAACATTGAAAAGATTATGACCACTTATTTCTACAAAAAAAGCATGAGAGAGGTTGAGAAAACTCTTGAAGAACGGGTGTGTGAATGAGTTAAAATCTGTGTTCTAGCTAGAAAGATGTGTTTTGTTTTGTGAATTAGATGTGTGAATGAATTGAAATCTTTAATTAACTGTGTTGAATATTTGGAATATGGATTGCATCTAATCTCCTTCTTCCAGAATTTGCCTTTTCCCCAAAATTCCCCTTTCTTCTGAATTGCATAATTTTTCCGGTGAACTTGCATTTTTGTGACTTTATAGTGGATCATTTGGTCTGATACTTTTAGATATTGGTTTTTGTTGCTTTTTGTTGCATCATCTGTATTGCTTTTCCTTGCAGCATGTTGCATTTTTGTTACATCATGTTGTTTTTTGTTGCACTATGTTGCTATATTTTTTTTTATTGCTGAAATAGATTATTTATGTTTTTCTAGGTTTGAATTTTTCTTTTCTACTTCTTTAAAAAAATCTATATAGTTTTATATACACACAAAAAATGATAATTTTGATTTATGAATATAAACAACTAGAAACCTAAAAAACAATAAGAAACAAAAATTTCAGATTTATAAACAAAAAAAAACAATATGAAACAAAAACTAACAATAAAATTATAATCATAATTAAAAGATTAAGTTCTTTTTTTACCAGAAAAATTAAGTTCTTTAAGAAACATTACATTACAAAATTCATACTCCCTCCGTCCCAAATTGTTTTGCAAAATCAATATTTTTTGATCAAACTATAATAAAAGCCAATCCTTTCTATCGATAATTAATTCAATTTTTAATAATTAAAATTTACATATTTAGAAACTAAATTAAAGTATCTTCAAAGTTGTATACCAAATTAGAATATAATTAAAATTTGACATCTGAATTAAGCGAATAAAATGAAACTGTTTGATCAAGAAAAGTCAAATTTGCAAATCAATTTGGGCGGATGTAGTATATTTTTAAAAAATTTCAATTATGTTTCAAGTTCATTATTCTAGTTTTTTCATTTTTATTTACTGAGTGTTTGAATATTACACTCTTTAGGTAACATTAATTATCTGGTTTTTTATACTCTCCTCTGTCACATTGGACTTTGCAAACTTTTCCTTTTTGCCTGTCTCAAAAACTTTGCAATATTCCTATTAAAGCAACTAATGTGTGGTTCTGCACATTTCTTTCTCCTCTGCACAAATCTCAACCATACATTTTTTACTATTCTTATATCTGACCTACTTTGCACTTGACAAAGTCCACCGGGACGGAGACAGTAATATTTTGAATATTTTAATTTTTAATTATTTAAAAAATTAATTTGATTTATTTGAATATTTGAAATTTTTATATATTTATATTGTTTTTATTCTTCTAATGTGCATATTTTTCAAGTTTTCTTAAATAACCAATCCTTCACAAAACTTTGTATTTACTTTTGATATTGTATTTAAAAGTCACGAGCTTTTTTTAGATGCTACTCCCTGTAGCATCTCAAAAAAGATCTTTTAATTTTTCAAAAGTTCTTAAAAATTGTCATGCCAAACATATAACTAGAAGCTTTTAGAAAATTTTTGAACGGTACAAAAGCTAGAAGGTAGAGACCTATGTGTGCCAAACATAGCTTCAAAACATTTTTATCTTATTTATACATTTTAGTTATAAACTTAACGTTCTTCTTTTTTGTAATTTTAAATATTTTTATTACACCTCTGATTGTTTTATATTTTTGACATTTTAAACTATTTTAATTTTTTTCATTTTTATTTTTGAGTTTTGTGTTCCTTATTTACTGTAAGCTTATTTTATGTTTTTCTAATTTATTTTATAAAAATCAAATTCATTTAATTTTAATATCAAACTTACAATTTTTAATTTTTCAACTTTTATTATGTTCTTGAAGTTTATATTTTTACTTTGATTTTTTAAAAATTATTTACTATTTCTACCTTTATTATTTTCTCTTTATTATCACCTTTCCTTCCCCCATGAATTCTTGCATCATTCTATTTTAAAAAAATGCATCGAAAAGAAATTACAGCCGTGCATAGATAGTACTACCTCCGTCCCACTATGATTGTCCCATTTTACCTTATCGGTCCGTCCCAATAAGATGATCTCATACCAAATTTGGTAAACTTTGTGTGACTATAAATCATTCTCACTTTATTCTTACTTTATCAATTCAATATCAACCATGTAAACCACTTTTTATTAATTTGCGTGTCACTCCCTTTTGTCCCATTGTTAGCGGGACTGAGTGAGTAGTACGGAAAATCAATGTATTAATGCACTAATACACCTTCGTATCAATGTATTTGTTAGAGAGCAGCAGCCCTCCATGTTAAGGAAAATCAAGTAAAATTGGCTGATACTTTATACTTTGTATAATCTATTTGTTAAAAGAAAGTATCAACAAGTCTAAGCTTTTTCCTACATGAATGCTAATTAAATACTCCATCGGATCCTTAATTAACATTACACTTCCCTTTTTGGGTCGTCCCATATTAAACTTTACACTTCCTTATTTACCTTATTTGACAAACAAATCTACACCAAACAGTGCCAAACAGTGTATTCTACAGTAAAGTCAAATTTACTTCCTTAATATGTGTGAAGTCAAAGTGTAAACTTCATTAAGGATCGGAGGGAGTAAATATTTACCAAAGATTGAGTTAATAATAATTCCCAGGCTACTGCTACCCTGGTTCAAACAAAGCCCCACTTACGCATACCTGTGATCTCAACATACGAGTACCAAAGAGTAAAGATGTTTTTACTTGGACTATAACTTGGTGGTCTGGTCTGGTCTGGCCTGGTCTGTTTTGGTTTGGTCTGGTCTAGTCTGTTTTGGTCTGGTCTGGTCTGTTTTGGTCTGGTCTGGTTTGGTCTGAAATTTTATTTTTATATTTTTTGCATAAAGATTTTATTTTATATATATATTATAATCCATAAATAATTATATTTTATTCATTTATAATTACAAATAATAATAACAATAACAACAACAATAATAATAACAATAATAATAATAATAACGGTTGTGCACTATCCGCTTTAAACCACAAAATCGGACCGGATCGGACCGGAAAAACTAGAACTGGATCGAACCAGAATGATATCTGGTCCGGTTCGGTATGGTCCGGTCCGGTCCGATTTTGAACCGGTGCACACCCCTAATAATAATAATAATAATAATAAGGAATTTTATCAATCTGGGACCTGAAAGATAGACGAATTATCAATCCGGGACCTCAAAGATGAAATGTATCAGTATAGGACTCGAAAGATGAAAAACTATCAATCTAGGACCTAACATTTCATAGGTTTTGATTTATTTAATTTTTTATTAATGCCATTGCTATTATTTGGCGAAAGTTTCTTCACAAAAGTTTATTAGTTTAATAAAACTAAGTATTATTTATTTATTTTTTAAATAAAAATAGTAATAAAATTTATGAAAACTTAGGTCCTAAATTGGTATTTTCAATCATTCGGGTCCTACATTGATAGTTTTCCATCATTCGGATCCTATACCGATACATGTCATCTTTGAGGTCTTGAATTGATAGTTCGTCTATCTTTCAGGTGCCGGATTGATAAAATTTCTAATAATAATAATAATAATAATAAAATATGGCTGGTCTGGTCTGTTTTAGTCTGGTCTGGTCTGGTTTGGTCTGTTTTGGTCTGGTCTGGGACGAATTACAGTCCAAGTAAAAACAACCTAAGCCACAAACGTAGCAATTCTGAATTTCAGATGGATCCCTCAGAATTATAAAATCCATTTTTCCTTTAAATAGCTATAACTTTTTTATTTTTGCTCTATTTTGTATAAAAAATATATCAGAATTCATAATTTTTATGAGCATTCATTTGACACCAATGGTGCGTATTTAATTTTTAAAAAAATGAAGAGCATATGAAGCCCGTTTGGGGACTCTTTTTTCGACTTATCAATCTTATCAACTAAGTTTTTCATCAAACACGAAACTTTTGATTTTGAGTGCTTATTGTATATTAATCAAAATAAGTGAGGTTGAAATTACTTTTCTGGCTACTCGTGTTGAAGTTATTGTAGATGTATATTTAGCTATTTTTATTCATTTTATTAATAGAAAATATTTTGAGTTTTATTCCGAACTAATGCTAATTTAATAAATAATTAAGAAAATAAGGTTGGGTTAATAATGGCGAAAAATAAATTAAATATCCCAAACTTTGAAAGGGTGTAAGATAAGCACCCCAAACTTGCACATGTAATATATTTACCCCAAAATTTATATAAAAAGTTATTTTAGCACAATGATTATGTGTTTTTTTCACAAATGTAATTTATGGTGTAAAGTGCATAATATAAAATACACAAAACATTTAAGAGGTTGCAATTGAAAATAAATTGTACCGGATGTAATATTATTTATTTCACAAATGAAATTTTAGAATGTTAATTGCATCCTAACAAAGCTTAGAGTATTTTTAAGTTATGTAATTATTCAGATAAATTTATATTCGTAAAAAAACACAATCTTGATGTGAAAATAACTTTTTAGACAAAGTTCGTGGTATATATATTACATAAGCAAGTTTGGGATACTTATCTCACACCTCATCAAAGTTTGGGGTATATGTTATTTTTCCTGTTAATAATTACCAGACCAAATTTAGTTTTTTTTCTTCGGGTTTTTATTTTCAGATTTGAGATTAAATAAGACACCCTGAGGTCGTTTGGTAAATCTCAAAGTGATTGAATGGACTGATTCTGCTGAAATTTATGAAGTTCAAATTGAAATGACTGTATTGGTTGAATTGGCTTATTTATTAAAAAAGTATACTTATAATAATTTCTATTAACAAACTGAATAAAAATAGCTAAAATATAAATTCAGCCAATGCAATCAGAAATGTAATTTCAATCTCACTTATTTTGATTATTACACAATAAGCACACAAAATCAAAAGTTTCTATTTGGTGAAAAAGTTGTTTGATAAAACTGTTAAGTTGAAAAAAAGATTCTCCAAACGGGTTCCATATGCTCTTCATTTTTTTAAAATTACATATGCAATATTGGTGTCAAATGAAAGCTCATAGAAAATTAAGAACTGTGATATACGTAGTATTTTTTATACAAAATAGATCAAAAATAAAAAAGTTATAGCTATTTAAAGAAAAAATGGATTTTATATTCTGAGGGGCCCATCTTGATTGCTACTTGGTGGCTTACTCTTTGGTACTTGTATGTTGAGATGACGGATACGCGTAAGTAGGGCTTTGTTTTAATATGGTAGTAGTAGTCTGAGAATTATTATTGACCCATCCTTACTTTGGTAAATATTTATTTAATTAACATTCATTTAGGAAAAAACTCAACAAGTCTATCTTTGAAAGAAAAATTAAAGGATGAAAAAAGTGATACCTTCTCCGTCCCATTTAAAGATTCCCACTTTTCTTTTTTGAACGTCCATTTAAAGATTCTCACTTTCTATTTTAGAAAACAATTAACACACTTAAATGACAATTTAATCATCAAATACTAATAAACAATTATAGAATCACATTTATCATCTATAACCCATTATAATGTATACTCATGAAAATTATTTCTTGAAACACACTCGAATTAGCATATTTAATTATTATCTAAATAATGATGTCATTTTGGCACAAGAACTTTTAAATGAAATGGAGGTAGTATTGTTTCACTTTTTAGTTTATTTGTGAAAAAATCTGATTTTAAAACAAGTGGATTAAATAAGGCCCATTCCATGTCGGATAATTTATGGGCTGGCAACGAATAGGACAGAAAACGGGCTCAGTGATTGTTATACATGTCGTTTCTCAGAGATTCCATCCGAAGCTTTAAATCAAGATCGGGTATCTTTTCCGCACATTCATCTGCAGCGCAAAACCCTATTTCTCGGTCTCTCTCGACTGCCTATACAGCACTAAGAAACTCTCTTTATCGAAGGAGCCATGGCGAGCAGTGCGGATCCTACCTTGCAGAAGAGGGAAGTAGAAGAGGAGGAATCTGAGAACCAGCCGGCTGATGATGAGGATACTGGAGCTCAAGTTGCTCCCATTGTCAAACTCCAGGAAGTCGTCGTTACCACCGGAGAAGAGAACGAAGACGTCCTTTTAGATCTGTTAGTATTCGCTTCCATTCAAAGTGCCTTAAATGCAGATGCTTGCTTTCTCTTACAATGCTTGTGAAGTGATTTGCCTGCTTTTAAATCCACTGAATTTCGTTTCATGAGTATACATTTCCATTGAGGGAAAGTTTTGCTTATAGATAAAAACAATAATCTACAGTAGAATTTCGTAGGGGAGAAGGAACATCGATCGTATAGTTTAGATATCAATGATAGCATTTACTTGTATTTAATTATGCATTTCAAATAAATTTTGAAGTTCAAGACGTGTTTTCTTTGTCATCGAAGATAATTCATTCCTTTTATCCCGTATAAAAAAAGTTTTTTTTTTATAGAAATTGCTCTAAATATGATTACAACTTAGACAAAATGAACAAATAGGACTACATGTATTTTATTCCCGAAATAGGACTTATTTGATCCCATTAAAAATATAAAATCCCCCCTATTAGGAGTGAATGAGTCATATTTTAGGAAGAAAACAATGATAGTCTTATATGTGCACTTTGTTTATGTTTTAGTCTAATATAAGGAATTTTCTCTAATTTTTTTCTCTTCTTTGTATAGAAAAGCGAAGTTGTACAGATTTGATAAAGAAGGAAGTCAGTGGAAAGAAAGAGGAGTTGGGTCTGTTAAGTTATTGAAGCATAAAGATTCTGGAAAAGTTAGGCTTGTGATGAGGCAGTCAAAGACACTCAAAATCTGCGCCAATCACTTGGGTTAGTCTATCTTTTGCTTTTCTCCCAATTCATATTCTAAGGGCCTTTGGGCCTTTCTAATGCGTTTTTTTCACCGAGCACACTGTAAAGTTCTGCTTCATTTACTGTGACATGCTACAGTTCTTCCTACCATATCAATGCAAGAACATGCTGGCAATGAAAAGTCTTGTGTTTGGCATGCTGCTGATTTTGCTGATGGGGAGCTTAAGGAAGAGACTTTTTGCATCAGATTTCCTTCTATTGAGAGTAAGTTCTCTTTAAGTATTGTAGTTACAAAGGATGCAACAAATTCTGTCATGGTCAATCAAGTTTTGCTGTATCCCGAATAAACGTGCCTTAATTTCCATGCTGTGATCTCAAGCACTACTGTTTGGTGGAATGCATGAATCTTAGGCTCATATCATTACATTTCTTGTGGAGTATATTATTTTGCTGGATAAAGCTCCAAATATGAGTTTATTCATATTCTTTTGCTGGACAAAGGATGCAACAAATTCTGTCATGGTCAATCAAGTTTTGCTGTATCAGAATAAACGTGCCTTAATTTCCATGCTGTGATCTCAAGCACTACTGTTTGGTGGAATGCATGAATCTTAGGCTCATATCATTACATTTCTTGTGGAGTATATTATTTTGCTGGATAAAGCTCCAAATATTAGTTTATTCATATTCTTTTGCTGAATATGAATAGTAGTTTTTGGATGCAATTGTTTGTGCTATAGTTTCTCGATGATGATTAGCCAAATTTGGCCGTGAAGATGTTGATGAGGTTTATAATCAGTTTCTTGAAGTTTGGTGCGACTTGAACATATTTAAAATTTTTTGCAGAGTTGGGTTATTGTATTCTTATAGTGTATAGCTGATTTGCTCAACCTTTTTTTTTGCATTTTAATTTCTTTTCTGGTAGTGGGTCCAGAAAATTAAGCATCCATCTGGGAACCAGAAAATGCTAGAGAAAGAAATATTAGAGAAACAAACAGCGAAAATCTAGGAAGAAACAGAATTTGGGGAAAACAACAAATTAGTTATATTCAATCAATCAACTTTAGATATTTTCTAAATCTTGTTTCATCAACACATTTAGTTGTTTATATAAGGACTAAGAAATCCATATATATATGTGTGTGTGTATCTGTGTGTGTGTTTATATATATATATAAAATGTATAAAAGTTCAAATCAATTTTTATTTTGTTTGTATTCTCTAAGATAAGTTTTAAAACAAAATACTGTTATACTTGGCAATATTTCCTTCTCGACCCGTTTTCTGCATTCTAAACATACCCCTCAATCCAATGTTTGAAGTAATCACATTGTATTGGTTGCAATTTTTTGTTCTCGAACAAAATTAAATTTCAATTGAAATAAAAATTAGACCGGTGACGTGATCTGCTTCGTATATGCCTTCAGTATTCACACAAGCACACACATAATTGCATGCATTGTTATGGATGGGTACCTTTTGCTAGGGGCTGCTTTCCTTACACCTTTACATCATTTATTTGTAGATTGCAAAACTTTCAAAGATAAGATTGAAGAAGTAGCTGAAGATCAACAGAAAAAAGTGGGTGAAAGTGAAGAGGACACTACTGCTGCTAAACTTATTGAAAAATTAAGCGTTGAAAGCAACGAAGACAACAAGACCGAAGACAAAGATGTAGCTGCTGCACCTGCGGAGGTTAAAAAGGAAGACACTGAGACTAAGGGGAGTGATTAACGCATTGATTTTGTTTATTTGTTTGTTATTGCTTGAGGAAGGTTTTATGACATGCGTTCCTTGGGAGGGAAAAGTGCCTGTAGCCTGCACCCATACATACAATATATAGTTATCCAGGATTGTGTGTTGATTTTGAGGATATTTTGGTTTGGTATTTTGGGTTTTTGAGGGAAAATCTCAAGTGTTACTCTCGGCTTGCTTATAGACCTACTATATATGTACAAGCGTGCACATTGTTTCAGGGTTTATTACATTGCTTTCCGGATATTTTGGCTGATGTTATCTTTAACGCTTTACAAAAATTAATTGCTGAATTGAAAACTTGATCTCGGTTAAGGAGGGGTTTTTCAAAATATTACTGAAATGAAATATATTTACGAAATTATGAATAATACTCCCTCCGTTCCTTAAAACTTTACCATCTTTCCTTTTTGGGACGTCCCAAAAAATTTTGCCACTTTCTCTTTTAATCAATTATTTTGTGGTTTCTGTTATTTCTCTCTTCTCTGCACAAACCTCAACCACACAGTTTTTACTTTATTATTATCCGTGCCGGTCAACTTTGGCAAAGTTTTAAGGGACGGAGGTAGTAGTTACTATAATATAGTCTTATAGTGACTTAAATCTAAGTCACTTAAATCCAGGGATGGATTCGGGCCGGGTCGGGTCCGGGCCGGGCTTAGGCCCGGTCGGGCCGCCAGTTCAAGAAAAGTGGGCCCGGGACTGGCCCGAGGGTTGGACGGGTCCGGTTCGGGCTGGGCCACCCGCCCGGGTCACGGGTCGGGTCCGGTTCGGGCTGGGCCGGTTATTTTTTTTATATAATTTATATTTTATAGTTTATAGTTTTATACGAGTATTAAAAACAAACTTCAATTGCATTTATTTGAAATGAAATAGGAACTACATTTGAAAATTAAAACAAACTTTAAGAGATAAACATTTTGAAAATTGTAATCAATCGGAACTTCCCGCACCTCCCGATCCTTTGGCTTTGTCACATGACTTCATATGCTTGATTGCCATCCCGAATCCGCCCGAAGCCCCCATGATACATTTTTTTCCGCACCATTTGCAAATTGCGTACCACATCCCGGTCTTCGGATCCTTCTGCTTATCAAAATTATACCGTATAATGGCATCTTGATTTTCCATCTTAACTTCTTAGAGAAGAGAATTAGAGAGTAGATATATAATATATTGGAGAATAAGAGAATTAGAGAGTAGAGAGTTAAGAATAGGATTTAGGAAGAATTGGAGAAGAGATGAAAAAATGTTTAAGATTAGGAGTATTTATAGGTTTTTTTACCCCCCACCCCCCACCACCCCCCCACCACCCAACCCCCCGGACCCCCCCTTTACCCCACCCAACGGCTATATAGCCGTTTGGGTTGTCCCCAGCCCCACCCCCAACGGCTAGTAGGAGCCCAAACCAATTTTTTTTTTTTTTTTAAAAATTGAACCGGACCCGGGCCCGGGCCCGACCCGACCGGGTCACAATATTGCTGAACCGAGCCCGCCCCGCCCCGCCCCTACCACCGGTTCGGGCCCATACCCGGTCCCGGACCGCCCGACCGGGCCGGTCCCGAGCTCGCACAGTACCGGGCCGTGCCGGGTCACGGGCCGGGTGGCCCGAACCGAATCCATCCCTACTTAAATCTAAGAAGTAAAACGTAAGGTATTACGATTAAAGTTACTGTGTTGGCCACTTTACGTAGGAGTCACATTTTTACAAATAACATTTATTTTAGTTATATACGAAGTATGTCATTATTTTGTTAATAATGTCTATAAAAACCAATCGTTGTACTCCCTTAATATTTTAAAGATTGTGGCATATGGCTTTAGTACATTATTTACGCAGAAAAGTAGTAACACTACTAAGAGCCCCTTTGGTAGCATGAAAATCGGTTGATTTGGCTAATTTTGCTGAAATTTATAAAATTCTGGTTGTATTGGCTGATTCTGCTGATTTAAGAAAAAATTATTTTTAAAATATATTTTCTTAACAAAATAAAGAAAAAATCATATGTAAAAATAGTTAAAATGATCATCTACGGTAACTTCTGTCAATAAAGCCAGAAACGTAACTTTAACCTTACTTTTTCTGCTTACTACACAATTCAGCGCGCGAAATAAAAAGTTACGTGTTTGGTGAAAAAGTTGGCTGATAAGTGTGATAAGCTGAAAAATAGTGTTGCCAAACGGCCTCTCGATAGAGTAAAGTATGAAAGTAAAGATAAAAAAGTAGATAATAAAAAGTAGATAAAATAAGAGAATGGTAATTAAATATTTTTAATCAGCACATGTATAAATTACAAGTGGGCTAAATTACATGCATAAACTATTGGACTAAATTTACAATTTTCTTCAAGGGACGGACTTTTCATACGTAGTATTTAATTATGGTCCTCCTGTACCAAGGATATTTTTAATTGGATGAAATTTTATAATCTATCTTATAGTCTAATTTAATATGATTTGATATGTTCATGTCTACTTCAGTTTGGTTTGATTAAATAGATGTTTGATCTATGTATATTTTTCATAATTGTCGAAGTCTAATGTAGTCTGATATGATATATTTAAATTTGATTTGATGTGGTCTAAGGATGTTTTAACTTGGACTGTAATTTGCTGGTCTGATCTGGTCTGGTCTGGTCTGGTCTGGTCTGGTTTCTTTGTATTTTTATAACTATCCAAGTCTGGTCTGGTCTGGTCTGATCTGGGAGGAATTACAATCCAAGTAAAAATATCTAACACATTTTTACACCGTACACTCAATTCTACGATGACCATTGTATAGTCATATAGTATATTTTTGTAACTTACCAACTTATTCTTTCCCAAATTTGATTTTGTACAATTTATTTTTTCCCAACTTTCCAACTTCCCATTAATCCTCTTACTTCTCATTTTCATCTTTTATTTCAATAAATATTAATTTATATCCAAAATTAACATCTACGACTTTCGAAATAATTTTGCATCTTTCATTAATTGAATTACATTTTGTTTAAATTGGCTTAGAAACATCTAATATAATGCCTACCAAGTGTTTGAAAAACACCAAAGTGAATATTCCTGTATCCGTTCCACTATAAATGTCTCATTTTACCTTTTCCTTCCGTAACATTAAATTTATCGCATACCATATTTGATAATATTTGTATGGCTGTGTTGGGTTAATGGCCCAATGGGGATTGGCCCATAAACCCTTAAAGGCCTACCCTACGAACGTCCCAAGACAACGGGTTAGCTCCCTAGGGAGGTTCGCCCCCAACTTGGCCAAAGAGAAGGGGACGTACGTCTCCAAGTGTAGGCAAGTACCTTATCCCAAAAGCATCACAAGACGCACGCCTCACAGGACTTGGCCCAGCAGAAAACAGGAGGTAAGCCCATGAGGACGAACGTCCCCAGAAGGCCCAAGCCAACGGGATACCCTTCTCCATCCAGGGGACGTACGTATCCTAGCGTGGTAGGTACCTTGGCCCAGGAGCAGAACGAGACACATGTCTCACAGGGAAAAGGAGGCAAGTTCACGGGGACGAACGTCCCCAAAAGGTCCAAGACAATGGGGCACCATTCCCCATCATCCAAGGGATGTACGTATTCTAGCAACAGTTAGGATCATGGGGACGAACGTCCCCTTAAGGCCCAAGACAACGGGGCACCATTCCCCATCATCCAGGGGACGTACATATTTTGGCGTACAATGTACCTTGGCCCAGGAGCATCACCAGACGCACGTCTCGAAGGACTTCGGCAAGAAATAACAGTTAGGCTCATGGGGACGAACGTCCCCTGAAGACCCAAGACAACGGGATACCCTTCCCCATCATCCAGGGGACGTACGTATCCTAGTGTAGCATATACCTTGGTCCAGGAAAAGGACTTGGGGATGAACGTTCCCACCCCTTTAGCGGACAACCAAGATCTTGGTGGGATTCTGCATTTAATACAGAATATTTGGTGATTGCGCATTTAATGCAAAAGATTTGATGGTCGGGATCAAGCTAGACAAACCCACGGGGACGAACGTGCCCACCCCTTGGTGTAAAGCCAAGATCCTGGTGGTCATGCGTTTATTGTAGAGGATTTGGTGTTTGGAGTCAAGACATCCACAGCTGGGTTCAATGCATCTAACTATCCATTGTCGTTATAAATAGTAGCATTTATTTCATTGTAAATGAGGAAAACTTAGCACTCTAGTATTATAACATTCATTGTAGCTCGTAGCATAACAATGGGATGAACGGCCTCACGCCTTAAAATTATATTGAGACTTCTTATTGGGCCTCATCTTACTTGTTTGATTTTACTCTTTTAAGATACCCACTCGAAGCCCATAAGTTGTGTGTTGGGCCTACGAGTTGAAGGGAATAAACCTCAACAGGCTCTAATTCATTTTTACTTCTTTCTTACTTTATCAATTCATTATCAACCACATGACTATATTTTTATTAAAACCGCACAACTCTCCTTTGTTCCAACCTCTTGAGGATGGAGGCAGTAATTCTTTTCCTGATAAAACATTTTATTGTTTGCAGGGACGGATCCAGGAAATTTGACCAAGGGGGGCGAATTTACAAAATTTTATACGGTCATACTCATACGGAATTTACAAAATGTAGCATATATTTGCTAAAATGTTTAGATTACCAAATGCATAATATTTCACATAACTTCAGCAAAAAACAACAACAAAATAGGAATTTTCATTCAACCCCTTCTACGTATGAAAGTTAGGCATTCTAAATTGCACTCTACGATTTTTTAAAAGATCAAAGTCATCAATGATAGAATCTGTGGAAAACCCCCGAGCTATGTCTCTCTCTATATATGTCACCAG
Organism: Cuscuta europaea; assembly: GCA_945859875.1. Lineage (NCBI taxonomy): Eukaryota > Viridiplantae > Streptophyta > Magnoliopsida > Solanales > Convolvulaceae > Cuscuta > Cuscuta europaea. The sequence continues at coordinate 15,785,430 of CAMAPE010000010.1, read as the reverse complement.
GTAGCTTGAAAGAAAGTCATCCTCCATTTTATTTCGGAGGCAAGTCTTCACAATTTTCATGGCTGAAAATGCTCTTTCTGTGGTTGCCGTTGAAACTGGAAGAGTTAGTAAGAGACGGATTATCCTATCAACAAGAGGATAAATGGTTGACTTCCGAGTCTTCGTCATTAATTCACACAATTCCGCTAGTGTTGATGCTTTCTTCAACTCTAGATTTTGTTGAGCATCAAATTTGAAATGCTCCAGCTGAATCCTCAAGTGTTCCTTTTCCATTGTAGAGAAATCATCAGGATAAAACTTGTTCACAAGTTTGCATATATCTTCAACCTGAAAAGACTTATAATCATCTCTTGGATCCAAAGCAGAACTCAGAACAAGTAACTCTACAACATCATCCTTGAAGCGATAATTCAGTTCTAGCATAAGCTTATCCACAACAGAGTTAAATATATCAAACTTATAGTGATGCTCCAATGTAAGACAATCTCTGTTGTTTCTTTGATGGCGGGGTCGACCTCACCCAGCTTTGTATGCAGCACTGAAATTTGGAATTTCTATTCCATGTTGACAACAGAATAACTTCACTTTCTCAAGTAAGAGATCCCATCCATGTTCTCTCATTTTTTGGAGAAGCTCTTTTGTTGATGACACTAAATGCATTGCATTCAGTATATCTTGAGATTTACGCTGCAAGGCTTGAGACAAATCATCTGTCACTGCAAGCACATCAATCATGAGATGTAAAATAAACACAAACTCAAAAGATGTTATCACATCATACACTCCATCAGCTTCACTCCTATGTGTCATGCTCCCAGATTTAATTATGTCTCGCAACACATCACAAGTAGAATTAAACATCCTTACCAAACTGCGAAGTGAGGTTAAATGGGAACCCCAACGAGTATCTCCCGGACGTTGGAGAGTGCCAACTTGGTTTTTCCCCTTACCAGTTTCAATATCACCGTTGGTGATCATCTCCTCAATATGTAATGACTCAAAGTCTCTCAGTTGATCAATCCTTTTGCAAGAACAAAGGACCAAATTAATAATGGTAGACAGATATGAGAAAAATTGACTAACCGGAATCACCTCTTTGGAAGTAGCAACCAATGTTAATTGAAGCCGGTGAGCAAGACAATGAACATAATAGGCAAATGGACACTTTTGTAAAAATAAGGCCTGCAAACCATTCCATTCACCACGCATATTGCTTGCTCCGTCGTATCCTTGTCCTCGAATATTCGCCACACTAAGACAATAACGAGATAGAACTTCTGAAATTCCTTTCTCCAGAGCTAATGATGTAGTCTCTTTAACATGAACTATATCAAAAAATCTTTCACGAATGAAGCCTTCTTTATCAACGAATCTCAATACAATCGCCATTTGCTCTCTCTTGGACTCATCACGAGCTTCATCAACTAGTATGCAGAACTTTGAATCGCCAATCTCTTCTCGAATATAGTGTTGGACCTTAGTTGCCAAAACAGAAAGAATCTCTTTTTGAACACTTGGAGAAGTGTATGACGCGTTTCTTGGAGCATTCTCTAACACAACAGATCTCACTTCCTCATTGTAAGATGCTAACAATTTTGTTAGCTCAAGGAAGTTGCCTCGATTGTTTGAGTCTACACTTTCATCCCGCCCTCTAAACGCACAACCTTGAAATGTGAGCCACTTGACAACATCAATAGACACTTTGAGTTGTAACCTGTTTCTTGCAACTTGTTGTGAAGTTTGTTTCTCAATAACCCTTTCTATATGTTGCAAAGAGTTCTCAAGGTCAAGATAAGATTCAACTGCTTTCTTGGGCAAAGAGTTCGAGTCTTTTCCCATGTGATTAAGAAAAGGGCATTGAGATCCTTCATTAACTTTCTTCCATGACCGGAACCCCTCAACAGTAAAAGTGCTCCCATGACGACCAAATGGCTTATTGAATAGAAAGCATGGTAAACAATAAGCAGCATTCTTGCTGGGTGAAAACTCTAGCCAATCTGGAAATAACTTATACCAAGATGGAGAAATCGTCGTCCATTCTTATCAACATAATTAGAAGATTTGGGGGGAATGGGTTGATATGGCCCAAATTGAATATAAGCTCGGCGAACCTCTTCTTGTTCATTAGGATTGTAATCCCAAATTAATTTTCGAAGTCCAGGATCACGCTCCAAATTAGAAATATTAAAGTCTCTAATTTCAACTCTAGGGGTCTTAGATGGGCGCTCACCCACTTGTGAAGAAGCAATTTCGGCTTCTTCATCATTAAGATCTTGTGACGGTTGTGGCACTAAAGTCGGCGGGTCAATACTTCGTAAAGGTCTCTTGAAATATGAATCAATCCTTTTATTATTCATAACTGAAAATACAAAAAAGAAAAACTTTAGTGACTTAGTCACTTAGACATTTGAAATAAGTCAAATAATTTCACAATTTCAAAAATAATTTAAATAACCTAATGCAAATAGAAGTATATATATGACCACTAATTTCATAAATAACCTAGAAATTCACAAATCACAATTACTCTTTATATTCAATTCATAAATAACCTAGAAATTGAAGCTGAAGCCTGAAGGGTTTTCTTACCTGCGATTCTGCGAACCAGTCGGCCAGGAGTCCAGGACCAGACTTCCGCGGAGGCGGCGGAGCAGTCGAGCCGCCGTCGAGGAGCGGCGCTGACGCCTGACAGTCGCGGTCGCGGTCGCGAGGAGCAGCAGAGGGCGGCGCTTGGCGTTGCTTACTTGCTTACGGAGTTCCGGCCGTTCCGCAGAGGGAGGGAGGGAGCTGCGCGCCTGCGCAGCCTGTGCTTCTTCCTGCTGAAGTGTCGATTGGTTCTTTTCTTTTGTGTTCCCCGGGGGCCTGCCGATTGGTTCTTTTCTTCTTGGGCATTTGGGCTGCAAACTTAGAGTAGTAGAGTGGAGTAGTGGACTTTATTTGCACCACTGGGCCAATATTTTATTTGCACCGGGCCAGTATTTTATTTGCAATGGGTCAAATCTAAATATTTTTTAAAATTAAAAATTTAATGGCTAATCCTAATTTATATTTTTCCTATAAGGTAATTGAAATTTTTCTATGACCTAAGGGGGGCGATTTTGAATATTCTGATCAAGGTAAAATGCAAAAATTACGAGAATACTACATATATATATACTAAAAAAAATTCCAAGGGGAGCGACCGCCCCCCGCCCCCCCCCCTAAATCCATCCCTGATTGTTTGTGCACTTGTATACAATTGTAGCATATGTCTTATTTGTGCACTTAGTATATCGAGTTTCTTTCTAATTATGCACTTTTGACAAACTTATATGTTTTTTGTTATTCTTTGTTTGATGTTTACATATTTTGTAGAATTGTTGAGATATACTTTTCCAATGATTTTCCTATGACAAATAAACAAACAAACCAACTATATTAATTGAAACTAATATGTTTATTAAAAAAATCCATTAATATTACTATTTAAAATGGGGTGAACAAAAATATTACTTAATTTGCTAAGTAATGAATGATCATTTGGTTATAGTATTATGCTCATTTTAAAATGTCATATCAGTGTATATTTCAGAGGTATAATATTACATTAAATTCACATTTTAGAATTCAAATGAGTGGATTATAAATATTGGAGGAGAATTCATGATATTCAATTACAGATTTATAATACTCAAGAAAGGAGGCTAGATGCTCAATAAAAAATGTCTTAATGTTCAATACTAGACCCTAATACTCAATAGAATAGGCTCGATGCTCAATAAAAATATATTGACGCTCAATTAACAGAAGACGTGATTTTCAATTACAGTTACAAAAATATCGTCGACTGTACAACCGTGGTACGATATAGGGGCTCCTATTATCTACGAGCCTTCATTCTATTTTTATTTATTTTGTTTCTATTGTTTTTTACAAATTTAAAAATTTTAAAAACCATAATCAACGTTGTAGGATCCAAATAATTAATTAATTATAGGGTAATATGAGAAAAATAAGTCAACCAATGATGATACCTATCAAAGAGGGCCTACCCATTTTCATATATAATCATCACATAAGCTAACAAAAGTTACTTTAATTAATCAACTAGAATGAGTATACTAGAGCCTGTTTTTGAAAGATATAATAATTTATTGTATTTTAATTAGTTGAACAATATTTCTTGATTTTAATTTCATTTATCAGTTTTGTTATATAAAAGATGTATGTGCAACAGCACTTCATCAAATATTATTATTAATCATTATGAAACAATTTTTAGCATTCAGAATTTCAGATGTTAATCCTTTAAAAAAAGAAAAAGAATTTCAGATGTTAAATCAACCATTGTCCATCGGTGACAAAGCTAAATCAAAGGGAACTAAAGTTACTTCAAGGTGTAATTGATACTCTAATGGGGTGTTTGGTTAATGGTCTATCACCCATTTTTTGGCTGATTTGACCAATATTAGCCTTTTGACTAGATCAATCAGCCAATATATGTGTTTGGTAAAGTAGCTTTTTAATTTGGCCTTTTATCCCAAACAGCCAAAATAGAAAAAGCCAATAAACCTAGCGTTTAGGTTTGGCGGTTCCGGTTTCCATCTTAATATTCCTGTGATACCCTCAGTCAAATTATTTTCTTTCTCGCTGGCTCTTGTCTTTCTCCCAACATTAAACAACCATTTTATCAAACGTTAATTTTGGGTAATTACTGTTTTGAGATATACAAACGTTAATAGGGCTAAAAACGTTTGTATATCTCAAAATAGGACTATCACATTTTTATTCCCAAAATAGGACTAATTACTGTCATATTTTGGCAGTACCCGAATTTAAACATGGCACTATTTTCCAAACTTGGTAGTAATTACTCCTATTTTGGGAATAAAAGCATGACCGTTCTATTTTGAAATTTTCAAACTCTTTTACTCCTATTAGTCAGAAAAATGACTTTCCTTATTTGGTAACTAATAAGTAGAGTTGGCGGTTAGTGAAAAGAAGTAATTTATACAAATTGTATAATACTCCCTCCGTCCCGGTCATTTCTTCCAGTTTTCCTTTTTGGGCCGTCCCAATTAATTCTTCCAACTTTCCTAAAAAGGAAATCAACCCATACTAAAAAACCTATTTTACCCTCCCAATTAAAAAACCCTTTCCCATTCCCCTTCCCCTTCCCTTTTACCCGCCCCTGACCCTGAGACCTCGTCGGTGCGTAGCCAATTCTCCACGCCGCCGTTGTATTCGTCGTTGCGTAGCCAATTCCCCACACCGCCGTTGTATTCGTCGATGTGAAGCCGCGTCACCGTCGCCGTCTTCATTGCAACAACCCACACCATCTCGTCCAGGTTTGTAGTCTTCTTCACCTTTCTCCAGGTTTAGGTTGATTCAAATGGGCGAGTTACAGGGATGGCGGCTAGCGATGGCTTGGCGGTAGAGGTTGGGGCTGGGGAGGGGAAATGATGGGCCGGGTCGGATCTGGGTTGAGGAGGGTAGGATTGGGACTGGCTGGTCGGAGTTGAAGCTTGAGAAGTAGTTAGGGAAGAGGGACGGGGCTAGAGCGGGATGGGGCAGGGTGGGGGTTTTCCAGTGATGGGGAGTTGGGATGGGCAGGGGTATTAGGGGAAAGTCAACCCCTTTAGAAATTTACATAAATTTGCGATACCGGTCAAAACTGGAAGAAATGACCGGGACGAAGGAAGTACAATGCAGGGCACCAAATATAAATCATGTAGTAATGTAGATCATTCCCAGAACGAACAAGGGCTAAGGCTGTAGGTTTATTCTTCATTAGAGTGAACTCAAAATTGGAAAGATAATTTGAAAACTTGCTAATGAGTCACAAGAGTAACTACTACATTCAACGGCGAACACAGAAATTTCCGATCGACAGAGCGGCAATGTAAAAATATATAAATACATATATATTAAAATTTTGGAGTAAATATGCCTAGGAAAAAAATTTGGAGGGGTGGCAGCCCCCATTAACCACTGCATGTGTCCGCCATTGACTACATTCATTTATGTGACAATATTACTAACTTTTTGATAATAGTTTCACATTAATCATCATATTATGCCTCCAAAGGATGTCTCTTTAATTTCTATAACCTAAGGTCAATCTCGCCTCCCTATTAGTCTAGTACCCATTTTGGCATATTAGAATCCATATGAGTGGTATCCCTAGCTTGACCTTAGTTTAGATCCGATCGGAAGGTCTCATAAACGGGTTCATGTCATATTTGTGACGAATAGAATTAAAGCGGCGAGAGAGAAAGACCCCAAATCTTACCGTAGGGAAGGGCAATAATGGAGAATTGATATATATGTCAATTAGTTTAAAAAATAATTACATATTTATTATTAAATTAAACTGACTAATGACTAGAGTAGTAACTTTTAATCATATTCATGTAAAAACCACACAGTTAGTTTTTTAATAATCACAAAATTTATTTATAATTCATCAACTGCCATCATTAAATGGCTACGTTCTACCAATGTTTTTCTTTCACTTGCACTAACCTATCATATGTTCTTTTCAATAATTATAAGATAATATGAATTCATATTTTTATGAAATAATAGCATGTATATTACCTATGGGATTTCAAAAGACAAAAATATGACCATTTTGGAATTTGACAAAAAAGTGACCCGGGCTTTCTTTTGTCCCCTTTTTCTAATGCGGGTGAGAGGCCTCGTTTTTCCTTTTGCGCTGGAACAAAGGACCACACGAGCAGAGAAGACCTCCCACCCGTTGCCATAGCCTTCGACTAATCTCGCCACCGTCATCGCCCTCCGCAGACGGATCCTCGCTTAGCCCTGCCATTCCCGCTTACTTTCGTATCGCTGGAGGAGTGCCTCCATCGCCGCTCTAGGGCTGGAGAAGTGCCGCCATCTCCTCTCCAGGGGTTCATCGTCTCCGCTCCATGGGTTCGCCGTCTCCGATCCATGGGTTCGCCGTCGCCGCTTCAGCTCGTCAGACGCTGTCGCCGCTTCAGATCTCGTCAGTCTTCGTCGCCGCTTCAGTGGTTCAGATTTGGTTCAGATTCGGCGATGATTTTGTGCAGCTGGTCGGCGTTGAGGGTCAAAACCGGACGGGTGTGGCTATGGACTGGTGGTTATTGATGAGTTCAACGGCGAGTGGAGTTATTGGGAGTGGCTAGGGTCGACTTGTCACGCCCCGGACCTATCCGGACACGTCAACAACCCGCCGTACAATATGAATAGTCAACCGCAGTCCAACTCATCCATATCATACAAGGTGTCTCGAATATCATTCACACATAAGTCATCCGTAAACATACATAATAAGTAATTGAATACGCAGCGGAAATCATAGTTTGGATACAAGTGCCACACGGGGCAAACATGAGCACGCAGGCTCCATTATGAAAAACAATATCCATGAGCATGGTTTAAAATGTTTAAAATCAGAATGGAGGAAGCACGAACCAAGTCTTCCCCTCCGAGATGATCACCCGATCAACAAGCACAGGTAGCAAAGCTCTAGCCTCAACTTGAAATGGTGGTGGGACGCCCCCCGAAAGGGGGTCAGTACTCTATACGGCTATAAAGTACTGGTGTGGATGGCATCTAATAGATATACAACAAGTATTTCAAACACAAGACCCTCAAATAGGGTGATAATATAATTCTAGGTCGTAACCCCAAGTTACCCCTTTTTAAAATATACTTACTTTATATATAAAGTCAAGTAGTCGGCCCATGGCCCAAAGTTCGTTTTCAAAACATAGACCAAACCCCGTGAAACCTAGTCACGACAATACATAGGGTTCAACCCTAACACGCATGTTTGCATTTCTCGAGTCCAACTCGACTACATCACCATGCATATCAATCACAAGTCAATTACTCCACCAATCTCCAACGTCATGTTCACCCATGCAATTCTAGAGCTCGGCTCAAGTACATCTCCTTACATGGGCTGAACCTAATCCTTATGTCTACCCAATGCAATTCTAGAGCATCGGGCTCAAGTACATCTCCTTGCATTGACATAGACCCCAATTCCTAAGCACTCGCTATGCCTAGAATTGTAATATCAATAATCTATTTTGGGACATCCTTACGGACTGCCTTATCATGATCTTAGCATCACATTACAACAATTTACTCACTTGAACCACAATCAAGTATATCACTTACAATCAAATCCTTAGATTCAATTTCTTAACAATTAGAAACAATCATTAACTAGTATTCCAATACTATTAAGATTATTCCCATCAATCATATATTTCATTTGTAAATCCCTACATATTTAGTAATATGTAGCAGCAACTTAATCATCCAATGTAATACATAAATAATCATTTATGTATTTACACAATTCACACATGGGTAAAAATGCCTATTTCAAACAATAGTTCATTTGACTCCATTTTTATCAATATGATTCCCAAATCATTTTCAATTTCATTCCTTATCAAATATATCAATATTTCATCAATAATCAGTCATTATAATCCATGAAAAACATGATTTAGGCATTTAGGTAATCTCATGCTTGACATACAAGTTGTAAGCAACTAGAGGTCGATCCTCACCTCAAATGAGCTTTAATTTGTTCCTTCTCAATCCAATGCTCAAGCTTCGGCCAAGGGGGTTTGAGAATTGATTCCTTGCTTATAAATAGGGGTTAAACAGCCTCTTCAAGGTGCTTGTTCAACTCCTAACTGAAGACACGAAAACAGCCCCTAGAACGGGTGTTTTCCGGCGAATTCGTTCCCTAACCTTTCAAGGTTTTGTCTAGGTTAGTATCTAACCTTTCCAACAATTAAAGTTACTCTATAACAAAATTTTATACACCTCAAACAGTTTACAATAATTCCTCAATCATTTATATGATTTAGACAACAGAAAGGAAGGTTTTGGATTCACACTTACTTTGAATACCAGAAACGTATTCTGCGAGGTTGTGTTCTGTTAGGATTTTTTGGAGGCCTTACCCTGCTCCGTTTTCTTCACACCGCACGCCTATGGATTCCTATCTTCTAGATCTTTCAGTGGACACCTCTCACGCCTCTTTTGAATGAGTATAACGCGAGATATGAGTCGCACAAGAAGGCCAACACACTGGAAGTTCTCCCTGCGGACAGTTCTCCTTTCTCTTGCTTTCTTTGCTCTTGTGCGGCTCCTCTCTTCCCCTTATCTTTTGAGTTCGAATTAGGGGTGAGGGGGAGATATCTGGACGCTCTCAAAACGTTATCTAAACATGTGGCTCCCAAAAATAAAAGGTTGGGTGTTTGATTCCAATCAAACATGGGATGGTCCTCCTCTTTTATTTCTATTTTGTATTGTTTGAGCTCTCAACTCAATAGGTCCGCCCCATTTATGTGTTCTAACTCATCCTACCTGTTTTGCAGGTGTTAGGAATGTGTGGGGTGTACTATCATGTCCCCTAATTAATTTGGGAGAAAAATATCTACAAATACATCCAAGAGTGGAAAGATGGGTCCTATCATTTTTGTCCTTTGTCATAAGATGTACTTTTGTACTCTCCCCAAATTTATTCAGATCAAGTCAACATCCTACTTCATATTATTGGTCTCTAATATGTGTAGGATGGTCCCAATAATTTATTTGATGTACAATTACAAAAGAAAACCCTACTCCTATTATTCAGCCTAATAATGCCAAAGATGGGACCATAGACATTTGTATTCTTCTCCAATCATTCCATCATTCATTTATGATGTTAATATGTATATATATCTATATATATGTGCTACCAACCGTGTGGGTCACCCTTCAATGGGTCTAGGATGCCATTCTTGAATAATTACTATTTCTAGCAGGTTAGGACCAAAATAACATTTGGGCTGCCCGACGGCTCTTACATTGTACCGATGGGTTGTATATCTTTATTTAAGAATGTTGGGCCTCAATATCAATGATATGGTCCAATTAATTATTTAGAAGCCCGTTACCATTGTATAAGCCCAAAATAGTAATATGATAAATCATAAGTTCCGTAAAACTTTAATCGTTTTACAATTGTTCGAAAATAGGAGAATTCAATACATAAGCTTTGAAATTAAATTTGAATTTCCAGGACGTTCGGGTGCGGTGTCACACGACTGGTGGAGGAGAGGGTGGGCTGCTGAGGACTGGTGGGGTAGGGGTGGGATGCTGTGGGTTGGTAGGGTAGGGGAGGGGGGCCGGGGATCGGGAGTGGGGCTGGGAGCTGGGGTGTGGTGGTTACCGGAGGGGAGGCGGTTGTAACTGATCGGAGGGTGGTGACTGGAGTAATTTTGCCGAACGGAGGAGATGTCACTGTGGTCAGAGGTTGGGCAGCGATATCATTACAGAAATGTCATTGTGGTGTTGTCACTAGGGGTGTGCACTATCCGGTTTAAACCGGAAAACCAGATCGAACTGGACCGGAAAAACCAGAACCAAATCGAACCGGAATGATATCCGGTCTGATTTTCGGTTATGAAAATTTAGGAAACCGTTTTCCGGCCCGGTTCCGGTTTAAAACCAGATTATTCCGGTTTGAACCGGATTTAACCAGTTTTGCTATATTTTTTAAAATATATTTACTAATACTAATATAATGATACTTATAAAATAAAAAATAATACTCCATACTAATAACAATATATAATAGCAATCAATTTCATAATGATTATAAAACTAACTAATATATACAAGTATTATTCTAGTCTCATGTTACTCCAATATGTGCTCAATAAAATGCAAATAGTTTTAATAATAAGTACTCCATCTTTATCAAATGATTAGTAGCTTTTTTAGTAAAGAAAATAATTACTCCGTATTTATTTAGAAACTGTTTTTTCGGGTCCGGTTCCGGTTTTGAACCGGATAAACCGGTTCGGTTCCGGATAAAAATCGGAATACATCCGGTCCGGTTTTCGGTTTCCATATCATCGCAAATCCGATTCCGGTTCCGGTTCCGGTCCGATCCAGCTTTGAACCGGTGCACACCCTTAGTTGTCACTACGGAGGTGTCACTGTGGCCAACGACGACGATGGTAGTGATACGAGCGGCGGCGACAGTGACACGAGCAGCGATAGGGATACGGGCGATGGATGCAGTGACATTCGACAATGACATAAAAATGGCTCAGTGACTTGAATATATGTCTGTCACTTTATTTTAGTCAAATTTTTGTCCAAATATAAAACTTGTCACACTTTTTGAAATTAGCATCAACTTAGTAATATTCTGGGAATAACCCTTATTTTTATTCCGAATATTAATGATTTTCCTCTAAAAAATCTATTATATCACCGACTTAATCTCCTAATAATCTTATAAATGGGGATGTTCTAAGGTTTATCAAATGGTACTAAAACTACTTCTAATATTGTATTTTGAAATATTTCTATTCCCTCCCTCCCTCCCTCCCATTAGAGGTCTGTAAGTTTTGTTTTTTATTTGTCTAAAAAACTTTGATGATTTTCCATTAAAATAACCAATATGAGTTTGTGTTCATTTCAATTTTCTTTGCACAAACTTTAATCATACAATTTTTATTTTTCTTATTTTTTTTACCTAATTCCAAGTTAACAAAATCTAATGAAACTAAGCTCATTGTACATACAGAGTATAATATGGTAAAAAATATGTACAATCCTATATGATTTCACTATGGAGTCACATGAATTTAAGTGACATGATGGAATGTTTTGTAATTGAACTAAATTTTTATGTCTGATCTGATCTAGTCTGATCGAACTAGTCTGATTTCATTTGATCTGGTGTGGTAAATGTCTGATTTCTGTATATTTTATAGCTGTTCAATTTTGATCTAATCTAGTTTGAGTTGATTTGATATGGGACTGTATACACTTCAAGTAAAATCATTCATGATAATCAACCATTTATTCAATGCATTAATAACTTGTGATCCAGAAATCAAGCAAGCCATATGACTCCATATAATTAGGAGTAATATTTTAGTTAGTTAGACACCCCGTTACTCCATGACTCCATGAATCACTCGGTCAAATAGAACTCTTATCAGACATGTTCATTGAGTTACAATAATTATCAGTCCTTTATGATACAGTATCTACCAAGTTTCCACTTTCAGTAGAAATTTCACAATATTATTATGTCCTCACTTCTATAAAAAAGAAGAGAAATTTTAATCCGCGCAAACGTCATAGGAGTATAATAAAAAGCCGCATAAATACGTGTTTAGGTCAAACGAAAGATTATAGAATTCTAGAAACTCGAATGCCAGTATGCCACCGAGCAAACATATTTTGGCTCTCAGAAAGAAATTATCTAAAATTAAGCAATGTGCAAATGTGATAAATGTCCAAAATACCATAAGAAGAATTGTAATAAAACAACAAAAAAAGACAAAAAAATCCTATGGTTTAAGTTAATGAAATGATGTCTTACCATTTTTCCATTTTAGTATGGTATAGTTGACACAGCAGAAACAACACACTAGTAATCAAAGAATCATATGCGCACTAAAAGGCAAGTCATCTAATAATTGTTACTCCATATAACGAAGTATATATCAAGTAATCAAGACTATAGAATCTCAATCACCGGCCAGATGCATTCACAACATCTTATCATCATCCTATCCTATAAAAAGAAACAATTCTTTTGGAAAGAAAGAAAAAATGCTACTTACAGTAATGCAAACCCCCCTTTAACAGATTGATGAACGATTAAAATCATTGTAAGCAGCATAAAAGAATCACATATCAAGAACAAATAACGAAATCTAATACTCCGCATATGTTAAATTTAGAGCCCGTTCTTTGTATTTGGCTGAAACCGTTCCATCTCCTGAGTTTTCTCATAGCAAAAGTGTTTGATAAAATCTAAATGTCAAAAGCTACTGGTTTGGATTATGATCTTCGGTGGAATAAGCCAAAAGAATGGGATTAACAAGAATTAAGTTGTGCCTTTTGATCATATCATGACAGGAAAGAAGTGCCAGCATGGTTATGGTGGAGGAGGTTATGAGCAATGGCATCCCTAGCCATCCTTGCACCAGATGATCTAATCTGAATATCAGGAACCATTTCATCATCAACCAGCTCGAACCCGATCTCCGGATCGATCCCTTCGTTCCTCATTTCGCATATATTATGCAATACGCAACACGCCCCGAGCACAACAGGCAAATCCAAGAGCTTAACCTCAGTTCTCTTCTGCAGACAACCCCATCTCCCTTTCAGCCTAGCAAATGCTGCCTTCGCAACGCCCTGAATCTCCCCTACCTTCTCATTGAAAGCGTGCTGTGTCCACGTCAGATGCTGATGGGTGTAGGGAACAAGAACCCAATCCATTAGAGGGTAACCTGAGTTTCCGACTATCCAAACGCCGCTCAACAATCCGTCCTTAGCCCTTTGGTAAATGGCAGATTTCTCCAACACCTGATCATCTGACATTGATCCTGGCCATCCAATGCACACTTCAGTGAACACGCCATTCGGGTCAACAACCCCTTGCACCGTGATAGAGTAGGACGTTTTCTGGTTCCTCTCTGTGTGTCTCTTGTTGAAATAAGCCGCTACGCTGATCTTAGGAGCAATGATAGGTATATGAGTGGTGTACATCGAACCTATAACGTTTTGGATCCCGGAAATACTCTCGTATTCGTCTTGTATACCTCTCATTCTCTCCTCGTCCGGCCATTGGATGTATTTAGGCATCAAAACATTTTTGATTGCATTACAGACCTCGAGAACGAGTTTATGGCAAGTGGAAATGCCCAATCCGAACTTCTTCGAGACTAGCCGGAGTGGTTCCCCTGTGGCTAATCTCCATATGCAGACTGCAACTCTCTGCTTCACAGGGACAGCATCTCTCAGAGTGGTGTTCTCCTTTGCCACCACAGAGCTTAGCTCACTGCATATCATCTCGAAGGTCTCTTTCCCCATTCGGAAGGCTTTCTTGAATTCCTCCTCCGGGAAATCCGGGCTGCTGCATTGGTCCCACCAATCTTGGGACCGGTTCTTGACCCACAGCCGCCTCTGCGGCGGAGAGGTCAGGTTTTTCTCGCCCCTAGTGGTGGGGTCCGATTCTTGGTCGTCGGCGGCTGCCGTTGCCGCAATCGCCGCGGCGGCGGCAGAAAGGTTGCTGCTTCCCTTTCTCTTCCTTGTCCCGTCGATCTGATCAACAGCTTCGTCGTGATGTTGGACGTAGGAAAAATATTCCCACATCGCGGTATTGGTCTTCCGGCGGTTCTCTTCTAGAAACGCTCTGTCTTCGAGGTCTTCCCTGCTCAAAGCTTCCTGCTCTTCCTTATCTTGATCCTCAAGCAACAGCAGCGATGTCAGAATCTCTTTCACGTCACGGGTCTTCAAGACCGCGTTCTTATCTTCCTCTGTGACCACACTGCTCGTCTCCTGGTCGCCGGAAACGTGTTCGGTGAGGCTATCGACCTTCTTCCGCCGGCCTCTGTTAGTCGGCAGACTACTGCTACAACTCATTTGTTAGAAATTGTGGGTTCCACGAATATGTAATCAGGTGGAAATAGACAACCCGGAATTCCTTTGGAGGAAAGGAAGCTTCATACTATCTATCTATATAGGAAAAGGAAGGAATTGCGGCGAAGATGTTCGGTGTAATGTGTGAACGGAGGTGTGAACGCATTGGGACCTGAACAATTCAAGAAAATGAAAAAGGTTTTGACTTTTCTGCAAATAAGAGATGATTGGTGAATGAATGTCAGAATCGTCGGTTGAAATCTGGTTCGAGGTTTTGTGTGAAGGGAAAAACGTGTCAACAGTGTGAACGCGGCTTCCCATTTTGACCAAAGGCGGTGAACACTTAATCAAGCAAATGCCTAGTTGATATACTTTGTGAGAAATACGAAAGCCAATATTTTAAGCCATTAAATTTGGTTGATTCTATATTCTCATAACATACCATACATTTGTTAATTAACATGGACCACAATGTTGTAGTTGAGTTATTTAAATTAAAATTAAAATAATATCTTGTTTGGACCATTCAAGTGAATAATAGGTATGATATCTAATTTTTTAATAATTATCGGAGTTCTCACCTTAAATTTCAGAAGAAATATATTTTTACACACCTTTTTTGTACACATCAATGCACATGTCACCGTGCCAATGAATATAATATCCTTTTATGTGTGACATATTTTCTCGATGAACATGTTATTCATACATAAAATCAACATGTCAAGTTACATATATAGGCCTTGTTTGGCAATCGGCTGTTAGCAGTTAGCTGGTTATGTCATCTGTTTGATAACAGCTGGTTGTGTCAGTTGTTTTGATGGGCTGGTTATGTTAGCCTGTTGTTAATAAATGTTTGGTAAATTAGCTGTTACAAAAACCGCTGTTTGAATGTAAAAAGACGTATAAGGACATGAGTGTATATACTACGTATAATATTTGAGTAATTAATCACGTGTCTCAAACAATTCATTAATACAAATAAAAAGTAAAACCGCGTCTCAAACATTTAACATATTAGTTTAGCTTAAAATAAAATAAAGATGGTCAATTTTTTTTAATTATAAACTACATGAAAAATGAATAATAAATACAAAAACATTCTAATTTAATTTGAATAAACCATCCGTATTTTAGAATTTTTTAAAAAAATTGATAAACACAACTATATATGGAAAATAAAATAAGTAAATACATAAATAAATAATAAAAAGATTTATTTTGATAATTTGATAAATAATAAAATTGAATGTACAATGATTGATAGCAAACCAAAATCCAATATCGAATGCTTCCAAATTATTAGTGGTACTCAATTGGGTAAATAATAAATTGTCATACTCCATATGTCACAAATGTATGCTTGGCGTGGATAAAAAATAAATTGGCATAGCTCTGGTTGTGTATTCCTTTTCCAATATACCCCTGTATGTATATATGAGATGAACAAAGAAAGAAAAAAAATCAAAAAACATACCAAGTATATCGCGGAACACAGAGGACATAAACGGAAGAAAATGGAGAAGCCGATTGAAAACGCTCCTCACCCCAGCGTGTCCAAACTCAGCTGGTTGTGTATAATAAGCTGATTCAACAATCCATTCACCAAACAACAATTTTAGATATTTAGATGGTCAATATCAGTAATTATAGTCAAAGAAGCCAAAATTTGGGTGATAAGCCATATTCTAAACAAGACCATAGTTGGAGCGTACAAATAAGTACTCCATATCTCCGATAAGAATCTTTGTAAATTTTATATTTTTTTCGTCAATTAATAGGAGAGTCTAAATAATAAAAGTTTTTTTTTTCAAAAATATTTCTAAATAAGAGTTATTTACAAAGATATGATTAAAAAGTTATGGATGATAGGCCAAATAATTCTGATAAAGAGGACCACATAATTGATGTTTTAGATGATAGGTCAAATAATTCTGCTTTATTTGACATATATGATCCAAGAAACTGGGATGCTCTAGATTCAAAGTTGACATACACTTTGGTAGAGAATGGTCCTAAAAGAGATTTAAATTTTGTGGAAGGGCCTAAAGATAAATTCTCTAGAAGATTCTCATCAGCTTTTTACACTAGAAGTTTGCCTAATGGAGAGAAATGTGATAGAGACTGACTTGTTTATTCAAAGGAGCTTGATAGGGTATTTTGCTTCTGTTGTAAGATTTTTAGAAAAGGTGTAGGCAAAGGTTCTTTAGCTAACACGAGTTTTGATGATTGGGGACATCTTAGTGCTAGACTGAGAGAACATGAAACATGTGTGGAGCATTTGGATAACATGAGGAGTTGGGTAGAGTTGAGGCTTCGATTACAAAAAAATGAGACAATTGATAAAGTAGCTCACGATCAACTTTTGAAAGAAAAAGAGTTTTGGAGGCAATTATGTTTAGGGTGATTGCAACTGTGAAATATCTTGCTAAGCATAATTTGACCTTTCGTGGAACGAATGAGCGATCAGAATCATAATGGGAATTTTTTAGGATTAATTGAGATGCTGGATGAATTTGATCCTGTTATTCAAGAGCTTATTCGTCGCGTCGACAATAATGATACTCATCATCATTATCTTAGTCATAAGATTCAAAATGAATTGATAGATGCTTGCTTCAGTAGTAAAATCTAAGATCATTAAAACAATCAAAGAATCTAAATATTTTTCTGTCATACTTGATTGTACTCCTGATTCGAGTCACCAAGAACAAATGACTTTGATATTAAGATGTGTTGATATTCGATTAAAATAGAAGAATATTTCTTGGAATTCTTGGTTGTGAATGACACGACAGGACTTGGCCTTTTTGAAGTGTTGCAAAGTGTGTTAAAGTCTCTTGATCTTGATATTGATAATGTTAGAGGACAAGGATATGATAATAGATCAAACATGAGAGGTACGCATCAAGGTGTGCAAAAAAGACTCTTGGATGTAAATCCTAGGGCATTCTATACTCCTTGCGGTAGTCATAGCCTTAATTTGACCTTGTGTGACATTGCTAATTGTTTTCGAAAAGCAAGATATTTTTTTGAAGTAGTGCAACGAATCTACACACTCTTTGCTAATTCTACAAAAAGATGGCAAATTTTAAAAAACAATGTCCAAGGATTGACTCTAAAATCCTTATCAACCACTCGGTGGGAAAGTCGTGTGGAAAGTGTCAAAGCAATAAGATTTCAAATCAGTGACATTCGAGAAGCATTGCTAGAATTGGCCGAGACAGACAATGATTCTAAAATACAAAGTGAAGCTAGATCCTTAGCTACAAATGATCTTGGTAATTTTGAATTTTTTCTTGCTACAGTTATTTGGTATGAAATATTATATGCTGTTAATTTGGTGAGCAAAAATCTACAAGCAAAAGATATGCTTCTTGATGTTGCTATTGTTGAAGTCAAAGGGCTAATTTCTTTTTTTGAGAAGTATAGAGAAACTGGTTTTTCTAGTGCTATGCATGTGGCTAAAGAAATAGCCAGTGAATTGGAAGTTGAACCAGTGTTTCCTCAAAAGCGTGTAATTCGCAGAAAAAAACAATTTGATGAGAGTGTTGGTGAAAGGCCCAAATTTTATTGTTGCACAGGGCCTCCGTTTTCTCGGGACCGGCCCTGATGGTCATTAAAGTATAAAAACTAAAAATTAAATATAAGTTAATATAAATATAAGTTTTTATAACTAAAGTTACTAATTAGTACATTTAATCCTTATTAATAAGAGTTATTTACAAAGATATGATTAAAAAGTATATTGTCACATTTTTATAAACATTTTTAAACCTTATTTGGCATCCCATTGCATCTGAAAATTCACTCTATTTGTGATGCACGCTACTTCATTTCGGCATTTATATATTCAGAAAATAATATCTGATTAGTAGTACCTTCACTAATCACTAGTTGTAGCTTGGTGTTCTATTCAATTCATAGAAGAAAAGATGGTGTATTTTAATTTAAGAGAACATTGAAATTAGGGGTGGACTCGGGTCCGGGTCGGGCCTAGGCCCGAGCGGGCCGGCGGTTCAGGAATGGTGGACCCGGGACCGGCCCGGGTAGCCACCGGGTCCGGGCCGGGTCGGGCCTCCGGTTTGGATTTTTTTTTTGCTTTCCTACCCCCCACCCCTCACCCCCACCCTCCCAAACCCCCCAAACCCATCCTACCCATCAAGCCCAACCCGGGTGGAACCCAAAAAATGAAAAAAAAAAAAAAATCAATTTGGCCCGGGCCTGGGCCCGACCCGGCCGGGCCGGTTCACCAAATTTGAGACCCGAGCCCGGACCCGCCCTACCCTCCGGGCCTAGGCCCGACCTGGACCCAGACCCGAGAACCGGGCCGGTCCCGGTCCTGCACAGTAGTGGGCCGGGCCGGTCCACGGGCCGGGTGGCCCGACCCGAGTCCAACCATAATTGAAATCAACCAAATCACTTCTACGGGACAAATTTATCTTGAAGATAAACATCGGATCATTACTTTACATTATTTGTAATTGAGCACTATTCTACTAATGTATACTCCTTTCATCCCCCCTATAATTGTCTCATTTTTCATTTTTTGATGTTCCCTTATTATTGTGCTATATCATACGGAGTATTTGGTAACATTTGTGTGACTTCAATTCATTTTTACTTTATTCACACTTTATCAACTCATTATGAACCACATAATTCTACTTTTTTTTAAAACCACACTACTCTCTTTCGTCCCAATATTAGGGGGACGAAGGTAGTACTTATTTGTCATTAATAAGTCATTATTAGTGGATTTTAATCCGATTACAATAGATCATGGACGCCATCTTCATTCATTTCAATCCCGTTTGGTAACACTGAAATTGGCTGAATTGGCTGATTCTGTTGAAATTTACGAAGTTCTCGCTGAAGTGACTGCATTGACTGATTCTGCTGATTTATGAAAAACTTATATTTAAAATATTTGTTATTAATAAATAAGATAAAAAGTTATAAGAAAAAGTAACTAAAATAATACTCCACAGTAACTTCAGCCAATATAGCTTGAAAAGTAACTTCAACCTTCATTTTTCTTATTATTACGCAATTCAGCGCGCGACATCAAAAGTTACGTGTTTGGTTAAAAAGCTAGCTGATAAGCTTGATAAGTCGAGGAAGACGTCACCAAACAGGCTCTTCGTTTCAGAAGGTTCTTAATTAAATCTGACGCGTGTGTTGCTATTGATCCTTAATCGTTCCCCTCTTATGCAGCCCACGTGTCCCTTATTGCGCTCTATTACAAAGGGGGGCGAAATCACAAAATTTTATACGGTCATACACTCATACGGAGTATTACACAATGTAGCATATATATTTGCTAAAATGTTTAGATTACAAAATTCATAATATTTCACATAACTTCAACAAAAAAGAACAACAAAATAGGAATTTTCATTCAACCCCTTCTATGTAAGAAAGTTGGGCATTCTAAACCGAACTCTACGATTTATTAAAAGATCAAGAGTCAATGCATTTGATTTGACGTTTGATTTTGAGTTCTAAAGAGATTCGCGTTAGCTGTGTCTTCCTCCCTAGGCATCTAGGGTTTTGCAGTCTCCGCCGTCTCTTTCGAAGGCTTTTCTGATCATCAGTACAATATGTACGTAAGTTTCATGACATCCTCTTAGACATCTATAGATGATTTGTATTTGAAGTTGTCTTTAACAGAAGAACAGGATGACGTATTGGACGTGGGAGATGATGAGTCAGTAACTGAAGACTCCAATTGCTCTCTAGCTACAGTGGGAAGAGTTCTGACACACAAACAAGTGAAGTTTACCTATTTTAAGGATATAATGGCGAGTCTATGGCGACCAGGCAAAGAGGTAACAATAAAAGACCTAGGATGACAACACTATTTGTTCCAGTTTTACCATGAAGCGGATATCTCAAGAATGATCAATGATGGTCCTTGGTCTTTTGATCGTAATCTCGTCATAATGTATCGACTCGGCCCTCTGGAAAGTCCGTTGCAATGCCAACTGTCTCAAGCGGAGTTCTAGGTTCAAGTTCATAACATACCGCTAAGTCTTTGACGTTGAAGGTAGCAGAATTGATCGGCAATAAAGTAGGAAAATTCGTGAAGGCGGAAGAGAAGAATTTACAAGGGACAGTGAAGGTATTTATGCGTATCCGCATTCTTCTTGATGTTACTGCTTCTATAAAACGATGTACGAATTTAATAACAGGAGATAAATTTGTTGAGGTTGATCTTAAATATGAAAGGATGCCAGCTTTTTGTTTCATCTGTGGACACATGGGTCATACTCACCGGTTTCTATGGTTGTCCAGAACGCTCAAGAAGAAGGGAGTCATGGAATATCATGCGTTATCTTAGTTCCAAGTCTTCTCTACTTTGGCTCGTCATGGGTGATTTTAACGATTTAATGTTGCAGAGTGAGAAACGGGGAAGGGTCCCTCATCCGCCATGGCTCTTGAGTGGTTTCGGAGAGACTGTATTGGCTTGCGGCCTGCACAACTTCCCTTTCAGTGGGTATCAATATACGTAGGAGCGTTGGAGAGGTACGAGCTGGTGGGTTGAAGAGAAGCTGGACCACATTTTAGTTTCTGATAATTGGGAGGTTAGTTTTGATGGGGCCAAGGCTACGTCATTAGAATGGGCGCCAAGCAATCATCTAATGTTGTATATTAAATTAGAGAAAGGAGTAGTAGTGAACAGGAGGAGGAAATTTAAATTCGAGAATAGCTGGTTGAGGGAAGAAGATTGCAAGGAAGTGGTGGAGAAGAGCTGGAGTTTTGGGCGATGGTTAGGAGTGGTAAAGCAGGTGGAGTTATGCGGAAGAGAGGTGGGTAGATGGGGGGCCTTAAGAAGAATAAAGGGCTGGGAAGGAGAATAGAATTTTGCAAAAAAGATTAAATTTTCTAAGAAGCAGGGGGGATGTATTTAGTGTTGCTGAATTTGCCAAAGTAAAGATAGAATATATTGATCTATTAGAGAAGCAACATTGTTTTTGGAAACAACGTGCAAAGGAGTTTTGGTTGAGGGAAGGTGATACTAATACAAAATTTTTTCATAGCTCGGTTAAAATTAGAAGGAGGGAAAACAGGGTGGAAGGGCTTCAATCGGAGGGGGATCGATGGGAGACGAACAGGATTGAGGTGGGAAGGATGGTGGAAGACTATTTTTCTAATCTATTTTCTTCTTTGCACGGCTACCCAGATCTGATCTTATATTGCGTTGAGCAGAAGTTTAGTGAGGAGTGGAATGTTCAGCTCATGCAGCCTATTAAAATGGACGAGGTGAAAGAAGCTCTTTTTTGCATGCATCCAGATAAATCTCCTGGGCCGGATGGGATGAGCCCCGAGTTTTTTCAACACTTTTGGGACGTGGTTGGGGCGGACATAACAGAATTATGTAGGCTCTCGTTTCAGACAAAGAAACTGTCAGAAAAGGTGAATCATACACATATCGTGCTGATTCCAAAGAAGGATAAACCAGAAACTGTTGCAATGTGGTGTACAAGGTTTTCTCTAAGGTGTTGGCCAATAGACTGAAACATTTACTAGATGGTTTCATATCTCCCAATCAGAGTGCATTCATTCCCGGACGATCCATTATCGATAACATCATGATCGCCTTCGAGACACACCATTTCCTGAAACGCAAAAGATAAGGGAGGGTGGACTATGCGGCTTTAAAGCTCGACATGAGCAAAGCTTACGATAGAGTCGAGTGGGACTTTTTAGAGGCAATGTTACGCAGGCTCGGGTTTGCAGATAACTGGGTTGGTGTAGTGATGGAAACTGTGAGGACAATGACATACTCAATTCCTTTCGATGATAGAGAGTTAGGCCCTATTTATCCAGGAAGGGGATTCGCCAAGGGGACCCACTCTCTCCCTATTTGTTTATTATTATCGCGGAGGGTCTGAGTGCTCGGTTGACAAGGGAGGAACTGTTGGGCAGATTGCACGGTGTATCAGTGGCAAGAGGGGCACCATGTGTTTCTCACCTATTATTTGCGGATGATAGCTTCCTCTTCTTTAAAGCGTCTTATGATGAAGGGTCTGTGATCAAAGAGGTATTACATGATTATGAAAGGGCTTCGGGCAAATGATTAATTTTATAAAGTCAACAATTTCTTTAGCTCCAATGTACGGGCTGATGTCCGACAAGGTTTCATTGAGATGCTAGGGGTTAAGCTTACTGAAGATGGAGCAAAGGATCTTGGAATGCCATCTTTAGTTGGCATAAGCAAGAATGAAGTGTTGGGCTTTATAAAGGAGCGAATAGTGAAAAAAATCAGCAGCTGGAGCTATAGGTATCTTTCTAGAGCGGGACGTGAAATACTTATTAAGACTATCATTCAGGCCATGCTAGCCCATGCAATGAATGTTTTCCTTTTGCCTCTAGACACGTGCTTAGAAATAGAAAGGCTTATGAGCGGATACTGGTAGAACGGGCCGGAAAGAAAGGGGATTAGATGGAGAGAGTGGAGCGGGTTATGTTCAACCAAAATGAAAGGAGGTCTGGGCTTTAGAAAACTAAAAGGGTTTAACTTGGCAATGCTCGGGAAGCAAGCATGGAAGCTATTCACGCAGCCTGATTCTCTACTGGCAAGAATTTTCCAGGCGAGGTATTTCCCTAACATATCGTTTCTTCACGCTAAATTGGGTAGCAACCCTTCCTATATCTGGAGGAGTGTTTGGGAAGCTCGAGCTGTGATTGAAGGTGGGTATAGGTTGAGGGTTGGGGATGGAAAACTAATTAATGTATGGAGGAATCCTTTGTTACCAGACATGGATAACCCGAGAGTAACTGCTGCTTCAGTACCTGGTATGAAGGAGATAGTAGTTGCTGGTTTTCTGAATACAGAAGAAGGAGGCTGGGATGTACATGTGGTAAATGACTTTTTTTGACAAAAGAGATAGTAAACTGAAGGAGGTGGGTATAGGTTGAGGGTTGGGGATGGAAAACTAATTAATGTATGGAGGAATCCTTGGTTACCAAACATGGATAACCCGAGAGTAAGTGCTGCTTCAGTACCTGGTATGGAGGAGATAGTAGTTGCTGGTTTTCTGAATACAGAAGAAGGAGGCTGGGATGTAGATGTGGTAAATGACTTTTTTTGACAAAAGAGATAGTAAACTGATATTGAGCATACCACCAGTAAGTAAAAGAGTTGTTCCAGATAAAATTATATGGCCTTGGGGGAAAGTGGGAGGTATACCGTTAAGAGTTGTTTTTGGTTGTTAACTGGTGGGATGAGATCGAGAGAGAGAGAGTGGGATGAACCCGTATGTGGAACTTTAATATTCCACCAAACGTTAAAGTTTTTTTCTGGCAGCTATGTACGAATTGTTTACCTACATCAGATAAATTGTTAATGAAGAAGGTGGCTTGTTCCCAGGTGTGTGTTCTTTGTGCTCAAGCCAGAGAATCAGCACTTCATGTGTTCGGGTCATGTGTGGTGGAGAAAAAGGTTTGGGAGAAACTAAAGTGGACTGTAAATGTTGATGATTATCATTCCATAACTGACTGGGCAGAATCTTTTATCATGGTGCACCAGGAGGAAAAATGCTGCAGGTTTTTGATGCATTTATGGAGCATATGGCAGGCTAGAAATGAGGTATTGTGGAAGAAGTCTCTTGCTGGTGTAGGGAGTATTATTTCAGTGGCTGACGCTTTCCTTGATGGATGGAGAAGGGCTCAAACGACAGCCTCAGTAGCAGGAAGAATTGCAGCAACTCCCAAGCATTGGATTAAATCGAGAGAGGGCCGTTTAAAGGTCAACGTGGACGCTGCGGTGAAGGGAGAGGGGGACTGCAGTGGGTTAGGTGGTAAGGGACTATACAGGGTCTTTTATTGTCGGGGGGAATTAAGAAAAGACCCAGAGTTTGCCAACCTCGTGAAGTTGAAGCCCTTGCGATAAGGGAGGCCATTAGTTGGCTTAGGGACTATGGATTTGATTTTATTGACGTGGAATGTGACGCTAGCCAGATTATTAAGAGTATTCAGGATAGTTCAGATGAATCGTCCTTCGGGTCATTATTGATGATGTAAGAGATATTACGACTAGTTTCACTAGTATTTCTATTTCTCATGTGAAGCGGTCAGCGAATCGGGTTGCTAACGAATTAGCGAGGGCAGCCGTTTCTATGTCTGATTGATATGTGTGGCATACCACGCCTCCATATTGTATTTTGCATTCCTTAAACATTGATTTGATTAATAATATGTAGTTTGACTTCCTTCAAAAAAATGATCAAAGTCATCAATGATAGAATCTGTTGAAAACTCCCGAGCTACATCTCTCTCTATATGTCACCAGGTAGCTTGAAACAAAGTCATCCTCCATTTTATTTCGGAGGTAAGTCTTCACAAATTTCATGGCTGAAAATGCTCTATCTGTGGCTGCCGTTGAAACTGGAAGAGTTAATAAGAGACGGATTATCCTATCAACAAGAGAATAAATTGTTGACTTCCAAGTCTTCGTCATTAATTCACACAATTCCGCTAGTGTTGATGCTTTCTTCAACTCTAGATTTTGTTGAGCATCAAATTTGAAATGCTCCAGCTGAATCCTCAAGTGTTCCTTTTCCATCGTAGAGAAGTGATCAGGATAAAGTTTGTTCACAAGTTTGCATATATCTTCAACCTGAAAAGACTTACAATCATCTCTTGGATCCAAAGCAGAACTCAGAACAAGTAACTCTACTACATCATCCTTGAAGCAATAATACAGTTCTAGCATAAGCTTATCCACAACAGAGTTAAATATATCAAACTTATAGTGATGCTCCAATGTAAGACAATCTCTGTTATTTCTTTGATGTCGGGGTCGACCTCGTCCAGCTTTGTATGCAACACTGAAATTTGGAATTTCTATTCCATGTTGAGAGCAGAATAACTTCACTTTCTCAAGTAAGAGTTCCCATCCATGTTCTCTCATTTTTTGGAGAAGCTCTTTTGTTGATGACACTAAATGCATTGCATTCACTATATCTTGAGAAAAGCCTTATTGACTTAGTCACTTAGACATTTGAAATGAGTCAAATAAATTCACAATTTCACAAATAATTTAAATAACCTAATTCAAATTGATGGAGTATATGGGTCTGAGCCCCCGGACCCACATACTCGGAAGAACAGAAAGCACCAGACAACAGAGTGGCGCCCTCGTCGGCCAAGACGCCCCCGTCGGCCGGAAAGGGACCAACTCGGATTATGGTCCTGAGTCCAAGGAACCCGGGTGCCCTCGTCGGCCGCGCCCTCGTCGGCCGTGCCCTCGTCGGCCACGCCCTCGTCGGCCACGAAGACCTCACAGAATCGGATTTTATACTTACTCATTTGTACAGCCCATTAGTGGCTTTGTATTCGGCCCAGTAGCAGTCCAGTTGTAAATGGGCCTCCCAAGCCCAAGGCTTGGGAGCCCAACCCTAATTTTCTCTATAAATACTCCCCTTGGGAGTAGTTATAGGGGTTACGAAATCATTCTATTGAAGCATATTATTGCACTTCTCTCTCTAGCTCTCACTTCTCTCTAGATATACTCTATCATTTGGTGCTCTCGTTGAGAGCTAGAACAATCAAGTTAGCACCCTTCGTCGCTACCAAGCACAGCTAACCACTGATCATGGGGAGAACTAAGTCAAACCGCAACCTCATCAGCAAAGTCATCCCTGAGGGCCAAGAGCCCAGGGAGCACGATGAGGACGCCACGGCCGACCAGGCCGGCGAAGGAGATCTCTTCCAGGAGGCCTTCAACCTCACAACGGACCTCCGCAACCAACTCAACGGCGGCGCCCCTGATGCCCGCCTCGGCTTGGACAAGAAGCGAGCTGAAAAGACGGATCACGCCCCGGCCCAACCTATGGCCGCGGCCTCTCCGTCCGTAGATCCTCAGGTCCAGGCCGCACTATCGGCTATCATCGCCAGCTTGGCTCAGAACCCCACCGTCCTCAGCGCACTCTTGCCAAGGACTGGGGGGAACGTCACTCAACCTCCTCAACCCCAACCGCTGGCCGTCCAGATTGGCAACGACGAGGGGGTGGTGCCCCAGGACACGGCGTCGTCCCACTCCCACCCTGCTTCCCCTCTTCGGCCCGGGCAGACCCCAACGCGTGGAAAAGCCTCTACCTTCAATAGGCTAGGTGACACGCGCCGTCGTCCGGTTTCGGAGAGGATGGCGGGACGGATTGGTGATCCTCGTCCTGGCTCGCCAAGGGAAAGCTTGGGGTCTGTGTCCCGGACAGCGGACCAGCCCCGCCCGGACAAGGGCAAGGGGAAGTTGCACGAGGATGACGTGCGTCACCAGATCAACGCGGCTCACAACGAGCGCCTAAGGAACCAGCCGGGCGCCGCTGCGGCCAACAGGGACCCCCGGGACGAGGTCATCGCCCAGCTGGAAAGGAGGCTGGCTCAAATGGAGGCCAAGCAGTCGGCCAACATCCCTACGGCCGGCGCCTCCAACGACCCCGGCCTCAACGCGCTCATGAACAAAGTTAGCGCCCTGGAGAGGGAGCTGGCCGAGGGGCGAGGTGACCCCATCATCCAGGTCAGGACCGGGACCCCTTTCACCAACAGGGTCCTCTCGGCCCCCATCCTTGAGAAGTACAGGGGGAACGCCATCAAGTCCTACGATGGCCGATCAGACCCCCAGGAGCACTTCAGCCGTTACCAGAACAACATGCTGATGGTGAACGCGTCCGACAAATACCTCTGCCGTTGGTTCCTCTCTACTCTCGAGGGGCCAGCGTACGAGTGGTTCAACGGGCTGCCAGAAGGAAGCATCGACTCATGGCAGGATCTCGCCCAGCGCTTCCTCATTCACTTTGCCGGGAGGAAGCGCGCCAAGAAGTATTTCACCCACCTCCTCTCCGTCAAGCAACAGCACGAGGAGTCCCTCCGGTCATTCATCGATCGGTGGACGAGGGAGACCGAGGAGGTCGAGGGGGCCGATGAGCGCACCCTCCTCGCCTTGTACCAGGGAGCCCTCCGCAGCTCCCCGTACGCTAGGAGCCTCATCACCGACCCCCCGAGGTCGTACGCCAAGGCGCTCCAGCGCGGAGGCTTGTATGCCGACGCCGACGAGCTCCACAATCACAAGAGAGAAGGGGGTCATCCCCCCAAGAAGACAAATCCTTCGCCGGCCCCGGGTCCGTCCCCGGCCGGCCAGGGTGCCCAGGGCCGTCACGGCTCTGGTGGACAGAGTAAGAAAGACCGCCACTGGCGGCCGAGGTTGGAACGGCCGGGGGTAACCCTCACCCACCCGGTCGGCACCATCCTCGATTATGCCGAGAAGCACGGCCTCATCGAGCAGGCTCCTCGGCCGGCCGAGGAGATCCTTGCCATCCAGCAGGGTGGCACGTACTGCCGGTTCCACAAAAACTCGTCGCACAACACCGACGACTGCATCACACTGAAAAAGGCCATCGAGCGCCTTATTCGCCAGGGGGAACTCTCCCAGTTTGTCAAAGGTGGCCCACGCAAGAACACTTGGGTAAACACCGGCAAACATGGGGGTGAACCCTCTGCGAAGAAGCGGGAGATTGGTAGGCTCAGCGACGACGAGGACTTCGAAGAGCCTCCACCAAAGAAGAATCACATCCACCTCATCGTAGGCGGGAACACTGGGGGGGACTCCGCCACTCAGAGAAAGAAATGGGCCCAATCCCTTTACATTGGGGAGGTATCCCACGTTCCCCCCCAGCCAAAAAAGCAGCGAACGGAGGCGATCACCTTCACCAACAAGGATCTGCCTCCGGGTACGGAATCACACAGGGACGCCCTCGTCATCCGATGTGAGATCGGTGACTCCATCATCCACCGTACTTACATCGATACGGGGAGCTCCATCAATGTGATGTACTTGGACACCTTCAAGCAGCTGAAGCTGGACAGAGCTCAGCTGAAGCCGATCAAGACCCCGTTATCCGGCTTCACCGGGGACTCTATCGACGCCGAGGGCACGATAGTCCTCCCCGTGGAAGTCGGTGACGGCCCCCACCATGCCAAAATTGACATGGAGTTCATGGTGGTCAACCTCCAGTGCGCCCACAACCTGATCTTGGGCCGGCCAGCGCTGGAGGACTTGGAGGCCATCATCTCCATGAAGCACCTATGCTTGAAGTTCCCCACCAATGACGGCATCGGCTACGCCAGAGGAAATCAGAGGATAGCCAGAGCTTGCTACCTCAAGCTAACGAGGCCGGCCGAAAGGGAAGGACAGCGGATAGACACCATTACGGCCGCCGTCGCCATGGACTAGGAGAGGCCACATGCGGAGCCGGCCAAGGAGGTCGAGGAGATCCCCCTGGATACCTCCCGGCCGGAGCGGGTTCTCAGGGTCGGAAAGCAACTCCCCCAGGACCAACGAGACGCCATCCTCCTCGTCCTACGGTCATACGCCGTTGTCTCTTTCGTGGGGCCCGGACGATATGCCAGGCATCAGCCGCCAGGTGATCACTCACCGGCTGACCGTCGATCCGGCCTCCGCGCCGGTCAAACAGAAGCGGCGCTACTTGTCCGCCGACAGGCGGGACTTCGTCAAAGGGGAGGTCGCCATGCTCCTCTCAATCAAACACATCAAAGAGGTGAAGTACCCGACATGGTTGGCCAACGTCGTCCTCGCACAAAAACCGCCGACGTTCAGAATGTGTGTTGACTACACTGACCTGAACAAGGCGTGCCCCATGGACCCATTCCCTCTCCCCAACATTGATCAGCTGGTGGACGAGACGGCGGGGTGCGAGTTGATGTCGTTCCTCGATGCTTTCAGAGGGTACCACCAAATCTCCATGCATGAAGATGATGCTGAGAAGACGGCATTCATGACCCCAGAGGGAATCTTTTGCTACCTCGTCATGGCCTTCGGACTCAAAAACTCCGGCGCCACCTACACTAGGATGGTGGCCAAGATCTTCAGAGCGGTCCTTGGCCGGACGATGGAGGCGTACGTCGACGACATGATCGTCAAGAGCAGGCAGGCCACCTCCCACGCCGACGACCTCCGGGAAATCTTTGAAATAATGAAGGAGTTCAGGCTTCGCCTCAACCCCAAGAAATGCGCCTTCGGCGTCCAGGGTGGCAAGTTCCTCGGCTACATGGTCAGCCGGAGAGGCATCGAGATAAACCCGGAGAAGACGCAGGCTATCATCAACATGGAGCCGCCCCGCAACGTCAAGGAGGTACAACGACTGACGGGGCGCCTGGCGGCCCTAAACCGGTTCCTCTCCAGGTCAGCCGAGAGGGCACTCCCTTTCTTCCAGATCATGCGTAAGACAAACAGCTTCAAGTGGACAACGGAGTGCCAGGGAGCATTCAACGAATTGAAGAGGTACCTGTCGTCCCCACCCATGCTCTCCAAGCCCAAAGCCGGCGAAATCCTCTTCTTGTACTTAGGGGTGAGCACGTCGGCCATCAGCTCCGTGCTCATCCGTGAGGACGAAGGGGTGCAGAAGGCCATCTTCTACATCAGCAAGACACTTAGGGAGGCCGAGCTCAGGTACTCCCCCATTGAGAAGACGGTGCTGGCCATCGTCCACACAGTGAAGAAGCTGGGGCACTATTTCCAAGCCCACACCGTCCATGTGCTGACCCAGCAGCCTCTTGGCGCACTCATGAGGAGCCCCACAAGCTCCTCGAGGATGGTGAAATGGGCGATCTTCCTCAGCCAGTTTCAGATTTAGATTAAGCCAAGGCCATCCATCAAAGGGCAAGCCTTGGCCGACTTCGTCATTGAATGCACAGCAAGGGAGACGGCCGTCGCCAACCCCGGGCCGGAGCCGGACGATACGTGGACCCTGTTCACTGAAGGCTCGTCGGCCGCGAAATCATGCGGCGGCGTCGTCGTCCTCATATCCCCTGAAGGGTTCAGAGCTTACTATGCCATCCGCTTCAACTTCAGGGTATCCAACAAGTGGGTCGAGGCGGAGCCCTTGGCCAGCATCACGGGGGCCAGATGCCAAAGATTTGTTTACAAGAACATCATCACACGCTTTGGCGTCCCCCAGGAGATTATATCAGACAACGGCACCCAATTCGAGGCAGCCCCTTTCCAGGAGCTCCTCCGGGAGTTTGGGGTGAGGCACCGTTTCTCCTCCGTTGCCTATCCTCAGGGAAACGGGCAGGTCGAGAACGCCAACAGAACAATTATGGAGGGGCTGAAGAAAAACCTCCAGGCCGCAGGAGGTAGTTGGGTCGACGAGCTCCCCAACATCCTGTGGTGCTACAGAACCACGCCGAGGAGGGCGACAGGTGAAACGCCTTTCGCCCTATGCTACGGCTTTGAAGCAAAGGCGCCCACGGAAGTTGCCATCCCCAGCCGGCGGGTGGAACAATATGAGCCTGACACCAACGAAGAGAACATGAAGATTGACCTACACCCGGTTGATGAGAGACGTGAGCAAGCTTACGTCCGAGCAGAGAACTACCGGCGTCAAGTAAAATCATACTATGACGCCAAGGTACGTTCCCGGGAATTTTAGGTGGGGGACTACGTCCTCCGCCGAAGGGAAGCAAGCCAGCCGACAGAAGGTGGCAAGCTAGCATTGAAGTACGAAGGGCCCTACATCGTCAGTGTCGTGGTCAAACCCGGCACCTACAAGCTTAAACGCCCAAATGGGTCCAATGTACCACGAACGTGGAATGTACACCATCTGGTGAAGTTTTATCAGTGATCCAAAGGAGGTGCAGACGGCGAAGCCCTCACCCCTTGACGGGTTACTGATTGAACGCCACCCTCGGCCTCGAGCCACTTATGAATAAAATCATGTTCTGATTCTTTCTCTGGAAATTAAAGTAAAACATTAGCAGGTGCCCCCGTCGGCCACCTTAGAGCAAAAGGCTCAGGCATGGCCGACGAGGCCCCTTGCATTTGAAGCCTACGAGCAACAAGCTCAGGCGCTCCATTGTATTTTGTATCAGCGAAGGGCTCAGGCCTAGCTGAGAGAGCACATCGTCCTGGCCCTGTAAGCCTAGAAGTGAAACGCTCAGGTATGGCCGACGATGTCCCCAGGACGAGGGGCCCGCAAATGACCCACGTCTTGAAACGGGAAGCTCACCGCGTCGTCCACGCGCCAGATCGCAGGACGACAGGCCTGAAATCATGGCCGAGGTGACAAAATCCCAAAACTCAGGGATGGGCAACGACAGCCGTTGGAAACCGACCAAAAGTCTAGCCCGCGTCATAAATAGGCGACGGGACCCGCCCTGAGATCACGGACGTTATAAACGAAGTCCGAACCGGCCGAAGGACGAGCACACCCTTCGGCCGAAGCCTGAAAGAAGGATACCCCCGAAAAAAAAAAGAAAAGAAAAAAAATATATATAATATAAGGGAAAAAGAGGGAAGCCGACGGCCGTGTACACAAGTCGGCCTCGAGCAAAGAAAAATAAAATCCCCACAAATCAGGCCCAATGTGGCCAAGTACATATCAGTTGAACACTAGTGTAGTACCACAAACAGGTAACATGGACGACACGTCCACGCACTACAAGGGAATGATCAAGGCCGACACACACGCCTATAAAACCCTAACCGCATCGGTTGGGTGACACGCGAGAGGTGACCTTCATCGGCCACAGTCCTTTGAAGCACCAACGCTTGGTATGAAACAAAGAATCACAATCCTAAGGATGACCAGGACGAAGCGGGCACTGCATACACCCGCGGAAGAATCAAGCAATCAGGAAACAATCCTTACTTGCCACAGCACCCAGGATAGCCGATACAGGCACTGGCACCAAGGCTGTTGGTCAAGCGAAAGTTCTCTGGGAATTGGTTCAAGTGTTTACCAGACACTTAGAAAAAATCCTGAGAAGAAAAAAAAAGAGGGTTCCTCAACAAGGAACCATGGCTGGCCGACGAAGGTAGGACCACCTCCTTGGAAAGCCATTCCTTATCCAGCACCCTCATCGGCCACAAGCCAGACCTTGGCCGACAGCGGTACCGCAAAGAAGTAAATGCCTTACATTTATACTTGGAAAATTCTCCAAGTACTCAAGTGGAAGAACTCTAGACGAAGCGGGTACATATATATTCCAAGGCCGTTAGCTACCTACGCCTTGCATATGTACTTAGGACAAATTCAAAGTCCAAAAGACTAAGGTGAAGGTGCCCTTATCGGCCACAACACAGGAATGCAGGCCGACAACGACACTGGTTCAACACTTGGAAAATCACCCAAACCATCTGCCAATAATGGGGAGAGACTGAGCGCCAGGACGGGGCGGACACCACGGTCAAGGCCGAAAGGAAAACACCCGAGTGGATCCCAAAACACTTAGAAAATTTTTGAAAAAAATTCCTAAGTGTTATGATAGCAACGAAACACCGGTCAGGCCGACGAAGCCACCAGGCCGGAAAGAAAGCAACTTCGTGGATCCAAAAAACTAAATGTTATGATACTGCATCAACACCGGTTAGGCCGACAAGGCCACCAGGCCGAAAGGGAAGCAACTACAAGAACCCAAAACACTTAGGAAATTTTTGAAAAAATTCCTAAGTGTTATGATAGTAAAGCAACGATAGACAAGCCGACCAGGCCACCGGACAGGGTGGACTACCCCATGGACGTAGCGGACAATCGCGGGTGACCCAAGTTGTGACCTTGACACTTAGACAAATTTTAGAATTGAAATGACAAATGGCAAACAAGCATACAATGGATTCAAAGCCGAGAAGGACGGAAAAAATTCTTTCATTTAATCAATTCATTACAATTTGGGGCGCTTCGGCCATTACATCAGTTAGACAAAAAATGAAAAGCAAATTACAAAGGAGCAGGGAGTAGCCGATCAAGCCTCTGGGGCACCCCCATCCGTGGCTGGCTCTTCGACCTCGTCAGCTCCCTCCTCGGCCTCAGTCTCCTGGCCGTCGGCGGGTGCAGCACTCGTGGCGTCGTCCAGAAAATCAAATTCGGTGTAATCCGGCTCGCCGAGGCCGGAGCTTTCAATAGGAGACTCACGCTCCGACAGAGTAAGCTTGGCCTGCTCTTCTGGATCCTTCATCAGCTTTGGCAGCTTCAGGTTCCGCCTGGCCCACCCGGACGTGTAGTTCATGGCCTTCAGAGCACGGGACAGCCGCCGACACAGGAGCCTCTGCATCCGCTCCTGGCCCATGTTGTAATAGACGGCCATCTCCCTACTGAAGTACTCCTGGCCGGCGGGGGAGTTCATCCCCCAATCTTCAAGCCTGGCGGCAACCACTTCGTAGCACCAGGGGAGCCTCTCATCGGCCTTCCACCCCTCGGCCAGGAACTGCTCAACGGCCTCGTCAGCAGCCTTAACAGCGGCGGCCTCGGCCTCAGCTTTCGCCTTCACGGCTTCTTCATTCTTGAGCCGCTCGGCCACAAGCTCCCTTTTGCTCTCCTCGAGCTTGGCCAGGGCATCATCCCTGGCTGCAGCGGCTTCATCAGCCCTTTGCTGCAAAGCCTTGGCATCCTCCCGGAGCCGATCCAGGCAAGCTACTGCCTCGTCGGCCGAGGCAGCCTTCTGCTCCAGCTCTTTCAAGCGAGCTATCTCCCGATATTGCCTCTTATGGCTCTCCATGAGCATAAAGGCACTCTGCAGAAAAAAGGAAAACAAAAATCAGGCAAACGACTCTACACGGACGACGAGAAAAGTACACACTACAAGGCAGAGAACTTACTTGGACGAGGAGGTCCATGCCGCCCTCGTAGATATTCACGTCCCCGAGCTTCCTCAGGTAAGCCCGATCCTTGGCCGGCATGGCCTGCGCCAGGACGTCGTGGCCAAGAAAGACGTCATCAAAGACACCCCCGCCGACGGGGTATTCTACCATCTTCTGGTAGGTGGCACCTACAATCTCTTTACCGGCCCTCTTCGTCCGTGGCTCCTGGACGAGAGGCAGTGATGGAGCAGCATCACCAGCAGCAGTAAGGTCCACAACAGGACCACTATCGTCCACGCTGGGGACAGCCAGAGCACCGGCCTCAGTAGCCGGAGAAAGGGAAGGAGCCCTCTTCGTCTTCTTCGAGGCGCTCAGGCCGGCCTCAGTTAACTTTTTCTGGCCGTCAGTGGCCGGCCTTTTCTTCTTCGATGGAGCAGGCTTCGGGGCCGCACCAGTACTAGCCCCGCCCCCATCGGCCGCGGCACGCCTAGCCGCCTCGGCCGCCTTAGCAGCCAACTCCTCGGCCGCTTTGGCCTTGGCAATAGCCATTATGGAACGACGATCCATTGCAAAGTCTACAAAGGAAAAACAAACAGATTAGTAAGACAAAGGAACAAAACATAAAGACAGAAAGCCGAAGAGGTAATTACCATCGGCCTCAGCAGGAATGCCCAAATCCGGGCCGTCGGCCCCTTCAAAGGTAGTGGTCATCCTCGGCCAGAGTTGGAGGTCATCCTCCTTGTCACCATAGATATGGTACCTCAAGAAGCCGAGGGCGGTCATCTTGTACTCAGTAATGTACTCCTTCACGCTCCTCGGCCCCCCTTCCAAGAAAGCCTCCACCTGAGCGTCCAAAATAGAGCTCTTCGGCGGGTCGTGCAGGTTAAACCTCCTGGTATGGCCGAGAGAGGGGAACTCGGTGCCACTCTCACCAATGGACACAAACACGAACTTGCTCTTCCACCCATGAATGGACGTAGGCAAATCCGTGAAGCTCCTCTTCTTCGGCAGCTGCTGAAGAGTAGCGTAGACCGCACAGTTCTTGTGGCTTCCTCGGCCGATCTGGTACAGATTCATGAATAGTGCCGTTGTCGGCTTGTAGCCCAACTCCTCACACCGGAGCAAGAACCCCACCATCAAGGAGTAGCTGTTCGGCGTCAGCAAGGCCGGAGGAAGCCCTACCATGTCCATGTACTCAGTAATGAAAGGGTGAAGGGGGAACCTCAACCCCTTAGCAAAACTCATCGAGTATACTCCAAAGTATCCCGGTGGTGGCAGAAGAACATGGTCCGTCGGCCTGGGTGCCCTAACCCGCCCGAACGGCCCCACGTACATCTGGGCAACAAGATAATCGGCCGCACTGCTCTCCGGCTTGATCAGGTAGATGTTGGTGAGATCCAGATAGGAGATGCCGGGCCCACTCTTCGGCCTCTTCACTCTCTTCGGCTTGGCGGCTCCTTTAACGGCGGACACCGGCCTCGGGCACGGAATGACAGCTGAAGTGGACGCCCCGTCCACCACACGGGACGCACCTGCGTCCTCACCCTTTGAAGAGGAGGCGGACTCCTCGTCCTCGCCTTCCTCGTCCACCGGCTCCCCGGATTTGTAGGGACTTAAACGCTCTATCTCCTCTTCAAACTCCTCGAGTACCTCGTAGTCAAGCGACCTCGTGGAGGGCTGGTCGTCGTAGGGGTAGTAGTCTTCGTTCAAGCTCTTCATAACTACTACTACGAGCCTAAGGAGACTAACTTAAGATCTAAGGGTGTTCAAACGCCTAACACTAGATCAACAACCTAGGAAGCAAAGTATGAAAAATGAGGAAGATCGCGATGAACACTAACCTTGAACAACGAAGAACAAGCTGGGGAGTTTATCTCTCTAGAAAAATGGCCAGCACTTCGACAATTCAGAATGCAAATGTGGTTTCTCGTCGGAGGGGAGGGGGTATTTATAGAACCCCCCAACCAACGGTCACTACACGTGGCACCCCCCCAATGGCCACGCCAACGGCCACCAATGGGGGGCGACCACGTCACCACGGACCAAACACAATATCAACAGCCCGCTGGCAGGACGGACTCTACGGCCTACACACGCTCACCGGCTTTACAAATGCCAGCAAGCGCCCACAACGTCCCACTTGCTCGCCAAGATCACAACTGCTAAACAAGAAGGAGACGGCAACGGCCGGGAACGTAACGGCCACAAGATCAAAGGACCCAAGAGCCCACAAGCCATCGGCTCCTCGTCATGACCTTTGATGATAACTCTCTACAAGCGATCTGCGCACAAGGGTTCTCCCACAGGGTTACCTTGGCCAGAAAATCGCCATGAGAGTTGGATTCAGGGGGACTACGGAGAGGCCGCTTCGGCCAGGGACTCAAGCAACTCCTTCACCCCTCACACTCCTCGGCCTGAAGCAGTGGGGGACTGGGGGACTACACCGGCCTCAGCAAAACAAAAAGGAAACACTACAAAGAACATGAATGTGACCACAAAGCATGGCCACATCATCCATACAGCACAACGGAACTTCATTGGCCAAAGGCCCATAACGTCATTAGCGACGGCCAACAAGCCACTAGAGGCAAGTACACTCATCGTCCTCCGCCAACAATTAATCTTGACGGGCCCTTCGGCCAAGAACACGAAGGCCAACCAGCAACGGCCAAAAGGAGTGCGCAAACACCCTCATTGGCCACCCAAAGGAAAGGACGCCATCGTCCTCAAAGCAAGGAAGAACTTCAGTGGCCTCATCGGCCCAAACACGAACTTCAACCATCAACGCCCAAGCAAAACGCGCCTTTCAACGGCCATCATTGAAAGAAGGACACTCATCGTCCAAGAACAAAGACATCAAGTAAACAACGGCCTCCCTGTCCACAACAAGGAACAGAACGGCCAAGGGCGCCAAAGCATAGGAATCTACTCTCCCTCACTTCGTCTACATCTCAGCTTAGAGAGTGGGGGACTCCTGATGGAGTATATGGGACTCACTAATTCAAATATAAGTATATATATGACCAATAATTTCATAAATTAACAATTTCACTAAAAACAATATAATATATGAACTTTAAGACAAACAAACCTGCTAAGTGCTAAATCTCAAACTGAAGAAAAGTAGCATGCAAGGAGTTTTCCCTTCGATTTTCATTTTTAAACTTTGAAGACAGAAGCACCAACCAGGCGGAGCAAGAGCAACAATACAACTACCCTAAGAATAGAAGTATTAAAGCACATTTGGCTGAATGACACATCAAGAATACTATTGAATTATTTTAAAAAATTATCAAATAATAAGGAGAATATGAGATTATACTATTCATATTTACCTTTTTTGAGAGAATAAGAGTAATCGCTTAGACGGCAGACGCTCAATTGAAGAGAATCAAAAGAAATGAGTAATCTCTAGCCAGTGGCCGTTGCTGGAGTGCCGACTGCATAGCGATTTAGGGATTACTTATTAGGGCTCTCACGGTCTCGCCTCTCGTAAGTCTCTTTCCATACTTGAAAGCCTAATTTGCTATTCTTATGAACCAACAGTATAACGTTTTGCACTTATAATTTGCCTAACTTTTTAATTTGATATCACTACCATTTTTTATTATCACATTAATGAGCTTATGGCCCAATATTATTACGCATTTAACATTTTAGCCATTTAATTAAAACCAATAGTAATATACTAGTACTCTATAGAATTTAAAATTTCAAATTTGATGACTAATCCTAATTTTTGTTTTTTCTATAAAGTAAAATTCAAAAATCACAAGAATACTACATATATATACACACACAAAAAATCCCAAGGGGGGCGCCCCCGTCCCCCATCCATCCCTGATTCGGTCTAGTTTCCCACCACATGTAACGAGCGATATCATGATGATTTTTATTGATACCTACACACATCAACTATATGAAATATAGTTGAAAATAGTTGTTATCACTCGATAAATAAAAAATATTCTCAATTGATAAACTATACTACGTATAAATCAATGTATGTGCTCTTTTACTTGTATGCCACAAATTAATGTATGCATTTGAAAATTAAGTTCTGAATCGATGTTTATTTGTTTTTGAGTCGATTTGAATACTTCCATTTTATTTTTGTGTTTCTAATGTTGTAACTGAATTAAAGTATCGATGAATCAAATAAATAGGTGTAGCCTTGCATATGAACCAAGGACATGTTTACTTGACAGTTTATTACACCGTTAGGTTAATGAAGCACATGAAGTAAATAAGTTGAATGGATAATACATATGCTTGGTAAGGAGACCCACAGTTTATACGGCTGCTTAATAAACTTCTGCACCCCCCATGTTTTTTTAAGCCAGCGTTTTACACAATTTCATAATGGCCATCTTGTCCTCACTTTACCGCATGCAGAAAAAATTATTTACATTCGTATCCAATTACGTATAACCTAACCAGGCCTTTAATCGTTAATCGTTCCCCTCTTATGCAACCCACGTGTCCCTTATTGCGCTCTATTACAAAGGGGGGCGAAATCACAAAATTTTATACGGTCATACACTCATACGGAGTATTACACAATGTAGCATATATATTTGCTAAAATGTTTAGATTACCAAATTCATAATATTTCACATAACTTCAACAAAAAAGAACAACAAAATAGGAATTTTCATTCAACCCCTTCTATGTAAGAAAGTTGGGCATTCTAAACCGAACTCTACGATTTATTAAAAGATCAAGAGTCAATGCATTTGATTTGACGTTTGATTTTGAGTTCTAAAGAGATTCGCGTTAGCTGTGTCTTCCTCCCTAGGCATCTAGGGTTTTGCAGTCTCCGTCGTCTCTTTCGAAGGCTTTTCTGATCATCAGTACAATATGTACGTAAGTTTCATGACATCCTCTTCGAAATCTATAGATGATTTGTATTTGAAGTTGTCTTTAACAGAAGAACAGGATGACGTATTGGACGTGGGAGATGATGAGTCAGTAACTGAAGACTCCAATTGCTCTCTAGCTACAATGGGAAGAGTTCTGACACACAAACAAGTGAAGTTTACCTATTTTAAGGATATAATGGCGAGTCTATGGCGACCAGGCAAAGAGGTAACAATAAAAGACCTAGGAGGACAACACTATTTGTTCCAGTTTTACCATGAAGCGGATATCTCAAGAATGATCAATGATGGTCCTTGGTCTTTTGATCGTAATCTCGTCATAATGCATCGACTCGGCCCTCTGGAAAGTCCGTTGCAATGCCAACTGTCTCAAGCGGAGTTCTGGGTTCAAGTTCATAACATACCGCTAAGTCTTTGACGTTGAAGGTAGCAGAATTGATCGGCAATAAAGTAGGAAAATTCGTGAAGGCGGAAGAGAAGAATTTACAAGGGACAGTGAAGGTATTTATGCGTATCCGCATTCTTCTTGATGTTACTGCTTCTATAAAACGCTGTATGAATTTAATAACAGGAGATAAATTTGTTGAGGTTCATCAACTATATGAAATATAGTTGAAAATATTTGTTATCACTCGATAAATAAAAAATATTCTCAATTGATAAACTATACTACGTATAAATCAATGTATGTGCTCTTTTACTTGTATGCCACAAATTAATGTATGCATTTGAAAATTAAGTTCTGAATCGATGTTTATTTGTTTTTGAGTCGATTTGAATACTTCCATTTTATTTTTGTGTTTCTAATGTTGTAACTGAATTAAAGTATCGATGAATCAAATAAATAGGTGTAGCCTTGCATATGAACCAAGGACATGTTTACTTGACAGTTTATTACACCGTTAGGTTAATGAAGCACATGAAGTAAATAAGTTGAATGGATAATACATATGCTTGGTAAGGAGACCCACAGTTTATACGGCTGCTTAATAAACTTCTGCACCCCCCATGTTTTTTTAAGCCAGCGTTTTACACAATTTCATAATGGCCATCTTGCCCTCACTTTACCGCATGCAGAAAAAATTATTTACATTCGTATCCAATTACGTATAACCTAACCAGGTCTTTAAGCTTCTCCATAATTGCCGCCCCTCATCATTCTTCTTCCTCCAGCGAACGCTACAGCATCACAGGTATGGCTTCTTGTTCTTGAGGTTAGTTATTATTTGTTTATTCTTCAATTTCTCTAGTATTTCTTCACATCTCTGGATTAGGTTTCCTAAGATTGCCCATCGATTCTTAAGTAATCCAAATCCACGCTCAATCACATTCCTCGCTTGTGAGTGCTTCATATTAAAAAACTCTTTCGCATTATGAGGAAGATGATTGTTTTGCCATTCAGATAAATGATATCTTTGTCCTATAGGGTGCAAGAAACCCTTCACAGTTTGCATAACCTCCATCAACCAAATAATATCACCCTACAAATTTATATAG
This sequence comes from Cuscuta europaea, assembly GCA_945859875.1. Lineage (NCBI taxonomy): Eukaryota > Viridiplantae > Streptophyta > Magnoliopsida > Solanales > Convolvulaceae > Cuscuta > Cuscuta europaea. Next base: position 15,745,017 of record CAMAPE010000010.1, on the reverse strand, counting down.
ATATACAAACCACACACAAACATATATTTATATATGATTCAGATATATACCCTTACAGACATGCAAAAACACACCTTCGGGAACTCGAAATCTTCTTGTGAGGGCATCTCTTAAGACTCTACCATCTGCGGCTGACCCCTCCCATCCAGGAAAAACGTAGATGAATTGCATTTGTGGGTTACAAACACCAAGGACATTTGTGGCAGTATCTCCTTTTCTTGAACGGAAATGATTGTGATCTTTTTGGGACACATGAACTTTAACATAAGTCCAGTCTAGTGCACCAACACAGTTCTGCAACGGTATAGCTAAATATTAAATATGTAATAAAAAACTATGTTCTTAATAACAAAATTAAATGATATACACACCTCAAATATATTGCATCTATAATCAGTGCATCCATCTGTGATTGGATCAGGTTTTGCATACAAAATAGAATGAAGTTTTAGCACTGCATGTATGACATTAGCAAAACATTTGCTAATTGTTTTCTGGTGATGAGATAGTACGTACGAGTAGGGAAATAGCTACTTGTTCTTCAACGATCATGTGCCTAGTTGGCTTCAATCCACCTTTCATAACTAAAATATCACATAGTTTAAAGAATGCTGCATGACACATTCTTAACTCCGAAATGCATCTTGCTTCATTCCCATATACTAACCTTTTAAAATACGCTTCCCTTTTGGAGTGATTATCTATCACATAAGTAATAGAATGTGTTCTTCTACGTCTATTTGATACCAACACAACACACATCCAAAGTACACAGTTGAAAAACCAGGATTGCACATTACACCACCAATGTAATGACTTCTTCCTTATGACCCCCATTCTGTAAAAATGAAAAATACAGTTCATAACAATTTGTTACAGACTGTAGTAAATAAATGAATAAATATTATATAAATAAGTAAAATAAGGGGTTAACTTGACTAGTGTTACAGTTATTTATATATCTTATTAATGTATACAGAGTCGTTTTACTAAATATTGCTGGAATTTGAATCTATATATTGATGTTTGGTGGCTGGAAAAGATCTTGCTTGGTTGCTACTTTTAAATTTGCTGATTACGTAATATTATCACATATATATATACACGAAAATAATAAACAAAAAGTAGCAACCATAATAGTAAAAGTCTAAAACTGAAATTAAAAAAAAAAAAGCAGCTTTGCAAGGGATGATCAGGCAAAAAATTCCTATTCACGCTACTTTCAGTTTGCACGTTTAATTGCAGGAAGTGAATTAGAACATCAAATAAAAATTAATTGTGAATCCATCCAAAAAAATAGAACCGTGTTTGTTCAAAAACCACTAAAACACAAAATAATGAATTACAAAATAGAGCTATGAATTTGTGAGTTTACCTATTATCAGTGGCGGAACCAGCTTCGTGATCTTGGAGGGGCACATTACCTCAGAAGGCTTGACTGTTTACTACCTTTAGAAATCTGTGTACAAAATCGATTCATATGAATTCTTTGTCAAACTTGAGCCTGACTATCCACAACCACAAAAAACAACAAGCTCAGTACATGGCTATAGCCCAAAATACACAATAGCAAAGCCGCTACGCCAGTCACCTCACAACAATAATGCTCTCGATCACGGGCGGAGGCAGAGCACTAGGCCGGGCTGGTCCGGTACAAAGAATATTTTTAGAAAAAAATTTACACAAAATTTTTTACCATAAAAATTAAGCCATTTTAAAAATTTGAGGTGGGCCATGGCCTAAGTTGGCCCACCCCTAGCTCCGCCCATGCTCTCGATCAGTCGCTAGACCTAGTGGTCGCCAGCGTTATTCACTTATTCCGGCCTAATTCCGGCGAATTCCAAAGAAACCCTCTCAATGTAATCAACCTCCAAGCTTCAACGTTAGTAGTCGAGCTCATAAATATATTACTCCCTTTGTTTTTGTTTTGTTAAGATTTTCTTACATTTTTTTCTTTTCAGCCTGTCTCATTAACATTGATCAATATCAAATTTGATTGTGGTTCTAAATTATTTTTACATTCAAAAGTTGATTGTCGACTACCCTGTATAATATATATGTATAGAGTCATTCTCCTATCCAGCAGCTCCCGGTCCGAACGTCGTTCGAACACCGCGGTTTGGGGAGGTTCTAGGTGGAATTTTTTCATGAAATATTTTTATCATGTTCCTTATCAAGTCTAATTTAACTACGCCAAATTATACATAGAAAAACACAGTTAACTTCAAAAAATTATTTTACTGCCTTCCCGATCCAATTTTAAGCTGAAATTTGGTATGGATAAACTAGACTTGATGAGGAACATGTTCAAAAAAATTTATCAAAAAATCCCACCGGAAACCACCCCAAACAGCGGTGTTCGGACAGACACGTGCTGGACCTGAAAATTTCTCTCTATATATATAATAAAAAGAAATCTAGTCGCAGGGGCACAAACATCCCCAAGCTCTAGTGTAGTTCCGCCCCTGCCTATTATTTGCTCCTGATTCCATGTTCGTACCTTTCCGATTGAAGTAGACGGCGTGCAGCAAGGAAACCCACAGAGTTCCTTAAGGATGATGTACAGCGACGTAGGCTTCAAGGGTTTTTATTAGTTAAGTTCAACCATTTACAATTAATAGATATCTTAACCCTATTGAAGTAAACACATATTTGTCTGATCAAACCACACATAATATTGAAGTAAACGTATGTTTATTACACGTTGCTTACTAAAAATTGCTTGCTAACACAATGTTTAATAAGCATTGTTTATTAGCCACCTAAGTAAACATGTCCCAAGTGTTTTGTCAAAGATACAAATGTTGTATTTAACATGCGTTAATAGTTAATATGATGATGAGTGTTAATAGAAATTGTCTAGCAGTGGGCTATTGTTGGATTGAACAAAGGTCATGTGTTGCCCACAAAAGATCTAGCAGCACGGCCCTCGAATGTAAAGGCAAAACAACCAAAAGAGTCCAATATATGGATATTTTTAAGATTTCAGTCTCAAATTATATAAAATCAGACTGTACACAATTTAAACAGATCATAATAGACAATAATACATCCATACTAATCTACCTATAATCTATAACAACAATAATAATAATCTAACTCTATATAAAAGCAAGTGGAGAAATTGGTGATTTTCCTAGCCAAAAAATTGGGTACACATATGAGTCGGGTTTTTTACAAATGCTATGGTCGGGTGTAAATGTATGGAGCTGTCCATGTGATTGTAGAAAGTAGTCAAATCATTTTCTGAGTATCTCTCATTAAATGATTTCAAGAACACCTTCGGTTTGTAGAAAAAAGAGATGGTACACTTTTTATTGTGAGAGCTCGGTAATTCTGTTTTTCGGTTTATGGCGTTTACAGTCAACTTTTTAATCAAACACGTAAATTTTTATTTTACGCTTTAATTGTGTAATAATAAGAAAAAGTAATATTGAGATTACTTTTCTACTATATTGGCTGAAGTTACTTTAAATTATAAATGATCATTTCAATTATTTTTCATATGATTTTTTCTTTATTTAATTAATAAAATATATTTTAAACATAATCTTTTCGTAAATCAGCAGAATCACACAATATAGCTACTTCAGCCATAATTTCATAAATTTCAGCAGAATCACCCGATTCAGCCGATTTCAATGTTACCAAACGAGCTCATAATTTTTTTTCATGATAGTGGAAAGAGTAAGTATGGTAGAATGCATGGTACTAAAACGAATTACCTATCCTGGATTACACAATATTAATTTAATGAATTCTTGGTCTTGCACTTCTATTTTTTCGTAAACTGAGTTGTCCAATCTCAAAAAAAGGATGACACCAATCCCTGAGGGCCCCCCAACCCTGATCGGACGGTACGTTGGGAGGATGTAAGTTGGTCTATAATCCCAATCTGACAGATAGAGAGTGAGGCTCTATCCCCGGTACTTGCAAAGGCCCTATGAATTTTTTAGCATAGTAACCTCTCATCGCAGTTGGCGGGATTCGAATCCGGAACCTAACCCATGTGTCACTTCCTCGCTACTATTGAAGGAAAGAAATAATTTGTATTTAGAACACAATATTGTAGTTAGCCGTTACATATCTTTGGCATTTACTATAGTATTATTATTTACCTTATATACATGATTAGGAGATGTATAAATAGCAGCCTTGTAAACTAGTTTTAACACACAAATATATTCAAAACATTTGTTCTCTTCTCTCTATTATGGTATCAGAGCCACACGAGCTCTAACCAGCCATCTCCCTCTTCCTATGGAGGCAGACGACCCCCCGGCCCTCAGCAAGGGGATCTCAGAAATTCCCCAAACGGGCAGCCTACCGTTTCCTCTACTGCAGTCATCAACCCCCTCACTCCAGATGGATTAATCATCCTCAACCCCAGCCACTTCCCAGAAGAACTTGAAGGAACGAATTACCTCATAAGGTGTGACCAAGTGCTTGACCTCTTGGTTGGCTCTCATCTCGACCAATACATCAGTGATGGCGCTGTACGTTCCGCCACCTGCCAGTGACGCTGCAGGCCATCTCCGGTGGAATCGTCAAGACCGTCTCCTCCGACATGCCCTTGTCTCCTCCCTGAGCTCGGCGTGCAAACCATTGGTTGGATCAGCACGTACCTCTGCTGCGGTATGGAAGACCCTAGAGCAGCTTTACGACACCCGTTCAGCGGCTCAAATCCGGAATATGAAAGATGTTTTCCGCCAAACTCGACAGGGATCTAAGGCAGTGGGTGAGTATCTCCATCATCTCCGTACCCTCGTCGATGAATTAGCTAAGGCTGGCCGCCCTGTTGATGACGACGACTTCGTCCTTCAAGCCATGGAGGGCCTCCGACCTGAGTTTGAATCCTTCACAAACTCTATTCGCACATGTGGAGATAACAGTTTCGGCAACATCTACGCCTTTCTCACCGGGTTCGAAGCTACTCTGCGGCGGAAGGAGGCTCTAGATACGTCGGTTGGCGTGGTGACGGAGAACAACGTTGCGATGGGGGACTCTGTCACATTTACTACCCACAGAACTCCAGGGCAGGCTAATAATAATACACCTTCCTTATTGGGCCCTGGCCCGTCTAATTATCAGCCCAGCCGCACAAACAACTCAGCCCGGGGTTCTACTGGGAGTCAGCCCAGAAACCAGCGGCCCAATTTTTCTCAAAATTCTAACCGACGTGGCCAGAATACTTTTCGGGGTACCACCAACAATATGACAACCCGCAACATCTCCAGGAATAGTAATCCCAATTTCGGAGCAAATATTATGTGCCAAATTTGTGGGAAACCAAACCACTCCGCTCTCAATTGTTGGCATCGGTTTGAACAACAGGCTTATCCTCCTCAGGTCAACAGACTGTCACTAATCATAATGGATGGTTACTTGATTCTGGAGCAACCAATCATGTCACCAACAACCTGAATAATCTTACCTTGGCATCCAATTATACTGGCACTGATTCTCTCGTTATTGGTAACGATAAAGGTCTTACGATAGCACAAGTTGGGCATAAGACCCTTCACTCTCTTTCTCTACCTAATACACTTTTTGTCCCTTCTATTCATACCAATTTAATTTCTGTCGCCAAATTATGTCATGATAATGATGTCCTAATTGAATTTCATTCTTCCTTTTGTCTTGTTAAGGACCGGCGAACGGGAGCAATTTGTTACGGGGTATGAATAAAGGAGACGTCTACAGCTTGCCAGATGTACCCCCTCCACCATCTCCGTCTGCTCACATCACACAAAAATATTCCCTTAATAATTGGCACTGTCGCTTAGGACATCCAGCCCTCCCTATTACTAAATTTTTTTTGTCGTCCTTAGGTATTTCCTTTTTCGATGTTACTTTGAATAACTCTTTGTGTGTCTCGTGTGCTAGTAATAAAAGCCATAAGCTGCCATTTGCAAAATCATCTCTTTCGAGCTTTGGACCTCTAGATTTAATCTATACAGATGTATGGGGTCCCGCTCGTGTTAATTCTATTGATGGCTTTCGTTACTATGTTATCTTTGTTGATCATTATACCAAATATATTTGGTTTTATCCTATAACTCATAAAAGTGAGGTCACTCCACTCTTTCAAAAGTTTAAAAAGATTGTTGAAAACCTTTTTCAACGCACAATTAAAACAGTTTATTCTGATGGGGGAGGCGAATACATAACCTTAGGGAAATTCTTAAGCACATGTGGGATTTCTCATTTGCTGAATGGCTTTGCTGAACGTCGGCATCGTCACATTGTGGAAACTGGTATCACCCTACTTCACCATGCATCTATGCCTCTTAAATATTGGTCTTATGCTTTTCTTACCGCAGTTTATCTCATTAATAGACAACCTCCTCTCTCTCTTAACTTCTGCACTCCATATGATAAACTCTTCCAACAACCTCCTAATTACACTAAACTTGCTGTTTTTGGGTTCCAATGTTTTCCGTGGTTATGTCCCTATACCACTCATAAATTAGAACCACGCTCCAAACCATGTGTCTTCCTAGGATATTGTGATCAACAAAGTGCCTATCGTTGTCTTGATCTTACCACCAACCGTATCTTTGTCAGCAGACATGTTGTGTTTGATGAGTGAGTCTTCCCTTTTTCTACATCCTCACCACCCGTCTCAAATATCACTTCTGAAATTGATCACTGGCTTCAGCCTTCTATGTCTTATTTTCCCATTTCAGGTACTCTGGCTGCGGGGGCGTCTCCTCCTACTCATACCTCGGCTCAACAATTGCCTCTTGACACGTCACTCACTACCTCTACTCAAACTGATATCCCGCTTTCTCCCCTCCCTAAACCCACACCACCACAAATTATTACTTACCAACGCCGACCCAAACCCAATCCTCCTATTCCCCCCCTCGTTTACCCGCCACTGATCTCACTACCTCAAATCCACCCCTCGATACTCCACCGCCCAAACGTACCCATCCGATGACCCTTCGACCCCGTAAACAAGCCAATGTTGCCACTGTTGATCCTTTACCTCACCATATAATTCCCATTTGTGCTTCTCAAGCTATGCAGGTACCAAAATGGTGGAGTGCTATGACAGTAGAATTTGATGCCTTGGTTCGACAGGGCACTTGGGATCTTGTTCTGGCTTAGCCTGGTCAGAATATTGTGGGTTGTAAATGGGTATATACAGTGAAGTATAAACCGGATGGCTCCTTGGATCGCTATAAGGCTCGGCTAGTGGCTAAGGGCTTCCATCAGCGCCCCGGGATTGATTATTCCGACACCTTTAGTCCGGTCATCAAACCGGTTACCATTCGTATTGTTCTGACTATTGCTCTTTCTCATGGTTGGCCAGTACATCAGTTAGATGTCAATAATGCATTCCTACATGGGACTCTTCAGGAGGAAGTTTACATGAAGCAACCTCCGGGCTTTAATGATGGTTCTGGGTTTGTTTGTCATCTTCGGAAATCGATTTATGGCCTTAAACAGGCACCTCGTGTGTGGTATCAATCTCTTAGTGGCTTTCTTCTGTCACTTGGGTTTTATCAATCGATTGTTGATGCAAGTTTGTTCATTTTTCTTCCCATCCATCTTACATCTATGTTTTGGTCTATGTGGATGATATTATTGTTACTGGCTCTACACCCGACTTGATACGTCAGACTATTGACTCATTGGCCCACCGATTCTCTATCAAGGATCTTGGCTCCTTACACTATTTCTTGGGCATGCAGGTTACACCTACACAGGGCGGACTCTTCCTTGATCAACATAAATACATTATGGACTTATTAAAAATGTTAAAAATGGATGAGGCCAATCCGGTAGCTACGCCGTTAGCTCCCTCTGCTTCATTAACCCTGTTTGACAGTTTAGGTTCATGTGATGCCACTCTCTATCGCCAGGTCCTCGGGTCACATCAATATTTGAATCTTACCCGTCCAGATGCTGCCTTTGCTATTAACAAACTGGCTCAATTCATGCATAAACCTACGGTCAATCATTGGCAACTTCTCAAACGTCTTTTGCGCTATCTACATGGAACTGCTTCTCATGGCCTGTTTCTCTGTCCTAGCACATCCCCCTCTTCCGTGCCTTTGCTGATGTTGACTGGGCAGGGAACCCTGATGACCGTTCTTCTACTAGCGCATATGCCATTTTTCTCGGGGAATCTCGTATATCTTGGAAATCAGTTAAGCAACGTACCATTGCTAAGTCTTCCACGGAAGCTGAATATCGAGCTCTTTCCACTGCTGCCTCTGAAATTATTTGGATTGAATCTCTGTTGCGTGAGTTGCGGCACCCGCTCCCTTCTCCTCCACTTCTCCTTTGTGACAACAAAGGTGCCACTACGTCTTCAGCAAATCCTGTCTTCCACACTCGCATGAAACATGTGGCAATTGACTTTCATTTTGTTCAACATGGACTTCTTCAAGTTCATCACATTCCATCCTCTGATCAGATAGGTGATGCCCTCACCAAACCGCTCCCCTGGCAACGCTTCATTCTTCTTAGAGACAAGCTCAGGATTCTTGGCAGTGACAGAATACCTAGCTTGCAGGGGCGTATTGAAGGAAAGAAATAATTTGTATTTAGAACACAATATTGTAGTTAGCCGTTACATATCTTTGGCATTTACTATAGTATTATTATTTACCTTATATACATGATTAGGAGATGTATAAATAGCAACCTTGTAAACCAGTTTTAACACACAGAAATATATTCAAAACATTTGTTCTCTTCTCTCTATTAGCTACCACTTGAGCTACGCGCCATCAGTAATGTCCAATCTCACACTTATTTGTTGGAGAGTGTAAGAATTCATCACTTTAGGAATCCAGCCCAGACTACGATAAGTAATGATTATTTATCACCGCTTGATCACGAATACTCCGCTAGTTTGAACTTTGAAGGGAGGACAATCACACGAAATGGTTTTCTATTTTCAACTTTTCAAGAGGTAAGATATGTGTGTCTATGAGTATGTTTTGAGTATAAGAATTTTACATCTTTGCAATGTAGGATCTTAGTATAAGAATATACGGAGTTATATTCTTATAACTCACTTAGATCATTTAACTCTACAAGTATAGGTAACCAGTTTAATGCTTAAACTAGAGTGTCAAATTTCAAATCAATAATCTATAAAATATGTGCTTAGAAAGGGACTTTTAACAATGTACTCGATGTTGTTTCAGGGGTAACTTTTCCATTACTAATAAATAGCATCAACCGTTAAGTATTTTCAAAAGGAGGCTAATATAAAATGGTTTAAAGAGGAATGACTTGAAAATCCCAATTTGAAAATGCAGCGAGAATTGGAGGAGCAACGGAAGAAGGATGAAGAAACAAGAACCCGGCTGGAAGCGATGAACGGATCTTAAACGCCGGATATCAGTCTCAGCTTCATCCTCGACCGCACATGACTAATATGGGTTATCATTCTAACTTCGGATATCAGCCTCCGCCTCCGCCTCATCCTCGGCCACACATGGCTAATATGAGCTATCATTCTAACTCCGGATATGGTAGCATGCCTACGATGGGGTCGACATTCGGATCTCTGTCGTATGATTGCTTGAATCAATTTCAGTCATCCGGAGGAGCCAGCCGAGGAGGCAGTGGAGGAGGCAGCCGAAGAGGAACCCGAGCTGAAGACCCCGAGGAGCCCGAAGATGATGATTATCTTGTTTATGATGATAATGATACATATGATAATGACGATCCTAGTTTTTATCACAATGGAGTCCGACGGCCGGACATGTAATAATACATTTTTAAGTTTAACATTTCATATTACTTTTATAATTGCAGTCTGTAATAATTTTTATTAACTTTGTTGTATGCGTATGAATTTTGTTTTTTATTTAATGTTATAATTGCTTTACTTTTTAAAATATAATCTTTTTCTTGATAAATTTTTGAAATATTTTTAACAACTATTTTTCTTAAGAAAAAATAAAATAATTTTTTAATTTTATTTTAAGAATGGATTTTTTTAAAAACAAAAACTTTAGTCACGGATCTCTTCCGTGACTAATATTTTGTCCGGAATTCTTTCATAATTTTTTTTTAAAAGCATAGTCACGGATTCGGTCCGTGACTAATATGACCGAATTTTTTTAAAAAATAAACTTAGTCACGGATCGGTCCGTGACTAATATGGGCGATTTTTTTTTTAAATACACTTAGTCACAGACACGATCCGTGACTAAGACAATTTTTTTTAAATAAAACATAGTCACAGATCTGATCCGTGACTAACGTGCCGGAGCATTTATTCCGGTCAAGAATTAGTCACGGACCCGATCCGTGACTAAACCGTGACTACATTTAGTAACAGATAATGTTTAGTGACTACATGTAATCACGCAAGATTAATTAGTCACGGCTTTAGTCACGGACACCATCCGTGACTAACATAATTAGTCACGGATTTTTTACACTACGGTCTGTGACTAAATCCGTGACTACAGGCGATTTTTTTTGTAATGATGACTTGAGCCAAAAAAAAGAAAATTGAGATTATTTTGAACAAATTTTATATTGGCGCTATATTTTTTTTATCATCAAAACCAACTAATATATTAACTCAAAATAACGTTCATCTCATGGCTGATAATACAATCAAAGAAAAAGAAGAAAACAAAGCGATAAAAAAGCCTTATGTTTACCGTCCGCCCTCGAACCAGACATAGAATATCACCTCTGTAGAAGCAATAATATTCGTTTATCCTGTAATGGGCTTAAGTGAGCCAATGACTAGCAAACCAGACTTTTCATCACCTGACTTAAAATCTAGAAACTCTCTGCCAGGAAATAAGAAAAAGTCCAAAACAACATGCAATTCTAAATAAAAACACAACTAGAATAAAAATGAATCAAAACAGCGTTCACTCATCTTCTTCCAAACCCTAGACTTGCTTGCACTCTATGGCGGCGGCTCAGGAGGGGGACACGCTCGCCGCACATCCGCCTCTATAGTCATGCTTTTGTATTGAATGACGATATCCTCTTTTACCATCCCTCGCTGCTGAATCGAAACCATACTCCGCCACATCTTATCCACCTTTTCTCAGTCAACACTCGACCTTCGACCAGAAATAACAGCAGAAGTCGAGCCCTGGCTGCCATAAAGTTGCATCCCTGATCTCGAGCCTGCTTGCGATCGAAAATGATCGCCAACCGCTCTTCGTCGATGAAAAAAGCGGAAGAAACAAAACCCTAACACGTAGGGAGATGACCGCTAGAGAGAAGACTCTCCAATTCCAACAATTGGCCGGATAACCCCAATCCTGCTCCTCGGCAAAGGCCGATAGCGGGCGAATCCAAGCTAGCGGTTACCTTGCGGCAACCCTAGAGAGAAGGACGAGCGTAATAAGGCGCTATATTAATAACCATGGAAAGTACTACTCCGTATGATTTTGGGAATTTTTTCACAAATAGTCAAAAAAGTGAAAGGTATATCATTTTTGTCACTCTTCAAAATTCTTTTCAAAACTAGACTTGCTAAAGTTTCAAAAATAGACTATATATACGAAACCAACCCACTAGAACATATATTTCAAATAAGGTGTCATTGGCAAGTAGCCTACCTTTATATACTTTATACACCGACTTTGTTAAATTTCTATAATTCCAAAGATCACTGAATTCACGTTTTTATATTGAAATCAGAATTATTTATTAAAATGTAAAAAATGAAGATTATTAGAAATAATAATTGTAATAAAAATAAGAAAATGAAGAAAATAATAAAAAACAATCAAATTAAGAAATCAAATAGTGTATAATAAATAATTGAGGTTTAAAACTTGTAAGTTAAATTAAAAAGAGGAATTTAAATTTAAAAAACGTTAAGAAAATAGTTCGGAAAGTAGAAAAATTGTAGAAAATAACTTTTTTTTTTAATTTTAATTTGAGAAGACATCATAGCCCCTTAGTTTTTATAAAAAGTTAGTATGAAAAATAAATAATATAAATAGTTGATTTTATTTAAAACAAAAATAAACAATACAACTAAAAAATTAAAAAATAAAAACTTTCTAAAAAATTTCAAAATTAATAGTAATCTATAATAGAATCTTAAAAAGTAATAAAAATAAAAAACATGGTTTTGAAAATATTACAAATTACATAGGCAATTAGAAGCTTTTATGAAATTATTTTAGAAACCGAAACATATACTCCGTAAAGACTAGAAAATTCTAAATTCAATAAATAAATATATAGATTTGAAAAGGTTAATAAATCATTTTATATGCTACAAAATCAAATGGAATTAGAAAATTATATAAAAAATTAAAACGCCGAAAACTTAAGTAAACTAAAAAGCATGAAAAACATACAACTCGCAAGTAAAAAAAGTGTAAAATAAAAAAAATCAACATTGAAACAATTAAAAATATTTAAAAGATGGATCTTGTAATTCATTTTTAAAAAATTGTAACTAAATTTAATAATACTTATTGTATATATTTTTTGTTTTTTTTTTGTTTCTTATTTACTTTTGTTTCCTTTTGTTAATAACTCTGAAAATTTTGTTTTTTATGATTTCTTTATGTTTCGTGTGGTTGATTATTCATAAATCCAAACTTATCAGTTTAGATGATTAAATGTAATCCATATATGATTTTTTTACTTCAAAAAAGTAGCAAAGATAAAGAAAAATTAAAATAAACAACAAAAATCATGATAACCTATAAAACAAAAATAAGTAACAGAATGCAACAAAAAGCAACACTGTGCAACAAAAAGCAACAAGATGCAACAAAAAAACAACACATTTAATACAACAAAAAGCAACAAAAATAATACATAAAAGTATCTCTACAAAAAACACAGAGCAACAAAGAGCAACAAAAAAGCGACACTATGCAACAAAGAGCAACAAAAAAACCTGATTAAAGTATCACATTTTTTTATGTGTATCCCCACATCAAGATGAGAACTATCGTTATATAACAATATTAGAAATACATCAATAAAAATTGCTTAATTTCGACACAAGAGTGAGAATCGAAGAGAGACACCGCGGAGCAGAGAAGCTACGGCGGCGGAGCCTAGAAGCGGCAGAGCTATTGTCGATTTCGTACGCCTAACATCCCTGTCGACTGTCGTGGTTGGAGAGTGAAGCGATCATTTCGTGGAAGAGAAAGCAAGGAACAGATGAAAAGCGACGAACAGAAGGAGAGATATTAAAGGTTTAGACTATTTTGAAATAAAAAAAAAATCTATAAGTGAAAAAGGGAAATGTTAGAGAAGAAAGAAAAAAATCGGAGGTTTATTTGGATAATTTCCACTATAATTTTCCAAGACTTATTAGTGGGTCTAAAGAAAATGATTATAAACAAACAAGGTTTATTTTATGCAAATGAGTATATGCATATATAACTATAACGACAATCGTGTAACATTTCAAAAAAGTCTTATTATCAAAACTCTTGAAAACGTTCAATCACCATACCTTTAGAAATAACTGTAGCAGTTTATAATAATTCAATACGAATGTGAATAAATACACACGTACTCTCTACTAGATTATATGCATGTATATGAATGCATCTATCATACTGTATTAATTTTTATAATTCATAAAATCTAAACGAGTATAATATATATTCAATATATATAGTTTATAATAATTCAACATGAGTGCATATATTATAAATTTTTTGTAATATATATTATATATACAAATATTTTTCAAACAATATGGTGCGGTGTATTTATATATGTGTGTATATATGAAACTTACGGAGGCTCCGATAAGGAACCATGTGACTTTCTATACTAAGTATATCTTATTTTATATTATATATACTTATCTTTTCATAAATTTATGCATTCTATTTTCAAGAAGTTTTCATTGACTAATATGGTTAACAAATAATATGCTACGGAGTATAATTTTTCAAGAACTTTATTCCGTGCATTGCACGGGTGAGAATCTAGTATAGAGTAACTAGTGGCGGATTTATGCTTCAAGTTTCGGATGTTCATTTTATTGTACAATTAAAATTTGGAAGAACAATAAATAATTAAATTAAATTTATACATGTATACTAATATGTTTTTCAAAATTTTAGGTGTTCAAGTGAACACCCTTGAACTATAGTGCATGGCTCCGCCACCGAGAGTAACGACGTGTGGATATATATTTAGGATCTAAGTTTTTCTCTCAAGAAAAAATCTCTCTCATATATAATATAGTGATAATATAATAATAAAATATCTATAATAATATAAACTAGCAAGATGTGGATATATATTTTATAGCTAAGTTCTCATCCCATAGAAAATTCTATATTATATGCTCCTAATAATTACAACAGTACTATTATTATTGCCTATTATAATATAAAGATGTTTTTAGCTGGAGTAGTGATTTCGATTTCCAATCAGATTAGATATCTAACTAGTCAAAATTCAAATCAGTTGAGAGCTAACCAAATCAAACTAGACCTAATACATCTCGGTCCTCTACAAAAATCTCAAATAAAAAACTTTTACTTTATTATTTCACGTGTCGACCAACTTGGTAAAATTATTCGAAATTGGGAAGGATTGGAAATCTTAAAGAATGTCTTTTAGATTCCAATCGCATCAAATTTTTAATAGATCATCTTTAAAGAATAAAATCTAGGAAGAATTAAAAATATTCTTCCAAATATTATAAAGTGAAAAAAGGAATTGTGTGTTTAGCTTAAAAAGTCATTATAAATTCTAGAGGAAACTGTCAATTTAAGCCTCGTACTATCACAAAAACGTCAATTAAATTCTCTAAAGAACTCTAAAAAGAGGGAATCAACAGGTAATACACAACTCTAAGGAACTATTGATCTATTAGTGTTGAAGTCTTACTCTGAAAAGTTGTGAAGTAATAAAGTGCAATATTAAGATTTGAACTCCTCCTTCTATTAGGTTGACCTTTAGGATGAAATTTTAAATCTTAACATGGTATCAGAGCTAAATGAGGAAGTAGTGCAACTCAACTATTTACTGGCTCACTCACTCATATGGGAGGTCTCGGGTTCGAAACTCCATGGAGGAAGTTTGATCCCTCTAGCTCAAGTGGGGGGGGGGGGGGGGGGTAGGGGAGCTAGAGCTAGAGGGATCAAACTTCCTCCATGGAGTTTCGAACTTCCTCACTATTTACTATCTCTATAGTGATGAAAACGGGTGTCTGCACGACCCCGGGGGGCTTTTATCATTTACTCTTTCTGTTTGTTTCCTGTTTTTCTCCGCAGAATAAAAGAATAAAAGCATGACGTCCCGATTCATCGGATCGTCATGAGGGGGAGAGTGGTCCACATGCTGTTAACACTGAACAAATCATTCTGGGACACTTCACTCCTCCATCACAAAAATCAACACCTTCTCTGCTATCTCTACAACTCAAATCAAATGGTCAGCTACACTCACAAATCAACAATCATTATGTTCCGCTCTGCCACCGACAAGTTCTCCTCAAATGCATTCATTCCAAATAGTCAAAAAGACTACATTGTGGAAGAGACGGAGGTCAAATACTCGTGTCCTGAAGATGAATTCCATGGGCGTCTCCTATTCACCAAAGAATATTCATTCTAGAGGCGTCACCGGACTTCATCCAAGCTGATCAAGAACAACTTCTGGAAGACAAGGACTACATGCAAGATACAGAAGGTCCCTCAACCCCCGGCATCAAAGATCAAATTGTCAAGAAGATATCAAAGGGGAGATTGCAAGGATTTCTTCAGATAGCCTTCCTCAGAAGTCAAGTTCAAAGTAAAAGGAAGCTGAATAACAACAAAGACAAAGATATTCGCGCTGCAATGCTGATTGAACACGATTGAACACCAAGGAGGAGATTGTTAGGAATATTTTATGGTGTCCAATCTAATTAAGTATCTTTGTATTTGTGTAGTTATTAATTAAACGTGTAATACGGGCCACAAATGTGTATCAGCCCGTGGGCTTCCTTGTAACCCGTAAGTTAGCCAACTTCTCCTATAAAAGGAGGCTAACTTACGGGAACCCTAACATAATCGTTAGAGGCTTTAGAGACGCAACAACGAGATAGAGAGAAATTAGGGTTGCCGCAGCTCTCCTTCTCCAGGGAGAGCAGCAGACAGTTCATACGGTATACCAGATTGAGTTTTAATCTTGTCGATATCTTTCTATCTGCTTCTTTATCACTGCTATGGTTGTATGATTGTAGTACTCTGGGTTTAACATTAGATTGGACACCATAAAATATTCCTAACATGTTTGTTTATTCATATAAGTTTATCTAAGTTATTTATTTTATACTTTTATGGAAGTACTTTTAATAAAGAACATTTATATATATATATTTTATATTATAAATAATTTCCAATAAAAATATATAGTTAATCAAAGTTTTGAAAATGACAATTTTTTGGGACGGAGTTAGTATTAAAAAAAACATTTCATTAGTAGTAGCTTAGCTTCATTAATCACTAATAATCACTTAGAGTTCAAAAACATCGAAAAATTTGCTAGTTTCTTTAGTATGATGTGACAATATTCACCGAAGTAAAGAGAACACATTTTAAGAGACAGTTGTAATAAAGAAAAATCACTTATATGGGACAAACTATTTTAATGTAACAACGTGATACTCACCACTTCTTCGTATTTTTTTAACTTTTCGTAATTTCAAAGAGATAATTTGTGATCAAAGTATAGATAATGTACAAAAATGTGACTTGTTACTATAGTAGTAACTTAATCATAGTGACAATGACATTTTTTTTACCCCGGAAGGCAAACCACCAAAATCAGTGGGGTAAATGTCGGGGGTCATTTACCAGTTTTTATTTAAAAAGCATGATGGATACAAAAATCGGGGGACCAAACCTTACCCGAAAAAACAAAACAGATTAAAATCTAATAGAAGGAATACCAAAATAATCCATCCAATAAGCCCTTTTAGCAAAAACAGGAAGATGATCAAGCTAGTGACAATGACATTATATTGTAATAACTAATAATCATATTTATGTAAATAAGTTTTATTTTGATAATATTTTTTGAAAAAACTCAATTTGAAATCTATTATCATTACTACATTGTTTATCACTTTATCACATTATTCTGCATTTTACTATGTAAAATTGTCTGTCCATTATAATATTAATCTATAGATATATAATAACAAAAGAGTCTGGGAGGGAATTTGGGCGGGACATTGGATGGACAGCTGGAATTCAAAATTTAAAATCTGTATACTATATACAGAGTGGAGGAGTGGTAGATTACAAATAGGGATGTGCAACTCAATTGGTCCAATAAACTGAAAATTGAAAAGTCTCATTACTCTATATAATTACTCTATATAATTACTTTATATAATAACGGAATAGTGGAAAGCCATTTAGGCCGGAAGTGTTGCGCTCACTGGCGGAGTCTATTCTAGAACTCACTTTAGCAATTCTGCTTTTCGAAGCATCTCATTAATTAGACGGTGCATTGCAGATGTTTTTAATTTTAATGTTTGGACTTCTCTCGATTTATTATTTAATTGCATTGGAAGTGGTAATTGAGTTTTGTCTACTCGAGAAATTGAAAGATCGTACAAGAGAAGCTAGCCTAGATAATGAAAAGGCACTCCGGCCACATCATGTGTATAAAAACCACTTCTACTATGCATCAAACGGAGAAAGATTTTAGTCATCGACGGGTCAGGGGGAGCGGTGGAGGGTTTCAAAGGCCATTGGGGTTTGGGAAGGCGGTGAATGCTTCAATCACAGATGGGGTTCTGCAAGCCATGTAGCATACTTTCCGGTCACCGGTGTCATTTGGGAGGGTAACAAAAGGTGAAGAGTTATCCTCACCATTATATTTTATCAGTTTGTAAATTAATTTATGACTGTTAGGGGTTCAGTTTTATGATGGTCCGATTATGTAACTATATTTATCTTTTATATGATGTTAAATACGTAGTATGGAGTATATGTTACTCCACCGTCCTATTATGAAGTTTCTTTGTGTCCCATGCGGAAGATGAGATAACAAGACGACAAACACTTCAATCACCAATTTGGGAATGCCAAAGCCAAAGGATAAGAAGGGGAGAGTATATTTGATTTTTTAATCGCATGTTATAGTTTATAAGTGTTGGTTGCTTAAATAACTGGATTGAAAAAGTTGAAATTTATAGATTATTATTTGGCTACTTTGTGAATCAAGACATATCTGATTTTTGTGCCCAGGATAGTTACAGACATGGTATACATAGGTCGTATTTTGAAATATTAAAACCTACTCGATTTGTGGGTTGAAATTTAAGATATGATATATGTTTCAATATATTTTGTTTATGTATTATAAACACTTATGAGTATTTAATTTTCGAAATATATATTACGAGTATATAACACTCTACTTTGAGCAAGAGCTTGAAGCTGCAAAGAGTAGTTTTTCTATTGAGAAGAACTATGAGTTGTCTGATAAGATAGTCATCAAACATTAGGGAAATGTTCTTTTTTCTAGAAGTCATTTTCCATCCATCTTTGAGTGGGATAGAATCTAAGTATTAATGAGACCATATATTAACATACAACTCCATCATGAAGTGTGGTGTACATATGGTCTATAAGTCTATAATCTATAACTAATATGGTAATATTCTCAACGGTGGTTCTACTATATTCCCTGAAATTGTTGATCGTATTAAAAAGGAAAACACCGCCTTGAATGTGATTGCTAACATCTGGCTCCCCTAAAAGAAAATTCTGTTTTTGGATTGGTGAATCCCATAACACATTATATTCTACATGAATTGCTTCTTAGGTGCTTCTACTAATACATTATATGGCTACTACTTAGGATGTTTTTACTTGGACTGTAATTTGCTGGTCTGGTCTGGTCTGGTCTAATCTGGTCTGGTCTGGTCTGGTTTCTTTGTATTTTTATAACTATCCAAGTCTGGTCTGGTGTAGTCTGATCTGGTCTGGTCTGGGAAGAATTGCAGTCCAAGTAAAAACATCCTTATAGGGGAATGTCACCACTCTTTGCCTCTTCTGCCTTAGACATGTCATTACTAGCAAGTGGTGTGCGTTTGATTTGATGTATTTTTCTCTTCTCAATTTCTTATTATATGGCGGTTTAAGCATCAGGCAGACTTATATATGTCATGGTACTCTATTTTGGAAAAGTATTGACAGCGTTAAGTTTGAAGGTTGTACGTTTTTTATCTCTGTCGATGGATGCATGTAAAGTTTGGGTTTTTTCATTTTGGAATTCTCTGCTTAGAATATTATATTCTGAATTAGTTTTTGTACAAAATGCATATATATATATATATATATATATATATATAGTATTTACTAATGTGTGTGTATGAATATGTGTGTGTACGTGTGCGTGTGTGTGTTACTAAAATTTGGTATGTGAATAGATATTATTTTTTATTTTATCTAATCTAAAAATATACTCTGTGCTACATTATCAAATTTCCAAAGGCAGAAATATCAAAAGGAAAATAAGATCTTGAATTAGAAATACTTTATCACTAAATACAACACTTATCTAATGTAGAGACATTCATGTGAAAACCTGTTATTTCTTTTTCACGTGTTATCAAGATACTTAAGGAACCCTTTCATAATTTATAAAACCTTCAGATCATAATATTCACATTTTAATGTAGTTTCAACTTTCAATATATTCATCTTTTATTTCTTACCACTCATATGATCTATATTGATATTTTTTGAATTAGTTATTTTTACTACATATTTACAATTAATTAATACGGGAGTATTAGTAAATATTATCAATTTAAGACAAACGTAATATTTCAACAAAGTACTCTTGCATGTGAAACATAATTCTTCCCGTGCATCGCACGGGTACTATACTAGTATGTAGTATATTGTAATATATACGTTGTACCGCTCGTTCATATGTTGATCGAGTACTACTCTATTGATCTGAGTATGTTTTTACATGGATTGCTTTAAGCTCCAAACCAGATCAGACCAGACTTAAATAGACTAGACCAGTCTATACCAGACTTAAACAAATCAAGCTAGACAAGACCAGACTTCCATAGTTATAAACTACATAGAGATCAGACATTTACTTGATCAGACCAGTTTAGACCAAAAAATTTTAGTCGAAGTATAAACATCTTGATACCTCAACATTAATGAATTGTTATTATAATGAATCATGGATATCTATAACTAAATTTAATTGGTTAAATTTTATTAAATATAATGAATAACTAAAGAAGAATAAAAATAAAGTATAAAATAAAGAATAAAAATGAATCAAATTAATAAATTGTTGATCTAAATTAATACTCCGTACTACGTATAAATAAAAATAAATAAAAACATAACAATTAAATAAAATTGTAATACTACATTACTACGTAGAAAAGTGTTCGGAACTAGCTAGCCTAGATGAAAAGTAACGCACCACATGATTTATAGTAATAATCTCTGGAAATTAGACCGTGATTGTACGGACAATTTAACTCGATCTCCTAACAAACTTTTCATCCAGTTTGGAGAGACCATATACTCCGTATAAAATTGTTCTCTCCAAACTGGATGAAAAGTTTGTTAGGAGATCGAGTTAAATTATTGTTCGTACAATCACGGTCTAATTTGCGAGCTTATTACCTATATCTAGCTTTGCATGCCAATTATAGAATGTTATGTTGTTTTCTAGCATAGTTAATTAGGTATTGTCAAGATTTGATCTCGGGTCCTAGTTGAGCTACTTTTCTTAATATTTTTCTATTTTCTTAAGTCTTTTTTTAAAAAACTAAAGAGTCACTATTGTTTTCCAAATCAAAAGCTACTTATAATAAAAGAATATGCGCAAAATATGTCAACTAATACTTTTATGAACTGTCAATCAAAGGCTATATATGAACTGTCAACTAATTTGAAGTTTTCGATTAACAGTGATTGAACGAGGTTAAACTAAATTCATCCGGACAAATATTTAATTACGGAGTAGATATTAGCTAGTGGTAGAGATTCAAATGGGAGAGAGGAAGTAGTAAATAGAAAAAAATGGCACACATATGACTATTAGGCTTTCTAAAGACAAATTTATGGTCACTATTCCATTTTCCAAAATTATGACTAAAGTCTACCTAAGCCCTTCATCTTCCGTCTGCAACAGGCCCATTTATCCTCCCGTCTCACACTCTTTGCACCATGTTCACGCAAATGGCCATTCCCGGCGTGGTGCGGTGCCTCCCATCTCACACTCTCTTCTTAGCTCCTATTGTTCTGCCCGCACCTGCACTCCAGACTTGAGATACGAAGCAGCTACAATGGAGGTTAAAAGTCGCTACTCCAATGAAGACGCATAAGCAGAGACATCAGAGTTCAACTACGTTCGTCAAACAAAGCTGACATACTCTGCCGCGCGCAGCCCTTCTCACCGCAGCCGTTCGCGTATGTGACTCTATCATCTCCGCTTTGGAGCACATCCGTCGTTGTCTGTAGATTTCAAGATCTGAGCGGCTAGATTTCCAAATCTGGCCGACTAGGGTTCCGGTCGGGTGTGTGGCGATGTGGACCGTGGTGGGGACAAGTGGGGTGGTCACTGGTGACCGTGGTGGTGGGGAGTGGGGGTGGTCACCAGAGGCGCGGAGGCCACTGGTGACCGGAGATGCTGATGGTGACCGTCAGTGGTGGTTGTACGAGGTGGTGACCATCGGTGGTGGTGGTTACGCCGATGATGACAGTTGTGTCACTATTACCGCTGGTCAGTGGTGTCACTGTGGCGGTGACACTATAGCGATGTCACTGTGTTGGTGTTATTTCGACTGGTGGGCAGTCATTGTGGACGGTAGGGCAGTCAATGTGGCCAGTGGGCAATCACTGTGGGTGGTAGGACAGTCACTGTGGCCGGTGGGGCAATCACTATGGCTGGTGGGGCAATCACTGTAATGGCGGAGTTACTTTGATCGGAGTCACTATGGTGGAGTCACTGTGGCAGCGGAGTCATTGTGGCAGCGGAGTCACTGTGGCGGCGGAGTCACCGTGACGGCCGGAGTCACTGAGATAGGGACTGGCGGCTGCGGCGGCCACAGAGTTGCTGGTGGCTGCAAAATATGGACTACTAATCATATATATAAAAGGAATATTAAAATAATAAATATATGATAAAATACAAGGAATAAATGACTTTAGTAACTTTTTTGAAAAAATTTCAAAAGAGGTCATATTTTTTCCTTTTTTATTCATTTTAGTAATATTGAAATAAAAAGGCATAGTAAAAACTAGTACGGAGTTAGGGTCCGTTTACTTTGGACTTAATCATCCAGTTATATACTTGTGTTTATTTAGGACTTAATTTAATGTACTAGAATGAAGCATGACTTATTCGCTGATAATAGAATATTATTAGGAATATTCCTAATAATATTATATTAGCTGAGCTACCTCAAAGCCTAACTTCTTCATCTCGTTATTTTCTCTAATCTTACATCACTTTTCTTTTATGCTTGTGATTACAGTTTTTTTGTGGTCATAGTTTTATTTGACCTCATTAATCATTATGTGGAAGTAGATTGGTTGATGCAAGTGATTGCAGATTTTATCTTTAATTGATGCCTTTGTGATTCTAAAGTATTAGATGACTCAAAAATCGAAATATCAAATATCAAACTTTTCTATTTTGTCCCAAACGACGAGTTGATTCATTGTTTGGCAATTTGTGAGTTTGTGACGAATTACAAAAAGATTTAGAGCATATACGAGCATAAAAAAGATGTTAACTTTTACTCTATGCTCCAAAAAAGATATAAATATTCATACTCTGTTTTCTCATATTATATTTTATTTGTTTGCAATTTGTAGCCAAGCATGTAGTTCCACGGTTCATACTCCGTTTCCTCATACTTTGTAGTTGCATATATGCATGATATGCGTAGTACTACCTCCGTACCAATTTACTTAGCCAATTTTGACTTTTCCACTCAAAGGTATTAAACTTTGACCAATTATTTAAACTAATACATTTATGTAAAATTTAATAATTTTATACTTTAATAATAGTATTTTTAACAAAGAACATTTTCATATCTTTTACATATTATTATTACTTTCTCTATATAAACATATAATCAGTCAAAGTTAGACGTCATTGACTTGAAACGTCAAATTTGGCTAATAAAATTGGTTCCACGGAGTACTATTTAGGTGGGTTGCTATTTTACATTTTTGTTTTCATCCTAAACTGACCATTACAAGGTCTAATGAAGGAATATGTTTCATGGAATAGGGAGCTCAAGAAAGCTCGTGAAAAAGTACACTTTTAGGATTAATATATCCATTTTTTGAAGGCAAGAAGGTTCTACGGTTGATGGATAGTGTATTCGGGGGGTAGCTTATCCGAGGGGTTACTGCGGGGAGTAACTAGAGAGAAGTCAGAGCAAATAAGTAAGAGAGAGAAAGTATTCGATTATGTGAACTTGTTGTGTTTTACAATGGGGAAATAGGCTGCTATTTATAGTAGCAATAAATGCTAGATAGGGACACATGTCAACAATCTGGTGGTCGAGGTGTCACCTCAACTGGGGTGGCAGTGGCACTCGCATGTGGCCGCATTAAATGCCGTGGTTGGATGCAACGTTTGTACTTGGTACGTTGATCCAGCGCATGTGGATGAGAGATTCTGTCGAGGAGGATGACTTCGGCTGTAGATGACAGTCTGAAGGCTCTGCGTACCGGGGGCCTCATAGTGCCGAGGGCTCCAATTGCCGAAGGCTTGGTTTTCAAGCCTTGTTCTCCTGTGATGTTTCTGAGCTTGAATTCGTAAATGGTCGCCTTCGGCCATGGCGCCGAAGGCACCCCATATGCATATTGTTGGCTGTTTAGAGCTTCATTCTTCTAGGCTTGGCCCGTTTTGGGCCTGCTGGGCCTAAATGCAATAGTGGTAGTATGTGGGCCGGGGGTCCCTGGGCCATATACTCTATCAACAATTTTTTTTATAATCTAGGTGTCGGGGCTTACGCTCTCATAATCCCGGAGTCTATGAACTACCCTCCAAAGCCCCTAGACAATTAATCCGGATCTGATCACAGTCAGCCTCGTCAGTACTGGCTTCAAAGGACGGATCCAGCAGGACTTACATCACTTTTTCAGGCTGCTCCTCTCACCACACGAACCCGCTATCTTCATTACCATCCTCTCCCTTCTCAGCCGCTCAGCAACTCCATGAAGGTAGGAGGAATCATTGGGAGCAAGATCTCCCTCCTCTCCCCTAAATGTGCCTAGCGGGATTCGAACGCGAGACCTCCGCTAGGACACGGTAACCTTCCACGCAGTGAGGTGGAATGGTTGGTTATTTAGACAGCAACTAACTCCATTTTTTATAACTTGTGCACATTTTCCACTTTCTTTAATTTGCATAGGTTTTGGAAGTGTTTCAATCCAGGTTTTTCTTAAAAAAGTAGGCTGTTTTTTCTTAAATAAGTAGGCTGAATTTGCGATTTCAACGTGGTATTCATTTTTGTTTGGGTTGATTGGGAATTAGGCCTGGGATCGGTTCGGTTCTTGTTAAAATTCGATGGAATCGTATTAAAAATTATAGGCGTTAAATTTGGTTCGGTTCTAGTTAAAAATGTACTACGTAGTTGTTAAATTTGGTTCGGTTCTAGTTAATTTCGGTTCGGTTCTTACATTTTTTCGGTTCCTAATAAAAATTTATTGTCCTCCTAAAATGAATACATTTTACCTTCAGTTACATAAAAAAATTCAAATTTTAAATGATGAAATTATGACCATTACATTATACATACATGATATTCCAATTTTCAAATATCACAAAAATATCCAAGTGCAAACATTAAGTTTAAACATAACAACAACATAGATGTTTAAAATAGGCATCAACTATCAAGCAAAAAGGTTTAATAACTTCAAGGTACACATCTAATGGTAGGTGGTTCAACCTCAAAATAATATTCTTCTACTAGTAATGCACCATAAGTAAAAAGTCCGTAATAATAAACTCACCAGTAATATTTGTAATTTATTATGAACAAGTAACAACATAATCAGCGGAGTAATATTTTCTTATTGTGAACTCAAAAAATAAATACAATCACAAACAAATAATAAATATAAAAATCGACTAAAGCAGTAAAATAACAACTACTCGAGTTGGCGTGGTTCACAATATATAAGGTATATTATGCAAGACTAATATTCCTGACAAGAATTTTCTGCCCGGAACGTCGTCTGGCCACCTCCATTTGAGGTGTTTCTGGGTAGAATCTTTTGAGAATATTTTGTGAGAATGTTCTACATGAAGTGAAGATAACATCCACCAAATTTCAGCTTAAAATGCAATCGGGAAGTGAGTTAAATAAAATGTTGAAAAATATTGTGTTTTTATATGTATTTTGACGTAGTGTTTTTCAATAATTTATTTAATTAACTTCCCGATTGAATTTTAAACTCAAATTTAGTGGACATAATCTAAATTTCATTGAAAACAAGCTCACAAAATTTCATTAAAAAATTCCACCTAGAAGCACCTCAAATGAAGATTACTCATGCAATGTATAGGAAGTTCAGTTCCTGTCTAGGAACCGAAACCGAACTGGAACTGAACCGGAACCGAACCGATCATATAATATAGGAACCGAACCAAAAAAAGATGAAGTCCAAAATTATAGGAACCGAACCAAACCAGAAAATTCGGTTCGGATCGGTTTTCCCGGTTTTACGGTTCCATGTCCCAGGCCTATTGGGAAGGAATAGCACACGATTCTCGATTATTAACACAAGTTGCATTTAATCCTAATTCTATCTTTCCATTTCCTTCATATGATACAAAGGAATGTGGTGATTGCTTGTTTGTTGTTCATAATATTATTAGAAAGTCTAACGTTGATAATGACTTTTTTAATGAATGAGATGATGATAACATAATCAACAATGAAGCACTAGAGAAAGGTGGAAATATTGGAGAAGAAGTACATGAAGCACGATATATGATGAAATAATTAATTTTAGAGTACACTTTCTAATGAAAAGGAGATTTTTATGAATTATAAAATTGTCTAGCTTCCTCCATGTATTTTGCAAAAAAAAAAAACTCCTATTTTTTTTTTGAAATGCTCCTTTTAAAACTTTGTTAGCTTTGACTACGATATTAATTAAATAATAGAATAAAAATATGTGATTGAGATTTATATAAACAAGTTAAAAATAATATGGAATAATATAAACTATGCATATGCTCATGCATAATATTAACTGTGAACATGTACATGCATGTATTTGTACAACTTCAGATACTCATGTTCCACGAAAATGATCTTATATCATTGTTACTAAAGATGTTTTATTTTGGACTGTTTTCAGTCCCATACTAGATTAGAGTAATAGACCAGATCGTATCAGACTCGTCTTAACAGATCAAACTAGATCTAAACAGATCAGAACAGACCAAACTTGAACAATAATATGCAACACTTTGAACTTCAATATGTTTTGAAATGGAAAATTGACCATTCACAAACACTTTTGAAGTAATTTTTGTCAGAGGAAGCCAGATATGTTTGTAGCTGAAAGCAGCGGATTGTGATGTTCTAACTGTGTTGTAAGAAGAAGAAGAGTACATACTTGTCTTGGCTATTGCAGCAGAGGTCGTCGACGGCGGAGCTATGGTGTTATGAGGCTACGATCGATGGCGGAGTGCGGCCATGGTGGAGTAAAGAATCGCGGAAGATGAATGGCTTAGAGGAAGATGAAATTGGCGATCGATTGCAGAGGGTTAGGTTAATGAGGGGTAAAAATGTAATCTTTAGTCCTATTTAGGCAATTTAAAACTTGAAGTCGTATTTTAGAGTTTTAACCATGTTTTAGTTCCATTTAATATAATTTCTTTTGATTGAATAAGCAAAAAGAATCGGATTCGCAAGAGGTAAAATGCTAAATTGTGCCATTTGATCATATCAAGACAGGAAAGAAGTGCCAGCATGGTTATGGTGAAGGAGATTATGAGCAATGGTATCCCTAGCAATCCTTGCACCAGATGACCTGATCTGAACCTCCGGAACCACCTCATCATCGACCAGCTCAAACTGATTTGCTGGATCGAACCCTTCGTTCCTGACTTCGCATATATTATGCAACACGCAGCACGCCCCGAGCACAGCAGGCAAATCCACGAGCTTAATCTCAGTTCTCTTCTGCAGACAAGCCCATCTCCCTTTCAACCTTGCAAAAGCATCCTTAGCCACACCCTGAATCTCCCCAACCTTCTCATTGAGAGCATGCTGTGTCCATGTCAGATTCTGATGCGTGTAGGGAACAAGAATCCAATCCATTAAAGGGTAGCTCGAGTTCCCAACTATCCAATTGCCACTCAACAACCCATCATTAGCATGCCGGTATACGGCAGATTTCTCCAACACCTGATCATCGGACATTGATCCTGGCCATCCAATGCACACTTCAGTGAACACGCCTTTTGGGTCAACCACCCCTTGGACCGTGATAGAGTAGGATGTTTTCTGGTTCCTATATGTGTGCCTCTTGTTGAAATAAGCCGCTACGCTGATCTTAGGAGCAATGATGGGTATATGAGTGGTATACACCGAACCTATGACGTTTGGGATCCCGGAAATACTCTCGTATTCGTCTTTTATGCCTCTCATTCTCACCTCGTCCGGCCATTGGATGTATTTAGGCAGCAAAACGTCTTTGATTGCATTACAGACCTCAAGAACGAGTTTATGGCAAGTGGAAATGCCTAATCCGAACTTCTTAGAGACTAGCCGGAGTGGTTCCCCTGTGGCTAATCTCCATATGCAGACTGCCACTCTTTGCTTCACAGGGACGGCAACTCTCAGAGTGGTGTTCTCCTTTGCCACCACAGAGCTTAGCTCACTGCATATCATCTCGAATGTCTCTTTCCCCATTCGGAAGGCTTTCTTGAATTCTTCCTCCGGGAAA
Organism: Cuscuta europaea; assembly: GCA_945859875.1. Taxonomy (NCBI): domain Eukaryota; kingdom Viridiplantae; phylum Streptophyta; class Magnoliopsida; order Solanales; family Convolvulaceae; genus Cuscuta; species Cuscuta europaea. The sequence continues at coordinate 15,717,094 of CAMAPE010000010.1, read as the reverse complement.
TCCAGACTGCTGCATTGGTCCCACCAATCCTGGGAGCGCTCCTTGACCCACAGCCTCCTCTGCGGCAGAACGGTCTGGGTTTTTTCGCCCCTGTTGATGGGGTCCGTCTGTTGGTCGTTGGAGGCCGCCGCCACCGCAATCTCCGCCGCCGCAGCGGAGGAGTTGCCGTTTACTCTCCTCTTCCTAGTCCCGTCGATCAGATCGACGGCGTCGTCGTTGTGCTGGACGTAGGAAAGATACTCCCGCATCGCGCAATTCCTCTTCCGGAGGTTCTCTTCTAGAAGCGCTATGTCGTCGAGGTATTCCATGTACGAAGCTTCCTGCTCGTCCTTTTCTTGCTCCTCAAGTAACAGCAGCGACGTCAGAATCTCTTCCACCTCACGGGTTTTCGCGACCGCGTGCTTGTCGTCCTCTGCAACCTCGCTGCTCCCCTCCCGGCGGCCAGAAACGTGTTCGGTGACGCTATCGAACTTCTGCCGCCGGCGGCCGTTATTAGTTGGCTGGTTGTTGCTACAACTCATTTGTTAGAAATTCTGGGTTACGCGAATATATAATCAAGTAGAAATAGACTACCCGGAATCTGCATTGGAGGAAAGGAAACTTCATACTTGTATACATGAAAAGGAAGGAATTGGAGGGGTTGCCGCGAAGATGTTCGGTATAATGTGTGAACGGAAATGTGAAAGCATTCGGACCTCGACAATTTGAAAAGAAAAAAAGGAGGGAGGATCAAATAGGTCTTTGTACCCAAATTACTCAATTTGCCCCCTCAACCCAAAAAAGCTCCAATTGACACCCTGAACTTGATAAAAAGATTCAAATTTCACTTTTTGCAGGTCACAAGCCGGTCACCACCACGTCACCCGGTAGGGTGCCAACTTAGGGGGTCAAATAAGCCCCTGAACCCGATCGAATCGTTCAATTTACCCCCTCAACCCTAAAAAATGTCAAAAAAAATTTAAGGGTTGAGGGGGTAAATTGAGCATTTCAGGCGGTGACCGGCTTGTGACCTGCAAAAAGTAAAATTTGCATCTTTTTAAGGAGTTCAAGGTGTCAATTGGAGCTTTTTTGAGTTCAGGGGGCAAATTGAACAATCCGGAAAGGTACAGGGGCCTATTTGACCCTTTATTGTGTCAAAGGTACACACTTTTTTGTGTACACATTTTTTACACATTTCTGTGTAAGATATTTTTTATGTCTGTACAGACATAAAACAAACCTTACACAGACATGTGCAAAAAGTATGTACACAAAAAGTGTGTACCCCAAGTCCAACTCTTTGGAAAAAGAGTACGTGTGCTTGTCCACTTTACATTCTGATTTTACTGTTCATCCAAAAGGTGGAATCTCCCACCCCAGGAGCCCCACCCAGACGTGACAGGATGATGGGGAGCTTAGTCATGATTCAGTCAGCAGAATGGCAGTAGCCCCATACACCCGTGCGCATCAGAGGCTCAGTCTTATTTCAGGTTCTGTGACCTCCACCCGGTCGCTGCGGGGATTCAAACATTGGTCCATTGATCCAAATCTCCCACCACTCGACCAACTGAGCTACCCGTGTGGGTACATTCTAGTTTTACTAAAATTACGTGATGTCACATTTGGTAAATTTGTGTAATTCCAATTGATTCTTATTTTAAAAACATCAAAAATGATACTCCCTTCATTCCTAAATAAACTTCCAACTTTTCTTTTTCGTCCGTTCTAATTAAAACTTCCACTTTCCCTTTTTGGTAAAGAATTTGTGGTTCACAACATTTCTTACACATTTCTCTCTCCTCTGCACAACTCTCCACCACACAATATCCACTATCTTAAACTTTGTGCCAACCCCATTTGGAAGTTAAAATGGGAACGGAGGTAGTATGTAGATAAGAGGAGGTACAAAAGTGTAAGGAGTTTTTGTGAAATTGCTCGTTAATAGATGAAAAATAGTATACCTATCCCATTTGCATCTCTACTTGTGTGTTTCACAAAAGGTAATTCGAAATTGGGCAATTGATTTAATGTTTAGACTTTTGTGAATCATTCAAACCTTTCAAATGGGGTATGAAAATGGGGTAGACCAAAGCATTGCTCTTAATAGATTGAATAAAAGAAACAAATCGGTGGGCGTAACTCAACTGGTAGCAAGAGAATGTCACAAGGTCCCGGGTTTGAATGTCGACAACTGCGATAAGAGATTACTATGTTAAAATTGCAAAGGGCAAGTACCAGGGACAGAACCCAATTCTATATCTGTCAGATTAAGATTATAGATTTTATAGTTCAATTTCCGAGAGGTCGGTGCCTCTCGGAAATGGGTGTCATTCTTTCTTTTAACAAACAATGAGTGACGATGATTGTTGAATGAATGTCAGAATCCGTTCGAGCTTTGTATGTGCGAAGGGGACTACAGAAAAGTCAGAAAACCGTGTGACTTGTATGAACGCGGCTCCCCATTTTGACTAAATACCGGCAGACAGAGACACATTGACATTGACCATTATGCAATTATTATTATTAAGAAATTAATTTGTCCTTTAAAAAAATTAATTTGACCTTTCAAATAAAGAAAATAATTTGCCCTTTTAAAAAATTATTTGTGTTTTTAAATAGACTTTTTTTTCAAATACTCCATATATATGAGCAGTTTTTCTTTTCCGAAAATATGACTCAAGTTGACTTGTACATAAAATAATAATGTAAAATTGTATGATTGAAATTTGGGAAAGTTTCTGAAATAAGACCAAACAAGTTTTAAAATTCCAAAATAAGATTGTTATATTCTTTTTTTCAAAATAGGAGTAACATGATAGTATTTACTGTCATTTTATTGTAATTGCTACCAATAGTTGTAGTACTATGTGTTAAACATGACAACTATCATTGATGATAATATTTTTGAAATATGGAAAAAATTTCAATCATGACAACTCCTAGAATTATGTTTTCTAACATTTTCCCAGACTACTCCTATTAATATTTGATTTTCCCGAAATATTAATATTCATTAAAAAATAAAAATTACTCATTGTAACGCAAAAATAGATTCTCCCAAGTATTTTCGGTGTATATGGATAAGAAACTTGAAATAACATGGAACATGTCCTTATATATGGCTGTTTTGTTATAAGCACATGAGTATATCTGTATGCATTTCTTTTAGGGCAAGTTAGAAGACGCCTCTTTTATGGTTTTGCAAAGCCCAAATGTTTAAAATGTCAAACTTTTATTTGAGTGTAATTTTTTTATAACAATGAATATATGTGGCTTGCAGGTATTGATGAAGAGAAGAACATGTTTGCCAATTGCTTGGACAACAATTTTTTTGATTATAAATTGTTTTTAATTGGTTTTTCTTGTACAGACTAAGGAATAGGAATTACCTAAAACTTCAGAAGTAAGAGTAAGGAATAGGAATTACCTAAAACTTCAGAAGTATACATTTTTTGCTCTAAATTGGTTTTGTGAGATTATAGTATTTGAAATTTGGGGTTTATCTGCCATTTATAAAAAGGGAAGAAAGATTTATTATATATATGTGCACCTTAAAACTCTACTCCAATCTAATAAACTCTGGCCATGTTCACTAGGGACTATTCAGCTCATTATGGCCTGGAATTAGTAATTTCAGACAATCGACAAGAAAGTAGACTTGTGTGTAATAGAATCATTAGAGACTTAATATTGTACTTTACATTAAACTCTCTTTAATATAAATATATTTGTCAGGACTTCTTAGGAAGCAACCTTTCCATTATTCTCACATGCTATTAAGAGCACATTAATTTTTTTCGATTCTCTCTCTCACTAAACCCAAGCGCCGCCGCCGCCCGTACTTCTTCGGCGCCGCTAGCCAGCCGCTGCAGCATGTCGACCTCCGCTTCCGCAGCCTTCAGCATGACGGCAACCTCGGCCCAGCACGCCTCCACGGCAGCGCCCACGACCGTCATCACCCCCGGCGCTCCTCCGTCCATTGGATCGCTGCCGGCACCAACGTCAGTTTCTTCCGGTGTGACTTTCTCCTCCAACTTTACTTCACCAACCCGGGTCTCTATGCCATATTCTCTGTTTCAGAATGTTCCGTCAGTGTTCCTCTGGTCCGCTCCAATTCCCGTGCAGCCTGTCCCTCTAGAGCTGCCGCCCCTCTCAGCCGGCCCTACCTTTGCTGGCCCCACGTTCGTCGGCTCACCTGGTGTCTCCTCCGTCATGCTCCCGTCTCGCACACCAACAGCCAGCCCGACCGGGACTCTCCTCACGGATCTTGCTCAAACCATCTCTCATGTGGCAACCAATGTCACAAATATAGTAACTACCAAACTTTTGGTGGTGGAAGACTACACTACTTGGTGGACATAGTTCGAATCATTTCTGTTGTCCCAAGCTCTCCTTGGCATGGTTGATGGCTCCATTCAGGTACCACCTACTTATTCCATAGATGCTCTTAACCGTCAAACTCCCAATCCGGAATTTTCCACTTGGTTGCGAATTGATCAAACAATCCGTTATATTTATATCGCTCCACATGTTATAAATAAAATTACGAGATATTAACAACTCAATTAAAGAGCAAAATCTTAATAAGGATATTGTACATTTTGAAATACATTAAAATAACTAATTTGAGCAATAGGAAATAAATTGAACTAGCCACTACGAACGAAACGATATTACATGTTTCGAAATATTTATTTTGATCCATTCCATCTTATTCCCGGTAAATAAAGGTTAATACACAAATGTTATAAAGGAGTTGTATTACATATGAATATGGACTAATAGATATTAATGATTTTATATTGAAACTTGTTTATAAGCTCATACCAAATTGAGTTAGTTGTGATTATAAACTTTTGAGATTTTCAAGGAGTTGATTTTTTATTATTATTAAATGAATTGAAAAGCTACTTGAAGTAAAATGTATTATTTTGAGATTATTTAGCCACACGGGTAAAGTCAAAACTGGTTAAGTTTTAATTTTTCAATTTAGTATATTTATGGATTCCGCTGCCATGACTCGTCTCGATGATGACCTTCCGTTGTAATGTCTCGAGTTTTCGGCCAACTCCGAAATGAGGTCTCTTGCTTGAGAAGGGGTTTTGTTGACAATACCCCCTCCGCATGCCGCATTCACCATGCGTCTATCTTGATCAACAAGTCCATCATAGAAGTAGAGGATGAGATCTTGTTCTGAATATCCATAATATGGGCAACTAGCACATAATTTTTTAAAGCGCTCCCAATATTCATACAAGGTCTCATTGTCTGCTTGCTCAATGTTGCTGATTTGCTTCTTGAGACTTGAAGAGATAGATGCGGGATAGTACCTGTCAAGGAAGCTCTTCTTCATTTGAGCCCATGTATTGATGCTCCCCGAGGGAAGATAAAATAACCAATCTTTGGCGGTGTCTTTGAGAGAGAATGGGAAGGCTCTCAGCTTGATTTGCTCCTCGGACACGCCATTAGGGCACATGCTTGTGCACACAATATGGAACTCTGACAGGTGTTTATTTGGATCTTCCCTCGTAAGCTATGGAAAGAGGGAAGTAGATGAATGAGCCCAGATTTTAGCTCGAATGTGACCCCCGTATCAAGAGTTGGAAAAGTGATACATAAGGGTTGTTGATTTAGATTCGGAGCCGTTAGCTCCCTTAACGTTCTTGTTTCAAGAGCCATGTGAAAGGACTCTTCGGATTCACTAGAATGAGAACTAGCACTTGATGATTCCTCCGAAGAAGTATTCGGAAATAGATTCCTGAACCTCTCGAAGGCTTGTTCTGTTTCGGGCTTTGTTTGGTAGGTGATTTGGTTTATAGATCGGTGTTTAACCATATACTCAAACAAAGCTCAGCCAAAATAGAAATCTTTATATATAATTTTTTTTTATTTTTCTTTGAAATAAAATAGAAAGAAAAATAATTGCCTTTCCCCGACAACGGCGCCAAATTTGACGAGCACTTTGTCACGGTGCGTCAAAATAATTTCAATACTAAACACTTATACGTAGTATAGCGTAGTAGAGTTCGTATCCACAGGGAAAGGAATGATTTTCTTTCTATGAAACTAGTAATTAAAAAGGGGGGTTTTGGTTTTGAGTGATTTAATTCAATTAAGAAACTAAGATGAACAACCTATATGTGTTTAATTCAAAGATAAAAAGGACTTGGCATTGCTACTTTCCACTTGTTGATATATTTTAGTCGATCATTGTTATATCTATAACTTATTCCCTCTCGAATACTCAATCGGGGAGTATATCCACTTCATCGAGGGTAGTTATTAACAACGACCGTTCATTAATAACCCTTACTATTAATCAAATATAGAACAATGCCGTATACCGATTTAATAGTAGCATTTAATCTTTCTAACTCCTTGATGAAATCAATTGAGATTGATAACCTCAACACAAGCGGTTTCGATTTAACCAACAAAATTAATCCCTCTTAAGTTTATTAACCACGACCGTGCATTAATAAACCGAAGTTACTTACTTGTGAAACCATCAACGATTAACCATCGGTTCGTTGATCGTTTCTAGTAATAATTAATATATGAAACAAAACTAATTGATCCTTTAAGTAATGTTCAAAATATTAATATGAAATAAGAGTAGGAATTAATTAATATTCAAGGAAGAATATTATTAAAGAAGATGAATCCTACTATAATTAATATCAAGATGTTAACTAATTGTCATCTTAGCAACACTCCCCAATATTAATATAGAGGAAGAAAATATCATTCTAACTAATGTCGAGATGTTAACTAATTGTCATCTTAGCAACACTCCTCAACATCAATATAGAGATGGTATTAAGGAAAGAACTATTAATTAATATTCAAGGAAAGAAGTTAAGAAAATAACTCACAACTTTAATAATCAACAAGTTTCAAGAGCAACACCAAGAATGGAAGTTTAGCTCCTCATTTGGAGACTAAACATAGCTAGAAAAGTATAAAGAAATGCTATTCTAAACTGAGCTAAAGAGTATGGAAGAAGGGATGATTTTAAGAGGAGAAAAAGAGTGCTATTTATAGGTGTTTTTCAACACCTTTGGCCGGGTACCCGACCGGGTATAGGTACATACCCGACCGGGGTACCGGTCAAAATCAGATAATCTCCCACGTTTCATTGTTCCAGCACGTTAATTTGTCCGGGTCAAGTCAGACCCGACCGGGTCAAGTGAGGGACCCGACCGGGTTTGGTCTAAATCAGATTTTTTCAAAATCTTTGTGATCTTCAGCATGTTCTGGTGTTCCGGGTCATGTCTGACCCGACCGGGTCGGGTATGGGACCCGACCGGGTGAGTGCAAAAATTGGATTTTCTACACGTTCGGGTGATCTTTGCACACCGGGTTGTCCCCGGTCACTTCTCACCCGACCGGGTGAGGTAGTGGGCCCGACCGGGCCATGCACTTTCTTTGCATTTTCGTTTTTCACTTCTTACCCGACCGGGTCAAGTATTATACCCGGTCGGGTGTTTGATCCTGGGCAGCCAAATCTTCTTTTTCTTCACTTCAAAGTCTTCCTTTCCAAACCATAAATCCTAACTAAACTTTACAACTGACACAAATAGACTAAAATACAATTACAACTTGAAATCAAATAAATGTTTACAAACTAAATAAAACGTCAAACAATTAACATAAATCACTCATAAAAACATGTAATTATGCACTACTAATTAGTGTGCATCAACTTGCCTTCGGTAGTTCTCCCCTCGCAAGAAGGCTTGCTCTCGGCGTTCTAAGATGAGGTGAAGGTCAAGGGCCATATTGGCGTCGTTGACTCCGGGATCGTATTGGGCCACCCTTCGGGTAGGAAGGGTCACTTCCGTGGGAGCTTTAGCCTTGAATCCGTAGCAAAGGGAGAAGGGTGTTTCACATGTTGCCCACCGAGGGGTGGTGCGGTAGGCCAACAAGATGTTGTGGAGTTCTTCCACCCTGTCTCCCCCTTCTTCCTCCAGCTTCTTCTTTAGGCCTTCGAGCGAAGTCCGGTTCGCGTTCTCCACTTAACCGTTGCCCTGAGGGTAGGCAACGGATGAGAAGGTATGTTTGATGCCCCATGCCTCTAGGAGGGCAGAATAGGGGGCTGCCTCAAACTGAGTTCCGTTGTCGAAGATGATTTGCTGAGGGACACCGAACCTTGTGAGGATGTTCTTGAGGATGAAGTGGCAGCACCAAGCCTCGGTGATGCTGGCGAGGGGTTCCGCCTCCACCCATTTGGTTAAGTAGTCAATGGCAACGATGATGTACCAGTTGTTGGAGGTACCCCTCGGCAGAGGACCTACAAGGTCTATGCCCCATCTAGCGAAGGGTATGGATGTGCTGATGGGGGCGTAGTTGACCGCTGACCTGCCGGGAGACTTCTGGAAGTGTTGACAGGCGGTACACCTTCGGGCGAGATCCGCACAATCTCAGGCCATTGTAGGCCAGAAATAACCTTGCACTATGAGCCTTCGAGACATGGAGAAGGGTCCCTGGTGAGCTGAGCAATTGCCACTGTGCACTTCCTCCATGACGACTTCAGCCTCGTCTTGGTGGAGGCATCGGAGTAATGTGCCTTTGTAAGATCGTTTATAGAGCCTCCTGTCTTCGAGGATGTAGATGGGAGCCCTCAGCTTTGTTAGCTTGAAGCGCGCTTCATCCTCGGGCAGTTGCCCAGTGGTGATGAAGGCGATGATGTCTGAGATCCAGTCCTCTTGCTTTTGATGGATGTTCATGACAGGACTCGCATGTATGCTGGAGAGGCTGAGTTCCTCAATTTTCGCAATCTTGGATATGTGTTCAGGGGACTCGGCCGAGAGTTTTGACAGAATGTCGGCCTCAGAGTTTTGAGCCCTCGGTATTTGAGTGAGAGAGTGTGCCTCAAATACCTTAAGCAACTCTTTGGCCGCCTCCTTGTATTGTTTCATCCTCCCTTCCTTGGCCTCGTATTCCCCAGAAATTTGGCCGACGACTAGCTTGGAGTCGCACCTCACGTGGATTTGTCTGGCCTTCATGTTTGCTGCCAGCCGAAGGCCACTGAGGAGGGCCTCATATTCCGCTTCGTTGTTGGAGACTTTGAAGGAGAAGCGGATGGTGTAATAGGCGCGGAAGCCTTAGGGTGTAATGAGAACTACCCCTCCTCCGCATGCTTTGGTTGCGGAGGAGCCGTCGATGTAGAGGGTCCACCATTCATCCGAAGGCTCCTCATCTGTAGCTGATCTTGCCGTGCACTCCGTCACAAAGTCCGTCAGGGCTTGGCTCTTAATGGCAGGCCTCAGACGGATGTCGATGTTGTACTGGTTAAGGAAGATAGCCCATTTTACCATTCGGGAGGAGCTGGTGGGGCTCCTCATGAGGGCGCCGAGGGGTTGGTGCGTGAGGACCTGGATCGGATGAGCTTGGAAGTAGTGGCCTAGTTTCTTGACGGTCCAGACGATGTCCAACACCGTTTATTCCACGTTTTTAGTACTTCCTCCGTCTCTTTTTAGTTGCAACAGTCAACATTTCACGTTTACCAATACACAACTTTGACCGTCATTATATTTAATTATGTATTAGTAAAAATAAAATAAAAATTAGATTATAAAACTTAGTAATGAGACGAATTTAACAACATTTTTCAAAAAAAATAATTCACATAGCTTAATAAATAAAATGTAGTCAAAGTAAAGTACATGAATAGTGTATATATTCCAATGTTACAATTAATGAGATGCGGAGGATAGTATAAATTTACATATATGTTGTTATTGTTTTTATGTTTTTATTATAAATAAAAATATAATTCTGTTATTAATAAAATACTATCGTAGGAATATGTTTCCATGAACTATAATTCTGTTATTAAAAAAACTATAACTATCATAGGAATATTTTTCCACGAAGTAAATTTTATTGGAGAGTAAAAGAATGGATATAATAGGAAGACTAAACATAGATTTGTCCTCTAATGAAAATAATAAAAAAGTTATAATTATATATCTACATGTTGGAGTATTTCTATATAAGCCTAATAGCCATATTAAAAGTGGAATTGATCCTAAATTGGACTAAAAACGTTTGTATATTCCAAAATAAAATTATCATATTTTTATTTCTACAATATGATTAATTACTGTCATTTTTGGCAATACCAGACTTTAAACATTGCAATATTTTTTTAAACATGATAATAATAACTTTGATTTTTATTTTGTAAACAAAAATATGAGAATCTTATTTTGAAATTTTACTTTTTTATTCCCCTTTTAAAAATTTCACCTATTAAAAATCTTTTTACCATATTTCTATTCAGATAAGCATTTGAAAGCAGTGTTCTCAAAGGCGGCATAAGGCGGGGCCTAGGCGCGCCTAGGCGTGAGGCGGCGGAGAAACGCCTCGCATTGTAGAAAGGCGTGGAAAATGCGGTCAACTCAAAAGTTGACCACCAAAGGCGTGAAAAGACGAAGCCTAGGCGTGCTTAGGCGTGAAAAGGCGAAAGTTTTTCATATGAAATATTTTTTGCAAATAAAAACTGATTAAATTTAAAAATAAAGTACTTTTATAAACATGTTATATATGGAATCTAATATGGAATAGTAAAAAACAACAATGTATCCTTTTGTATTTGCACTTTTTATAATATATTAGGCTCAATCTTGTATAATATATTTTGGACATTTATTTTCTTCTTCATATATCAGTATTAAAATAATAATTATCAATAGAAATCTAAAACGCTTTTTTCCGCCTAGGTTTCGCCTATTCCCGCCTAGGCTTCAAAGGCTTGAGGCTTGTCCTCGACGCCTTGCCACGCCTCACGCCTTTTAGAACATTGTTTGAAAGTCACGGCAAAAACTGTTTATTCTGTTCACTAGCCGGGAGACAATAGGTTCTCCCATAAGGGACACACCCAAAGTGCGATTACGTGGCGGGGATGAAGGTTGAATCTTCCACGAAGCCCTAGAGTGCTGAAATCGAAGGTTTTTCTTGTTGGGCATTCAATCTTTTTCGTGATCTTAAATCTCTTCAGGCTTTCTATTGAATTCTATAGAGGATCTTTTTTAGTAAGCTTGGATTTATGGGGTGTTTGGATTTGATTCTTAAAACTGTTTCTGCTCCTCCTTCAGGGAGCAGAAGTAGAAGTTGGAGTGTTCGGGTAAAAGTGCAGAAGTGATTCTGGTGCTCTAATTTACTCCTAGAATCAGTTTTTTTAGAAGATGTGGTGACCAGCTTCTGAAAACTGATTCTGATTCTGCTTTTTCTTTAAAAAAGATTGGGTTCCAAACGCTCCTTAATAGATGTCATGTTGAATTCCATACCGAATCTCAATTGAGGTAATTTTACAATCCCTGACGAACCCTTGATTTGGGGCTGTCGCGAACAGTCTTCCTCTCTTCTGTTTATCAGAATTCTTGATTCCGATTTTAGTGCTATATACATTGTTTGGGTAGCTAATAGAGTTTGTATAGTGTTGAACAACCTATATATGCAATATGATTTTCAACTTACTTTTTTGAATGGGTTTCAGTTTTAGAATGATTTTCTTTGAAGAACAAGAAATTGCACACCACATGTATGCTCTGTTTTCGATAAAAAGATGGAAGTTTTTTTTTTGAAAATGCTCTTTTTCAGACCTTCGATCATAGGGAGTAATATAACAGAGGAAATCGTGAGTAATAAATTTAAATTAGTAAAATGCTCTTTTGAAGATGAAATTTTTTACTCAATGCTCTTGCATTGAGTAATAAATTAGTAAGCAAACAAGAAATCGTGAGCACTTCAGAGGAATATCTGCTCTTTTATAAGAACATAAGAATTATGTTTGCACTTTTTAAAAAGTTCATAGACATTTTTTTTAGTTCATAGACATATATAACAGGTTATATTTGTTTTGAAAAATATAACCGATGTATTTGTACCTTTTGGCTGGATTTTTTCGCTCAGTGAAACCTTTGAGTGCCAAATTCGAAGGTATAGAACAGGTGTATTTGTACCTTATATATGTGGCGCATTCGATCTTTCCTTAATCGAAAACTCTCTTTAGGCTTTCTGTTGAATTGTAAAGGCTTTAATAGATAAATCATATTGAATTCGACGCCGAATATCGATTCCACAATTTCCGACGGGTCTCTGATTTGTGGCTCTTGCAAACAGACTTCCTGCTCTCCTCCGGAACAGGCAATCGGTGCTTATCCAAAATATTGTTTTGGTAGTTATGATATGCGCTTTATCAGTGGTATGTATGCGACGTGTAGCCTAGAAATCATGGATAGGTTTGACCGGCTTCTTGCTGAGCTAGCACTTGACTACTACCATAACTCATGTAAGGTCAGTGATTTTTTAAGGAAATGTGTTTTGACTTTGGTTTTCTTCAATGGAAAAAAGTAGGTAACATAGCACTTGTTAAAAGAATATAGAGAGAGCGATGATGGTAAGCGTTGTGTTTCCCTCCAGGATGGAGTCACCTATAAAGTGGTGGAGGTAAAGAGAAGCACCCTATTTGATGCACCCCACACGACAGAGTATTTAAAGCCCAAAAACTCAAATGGACCCACAATGCTCTTCTTCTTGGAAGTAAGTCCAAGATGCTATATTGTCCGTAGATCTAAAAGTAAACCCTGCATATAGTCATTATAACTCTGTCATGGTGTAGGGATTCAGGTAATCCCAGGGACTCGGGCAATCATATTTTACATTTGATATTTTTTGTAAATGGATGCTTTAGCTTAATCTTGATGTTATTAAAACACAACTTGGATTTTAAAATACGCAAACATGCAACTTGGATAGATCTATTCATCTCTATATGACTATTGTTAGAATGTAAACTCTATTTTGGGCTAAGTTAATAATTGATGTTTGTTGTAATAGGCAAAGCCCAAAATAATTAGGAGTGTTCTAGAAAGTTTCTAGAGTGTGAGACTTCTACAGAATAATTAATAATAGAGAATTCTAGAGAACTCTCTGCCACTTATTGTAGATGTAACTAGTATAAATATGTGTAGTTGTGCTTATTTGTAATCAAGCATCAAGCTAAGATATTTCAAGTAATAAAATACAAGTTCTCTCTTCTTCCATCCTCTTCTAATTAGCTAAAAGTTTTTCCTACTTACACAATTATCTTCATAACGGCCTAAAATATTTAGCCTCTACCTCTAATATTTAGCCTCCCTTCACCGAACACAATTTCTATGTGATGTTTATAACAATCGATATACTATCATATCATTTCTAGCATGAGTATTATTTTACCACACACAGGATTTGATTAACATACATGCATTCACCATAGAATTGATACAACTTACATATAATTTATGTATAAATAGTTTTTTGTTAGACAATAATTGTGCATTTTTGGTCACACCTACTTGTCGGTATGTCTATAATATCGGCCAAAAGTATGACTTAACTAATGTACAATAAGAGTCTTCATTTTGGTGTCTAATAACTGACTATGGGGAAGCCCACACAATGTTATTGTTACCAATGACGTGACAAACTGTAGCTTCTCCAGGTTTGATTTTCAAAACATGGAAAGCCAAATGATTTGGGTTCCACGTGGCAGTTTTTGAGTGGCATGCAACCAACACCTTATCAGCATGCAGCTTCTGGCGGCGGCCCAAAACGGAGGCGGTGAAAGCCGTGGTCCCTTCTAAACTGTGGCAATAATAGACGGCATAAGGATATACCTCTTTATGGCAAACCACAACGTTCCTACCAATCATTTTTGTTCTAATAATGGTAAACTCTTCAACCCCACTTTGCCCTTCAATGTCATTTTGGAAGACTCCCACATTTTCTCCGGTGTGAGCTAGGCCAAAGTCCACCATATCTTCTAAGGATGTGACACATTTTCTCTGTTCTATTTTTAGTTTTGTCTCACAACTTTCCAAAACCTTTTTTATGTTTTTGACCTGGGATGAATCGGGCCAAATGAAAAATCTCTTCAAGATTTGTGGTAAGTGTTGGGAAGAGAATGGGTATGAATTGGCAACTTGTCTTGGTAAGATTTTTGCCTTGTTTGTGGGTTGAGGTCCCAGAATCCTCAACTTCATGCCGGGAAGAAAGTCCTCAAAAAGAAAGTAGGTTGTCAAATTCTTGTTGTCAGCTTCAACAACTTCAGCGGCTTGTTCATACTTTGGATTTCCATCTCCTCCTGGATTTGCAGGTCCGGTGATGTGCCAGAAGTGGAAGTCATGCATATCTGTTTATGAATTTGTTAAAAACAACATATAGTGAGTATAGTAAAATTTGATCAATCCAATTATTTATCATCTACTCCCTCTGTTACAAGTTCCACATTTGACTTCACACATATTAAGAAAATAAATTTGACTTTACTGTGGAGTGCACTGTTTGACACTGTTTGACACTATTTGACACTATTTGACACTGTTTTAATGTAGATGATTTTCCAAATAAGGAAATGTTTGAAAGTGGAACTTAATTTTGAATCTGCCCGAAAAGGAAAGGTGGAACTTGTTTCAGAAACGGAGGGAGTATAAGTCAATTGTACCTTTTATCATATATTGTACACAACATTTGATTACATACTCTAAAAGCCTGTTAGTAATACTCAAATCGACTGTATTGATGGATCATGTTGAAATTTATGTAATTCTAACTGAAGTGGCTGTATTGGCTAATTCTGCTGATTTATGAAAAAATTATATTTAAAATATGTATTATTAATAAAATAAAGAAAAAGTTATATGAAAGAAAAGCTATAAAATGATCGTCTACAATAACTTCAGCTAATACAGCCTGAAAAGTAACTTCAACCTTGCTTTTTTTGTTATTACAGAATTCAGCGCGCGAAATCAAACATTACGTATTTGGTGAAAAAGTTGACCGATAAATTTGATAAGTCGAAAAGCAGGATCACCAAACAGGCTCTAAATACTAAATTGTATAACAATCATAATAAATAGAGTTGGATTTAAACAGAATGCAGTTACTATATAAAAATACTACGTATTTTAACTATCAATTATTACCAAAAAATATCGATCATCTTATAATTAATTTGGTGAACTAAAGGTTAATATATTACGGAGTATATATATAGAAACCTGGGAATATATAGAAGTCTGGGATACTAATTTATAACCTGTCACGAGAAGCTTGCGAATGGCATCTGGAACTGGAACGTTAACTAGTTTGTCATTCCAATATACTTCAGCTGCCCCGGGCAAAGCATTATTCCCTATTATCTGTTGATAGGAAAGCCCACTATTTTTAGTGCGGATAATAATCAAGCAAGAAATGAACAAAATTCATTAAGAATACTCACTTGTTGGCAGACGAGGACAATCAAGGCAGAAAATAGATAAATGGAATTGGAAGCCATATGAAGATTTGTTTAGGTTTCTGGATAAGTTGATAAGAGTGATGGAGGGAAATGAGAATATGTATGGTATTTATAGATACTAAATCGACATCTCTTTTTATTCTTTAATATTTTATCATTCTCATCAAACTCTTGTTATTCGTACTCTGGTTTGGCATGAATTTGTATTATTATTTTTTGTTATTTTAATAATTTACGTAGTATTTTATTTTGAATTATACGGAATATAACTTGAGCTTTATTATTAATATCATTATATTATTTTCATATATAATATGTTTATACTCTCAATATTCAAAGAGACCTTTTTGCGACCTAGTTTCTATTCTAATCTACGAGCTTTTTGTGTGAGAGAAAGAGACATAGAGTGTGGAGTTATACACCTTTACAAGAACCGATTCTTTATCGGATAAAAGTACTAATTTTATATGAGAATCCTGGAATTTTTTTGAAAAGTGAAAATATATTTTGATTTTTAGTTGCGTACTTTGCTTTACATTTCATATACATGTCTTGTTATTCTCACGAAATTTATAATGTTGTGCATATCATACTTGGTTGTACCCGATCGAGTTTCGAGACCCGTTGGATCCAGATCCAGGTTCAAATTTTCAGACCCGACGGGTATACAGACTGAGTCCGGATCCTTTATTAACTTAGCGGGTCTGAATCTGGAATACTGCGTTCCAGTCTTGACCCGACCCATCGACAAGCCTAATCAACAGTGTGACAAGTGTACTCAAATATTAGCTCCATATTTGAGATCATTTTGTTAAGTCCGGGTGTCTTGAAAAAACAAGTGGTTGGGCTTTTGGGTGGGTTGAGGATGATGTGGCGATGTGGGGATAGATGGTGAGTTAGACTTGGGATACACACTTTTTGTATACATACTTTTTACATATTTCTGTGTAAAGTTTTTTTATGTCTGTGTAAGGTTTTTTAAAATACGTTATGTCTGTTTAAGGTTTTTTAAAATACAATATGTCTGTACAGACATAAAAAAAACTTTACTCAGACATGTGTAAAAAGTGTGTAGATAAAAAAAACTTTACACAACGTTGGTATTGTGGAATAGGATTATTGGTCTAGTGGCCGACTGGCCGGGCAAGTGATTGGGCCTTGTAAACGTTGGCATGCTGCAGACTTGTTCCCAACGCTGCTGACTTAAAGGTTTGGCCGTTAGCGTCTGACCGACTGTCAATTAATATTGGAGTACTACGTATTACGTAGTATATTACTCCAGTACTCCGTATTTGACTCTAAGGTATCACAATTTATTCATATTGGTACACCTTCTCTAAACATTTTTTGCATATATATATATATATATATATATATATATATATATATTTATACTCCGTATTTTTTTTTTGATAATTCAGGTGTCGGGGCTTACGTTCCCATAATCCTGGAGTGTATGAACTACCCTTTAAAGCTCCTAGACAGTTGAATCCGGATCTAATCACAGTCAACCTCGTCTGTACTGGCTCCAAAGGATGAATCCAGCAGGACTTACATCACCTTTAGAGCTGCTCCTCCCACCACATGAACCTGCTACCTTCATTACCATCCTCTCCCTTCTCAGTCGCTGAGCAACTCCGTGAAGGTAGGAAAAATCATTGGGAGCAAGACCTCTCTCATCTCCCCTTGGTGGGAATTGAACCCAAAACCTCCCACAATGGAGAGACTCGAAGGTGCATATATTTATTATAATGATAGCGATACTTCTTTTTTCATATATATATATATATATATATATATATATATATATATATATATATATATATATATATATTCTCATAGTTTAAATATTGTTTTATTCACTTATTCACTTATTGGGTATATAAAAAATGCAAAGTGGCCGGATAATTTAATTAAAAAAATGGGTCAAAGGCAAGCAGAGATGCCCGACTCAGATAAAAATCTTTTGGTGATCCTAACGTTACTGCCTTATGGCCGGCAGTGCCTTATGGCCCCCGCTCAACCCCAACCCAACCCCAATATATATTTTAAAATTCAATTATGTATATATTTTTGTGCTGAATGTACTTAATGATAAATTATAATATTATTTTAATAATATTGTTTGTATATATCTCCTAGTTTCATACTTACAGGAAATTTCTTCAAAAAACCTACAAAATAGAGAAACAAGTGATGATAAAAGGGAAAAAAACCTAAATAATACTAAAACACATGAGTTTTCCCAAAATATGACTCCATGTTTTTTTTATCTTCAGTATGACTACGCACCTATGATTCCGGCGGTTATGCGCATGCAGTTATTAGTCCTACGGTTACAAACTACTCATACATTAGGAAAAATTAGCAAGTAGTCATAGATTGGTCATGACACTAAGTTTTAGTGATACGAGGGATAAATTTCTCATGATAAAAGTGGGCATGGGAGAAAATCATATGCCCAATACATGCACGAAAAAGTAAGAAATGAGTCTGTTATTTCATTTTGAGTTGTGATATGTGGCAGTGATTGGGTGATTACATATATTTGTTATTGGTGTTTGATGACATATGAATGTATGTTGTAATTTCCTTGACAGTTTTTATGTTATATTGTAGTTTAATTGGGTGTCGTTTTTTAGGTATGGTGCAGATTTTTTGTATGATTTATTGTGTTTTTTTGTGGTGTAATTTTGTTTTGGGGTGTCCCTAAGGCCTTGGTTAATATATAGTTTACCTCTCGTATATATTTTAATAAGCAGTATGTATATCACTTAATCGTATATTTCTGCTTTAGTTTTGCAGGTTTTTCAAATATTATATTTAGTAGTACAATCCTTATTGTTGTGGTATTGATTACTGGTCGACCAATGTTAAAATTTCAAGCTACTAATTTAATGTTAATGTTAGTTATTGATCATTCATGTTATTTTTGATGTTGACAATTATAATGAATATTAAACAGGATGATCCAGAAACTAATGAGCAGTACTCAGCTCTTGAAAATTGGAAAGATCAACGTTTGACTCGTAGTGGCGAATGGAAAACAAAAGAAGCACATTAAAAATATGTAAGTATATTAAAAATATTTTATTAATTGTAATCATAATGATATGTAACTCTATGAATTGGAATTGGATAGACTCAAATGAGCGAAGAGTACCAAACACAGCTAGGACAAACAGGGTCATCGTCTTCAATAAATGAGATTGATATTATGCACCGGAACTTGAGAAGATATCGCGGACGCCAAAGCGGAGTGGGTCCTACCCTATCAAAGGGTGCATCTCGACGAGTGGAAGATGGCACTACTTCAACATTCCAAGACCACCGGGATATTCAAATAAGTGAATTGAAGGCAAATCAAGAGTTGATGCAAGCAAATCAGAAGTTGGTGCTTCGTACCCTACAACAATTTATTCCTGGCTTTCAACTTCCTTCACGCAGCTCCGCAAATGATGTTCCTTCGACATCAAGTGCTAACCAACTTTGATGGAGTATATGGGTCTAGGCCCAGGACCCACATACTCAGGAAAACAGAAGGCACAACTGTCACCCAGTGGGACCCTCATCGGCCAGATGACCCTCATCGGCCGAAACGAAGTCAACCTAGAACATGATCCGGAAGCCAGAAGAACCGGGTCTTCGTCGGCCATGCACTCGTCGGCTATAAAGAACTCTCAGAACCGGATTTTACACTTACTCATCTGTATACTCCATCATTTACTTTGTATTCGGCCCAATAGTGGTCCAGTTGTAAATGGGCCTCCCCAAGCCCAAGGCTTGGGAGCCCAGCCCGTATTTTTCCTATAAATACTTTTTCTGGAGGTAGTTGTAGGGGTTGGAAAATCATTTATTGAAGCATTTACTTGCACTTCTCTCTCTAACTCTCACTTCTCTGTAGAATATAACCTATCATTTGGTGCTCTCGTTGAGAGCTAGAACAATCAAGTTAGCATCCTTCGTCGCTACCAAGCACAGCTAACCACTGATCATGGGAAGAACTAAGTCAAACCGCAACCTCGTCAGCAAAGCCATCCCCGAGGACCAGGAGAACAGAGAACGTGAGGAAGACGCCACGGCCGACCAGGTCGGAGGAGGGGATGTCTTCCAGGAGGCCATCAACCTCACGACGGATCTGCGCAACCAGCTCAACGGCGACGCCCCTAATGCCCGCATCGGCCTGGATAAGAAGCGTGCAGAGAAGGCAGATAATGCCACAGCCCAACTGTTGGCCACGGCTTCTCCGTCTGTTGACCCACAGGTTCAGGCCGCACTATCGGTCATCATCGCCAGCCTGGCTCAGAACCCCACCGTCCTCAGCGCACTCATGCCAAGAACTAGGGAGAACATCACTCCACCTCCTCGGCCCCAACCATTGACCATCAAGCTAGACAACGATGAGGGGGTGATAGCCCAGGACATGGCGTCATCCCACTCCCACCATGCTTTCCCTCTTCAGCCCGGACCGACCCCAGCGCGTAGAAAAGCCTCTGCCTTCAATAGGTTGGGTGACATGCGCCGTCGTCCGGTATCGGAGAGGATGGCGGGACAGATTGGTGAACGCCGACCTAGCTCGCCAAGGGAAAGCCTGGGGTCTGTGTCCCGGACAGCGGACCAGCCCCGCCTGAACAAAGGCAAAGGAAAGCTGCACGAGGACGACGTGGGCCACCATATCAACACGGCCCACGAGGTCCGCATGCGAAACCAACAGGGCGCCACTACGGCCACCAAGGACCCTCGGGACGAGGTTATCGCCCAGCTGGAAAGGAGACTGGCTCAGATGGAGGCCAGACAATCGGCGAACATTCCCACGGCCGGTGCCTCCAATGACCCCGGCCTCAATGCACTCATGAACAAGGTCAGCGCCCTTGAGAGGGAATTGGCTGAAGGACGAGGTGACCCTGTCATCCAGGTCAGGACCAGGACTCCCTTCACTAACAGGGTGCTCTCGGCTCCCATCCCGAAGAAGAACAGGGGAAACGCCATCAAGTCCTACGACGGCCGCTCCGATCCCCAGGAACACTTCAGCCGCTACAAGAACAACATGCTGATGGTGAACGCGTCGGATGAATACCTCTGCCGTTGGTTCCTCTCCACTCTCGAAGGGCCAACGTACGAGTGGTTCAACGCGCTTCCCGAAGGAAGTATAGACTCATGGCAGGACCTTGCCCAGCGCTTCCTCACCCACTTTGCCGGGAGGAAGCGTGCAAAGAAGTACTTCACCCATCTCCTATCGGTCAAGCAACAACACGATGAGTCACTCCGGTCTTTCATAGATCGGTGGACGAGGGAGACCGAGGAAGTCGAGGGGGGCGATGAGCGCACCCTCCTCGTCCTCTATCAAGAAGCTCTCTGCAGCACCCCCTACGCAAGGAGCCTCATCACCGACCCCCCGAGGTCATACGCAAAGGCGCTTCAGCGCGGAAGTTTGTACGCAGACGCCGACGAGCTCCACAACCACAAGAAGGACGGAGGCCACCCCTCCAAGAAGACAAATCCTTCGCCGGCCCCGGGAACATCCCCGGCCGGCCAGGGTGCCCAGGGCCGTCACGGATCTGGTGGACAAAGCAAGAAAGACCGCCAGTGGCGGCCGAGGATCCCCCTCACGCACTCGGTCAGCACCATCCTCGACTACGCCGAGAAGCACAACCTCACTGAACAAGCTCCTCGAACGACGGAGGATGTCCATGCCATTCAACAAGGCGGCACCTACTGTCGTTTCCACAAGAACACCTCCCACAACACCGACGACTACATCACGCTGAAGAAAGCCATCGAACGCCTGATTCGGCAGGGGGAACTCTCCCAATTTGTTAAAGGTGGCCCGCGCAAAAATACGTGGGTAAACACTAACAAATCTGGGGGCGTACTCTCTACGAAGAAACGGGAGATCGGTAGGCTCAGCGATGATGAGGAAGACTTTGAGGAGCCTCCACCAAAGAAGAGTCACATTCACCTCATCGTAGGTGGAAACACTGGGGGGACTCCGTCACCCAGAGGATGAAATAGGCCAATCCCTCTACATTGGAGAGGTATCCCACGTCCCCCCCCCCAACCGAAGAAGCAGCGGACGGAGGCGATCACCTTCACCGACAAGGATCTACCTCCGAGTACTGAATCACATAGGGACGCCCTTGTCATCCGGTGTGAGATTGGTAACTCGATCATCCACCGCACTTACATCGATACGGGGAGCTCCGTCAATGTGATGTACCTGGACACTTTCAAGCAACTGAAACTGAACAAGGCTTTGCTCAAGCCGATCAAGACACTGTTGTCCGGCTTCACCGGGGACTCTATCGATGCTGAGGGCACGATAGTCCTTCCCGTGGAGGTCGGCGACGGCTCCCACCGCGCAAAGATTGACATGGAGTTTATGGTGGTCAACCTTCAGTGCGCCCACAATCTGATCTGGGGGCAGCCAGCACTGGAAGACCTGGAGGCCATCATCTCCATGAAACACTTATGCTTGAAGTTCCCGACCTGCGGCGGCATCGGCTATGCCAGAGGGAACCAAATGATAGCCAGAGCATGTTACCTCAAGCTAACGAAGCCGGTCGAAAGAGAAGGACAAAGAATAGACACCATCACTGCGACCTTCGCCAAGGACGAGGAGAGGCCACACGCCGAACCGGTCGAAGAGGTCGAGGAGGTCCTCCGGATGCCTCCCGACTGGAGCGGGTCCTGAGAATCGGGAAGCAACTCCCATAGGACCAACGTGATGGCATCCTCCTAGTCCTAAGGTCGTATGCCATCATCTTCGCATGGGGCCCGGACGAAATGTCAGGCATCAGCCGGAAGGTGATCACTCACCGGCTATCAGTCAATCCGGCCTCCACGCCTATCAAGCAGAATCGGCGCTACTTATCAGCCGACAGATGAGACTTCGTCAAGGGAGAGGTCACCAAGCTTCTCTCAATCAACCACATCAAGGAGGTGAAGTACCCGACATGGCTAGCCAACGTCGTCCTTGCCCAGAAGCCGCCAACGTTCAGAATGTGCGTCGATTACACTGACCTGAACAAGGCGTGCCCGATAGACCCATTCCCTCTTCCCAATATAGATCAATTGGTGGACGAGACGGCGGGATGCGAGTTGATGTCATTCCTCGGTGCTTTCAGAGGGTACCACCAGATTTTCATGCATGAAGATGATGCTGAGAAGACGGCCATTATGACCCCAGGGGGAATTTTTTGCTACCTCTTCATGGCCTTTGGGCTCAAAAACTAAGGCACCACCTACACCAGGATGGTAGCCAGAATCTTCAGGGCGGTCCTCGGCCGGACGATGGAGGCATACGTCGACGACATGATCATCAAGAGCAAACGGACCGCCACACACGCTGACGACCTCCGGGAAATTTTTGAAATCATGAAGGAATTCAATCTCCGCCTGAACCCCAAGAAGTGCGCCTTCGGCGTCCAAGGCGGCAAGTTCCTTGGCTACATGGTCAGCCGAAGGGGCATTGAGATAAATCCGGAAAAGATACAGGCCATTATCAACATGGAGCCACCGCGCAATGTGAAGGAGGTGCAACGGCTGACAGGTCGCCTGGCGGCCCCAAGCCGTTTCCTCTCCAAGTCAGCCGAAAGGTCACTCCCTTTTTTTCCAAATCATGCGCAAAGCAAGCAGCTTCAAGTGGATGACGGAGTGCCAACAAGCATTTGAGGAACTGAAGCGGTACCTCTCGTCCCCACCGGTGCTCTCTAAGCCCAAAGCCGGTGAAACCCTCTTCTTGTACTTAGCGGTGAGCACGTCGGCCATCAGCTCTGTGCTCACCTGCGAGGATGAAGGGGTGCAGAAAGCCATATTCTACATCAGCAAGACGCTCCGGGAGGCCGAGCTCAGGTACTCCCCCGTTGAGCAGACGGTGCTAGCCATCATCCATACAGTGAAAAAGCTGGGGCACTACTTCCAGGCCTACACCGTCCATGTATTGACCCAGCAGCCCCTCGGCGCACTCATGAGGAGCCCGACTAGCTGCTCAAGGATGGTGAAATGGGTGATCTTTCTCAGTCAGTTCCAGATTCAGATCAAGCCAAGGCTCTCTATCAAAGGGCAAACCTTGGCCGACTTCGTCACCGAATGCACAACAAGGGAGACGGCCGCCACTACCCCTGGGCCAGAGCCAGACGACACGTGGACCCTCTTCAGTGAAGGCTCTTCAGCCGCGAAATCATGCGGGGGCGGCGTCGACCTCATTTCCCCTGAAGGATTCAGAGCATACTACGCTATCCGCTTCAACTTCAGGGTGTCAAACAACGAAGCCGAGTATGAGGCCATCCTCAGCGGCCTCAGACTCGTCGCCGGCCTCAAAGCCAAACACATCAGAATCAAATGCGACTCCAAGCTGGTGGTGGACCAGGTTGAGGGCTCGTACGAGGCCAAGGAGGGGAGGATGAAACAATACGGCAGGCTGCCGAGGAATTGCTGAAAGCATTTGAAACCCACGAGATCACACAGATCCCTAGGGCCGAGAATGCTGAGGCCGACATCCTATCCAAACTCAGCTCAGATACTCGAGAGCACATCTCCAAGATAGCTAAGGTCGAGGAGCTGAGCATGTCCAACATCCATGTCAGCCCCGTCTCATGCATCCAGCAACGGCCGGAGGACTGGATCTCCGACATCATGACCTTCATCAGAAAGGGGGAGCTACCCCAGGATGAGGAGAGGGACAAGTTAGCCAAGCTCAGGGCTCCAAGCTACACCATCGAGGATGGCAAGCTCTACAAGCGATCCTACAACAACACTCTCCTCCGATGCCAGCACCAGGACAAGGCCGAAGTGGCCATGGAGGAAGTCCACTGCGGTATTTGCTCCTCACACCAGGGTCCATTCAGCATGTCCAGGCATCTCATCGTCCAGGGCTATTTCTGGCCGACGATGGCGCGGGATTGTGCAGATCTTGCCAGGAAATGTACCGCATGCCAGGTAATCCAGAAGGCCCCTGGTCAGCCAGACGTCAACTACGCCCCGGTCAGCAATGCCATTCCATTTTCAAGGTGGGGGATTGACCTAGTCGGCCCATTACCCAGAGCTGCTGGCAACAACCGCTGCATCATCGTCGCAGTCGACTACTTCACCAAGTGGGTCGAAGCGGAACCTTTGGCCAGCATCACAAGGGCGCGATGTCAGAAGTTCGTCCATAAGAACGTCATTACCCGCTTCAGCGTCCCCCAAGAGATCATATCCGACAATGGCACCCAGTTCGAAGCGGCACCCTTCCACGAGCTCCTTCGAGAATGGGGAATAAAGCACCGTTTCTCCTCTGTCACCTATCCTCAGGGCAACGGGCAGGTTGAGAACGCCAACAGAACTATAATGGAGGGGTTGAATAAGAAGCTCCAGGACGCAGGAGGAAGTTGGGTCGACAAGCTCCCCAACATCCTGTGGTGCTATCATACTACGCCATGGAGGGCAACAGGTGAAACACCTTTTGCCCTGTGCTATGGCTTTGAAGCAAAAGCACCCACGGAAGTCGCCATTCCCAGCCGACGGGTGGAGCAGTATGACCCTGAGGTCAACGAGGAGAACATGAAGATCGACCTCCACCTGGTCGAAGAGAGACGCGAACAAGCATTCATCCGGGCGGAGAACTACCGGCGTCAAGTGAAATCATACTATGATGCCAAGGTACGTTCCCGGGAGTTCCAAGTGGGCGACTACGTCCTCCGCCGAAGGGAAGCAAGTCAGCCGACGGAAGGGGCAAGCTAGCCTTGAAATATGAACGTCCCTACATCGTCAGTGCCGTGGTAAAACCCGACACCTACAAGCTTAAATGCCCAAATGGGACCAATGTACCACGAACGTGGAATGTACACCATCTGGTGAAGTTTTATCAATAATCCAAAGGAGGTGCAGCCGACGAAGCCCTCACCCCTTAACGGGTTATTGATTGAACACCACCCTCGGCATTGAGCCACTTATGAATAAAAGTCATGTTCCTCTTGATTTTTGGAATTTAAAGTAAAAAATTAACGGGTGCCCGCATCGGCCACCTTAGAGCGAAAGGCTCAGGTATGGCTGACACAGCGCCTTGCATCAGCAGCCTTAGAGCGAAAGGCTCATGTATGCTCTATTGTATTTTGTATCAGCAAAGGGCTAAGGCCTGGCTGAGAGAGCACGTCGTATCGGCCCCTTAGAGCGAGATGCTCAGGCAGGGCCGACAATGTCCCCAGGACGAGGGGCCCGCAAACGGCCCGCGTCTTGAAATGGGAAGTTCACCGCGTCGTCCACGCGCCAGATCGCGGGACGACAGGCCTGAAATCATGGCCGAGGCAACAAAATCCCCAAACTCGGGACGGCAGCCGTTGGAAACCAACCAAAAGTCTAGCCCGCGTCATAAATAGGCGACGGGACCCCCCCCCCCCCCGAGACCATGGACGTTATAAACGAAGTCCAAACCATCCGGAGGACTATCGACCCCTTCGGCCGAAGCCTGAAAGAAGGACACACCCCGAAAAAGGGAACAAAAAAAAAGAAAAAAAAAGGGAAGCCGACGGACCATGCGCACTTGCCGGCCTCGAACAACAAAAAATGAAACCCCCACAACAACATTAAATACATATCAGTCCGATATGAAGGCTACACTACGAGTAGGTGTCACAACCGAGGCGTGCATCTACAAAATCCCAACTGACTTAGTTGGGTGAGACAAGGTTGGTCGTCCTCTTCGGCCACGAGAAGTTGAAATTCAACACTTAGCACATTTCCCAAAATGTGGAGAAATGAAGAGGAATGATACTGTCATCGGCCACACTACATACATGGTCGTTGGCAGCCCCAAGCGAAATCAGCTACTAAATTTCGACACTTAGAAAAAATTTCAAATGTGAAACGATATAGGGAAAACCTGCAGGCCGACAACACTGCCAAACATGTTACCTTCCCCGATTGGTTTCAGCCGATGAGGCCCTCGGGAAGGTTGACACAACTCAGCAGCACCTACATCGGCCGGGAAAACACCAAGACGTGTAAACCAGGCCGATAAGGTCGCTGAACTAAAAAGGCTACAACAGTTAGACACTTAGAAGAACTTCTAAGGTAGAACAAAGGAAACGGGATAATGCCAAGACGATGCGGGCACTCAACCCCTTGTAGGTTACCCGCCTCGGCCACAACAAAAGGAAAACAACTATCTAAGTCTTATCTTGACACCTAGAAAAATCTCAGAAAAGGATATAACATAAGCAAGAGGGAATCCAAGACGAAGAGGGCACAATACATAACAGAGACGAAGGAGACAATATATATTCATTCTCCATAGAAAGTACAAGGGGGCAAAACGGCCATTACAAAATGAGGGCATTACGGCACCTACCTATACTACCAGATACAAAAAAGGGGAAAAGGGGATAGCCGGTCAACTCTCCTGAGCTGCCTCATCAGTAACATGCCCCACTCCGGCCTACTGAACCTCGACATCAACGCCCTCATCGGCCTCTGTGTCCACGCTGGCTTCAGCACCTGCGGAAACGGCGGTGTCGGTCAGGGTGTCGTTGTCAGACCAATCTGACTCACCAATGCCAGAGTTGTCTATAGCGGCCTACCTTTCAGAAGGGGGGAGCTTAGCCTCGGCCTCCGGGTCCTTCATATTCTTGGGGAGCTTCAAATTCTTCCTAGCCCACTTCCGGGTGACCTTTAGCTTTTTGAAGGCGCGACGCAGCCTCCAGTAGATGGGCCGTTGCATCCGCCGCTGGCCCATATTGTAGTATATGGACATCTCCTTCTCGAAGTATTCCTGGCCGGCAGGGGAGTTCTCACCCCAGTCCTCGAGCTTGGCCGCCACCACGTCGTAGCACCAAGGCAGATTCTCATCGGCCTTCCAGCCTTCCTCAAGAAACTTCTTGATGGCAGCATCAGCGGCCTTCTCCGCGGCAGCCTCGGCATCATCTTTAGCCTTCTCGGCCTCATCAGCACGAAGGCGCTTAGCTTCCAGCACCGCCCTCTCTTCGGCAAGCTTGGCCAAGGCGTCGTCCCTGGCAGCAACTACTTCACGGTAGGCCGCGTCGGCCTCATCGGCCTTCTTCTGCAGGTCCGCCACATCGGCCCTCAGTCGATCTAGGCAAGCCATGGCCTCTTCGGCCGAGGCAGCCTTCTGCTCAATCTCCCTCATGTGGGCAATCTCCCGCTGCTGCCTTCGCTGGTTCTCCATCAGCAGGAAGGCACCATGCATAATGAAACGGTCAGACAACACATTCATGAAAACAGTGAGAAAACGACAAAGTAAAAGGGAGAGAACTCACTTGGACGACGAGGTCCATCCCACCGTCGTAGATCTTGACGTCTCCAAGCTTGTCAAGATAAACCCGGTCCTTGGTCGGGATGGCCTGAGAAAGCACATCGTGGCCGTCAACAACTTTATTGAAGACACCGCCGTCCACAGGGTACTCCACCTCCTTTTTGTACGTGGCGGTGGCCACGTCTTTGTCCGCCCGCTTTGGCCGGGTTCCTTGGACGAGGGAGAGGGGCTGATCAACGTCAAACGACTGCCCAGAGGTGAGGTCCACTACAGCAGCAGCACTAGAACCTCCTTCGTCCCCAGCTGGAACGGTCAAAACTCCAGCCACGGAATCAGTGGCATCCTTCTTCGACTTCTTGGAAGGCTGCATTCCGGCCTCGGTCAACTTCTTCTGGCCGTCATCCACCGGCCGTTTCTTCTTCGGCTAGGTGGGTGGCTTTTTCGACACATCAGTGCTCAGCTGTGCCCCACTCGCTGCCGCCTGTTTTGCGGCCTCCTTGGCTGCCAACTCCGCCTTCGCCTTTGCGGCAACCCTGTTCATCACTGAACGACGATCCATCCCAAAACCTGCACAACAAAGGAAACGAACATCAGACAAGAAGCATAACAAAGTTGAGGACGATGAAAGGAATTACCGTCGGCTTCAGCGGGCACACCCAAGTTCGGGCTGTCGGGTACCTCAAACGTAGTGGTCATCTTCGGCCACAATTCGATGTCCTTCTCATTATCGCCGTATACAAAGTACCTAAAGAAGCCGAGGGTGGTCATCTTGTACTCAGTGATATAGTCCTTCACGCTCCTCGGCCCTCCTTCCAAGAACGCTGCCACCTGAGAGTCCAAGATTGAACTCTTCGGCGTCTCATGAAGATTGAACCTCCCATCATGGCCGACGGAAGGAAACTCGGTGCCTCCCTCACCCAGCGACACAAAGACGAATTTGCTCTTCCAACCGTGGATGGACGAAGGAAGATCGACGAAGCTCCTCTTCTTTGGCAACTGTTGGAGAGGGGCATAGCTGGTGCAATTCTTGTGACTCCCTCGGCCTATCTGATACAGATTCGTGAAGAGGGCTGTCATCGGCTTGTAGTTCAGCTCGGCGCAACGAAGAAGAAACCCGACTATCAGCGAGTAGCTGTTAGGGGTCAGTAGGACTGGAGGAAGTCCCACCATGTCTAAATACTCGGTAACGAAGGGATGAAGCGGGAACCGCAGTCCTTTGGCGAAGCTCATCGGGTACACTCCAAAATATCCCGGCGGGGGATTGAGAACATGGTCCGTCGTCCTGGGGGCCCTTACCCTACCGAATGGCCCCACGTACATCTGGGCGACCGAGTACTCACCCGCGTTGCTCTGCAGCCTAATGATGTGGATGTTGGTGAGATCCAGGTAGGAGAAGCCTAGTCCTTTCTTCTGCTGCCTGACTCTCTTCGGCGGCGCTGCCCCCTTAACAGCGGATACTGGCTCCGGGCATGGAATAGTAGCCGAAGTAGACGCCCCGTCCGCAGCTCGGGAGACCCCCGCGTCCTCATCCCCAGCCGACAAGACGGATTCCTCATCCTCGCCATCTTCATCCACCTGCTCCCCGGATTTGAAGGGGCTCAAGTGTTCAATCTCCTCGCAAAACTCTTTGACAACTTGGAAGTCAAGGGATTTGGTGGAGGGCTCGTCGTCGTAGGGATAATACTCCTCGTCCAGGGTTTTCATCTTAACAAACTCTAGAGGCGCTAGGGCAGACTACTTCAGATCTAGGGTGTTTTTGAGGCTATCACTGAATCAAAGCCTAAAGGAAGCAAAGTATGCAAGGAATCGAGGAAAAGTTTGAAGAACTGACCTTGAAGCTTTGAAGAACACGAAGAACACTTGCAAGGACTTTATATCTCTAGAAATTTGGGTAGCACTTCGGTAGCTCAGATCGCAAATGAGGATTTTCTTCGGAATGGGAGAGGTATTTATAGCCCCCCCAACGGTCACTACACGCGGCACCTCCCTAGTGGCCACAACAACGGCCACCAATGGGATGCCACCACTTCGTAAATGGGCCAGGCCCACTCCACAGATCAACAGCTCACCAGCAAAGCAGGCTCTACGGAGCGAGGAATGGGAAAATAGCACCCACAGTGGCCAACGCATTCAACGGTCAACACAGGCTACGACTACCCAGGTAGCACCCGTATCGGCCATTCAAGTGGCCATACATATTATAAAGGCCTTACAACGGCCACAACACCACAAGGGAAGGAAACACAACGGCCATCGGCCCTCGCACAAAACCCTTGATGATAACCCTTTGAAAGCGACCTGCGTCCAAGGGTTCTCCCACAGGGTTACCTTGGTCAGGAAATCGCCAAAGGGTTGGATTCAAGGGCAGTATGAGGATCCCGCTTCGGCCTAGGTTTCAAGCTACTCTTTCATTCCTCAGAAACTCTTCGGCTTGAAGGAGTGGGGGACTGGGGGACTACACCGGCCTCAAAACGCAAAAATGGAAAGAGTCAAAAATACACAAGTACACAACTACAAACGTGATCATATCGGCTATGCATCACAACGGCTTCAAGGTCCCTGTAAGTTCCATCTCCGGTCAGGGCAAGAGCGCAACACGCTCATCGTGATCATATCGGCTATGCATCACAACGGCTTCAAGGTACCTATAAGTTTCATCTCCGGCCAGGGCAAAAGCGCAACACGCTCATCGTCCCCAAGACCTTGGGCAACTAACCACCACACACCACCTCGGCTAAGGGCACAGTAAGTGATCAACGACGGCCAGAAGGAGTGAACAGCGCCCTCAACGGCCACTCAAGACAAAGGACGCTCATCGTCCTCCAACAAAGAGATAGCCCCAATGGCCTCATCGGCCAAATGTACGAAATTCAATCAACAACGGCCAGAAGGAGTGAACAGCGCCCTCAACGGCCACTCAAGGCAAAGGACGCTCATCGTCCTCAAGCAAGACACAACCGTAGTGGCCTCCTCGGCCCAAAAACAAAATTCAGCCACCGAAGATCGTGAAAAGGGAAGAATGTCCTCATCGGCCACTCATGCCAAACACATATCGGCCACTCACAACTGCGGACCTTCACCACCCCCATCAAGCAAGGGTATTCATCGTCCTAGAGAGCAAAGAACACGTGTTGTCCACATGGCTAGGATCTCTCTCGTCCACAACAGGGGGACACACAACGGCCAAGCATAAAAAGAATAGGAATCTACTCTCCTTCACTTCGTCTACATCTCAGCTTAGAGAGTGGGGGACTCCTGATGGAGTATATGGGTCTAGGCCCCAGGACCCACATACTCAGGAAAACAGAAGGCACAGCTGTCACCCAGTGGGACCCTCATCGGCCAGATGACCCTCATCGGCCGGAACGAAGTCAACCCAGAACATGATCCGGAAGCCAGAAGAACCGGGTGACCTCGTCGGCCGGGTCTTCGTCGGCCATGCACTCGTTGGTTGGGCCCTCGTCGGCCATAAAGAACTCCTAGAACCGGATTTTACACTTACTCATCTGTATACTCCATCATTTACTTTGTATTCGGCCCAATAGCGGTCCAATTACAAATGGGCCTCCCCAAGCCCAAGGCTTGGGAGCCCAACCCGTATTTTTCCTATAAATACTTCCTCTTGAGGTAGTTGTAGGGGTTGGAAAATCATTTATTGAAGCATTTACTTGCACTTCACTCTCTAGCTCTCACTTCTCTCTAGAATATAATCTATCAAACCTGATCAGAGTCTCGATGAAGATGATCAAGATTGATAATATCGAGTTGAATATGCTTTTTACTTGGTTAAGATGAACATGAATTTATTTATGTTAACATTTTGTGATGTTTGTAATGATTTAATGAAACTTCGTTGTAGGATAACTCACTTTTACTATGAATATTGAATGAATTTATGCGTTGTTGACATTGGTTGTGTTTGGATAGATTTTGGTAACATTGGTTTATTAATAAAAGTTTTGTATGAATAGCAATAGGTAATGTGGTGTAATTTCAGACCTGTACAGTGTTATTTGCGTCACAATGTCGACGCAAATAATGTATTTTTAAAAAATGACAGATAGGCTTTGGCGTCAACATGTGGACGCAAATAATGGCATTAGTTGCGTCAACGTGTTGACGCAAATAAATATTCACCTTTTGCGTCGACATTATGCATGATTACTTCCGGAAGATCTTTTCCGTCCATATGTCGACGCAAATAAGATTTTATTAATTGTGTCGGACAATGTCGACGCAAAAACATTATTTTCATCGAGATTTTTGCGTCTACCCTTTCGCGTCGACATGTGGACGCAAAAAACGCATTTGCGTCGACTTATGCTCTTTTGCGTCAACAATTTGTCGACGCAAAAAAACGTTTTTTCTTGGAGTGGCAATCATTATCATTGCACATGTAAATCACACCCACTTACGTAGAGTAGTACGGAGGATATATCTTCTCCTTATTTTCAGGGAGGTTGCAACCTCCAGTGTATATCCTCTAAGTGTACATGCATACATGCGTGCTATAAATACTGTACTTGAGCTATTCAATAAAATACGAAAAAAACAGTTTATGTTATAAAATGAAGAAGATGAAGACTAAATTTGAGAGATAGATATATTAATAAAAGCTCTAAATATCTTCTTCTTAATATCTGAGAAGTTCTGAATTTCTGAATGAATTTACAATGCCTCATCAAGCTCCTATTTATACTGTTTGAACTTGATGATTAGTCACTTAAGGGATGAATCTACAGATTTGGTGGCAATAACAATTTGAGCCATCTGTTCTAACTAGGTTACAAGGACTAAACATAATTTCTGGATTGATGACAAGGATGAACAATTCACACTTGTCATTTCCAGGATTTTACAACACTCCCCCTTGAATGTTCATCCTTGAATAGTTGTCTATTATTTTAAAAACTTATTGTGAAAATTAAGGGGTAAAAATTACGACTTATAATGTCGTTGTATTTGGATGTATTGTCTCGTTAAAAACCTTATCAGGAAAAACTCAGTGGGATAAAAACCTGATGAAGGGAAAAAGAGTGCAGTGCATTCAAATACTCTCCCTGAATTTAGTATAAATTATGAAGAAGTCGCATGCCGATTTTCTGTACAAGTTCCATGAACTTCTTCGGGGGTAAAGATTTGGTGAAGAGATCGGTTGGATTTTCACTGGATCTGATTTGTTGAATGTTGATCATCCCTTCTTTCTCGAGATCATGAGTAGAGAAGAACTTTGGTGATATGTGTTTTGTTATGTCTCCTTTGATGTAGCCTTCTTTAATCTGAGCTATGCACGCAGTGTTGTCTTCGTAGATCACAGTAGGATGACAATTAATAGATTTCATAACGCATTCATTTTGGATGTGTTGAATCATAGATCGTAGCCACACACATTCTCTTCCGGTTTCATATAGTGCAATTAACTCAGAATGATTTGACGATGTAGCTGTCAATGTCTGCTTCATAGATCTCCATGAGATTGCGGTGTTACCATAAGTAAATACGTACCCGGTTTGTGATTTCGCCTTTTGAGGATCTGATAAGTATCCAGCGTCTGCATATCCGATTAAAGCAGCTTTTTCATCTTTGTGGTAGAATAAGCCAAGATCAACTGTACCACGTAGATAACGGAATATGTGCTTGATCCCGTTCCAATGACGTCTTGTTGGGCATGAACTGTACCTAGCTAATAAATTTACGGAGAATGCAATATCTGGTCTAGTATTATTAGCTAAATACATTAAAGCTCCCATAGCACTCAGATATGGTACTTCGGGACCAAGTATTTCTTCATCATCTTCTCGGGGACGGAATGGATCATCGTGTATGTTGAGAGATCGAATCACCATTGGTGAAGTCAAAGGATGAGCTTTGTCCATATAGAATCTCTTCAAAACTTTCTCGGTGTAATTGGATTGATGGATGAAAATTCCATTCTTCAAATGCTCAATTTGAAGTCCGAGACAAAATTTGGTTCTCCCTAGATCTTTCATTTCAAATTCTTTCATAAGATACTTTGCAGTATTTTCAATCTCATCGGGAGTTCCAATAATATTTAAGTCATCAACATATACTTCAATTATGGCGAATCCCGAATTTAATCGCCGGATGAAAACACATGGACTAATTGGATCATTCTTATATCCTTCCTTAAGAAGGTATTCACTGAGACGATTATACCACATTCGTCCAGATTGTTTTAGTCCATACAATGACTTTTGTAGTTTAATGGAAAACATTTCTCGAGGTTTCGAGCTATAAGCTTCAGGCATTTTAAATCCTCCGGGAACTTTCATATAAATGTCTGTATCGAGTGAACCGTATAAATATGCAGTTACTACATCCATTAGGCGCATTTGCAGCCTTTCAAAAACAGACATGCCAATGAGAAACCTTAATGTAGTTGCATCAACTACTGGAGAATAGGTTTCTTCATAATCAATTCCCGGCATTTGAGAAAACCCTTGGGCAACAAGTCAGGCTTTATATCTTACAATTTCATTTTTCTCATTGCGTTTACGCACAAATACCCATTTAAAGCCTACTGATTTACGCCTTTTGGCGTAGGGACAATCGGTCCAAAAACATCACGTTTTTCAAGTGATTTCAATTCAGCCTGAATTGCTTCATTTCATTTTGGCCAATCGTGTCGTTTCCGACATTCTTCTATTGATGTTGGCTCATTGTCATTGTTTTCATTCATAACATTTGTGGCAACGGCATAGACAAATATCTCATTAATATCAATATCTTTACGATTCCATTGCATTCCAGTAGAAACGTAGTTTATTGAAATTTCATAATTATCAACGTTTCTATCATTATCTGGAATATCTTCCTCATTTAAGGAAGTTGGATCATCATTTGAGATATTTGTTTTGTCAATATCATTTTCTATGCCAATATTTTCAAATTGTTCATTTTCTTGTTCAGAAGGAAGAACATCTTTGGCATCACAGATCGATTCCTGCCTTTTAGTTTTTCTTGGTTTTATATCTTTCGATCCAAGTGGCCTGCCACGCTTTTTGCGTATAGAAGAATCGTTTGCAAAAGATTTTTCAGAATTCTCTGTTGGGATTTCGATTCTGGCAGGAGCATTCATGGCAGGAATATGTGACTATGTCACTTTCTTTGTGTCTGTAAATGCATCAGGCAACTGATTTGCAACATTTTGTAAATGGATTATCTTTTGCACCTCTTGCTCACATATATTTGATTTTGAGTCAAGATGTGATAA
The DNA here is from genome assembly GCA_945859875.1 of Cuscuta europaea. Classification (NCBI taxonomy): domain Eukaryota; kingdom Viridiplantae; phylum Streptophyta; class Magnoliopsida; order Solanales; family Convolvulaceae; genus Cuscuta; species Cuscuta europaea. Next base: position 15,682,345 of record CAMAPE010000010.1, on the reverse strand, counting down.
TCCTGTTGCATTCCATGTTATTTCTTTCGTACTTGGGTCCGATTTATTAGTTTCTCCCCCTAAGGTTGGGAATACTGTCTCATTGAAATGACAGTCAGCGAACCGTGCGTGAATAAGTCACCAGTCATCGGTTCAAGATATTTGATTATTGAGGGAGATTCAAATCCAACATAAATTCCCAACCTTCTTTGAGGACCCATTTTTGTACGATAAGGTGGAGCAATCGGAACATAAACAACACAACCAAATATTTTAATGTGTGCTAAGTTTGGCTCTTGTCCAGTAACTAATTGCATTGGAGAATATTCATGATATGCAGTCGGTCTAAGCCGAATTAAATTTGCTGCATGTAAAATAGCATGTCCCCAAGCTGATGAAGGTAAATTACACTTCATTAATAATGGTCTAGCGATTAATTGCAATCGTTTAATCAAAGATTCAGCAAGACCATTTTGTGTATGGACATGAGCAACAGGATGCTCCACATCAATCCCAATCGACATACAATAGTCGTTAAATGATTGGGATGTAAATTCTCCTGCATTGTCAAGTCGGATTCTCTTTATAGAATGATCCGGAAAATGAGCTCTTAATCGAATGATTTGAGCAAGGAGTTTAGCAAATGCTAAATTTCTAGTCGATAAAAGACTAACATGTGACCAACGTGTTGAAGCATCAATCAACACCATAAAATATCGAAATGGTCCACATGGTGGGGCTATCGGCCCACAAATATCTCCTTGAATCCTTTCTAAAAATGCAGGTGATTCAGTTGCAATTTTGTTCATAGAAGGCCTGATGATCATTTTGCCAAGAGAACGGGCCTTACAAGGAAAATCACTTGATAATGGAACCCTAATATTCTTTAATGGGTGTCCAAGTGAGGTTTTAATGATTTTATGCATCATTACTTGGCCTGGGTGACCTAAACGGTCATGCCACAACATGAATGTTTTCTGATCATCTAACTTTGTGTTAGAAACCAAATTTACTTCAAATGAACTAATATATGTGAAATATAGTCCTGAGGAATATGCTGGCATTTTTTCACAAATATATTTAGTGCCAGATTTAGTTGTCGTAAGACAAATATATTCCTTTTGGTTTTCATTCATGGTTTCTATGTGATAACCATTTTGACGCATATCTTTAAAACTCAATAAATTCCTCCGCGATTTGCTGGAGTATAGAGCGTCATTTATAATTATTTGTGTCCCGTTAGGGAGCATCACATATGCTTTCCCAGAGCCTTCAATGAGCTTTGCAACACCTGATATGGTATTGACTTTAGCTTCAACTAAAGTCATTTGAGAAAAATATATTTTATTTCTCAAAATGGTGTGCGTTGTGGCGCTGTCTATCAGACATAGCTCTTTATCATTTGAGTGATCCATATCTTCAATATGTGCAAATAAACATAAGCTTGATCACAAATTGTACATATAATTTAACACAAAGTATATATATTACACATATTTATTTAAAAACAAAAGAAAAAGGGGAAGAAAGAAAAAGTACATAAAACTAATATGTTACAATATAAGGATTAGAGTCTAATATTTTATTTTGTGACATTTTGATTTATTGCAAAAGCATCGTCCATAATGGCATCATTCACGAAGAAGTCGGACACATCAAATTTTGTCAGAGGTGGAGTTGTGTCATTAACATAATTAGTTTCCACATTTTTGTCTTTGTTCAGATTCATGGAAGCTTGAAATAACTCCACCAGATGTTTAGTCGTGCGACATTTATTAGCCCAGTGCCCCGTCATGCCACATTTATAACAAGTCGTTTTTACTGAGGTTTTTGTAGGGCGATTTATTTGATGAGCTTTTTGTTTGCCCTTGCCCTTGTAATTCGGTCTTTCGACCCGTTTATATCCTCTGTAAGACTTGTTATTATGACCACTAAAATGCCCATGTTTAAAATGCCTTCTACTGCCACTGTGTGTTGCATTTGATTCAGTGGCTAAATTATGGCCAGATGGACCATAAATCGAAGGACTAGAACCGGTGGGTCCCAAATTGTGGTTTTTCATCAAAAGATCATTGTTTTGCTCAGCTACCAATAATACTGATATTAAGTCAGAGTATTTTTTAAAACCCTTTTCTCTATATTGCTGTTGTAGCAGCATATTAGAGATATGCATAGTAGAAAAGGTTTTCTCCAACATATCAGCGTCAGTGACTTTTTGTCCACATAACTTTAATTTGGATGTTATTTGGAACATAGCAGAATTATAGTCACTGATAGATTTAAAGTCCTGGAATCTTAAATTGATCCAGTCATACTGAGCTTTTGGTAAAAGTACCTTTTGTTGGTGGCCATACCTCTCCTGTAAATTGTCCCATAATTCTTTTGGGTCATCAACCAAAAGATATTCAGATTTGAGACTTTCATGGAGGTGGTGACGGAAGAAAATTATAGCTTTCGCTTTATCCTGGGAAGATGATTGATTAATAGCCTCAATAGTGTCTTCGAGACCATTAGCCTTCAAATGTGGTAAAGCGTCAACTTTCCATTCCAAATATTTTTGACCGGACAAATCAAGAACGTCGAATTCTCTTTTGCTTATGTTTGCCATGATTTACTACATAATTATTGAGTTAACTTTAATTAGTAAATTATACTCATGTGGGTATGTGCATATTATATACTAATAGCATTATATAAATGATATAAACATATCACTATTAATCTACCGTAATAATAATAAAAAATATATCACATACTCGTATTTTTTTTTCTTCAGAAAGAGATAAAAGAGATAAATCCATGAGTGATGTGTGTCCATATATCTTGCTTATATCTATTCCTAACTTGTACTTGGTGTATACGTGCCTTACAACTATAAAAGTTTATTTGTTTATTTAAACTAATGAGTGATGCCCATTTTGTTAGTGATACGTGGCTTTCTGTGTTTATTATGCAGACCCGTGATGAAAAATTGCAGTTTTTTTGTTTTTGTTTTAATACTCAGATGCTTCTGAGCACTGTTTTGTTTTTCAAAAATCAAAGTTACCCCGTGAATATTTTATACGGTGTATGACTGTATATGATATCTACTATATATTTGAACTAATTCATTCCTTGTCTACTCCGACCCATTTTAACCTAGTATTGTATCTCTTTACTTTCTACTACCGATTCCCGGTTCTACTTTTAAATATTTGTCCTGCTCTCTTCTCTTATTACATACGGAGAATAATATATGTTTCCACACGTCCTCTTCTTCTATCAAATTAAGAGTACGTATATGAAGCTCAACTAAAGAAACTACTGATTCACAAAGTATATTTTTTTGGTTTGAGAACTAAAAGAAGATAATAGATATTGATGTTAATACCTGCAGGAGATGATGATTTCTTGAAGGTTTTGAGCAGATTCGTGCTGATAACGTGTTATAAAATGAAGAAGATGAAGACTAAATTTGAGAGATAGATATATTAATAAAAGCTCTAAATATCTTCTTCTTAATATCTGAGAAGTTCTGAATTTCTGAATGAATTTAAAATGCCTCATCAAGCTCCTATTTATACTGTTTGAACTTGATGATTAGTCACTTAAGGGATGAATCTACAATTTGGTGGCAATAACAATTTGAGCCATCTGTTCTAACTAGGTTACAAGGACTAAACATAATTTCTGGATTGATGACAAGGATGAATAATTCACACTTGTCATTTCCAGGATTTTACAACAGTTTATTCTATTTTCTTCACTTAATATATACTATAATTATGAAAAATGTATGAAGCCTGTCCATTATGTACCTATCTCTTTCCCTCCTAGTCATACTACACCCCCACATGACACTCCCATAAATAATTCCCCACGTATGACTACTCTCAATAATTCCCCCACTAGCTCACCTCAATTATCCTCCCCACCCACCACCGATGGTGAAAGGAAGTTGGCATATAAGGGATCTCATAGCTAATTGATGCTATTTCAAATTTATTGTCTAGTAATTGTCTAGTAATTATGTGTCTTTTAGTTTTAAATAGTGGTTCGAATTCATTGTTTTATTTTTCATATGTCAGTTTTTATTATTTGAATAAATTGAGACTTTCAGAATTGAATCTATTTCAAAGCTCTGATCACATACATGATTAGTGAAAGGCTAGGATGCAGGATCTATACAACTTATAGGCCTGTTAATGGGCCGGGTCTAGACCCGGACCCGACCCGGACCCGCTATTTTTAAAGATATGGGTCTATATTTTATTCCGCTTACCCGGACCCGAACCCGGACCCGTTAGTATTTTTTATAAATGGATCGGGTATGGTATACATGATTCCGACCCGTTAAGGACTCGTACCCGTTTAGAATTATTAATATATACTCCCTACTCCTAAATTCCTAATAGGTAGATTCTATGGTACCCATAAGATACCATACATTTGTCCACATGGACTAATGAAAGTGTTGCAGTTGAATTATTTAATTCTAAATTAAAAATGATATACCTATTTAGACCAATCAAATGAATGATAGTACGGTACCTCATTTTTTAAAATGGATAACGGAGTTGTCACCTTCCTAATATAGTACTCTGTATTTCGGTAATACATAGCAAAGCCTAAAATAAGTGACCGGTGTATCAACAATAATATTAACAAATACGGTAGTGGGCTTTGTATTAACAATAATATTTTTATATTTTTAAAACTAGTGCTCAATATTATGCTCAAACTAACCCTTTTGGATTATGGGCTTGGTAAGTCGGTAGGGCTCAAACTAATACCTAACATATTCTACCAGATAACCAGAGTAGCAGAGTAGCTTTTTAAAAAGCAAGGATATGATTTGCCTTTGAATTTTGTTGATGGTTAATGATGATCGACTGTAGCTAGTTTGTGCAATTGCTTTGCGTTTCATATTTAGCGGGTCTACCCCACCCAAACCCGAGAACCATTGGGTCCGGATTTGGGTCCAAAACTTCAGACCCGGCGGGTAAACAGGTCTGGGTCTGGGTCCCTGAATCACTTAGCGGGTTCAGGTCTGGTACACTACATTCCGGCCTGGACCCGACCCATTGACAAGCCTAACAACTTATGTGTATATTTTTATGTCATTGAGTAACTCGACTTTTCAATTACATCATATTTTAATATTAAAAAAGAGGCTAAAGGGTCAAATAGGCCATGTACCAATCATGTAAACTCAATTCAGTCCCTTAACTAAAAAAAGTTTCAATTCACACTCTAAACCGACAAAAAATGGTTCAAATTTTATTTTTTACGGGTAAACAACCGGTAATTTTTTTAATTTTTTATTGTTTTTTTTTTTTTCGACTTGTTGCATGTTTGACACTTTTAATAGCTTAAGGGTGTGAATTGGACCTTTTTTACGTTTTGTTTACCTTTAAAAAATGAAATTTGAACCCTCTATTGCCGGTTCAAGGTGCGAATTGGATATTTTTTTAGTTTAGAAACTGAATTGAACTTACACAACCGGTATATGGACCTATTTGACTATTTAGCCAAAAAAAATTACGTAGTAAATCATATCTTAATTTGGATCGACATGTCTAATCATGTCTACTATATGGTCAAACCAAAATACGAACAGACCTCTTATACATATCTTTATATAATATAAAGTAACAGTTTCTGCACCACAATTGGAGGGGAAAATCCCACCCAAAATAAGGGCATAATAGAAAATTAATGAAACCATTAAATTTGGTAACTAAAAACGAATCTCCTAACGGTGGTATTAATAACGGGTGGTAATACTACCATATATGTAATGTAATAAAGACAAAGGCGGCTTGAGCATTTTGGAGGCCCCAGACGAAAAATATTTACTATGTACAAATCACTTTTAAAATCAGATAAATTGAATAAAAATCGCCTTATGAAAAAAAGCATATTCAAAGTCCACGATATAATATTTGTAATATTCAAAAGGATAAATTTTAAAATGCAAACTTATTCAAAACACAAGGCAAACTTGTAATTGTAAAAGTATTAAGAGACTTCAAGAACGAGACTCAGAGAGAAGAGCTGAAGAGTCTTAGTTGATTCACTAACCAAGGACCTATGTCGACGGCGGGCAGTGAGGCATATATACAGTAGCCGATTAGCGGTCTGTGTTGGACGTTGATGCGTGTTGAGATCGGCTTTTGATAGTTTTTTCATAACTTTAAGGTGTCATAAGTCTCAATTTTAAGCTCAAGTCATATTTACCGGCCGTTGGTTCGAGTTTTGGTATTTTTGGAGTCAAAATCAGGGAATTTGAGCCTGACACCGGTGTTTGAGAAGCAATAGGGACGAGTTGAGAAGCATTTTAGAGTTGATTAGGAGCATTGGAGATCAGTGAGGTGTTAAAGACAAAGTTTTGAAGACAAAAGAGCTCTAGAATTGGCTACGGGATCAAAAGAAGACGAATAGAGCTTGAAAACAACGATCAGGATGACGTTCTGTCAATCGTTGAAGCGTATCTTTTCTTAGGAACATCCAAAAAACATGATTCAAGTTTCATATGAAATCCAACTTCAAGGGCTAAAAATCATATGAAGACACCATGGTGAGAATCTGAGAGAAGCAAGGTGAAAACAGACGATGAAGTCACACAATCTCTATTGAGATTTCAGAATGCGACCTTCCACCATTTTATTCATATATTTTTATTGGATGATTCAAATCCAATTTTGCAAGTTGTGTTGGATAGAAGACTTCATTAGCTACAACTTTGATGAAGGACGAATAGTCAAAAGTGAACTATAAAGCTGATTTCCGCTTGCAGTTGCCGCTTGGTGTATTGACGGTCTACGAATAACACCTAATACTAATACCGGAGTAGAATTTTTTGGAGGCCCCCTTGGTAGTTGAGGCCCAAGGAAGTTGCCTGGCTCAACTGCCCTCAAAGCCGCCTCTGAATAAAGAATACGGTATTACTAAATAAATGGCATGTAGTGTCATATACATAGTAATAATTTTACGTAACTAACTAATGATGACCAAAATGGTTATCAATGTTAAATTAACATGGTAATAATATTACCGTATATAATGGATGGTATTAATAATTACACGAATTATTAATATTGGCTGTTCAGAAGTATGTATGAATGGTGTGTACATGTTAATACACGTATTACATGAAAATACTTGAGTATTGATGTTTTCTTTAGAATAGTTTTCAGTCTCAGACCAAATCAGATAAGATCAGACTTAAATTAAACAGACAAGACCAAATCAGACTTAAAAGGACCAAACATGCTAGATTTTATCAATTATAAAAAACACAGAGACCAAACATTACCAGACCAGACAAATCCAGACTAGCAAATACCGAAAATAAAACACCACCATACAATTCATTCCGCTCACTAGAAAACTTTTGCTTTAACCAACACGTACGGACGTACCTACATAGAAACAAGAGCCGGTTTTGTAATACCCAAATCAGTTGTATTGGTTGATTCTGCTGAAATTTATGAAGTTCTGACTCAAGTGGCTGGATCTGCTGATCCTGTTGATTTATGAAGAAAAAATAATACTTCGTATATTTTATTGATAAAATAAATAAAATATTATACAATAGCTACAATAATCTTCTACAATGACTTTAACAAATACGGCCAAAATAAGTAATTACTACCTCCGTCCCATATTTATCTCCTGAAGTACAAATGGCACACAGATTAAGATAGTGGGAAATGTGTGGTGGAGAGTTGTGCAGAGAAAAGAGAAATGTGTAAGAATGTGTAAGAATGGTTGTGAACCACAAATTCTTTGCTAAAGGGAAAGAGAAGATAAATTTGGGACGGACCGAAAAGGAAAGTATGAAGATAATTCCGGGACAGAGGGAGTACAACTTTCTTAATATTGCACAATTTAGCGCATGAAATCAAATGTTACGTGTTTGGTGAAAAAGTTGTCCGATAAGTGTGATAAACTAAAAAACTAAGGTCACCAATCAGGCTCAAAATCATAAAACACCTACTCAAGTAATTTTACAAAAAGCCAAGTACAAAAGATAACTGTAATAGTTTTCATGCTCAATGAATCTCGGTGATTTCAACTCGGGTGTATTGATTAGAGAGTTTGTGTATGTGTCATCCCACTGTGACAATTATTGTGCACCAAAAGTCACAAAATGTCACCGCACTGGAGATGATTTCACTCGACCATAAGGTAATTTCTATCTAATTTCAAAATTTATCCTCATAGTTAATAATTAAATAATGATTATTTAATCTGAATATACTTTATGTTTAAAAAACACATTCACATTATTTTGTAGAATTATGTATTTATTATACTAATATTTCCTCATTACTCAATAATTTATATGCACTTCTATAGACTGAACCAAACTTTTGTTATACTTCAGTTATAATCTGCAACGAACTATTCTGCCTTTATTTTGTGGAATAACCCTTCAACAACTTATTGTAACTAAACGTAATTGATTTTTCAAAATTAAATTTGAATGATCATAGCTAACATAGAATACAAGCTTGGTAAATGTGTACAAAATGTAGTTACAATACACAACCTGAGGAATATGGGTTTTCATTAATTTGAAGTCCTTTTCTTTCCTAAAGTAAGAGGTCTCCAACCTAAGTAATTCATTTGTACAAAAACTATGAACATCAAAGATGTTGGTAAATCGCCCTATGAAAACAACTCATTTGTCTCTGGAGATAGTTTGACATTCGAATATTGACCAGTAGGCCCCATAGAAGTTATTTAATTTGTTTAAATAAATTAGTTTAGTCTACTTGATTTAGGGGCCATTTACTTATGACTTAATGAATTTATAAATAAGAAAGACGATTTAATTGTTTAGTTATTAAGACGTGTTTACTTACAACTTAACTGAAAACATGACTTATTCAATTCATTCGGTCAAAAAAATCACTTAATCATTAAGTTGTGAAAATCCACATAAAGACATCTATTCATTCAGTTTTTATATCTAATATATATGGAGTACATGTTAATCAATGACATTATTCATTGTCAATATAACTTAATAATAATATTAAATTGATAAATTTACTCTACTCAAATGATTTATTCAGCACGGAAAATAAAACAACTTAATATACAAATATCACTTAATCCAGGCAGGACTTAATAGGAAAAAGTAAACAACTCCTTATATTTCATAAACATAAGATTTGTTAAAATGTAGAGTTATAAACATATTTCAGTTTATGAGCTTGAATACTTCTACAATAAGAATTCATGCATCCATGCATATCCTAAATTCAATTATATGATTAACTTTATTGAGAAGACATGCATTCATGTCATTAGTTCTAATATATGTTCAATTTAACTCAATTTAATTAGAAGCCAAGCATCCGTATCATTAATTTGAATATGGACTGCAGTAATTTTGAATTTATACTTCAAAAATTATGCTTTTAATACACAACATTCAGATTGTATTATGTTATCATATCAAATTTTTTAGTCACCACATTTTAATAATCCAAGATTCAAAATATTGAAAACAACACAATTACAGGTTTTTCTCTAAAGATCATGCATGTGGTCCGGTTGATAAGCATACGTACCAACTCTACTTTCCATTTCATTTAGCATCGTGTTTGATCAGAATACACATTCGTTTGTAGAAATCATGATTTTGAGTTTATCTTGGTTCAATGTGGTTAAGCGAAAATGAGAATCAAGGTTCATGCAGAATCATCATCTCTTTCTCTGGAATCAGGAAGCATGGACCCAGAAACCATTTATTCGACAAAAAAAGGTCTCAACATGACCAATCTCAATGAGAGAGTTGTAACATTTTATAATACATTTTCCCCTTTTTTTACAAATTTTGAAGGTCTTAAATTTGCCTTTTTCTTGCAAACTATTACGGACTACGAAGTATTATATAATAAAACTTACAACATATAAACCTCGTTTCCTTTTTTATACTTCGTATTTAACAAAAGTACGCATTACGTACCATCAAAATAGAACATAATTTTAAAGAAGTTGTTTTACTACTCTAGATATACCCGTGCATCGCACGGGTACTTCGTCTAGTACAATAAATATGATATAAGAATCTGCACGAGTAGCTCAATTGGTCGAGTGGTGGGAGATTTGGATCAATGCACCAATGTTTGAATCTCCGCAGCGACCAGGTGGAGGTCACAGAACCTGAAATAAGGTTGGGTCTCTGGTGTGTGACGAGCACTTTGTCGTAGTGTGCCTCAAATTAAATTCACTACTAAGGGCTAATATCGTAGTATAGCGTAGTAGAGTTCGTATCCACAGGGAAAGGAGCTTTTCGCGTATGTGTAAGCGTAATAAATAAAAGTAAACGGAAGGGGGAATTGGATATTTTGATAATTGAGAAAGCAAATAAAATACTTAAATGAGTGAAATAAAATATCTAAGGTAATTAGTCTTGATTTTGCTTTTATCCACTTAATGAAATGTTCGTCGATCCCGGTTATATCTTTAACTATCTTCCTATCGAATACTCAATCGATGAGTATATCCAGTTCATCGAGGGTAGTTATTAATAACGAGACGCGTTCACTTATAAAACTTACTACCAAATTAATATAGAACACGCGCCGTATATTTACTCGATAGTAGCAATAAAATCAAGATGAAAATGATTGAAATTGATAACTTCAACACAAACGGTTTATTGGTTTAATCAATATAATTAATTCCCCTTAGATTATTAACCATGAGACACATGCGTTAATAATCCAAGTTTACTACCATGAAAAGATCGAACGATTAACAAGCGTATTCGTCGATCGATTCTAGTAATAATTAACATATGAGACAAAACTAGTTGATCCTTTAAGTAATGCTCGAAATATTAAAATGAAATATGAATAGGAATTAATTAATATTCAAGGAAGAATATTAAAGAAGATGTAAATCCTACTATAACTAATGTCAAGATGTTAACTAATTGTCATTTTAGTAACACTCCCCGACATTAATATAGAGGAAGAAAATAAATACTACTCTAACTAATGTCGAGATGTTAACTAATTGTCATCTTAGTAACACTCCCCAACATTAATATAGAGATAGTATTAAGGGAAAAATTAATATTCGAGGAAGTAGATTAAAGAAAATAACTCATAACTTACATCTCATTCAGCTTCAAAGTAGCAAAACCAAGATGGAAAGACTACCTAAATTACAAGAATAAAGTGTATATGAAAGAGGGGATTAAATTGGTCTCTAAAATAGGAAGGAAAGAGGTGTTTTTATAGGAGAAGTGAAGTGGTTCGGTCTAAGACATAATCTGATTTTCCCATGTTCACTTGTTTTATTTGATCTCTTATGATCTCCGGTTCGAATCATATCCGATTTTTCACACATCTTTGTCCTCCATGAAACTTCCTCTTGTCTCCAATGCTCCTTCCTTATGCTCCCAAGCTCCTTCCTCTTCTTTTCATCATGTTTTTGCTTACATAACAAAATATCTTAATATATTCTAATTCTTCTTTAATTTTAGAAGATAAAGATTGCACCGTAATTGTACAAAAACAAAGTAAACGTAATGTAAAACCATTCTAAAATATGGTGTTTATGTACTTCTAAATAGTACGCATCAAATACCCCCATGCTTAATCTTTTACTCGTCCTCGAGTAAAGTGCAATTCTATTAAGTTCAATGCATAGGAGTGTCACGTTTCTTCTCACATTTAAAATCGGTTTCTTCTCCCAAGGTTTTATCTGTTCATGCTCCCCCATGCTAAACTTTTTGTGCTAGCCTCCTTTGAATATTTCGAGAAACTCTTTGAAAACACCCGAACGAGTATGGCCTGTACCCGATCCGGTATCTTGTTGTTTGAACTTACACACGAAATTTTCTCCTACAAAAATTAAAATTTATCTCGTTTTCTCTAATTTTGCCTTGGAGTCCTTTTCGGGTTTTCATCCTAGCTCCTCATTTTTTCTTCATCTCACTGACAAATGGAGTTAAGTTGGGAATATGGATTTGGGGTGGAGTAGAGAATCGAAGTGTGTACCCCCTCTTTTCAATTTATTCAAGGTAAATGAAAAAAACATTAAAGAAAATTAAAAACAAAATTACACAAACACACAGTTAAAAAGTGGAGCCTTTCCCCGGCAACGGCGCCAAATTTGACGAGCACTTTGTCGTAGTATGCCGCAAATTAAATTAACTACTAAGGGCTAATACCGTAGTATAACGTAGTAGAGTTCGTATTCACAGGGAAAGGAGCTTTTCGCGTATGTGTAAGCGTAATAAATAAAAGTAAACGGAAGGGGGAATTGGATATTTTGATAATTTAGAAAGCAAATAAAATACTTAAATGAGTGAAATAAAATATCAAAGGTAATTAGTTTTGGTTTTGGTTTTATCCACTTAATGAAATGTTCATCGATCCCGGTTATATCTTTAACTATCTTCCTCTCGAATACTCAATCGAGGAATATATCCAGTTCATCGAGGGTAGTTATTAATAACGAGACGCGTTCATTAATAAAACTTACTACCGAATTAATATAGAACACACGCCGTATATTTACTCGATAGTAGCAATAAATTCAAGATGAAAATGATTGAAATTGATAAATTCAACACAAGCGGTTTATTTGTTTAATCGATATAATTAATTCCCCTTAGATTATTAACCATGAAACGCATGCATTAATAATCCAAGTTTACTACCGTGAAAATATGGAATGATTAACAAGCGTATTCGTCGATCGATTCTGGTAATAATTAATATATGAGACAAAACTAGTTGATCCTTTAAGTAATGCTCAAATAATTAAAATGAAATATGAATAGGAATTAATTAATATTCAAGGAAGAATATTAAAGAAGATGTAAATCCTACTATAACTAATGTCAAGATGTTAACTAATTGTCATTTTAGTAACACTCTCCAACATTAATATAGAGGAAGAAAATAAATATTACCCTAACTAATGTCGAGATGTTAACTAATTGTCATCTTAGTAACACTCCCCAACATTAATATAGAGAGTATTAAGGGAAAAAATAATATTCAAGGAAGAAGATTAAAGAAAATAACTCACAACTTACAATTCATTAAGATTCAAAGTAGCAAAACCAAGATGGAAAGATTACCTAAATTATAAGAATAAAGTGTATATGAAAGAGGGGATTAAATTGGTCTCTAAAATGGGAAGGAAAGAAGTTTTTTTATAGGAGAAGTGAAGTGGTTGGGTCTAAGACATAATCTGATTTTCCCATGTTCACTTGTTTTATTTGATCTCTTATGATCTCCGGTTCGAATCATATCCGATTTTTCACACATCTTTGTCCTCCATGAAACTTCCTCTTGTCTCCAATGCTCCTTCCTTATGCTACCAAGCTCCTTCCTCTTCTTTTCATCATGTTTTTGCTTACATAACAAAATATCTTACTATCTTCTAATTCTTCTTTAATTTTAGAAGATAAAGATTACACCGTAATTGTACAAAAGGTAAGTAAAAATAATGTAAAACCATTCTAAAATGTGGTGTTTATGTACTTCTAAATAGTACGCATCAGTGCGCACGGGTGTATGGGCCTACTGCCATTCTGCTGAGTGAGTCACCGTGACTAACCTCCCCACCATCCTGTCGGGTCGGGATGGGAGAGCTCCTGGGGTGGGAGATTCCACTTTTTGGATCAATAAATATGTTCTAAGAAGTTGTTCTGTTTATCTTATTCTTATTACTTATTGTTTATTCTTATTTTATTCAGATCAGATCAGATTAGATCAGAAAAATTCAGATCAGATCCGATCAGAAAGATTCAGATCATATCAGAAGCATTCAGATCAGATCAGAAAGATTCAGATCAGATCAGAAACATTTAGATCAAATCAAAAATATTCAGATCAGATCAAAAACATTTAGATCAGATCACAAACATTAAGATCAGGTGAAGAGAACATCTTATAAGTTACATTAAGAATTTCATCATGAATTGAAGAGAATGATTGAGTTGTTTTAATTAATTTCGTTAGAAAAAATGTTTGTAGAGTTTATATGTGCAAAAATGATGTTTGTACACGCTCTTATACACTTTTTGGTACACACCTATAATAGCTTAAGGGTGTGAATTGGACCTTTTTTACGGGTTGTTTACCTGTAAAAAATGAAATTTGAACCCTCTTTTGCCGGTTTAAGTTGCGAATTGGATATTTTTTAGTTTAGAAACTAAATTGAACTTACACGACTGGTATATGGACCTATTTGACTATTTAGCCAAAAAAATACGTAGTAAATCATATCTTAATTTGGATCGACATGTCTAATCATGTCTACTATATGGTCAAACCAAAATACAAACGGACCTCTTATACATATACAATATATTTTTGTTCTAAGAATCCGCACGAGTAGCTCAGTTGGTCGAGTGGTGGAAGATTTGGATCAATGCATCAAGGTTCGAATCTCCGCAGCGACCGGGTGGAGGTCACAGAACCTGAAATAAGGTTGGGCCTCTGGTGCGCATGAATGTATGGGCCTACTACCATTCTGCTGACTGAGTCACCGTGACTAATCTCCCCACCGTCCTGTCGGGTCGGGGTGGGGGGGCTCCTGGGGTGGGAGATTCCACCTTTTGGATCAATAAAGATGTTCTAAGAAGCTGTTATGTTTGTCTTATTCTTATTACTTATTGTTTGTTCTTATTTTATTCAGATCGGATCAGATCAGATCATATCAGAAAAACTCAGATCAGATCAGATCCGATCAGAAAGATTTATATCAGATCAGGTCAGAAAGATTCAGATTAGATCAGACCAGATCAGAAACATTTAGATCAAATCAAAAATATTTAGGAGATCAGAAACATTCAGATCAGATCACAAACATTCAGATTAGGTGAAGAGAACACCTTCTAAGTTACATTAAGAATTTCATCATGAACTGAAGATAATGATTGAGTTATTTTAATTAATTTCGCTAGAAAAAATGTTTGTAGAGTTTATATGTGCAAAAATGATGTTTGTACACACTCTTATACACATCGAGCATGGTTGTTATATGTGACACATAGCTATGGTTGAAAACTTGAAACGTATCCGTCGCTTTTGCTATTTGGCCTTTTATCACCGGCACTTCATTATAATTAATTCTAGCAGGTGTTGTTTATAGTTTATATTCAAAATTTGTTCTAATATGACGGGGATTTCTTTTATTTATAATCATTTTGGATATTTTTTTTTGGATGATAATTTTCTAGTCTGCTCTGTTTAAGTCTTATTTATGTGTGTTCTAATTGATTTAGTCTAGTATATGTCTCCTCTATGGGTGTGGTGCATTTGAAATTAGCGTTTTATCCAAAACGTCACTTTCTATGCACATGAAACAACCCTTTATATGTATTTTGTCAATTCCAAGTTTGATCTGGTCACTTTTATGGAAAATTCAAAAGATATCATATTTTTATCGGGAGAACTATCAAATAAGTCCTCAAACTTTCATAAAAAATGCAAATAAGTCCTTTTACAGGAGGCTTTGCCTGGCTATCGCCATTTGGGGCGGTTTCCGGTGGAATTTTTTGATTAAATTTTTTGAGCATTTTTTTTATTAAGTCTAGTTTACCCATATCAAATTTCAGCTAACAGTTCAATCGAGAAGGCAATCAAATGATTTTATGAAATACACTGCGCTGTCTAACTGCGCTGTTATCTTCTAAAATTCAGTTGACTGCCTTCCCTATTGAAATACACAGAATTAATGTACTAATAATAAGTTAAAAGTCCACGAGAATCCGTGATTTTAGAAGTCAATAAGAATGAACGGATATTTGAATACACTAGACTTTTAAAAGTCTACATTGAATACACATAGACTTTCGTTGAATTTTAAAAGTCTATATTGAATACACCTTGATGGAGTATATGGGCCTGGACCCCATGGCCCACATACTCGGAAGAACAGAAGGTTCCACGATCACCTAGTGGGACCCTCGTCGGTCAGATGACCTCCATCGGCCAGAAAGAAGTCTACTAAGAATACGGTCCAGAAGCCAGGAGAACCGGGTAACCTCGTCGGCCGGGTCTTCGTCGGCCATGCCCTCATCGGCCACGAGCAGCCTCCAGAATAGGATTTTATACTTAATTATTTCTACATCTCTAGTACTCAGCCCAATAGTGACCCTATTGTAAATGGGTCTCCCAAGCCTAAGACTTGGGAGCCCGACCCTAATTTTGCCAATAAATACTCCCTCTGTGAGTAGTTATAGGGGTTCTGAAATTCATTAATATAGAACATTTATACCACTTCTCTCTCTAGCTCTCATTTCTCTCTAGATTTACTCTATCATTTGGTGCTTTTATTGAGAGCTAGAACAATCAAGTTAGCCTCCTTCGTCGCTACCAAGCACAACTAACTGACAATGGGAAGAACTAAGTCAAACCGCAACTTCCTCGGCAAGGCCATCCCTGAGGCCCAAGAGAACCAGGAACACGAGGAGGACGCCACGGCCGACAAGGCCGCCGAGGGCGATGTCTTCCGGGAAGCCATCGACCTCGCAGGAGACCTGCGCAACAAGCTCAACGACGGTGCCCCTGATGCCCGCCTCGGCTTGGACAAGAAGCGCGCGGAGAAAGGCGACAATGCCTCGGTGCAACCGGCCTCTCCCTCTGTTGACCCTCAACTTCAGGCTGCGCTCACGGCCATCATCGCCAGCTTGGCCCAGAACCCCACCGTTCTCAGCGCCCTCATGCCAAGGACTGGGGAGAACAGTACACCGCCTCCTCAGCCCCAGTCGTTGGCCGTCAAACTAGGAACCGACGAAGGGGTGGTGGCCCAGAACATTTCGTCGTCTCACTCCCACCCTGCTTCCCCACTTCGAGCTGGACCGGCCCCAGCGCGTGGAAAAGCCTCAGCCTTTAACAGGCTAGGTGACACGTGCCGTCGGCAAGCTTCGGAGAGGATGGTGGGGAGGATTAAGCGGCGTGAGCCTGGCTCAGCCAGGGAAAGTTTGGGGTCGGTGTCCCGGACAGCGTATTGGCCCCTCCTGGACAAGGGCAAGGGGAAGTTGCATGAGGATGATGCCCGCCATCAAATCAAAACGGCTCATGCAGCCCGCTTGCAAACATAGGGCGCCACTACGGCCGCCAGGGACCCCAAGGACGAGGTGATCGCTCAGCTCGAGCGAAGGCCCGCCCAGATGGAGGCGAAATAGCTGGCCGCCACGCCCACTGGCAACTCGTCCAGAGATCCCGGCTTCAACGCCCTTCTGAACAAGGTCACTATCCTTGAGAGGGAGTTGGCCGAAGGACGAGGGGACCCCATCATCCAGGTCAGGACGAGGACCCCCTTCACCACCAGGGTACTCTCGACCCTTATCCCCGAGAAGTACCGGGGAAACGCCATCAAGCCCTATTAGGTGAAATTTAAATGTGGAGCACACATGGTACGATACAGTGAAATTATGTGAAGCTGAATTGTGCATTAGGTGAAACTGAAATGTGCGG
This sequence comes from Cuscuta europaea, assembly GCA_945859875.1. Lineage (NCBI taxonomy): Eukaryota > Viridiplantae > Streptophyta > Magnoliopsida > Solanales > Convolvulaceae > Cuscuta > Cuscuta europaea. The sequence goes on along the minus strand of CAMAPE010000010.1, from coordinate 15,664,916 downwards.
AATAAAAGGTACAAAATAACATCACATCGTACCTTTTATTCTGCACATTTCAGTTTCACGTAGTGCACATTTCAATTTCACCTAATGCACAATTCAGCTTCACATAATTTCACTGTATCGTACCATTTGTGCTGCACATTTAAATTTCACCTAATTTCTTACAGAATTAGGTGAAATTCTGTAAGAAAGTGGGGAAGCAGGGTGGGAGTTGGACGACGAAGGGTACCTTTATTTCCTATTCCTATTCATTTACTTTTTTCTTACAGAATCACAATCATACATCCTTACTTTATTCTTACTTTCTTAATAAGCATGCAAACAGGGAAATATTTTTTTGGGACGGAGGGAGTTATTTTCATAAGTTGCCATCAATTAGTTTTGGTGAATCAAGGACAACCAATGGGAAATGAGGAGTATTCTTGTGATGTCCTACTTTTTCTATGGACAGTTGCAAGTTATAATTTAAGGATGATGAGTTCATCTCGCTTGAAATTCGTGATATATGATGAAAATGATATTCCAAAACAACTACTAAAGGATTAAATAATTTGTATGCATGCTTATTAAAGTTTTAATACTTCTATTTACCATTCTTTATTTGTGATTCTTTCATTCATTTGATTCATATAGTTGTGCTTATGTATTAAAGATTACGGGATATAATATTTGTGTATTACATCCCGTCAGGGTCGGCCCTGGGCCTGTGTGCCCAGCCCAACCGCACAGGGCCCGGTATTTTGGAGCCCCCCCCCCCCCCAAAAAAAATTAGTATTACCTCCCATCCCATAAGTTTTTAGCCCAAATCACTTCCCCCAATCCCCTTCTCCTGCTCGCTCGCTGCTCTCCACGAGTCACGACAATCAATCGACATCCCTCTCGCCCTCTCCGCGACTCCGCCTCTCCACTACCGACGACGGACGACTCCAACCTCCAGGATATCGCCAAGGCGGCAAGGCCTCCAGACTCCAGCCTCCAGGACATCGCCAACGCACACCGCCAGACGGCCCACAACCTCAACTCCTCAAGCTCCCTGCTCCCGCCACGGCGCCACCGCACTCCGCAGCAGCCGACCGCCTCCGCCGCCCTCCGGCCTCCCCTTCCGGTCAGTCCACTGCATCCAGTTTCTTTTATAAGTTTTATTCATTTAGTTGCTAATTTGCTAATTCTTGTGAACTTTCGATTTATTGAATTGGTGAATCGTTTGTTGAATTCTTGTAATTTGTTTATTTTCAGATTTAATGTTTGTTGAATTGTTGTGTTGTTATAATTTTTAGATTTATTATCATTATTTGAATTGATAATAAATGTGTAATTTTGTAAATGTGTTTAGCAATTAAAATTGATAACTTGAGGTTGATAAATTGGTAACTTGAGGTTGATAAATTATAATTATAAACATTTGACTTTACCCGAGGACGAGCAAAGAAGCTAAGTGTGGGGGAGTTGACATTCATGTAATTTCCATATTTATTTATGTGTTTTTAATTAGTTTTGATTGATTATTACTTTGGAAATTACACACTTTTGGTGTAATAGTTTAATTTGTAAAAATGTTTGTAATTTGTCTAGATTAGGTTTATACTGAGCTCAAACAGGTCCAAGATCACTCTAAGGACCATTGGTGAACATCACAAATGGAAGGAAGGTGCAAAAATCTCAAGATTCTGATTTTTGGTGCTGTACCCGGTCGGGTATGACCTATACCCGATCGGGTAAGTCGCTGAAAAAATCGAATCGGATTAATAATGGTTTGATATAAGACGATGATCTGGAACGGATTAGTGAAGAATATTTGAATTCCGCAGGTTAATCGATAGGGGTGAAAACTATAAAGAGTGCTGGAGTGAAGCACCACACAGAGAATTGACAATACAGAAACCAAGAATTGGAGAGTACCTCTGCTCTCGGGCACCCAAGAATCTGTGATTGCAAAGCTGGGTTGATATGATTAAAAACTACATCGACACAGAAGTAGACATGGGTTTAGACAGATTCACCTATTTAATCATCTTTTCATGTCTATGTACAGAAAACCGAGATATTTAGAGAAATAAGAATTACAAAGTACCTTGGCGAGTTCTTATATATATAGTTGTAATCCCTAGATTCGGTGAAGTGACGGGTGTGGCCGTGCGGTAATTAAGCCTATGGGGGAGATGTGAGAAACGTAAAGGCTGAAAAAATGGTGATTTGCGCAGAAGATAAACATGGAAAGGGGCATGAAATGCCGTGTTTTCTGAGGTGTGTTCTGCGAATTGCGAATTGGAATGAGGCTTTTCTTGGGGTGGCGTTAGGGTAGCAAAGGAGAAAAAATGGGGCTGAGCAACACGTAAGATTTTTAAGGGTAAATTGGTCTTTTAATGAGCCATTTGCTTTCTTATATATAAATAGATAGATTTGGGGGACAATTTTTATATCGGGTTAAAAGAATTTTTCGTTTTTTATTTTTTATTTTTATGAACTTTTGATTTTTTTTCTTAACAGGCCCACTAAACAGGTCTCAGGCCAGGCCAGGCTCAGGACGAAAAAACGGGTCTTTAACAGGTAACAGGCCAGGCTCAGGTCTATTAATTACTTCCTTCGTTCCATAAAAGTTGCAACATTGGAATTTCTGCACTATTCACACACCTCATTTTGATTACGATTTTCTAATAATATATATAATAAAAATATTATGTATAAAATATTAATAAATTTGTATTAATGTAAATTTCCAATATATTAACTTTTTTTAATGTTTACTAATACATAAATAAATATAATTACAGTCAAAGTTGCACGTTGGCAAACGTGAAAGTCAAACTGTTGCAACTTTTATGGAACGGAGGATAGTATAAAATAGACCCGGTCGGTTTAGGCAAAAGCCTGGCCTAGCCTGTTTCCACCCCTAATCATATTGATTAGCTGATTATGTATATTGATGTGTTAGCATAAAACTCTCACGTTACATGTGATAAGAATAAACTTACAGGTGATGCTAATCAAATACTGATGTGAGTTTTCCCGTACTAAAAATATGTAGAAATATAGTAGTAAGCCCACTCCACATGGACGAACAAAGAGAATCAAGAATTAACTAAATTCAACGATGATAATAAATAAAATAAATGTGTCGTGCGAGATTGATTGTTTGAAAAATAAACTAATGCAAAAGAACCACTACAAGAAAAAGGGTCTTTGCGACCGAAAAAATAGTCGCAAAAACAATGTGATGAGTGCCCTTGATACCAACTGAGTTCCCAAGTGAGGTGAAAGTCTAGAGGGGGGGGGGGGGGGGGGGGGATCGACTTTCAAATCTTTTCGTTATCAACTGAGTTCCCAACAGAATGAGTTTCAATATCTTTTGAGAGATATTGAAACATGCAACAGAAGTCTTGACCTCAAGAGTGTGACACTTTATAGGAACAAAGGTTACGACCCTTTTAGTTGTGAGAGAGATGGTTTGAACAGGGTGCAAATGTGTTTGCCAGGAACAGATGACTCGATCAGCAGGCTGCTGAAATCCTGAGGGAGCCGACTGCTAGATGATTTGGAGTTGGCTGCTGAAACCTTTAGGAGCAGGCTGCTGAAAAAGTGTTTATGTTTGATTTATTTAAGGTATAGCAATGCACTATACTCTAACTTTTTGGTTGGCTTTAGAACTAGTCTAACACAGATTTAGATCCATAGAAATAGATCACTTTGAAAAGTAGATGACAAGGAGATGACTCATAGTGAACTTGGACAATTTCATGAACAAGTTGTTGTGCTTTGTGAGATTGTGAAGGTGAGTGAGAACCGAAATAAGTGTTAGGTGCAGAATGTAAAGATGACACACGGTGTATCCTGGTTCAGAGACGGTGTAATCCCTCTATATCCAGTCCCAACCTATTTCATATGGATTTTCACTAAATGTATATCCCATTACATCTAGTACTCAATCCACCCTTGGCCCAACCGTAGATTGTGAGGTTTTTCACGAGGAATGACATCACCATTCCAAGCTACTCATGTCCTCCGAAGGTTTTTCACTAATGGCATTGACTTGCCAAGAGCTACTCATGTCCTTGCCCTTTCTCACCATCTGGATTTGATCACCAAGCGCTCCAGAATGTCTAACACTAGTCTAGATTACATGGGTGTAAAATCTAAACTACCAACTAATCTAAGCTCCATAGATGTGTATGAATTATAGCTATTCTAAGAGTATTAGTTAAGTGAGGTGGCGGCCTAAGTGTAGAAGGGAAATCAGCTGGCTGGATTTCTTCATGCAGAGTTTGTTGGGATTGGAAAATTCTTCTATTCAATATCAAGAACAGAATTACAATAGGAGGAGCAAACTCTCACACTCAACTATTACAAAAAACCAATCCTCACCAATACACTTCTACACTAAGTGTATTTCACTCTTCACACACTTTTCTCACTTTCTAAAACTGATACTATGAACAACAATGGAGCACTCTATTTATAGGGCTGGTTTGGAGACATGAGGAAGTTGCATCCAAGCTTCCTAGTTATCTCCATATCTTCTCCCACACCTATTTGTTGGAGAGCTCTTTCCAAGAAGGTGCCTCCATGTTAAGGTGTCTCTTGGCAACTTCCAAGAAAGAAGGTGGAAGATACCTACAAATCTCCCCCTCCACCTTTTTCTTTATTTCTCTCGTTCATGCGGTGCTCCCCCTCGCTGGCAACAAGTATCCATTCGGATGTGGATTATTTTCTTTGTGGAACTATGCCTCGCATAGAACGTCGAACATGAATACCTTCAGATTCGTCTTCAGATGAAGGCTCCCCCTGCTGAGGAATATCATCACTGTGAGTATCATCATCACCTGCTGAACCATCACTCTCATGTTCAGTAGAATCATGCATCTCCTCGTCGCTGAGAGGAATGTTTGATGATACAGGCACTTCGTCTTCTGGAGTATGTTGTTGGTGGATTATTGGAGCACACCCATGAAACTCGTTTTCATGAAATACAACATCTCTGCTTCGAATAACTTTCTTCACTTCGGGATCCCACAACCGGTATCTGAATTCTTCATCTCCATAGCCGATGAAGATACATGGGTTTGACTTGAGATCAAGCTTCTGTCTCAACTTCTTGGACACATGTGCAAATGCCTTGCACCCGAACACTTTCAAGTGAGAGTAAGAAACATCTCTTCCTGACCATTTCTTCTCTGGCACTTCAAAGTTTAAAGGAACAAAAGGTGACCTGTTTATAAGATAACAAGCTGTCAGCACAGCTTCACCCCAAAATGGCTTAGGTAGCTTAGCCAGACTCAACATGCAACGAACTTTCTCCATAATGGTCCGATTCATTCTTTCGGCTACACCATTGTGTTGCGGAGTTCGTGGAACCGTCTTCTCATGTCTGATTCCATATGCGGCACAATATGCTGAGAATTCTCGGGAAGTGTACTCTCCTCCATTGTCTGAACGCAGACACTTCAGCTTCTTCCCTGTTTCTCTTTCTACCATGGCATGAAATGATTTGAATCGATCAAACACGTGATCCTTACGATTTAAACAGTAGGCCCATACCTTTCGTGATGCATCATCAATGAATGTCACGAAGTATCTGCTTCCTCCAAGTGACTCCTCTTCAATGGGTCCACATACATCAGAGTGGACAAGACTGAGTAACTCTGTATGGTTCTTCTTGGTAGAACTGAAGGAAACCTTGTGTTGTTTCCCAAATAGACAGTGCTCGCATGAATCTAGGGCAACACCTTTGCCCATGGAAATGACTTCCTTCTTTGCAAGAGTTGTCAATCCCTTCACGCTCAAGTGACCTAACCTCCGGTGCCACAAGTTTGGTGATATCTCTTCTTCAACAGCATTGAGACTCGGATGACACAACTTTGCATGAGTTTTATAAAGAGTGCCACAAATATGGCCTCTTGCAACAACCAAGAAACCTTTAGATAGCTTCCACGTACCTTCTTTGAATCGGTTAAGATATCCTTGTTGATCCAGAGCTGTACCGGAGATAAGATTCAATCTAAGATCTGGAACGTGTCGAACATCTTTCAACACAAGTGCGCATCCGACATTGGTTATTATTTGCACATCACCAATGCCAACAATCTTCGAGAAACTGGTGTTTCCCATCTTCACAGCTCCAAAGTCTCCGGACTTATAAGTTGTGAATAAGTTCTGGTGTGGAGTGGCGTGAAATGATGCGGCTGTATCAATCACCCACTCAACATCATGAGTGCCTACGTGTAAACATTCTTGTTCACCATGTGTAACAAGACACACGTCTGATGACAAACTAACCATGGTCTCACCATCTTCTTGGCTAGTATTTTGACTCGTCTGTGGCTTCTCTCGTAGAAACTTTCTACAATCTCTTTTCCTATGTCCATAATTACTACAGTAATTGCAATATCCTTCGAACCAAGTATTGTTTTCAAAGGACATACCTCTCTCTTGTGATCTTCCGCGAACTTGAGAATTTCCTCTACTTTGACCTTGACCTCTACCTCGACCTCAACTTCTTCCTCCATTTCTGCCTCCCTCTCGTCTGTTAGTTTCTGATATGAGGACATATGATTGTTCCGTCCCGGCTTCCTTCCTTCGGGCTTCTTCATTCATCAGGGCATCTGTGACCATCTGCATAGTCACCTTCCCATTTGGAGCAGAATTACTGAGAGTGACAACAAGAGTCTCCCAGCTGTCAGGTAGAGAGCTCAAGAGTAGTATCGCCTGCTCTTCATCTTTGAGAACCCATCCAGTGGTGCTCAACTGATTCACAAGATCCTGGAAATGACTGATGTGTTCTGACACCGAAATACCCCCACGTAATTTGTGATTTACTAATCTCCTCATTAGTAACGTCTTATTTCGGCCGGTTTTTGCTTGATACATGCTACCAAGCTTCTCCCATAGTGTGTAAGCACTTTGTTCTTGAGCAACATGGTGGAACACACTATGATCTATCCATTGTCGAATTTGTGCGACAGTTTTTCGATTCATTTTTGTCCATTCTTCATCCGTGTTTTTATCCGGTTTCACACCATTATTATCAAGAGGATCCACTAAATCCCTCAAATTTAGCAAATCCTCCATCCGAGGCTTCCACATATTGTAGTTTGTGGATGTGAGCGCAATCATGGTGTCCGACGATGATTTATCCATAATAAAACGCTCTATATATCTCGTACCTTATTTTCGAAGCCGAATTTGGACAAACGGAGCTCACCGTTGGATCCGGAATGGCCGAAAATGGTAAGAACCGGTCTGGTCTTGTCCAAAACTGGTCTGGAAACGGGTGAACCGGCCTCCAAAAGCACGAACCGGTTCGGTCCGGTTCAGGCAGCAGCCCAGCCTGCAGCCCAGCAGGCGAATGACGTGGCTCTGCTCTCTCGCTGACGTGGCGATGACGTGTAGCCACGTGGCTCACAGCGGACGGCTCGGGTGGATGACGTGGCGGATGACTCGTCACCGCGTGTCGCTGACGTGGTCCAACGTGGCGATGACTTGGCAGCTGACGTGGATCGTCTTCTTCCTTTGGACTGCGTGATGACGCAGTGATGATGCAGGCAGTTTTCCGGCGGCGCGTACCGCCTCTTCTGGTGGCCAAAAAAATCCCCAAAAATACCAGATTTCTCGTCTCGCCGAGACGAATCTAACGGTATGATCAGATCCTGATTCCGAGCAACATGAAAAATCACGATTTTCTAACCTGTAGAAATTTATCTGAAAATGAGAAAACAGTGTATAGAAACTCAACCTCGCTCTGATACCACTTGTTGGGATTGGAAAATTCTTCTATTCTATATCAAGAACAGAATTACAATAGGAGGAGCAAACTCTCACACTCAACTATTACAAAAAACCAATCCTCACCAATACACTTCTACACTAAGTGTATTTCACTCTTCACACACTTTTCTCACTTTCTAAAACTGATACTATGAACAACAATGGAGCACTCTATTTATAGGGCTGGTTTGGAGACATGAGGAAGTTGCATCCAAGCTTCCTAGTTATCTCCATATCTTCTCCCACACCTATTTGTTGGAGAGCTCTTTCCAAGAAGGTGCCTCCATGTTAAGATGTCTCTTGGCAACTTCCAAGAAAGAAGGTGGAAGATACCTACAGAGTTTGATTTCCTTCTATCCACTTGGCTCCTTTTCTTTTTCCACTCGTCCACCATTCCACATTTTGGTCAACCCTCACTTCTTCTGTATTTATATACTTGATTACTTCATCTCCACCGTTGGATGAGGAAATGAATCTTGACTGTAGCTTGATCTACTTGCTTTGTTCCACTTGACTAAGGCAACATGGTTGTCTCTTGTCACTTAGTGACACTGATCAAAAGTTTTCAGCTCAACTTGTTTACACATTTCAATGCAAGATAAAGATTGATTTATATTTATTTCTTCACGCGTATAAACTAGTATAAAGCTGAGTGATTTTTCAATGCATCCTTACAAATATCAAATACTTGCTTTTAGTAAAATAAATTCATAAGAAATTTATAATGTGATTAAAATTTCTTATTAATTTACTCCCTCCGTTCCATAAAATTCTTCCCATTTTCCTTTTTGGGCCGTCCCAAAAAAATCTTCTCACTTTCCTTTTTTGGATAATTTGTGTGGTTCACATTCATTTCACCCTTTTCTTACACAACCATAACCACACATTTCCACTTTATTCCACTTTCTTAATCTCCGTGCCAAGTCAAAGTGAGAAGAATTTTCTAGGAAGGAGGAAGTACTTTTTATCAAGACAATATGTTGACTGCAAGTTTGTCTTTTGTTTAAGTGTTTTTGTGCTAAGAGAAGAGAGAATAGGATTTCGGATGAGATAGCTGAAAACCCAGTTTTAGCCGGCTGCTAAATCAGTAGGCTGCTGATTTCTGGTAATTTCCAGCAGACTCATTCCTTAACTATGAATTCGAGTAAACTCTTTTTGTACCTTTTCTCTTTTTTTGATCCTTTTCTTTTCTTCTGTTTTATGATACGTTTAACTTCTCTTTTTAGTACTCTTTGCTTTTTATGAGTACTTTACCACTAAACATGGAGCACATTACAAATAAACAAAGTAGGACAAATACAAAAGACTAGTCTAATACATGGATAATAAAAAGGGGTGACATCATCAAAACTATTACATTTTAATCATCAAAATCTAGGAGACATAACACAATGTATATAGTCGCTGATCAGTATTTGCGACCAAAAAATGTGGTTGCGCGATGGTCCCTACAGGTCTAGCTGCAAAATGTTTTTTGCGACCAAGAAAAGTGGTTGGTCGCTAAACTCATTTGGGACCAAATAAAGTATGGACTCAAATGATATTAATGGAGACGGTTTTCTATAACAAATAGCGACCATTATCCCTTCGCTAATCTTAAATTATATAATTACATTTTTCACCATTATTGCTTTATTATTACAAAATTTACCATAAATTCCTAATATCCGTGCACATGCACTCAATGTATTCAAATCACTACTAATTTATGTAGCATATAATTCAACTAATATTGTATAGTAATTGCTCTCATACAAAATAGGATAATATAAAACACATTGTACAAAGCCAAATACAATTTAATTCAACCATCTATGAGTTCAAAGCTAATGATTATAATAAGTAATCATGAATTTCTGATTTGTTTGCTACTAAACATTTATATAAACACAAATGCTGCGAGTTGCATCTCTTAATCTTTGGAGCTTTTCTTCTATAGTATTAAACGAATCTTCATGCATTGTTTTTCTTCAAGTACCTGCAACTTGACTTCAAGATCATCCTTTTTACAAGATGGCTCTCTATAAATTTGGTGTCACTCCACCTCTAAACCTTAGAACATAACGGCATTGCTGAGATACAAGACACTTGTCTTTATTAATTATCATGTGCTATAAGATGTTTGATTGCACCATCTCACAAATTCCCTCCTAAATGATAGAGTTAAAACAAAATAAAAACATTAATCAGCAAGTAATATCAAGCTCAAACTATCAATATTTAGGGAATATTATTAATTGTATTATTGCCTTCCATGTACAAGAGAGCTCCTATATATATATATATATACATGAGGTTAAGTCTAAATAAGAGCCCTTGGCCCAACTATGTACTTAGTAATCTAACCAATCTAAAGATTTAAATTACAAGCCCATATAATGTAATCTAATACCCCCCCTCAAGTTGGAGCATGGGGATTAAAAATGCCCAACTTGCCGAGAAGGAAATGAAATTGTCGCTGACCGAGAGCCTTGGTGAAAATGTCAGCTAGTTGGTCATGGGTAGAAACGTGATGAGCAGTAAGAGTGCCATCCTGAATGGCGTCACGAACATAGTGACAGTCGACCTCAATATGTTTGGTGCGTTCGTGGAACACGGGATTATGTGCGATGTGGAGTGCAGAACGACTATCACACCGTAGAGATATAGGTCGTGAGTGTGTCACCCCGAGAGACATTAAAAGACTTTTGAGCCATTTTAATTCCGAAGTGATTGCTGCCATAGAACGATACTCAGCTTCTGTAGAAGAACGAGATACTGTATGTTGTTTCTTAGTTTTCCAGGACACTGGAGAGTTCCCAAAGAAAATAATCCATCCTGTGAGAGAGCGTCGAGTGAGAAGACAACTTGCCCAATCGGAGTCGCACCAGCCAGTGAGCTGCAAGTCGGAAGAAGCAAATAGTATAATACCTTGGCCTGGGGAACCCTTCAGGTAGCGAATTACACGAAGGGCAGCTTGCCAATGCTCCTGTCGGGGTGCCTGCATAAACTGAGAGAGAATGTGAACAGCATAAGCCAGATCCGGTCGGGTGAAAGAGATATAGATGAGGCGGCCAACTAGCCGTCGGTATGACTCGGGGTTAGGAAGTAGGTCCCCTGTAGCCAAGGCTAGCGAATGATTCTGTTCTATAGGAAAAAGCACTGGTTTGGAACCCAAGAGACCGGCTTCAGAGATAATGTCTAGAGTGTATTTGCGTTGACATAGAAATAACCCCTCCGGACTGCGGGCCACCTCAATGCCAAGAAAATATTTGAGAGGTCCCAAATCTTTCATATGGAAGCACGTATGAAGATAGCTCTTAAAGCGTGATAATGCCGCAAAATTATTGCCGACAATAATTAAGTCATCTACATAAATGAGTACGTGTAAGGAGATATCATCCTTATGATATGTGAACAAAGAGTAATCAGAGTACGACTGCCTGAAACCATAGGTCCGCAAAGAACTAGTCAGTTTTGCAAACCAACATCGGGGTGCTTGACGTAAACCATAAAGAGATTTGCGGAGGCGGCACACTTGGTCAGGCCGAGACGGGTAAAATCCTGGCGGAGGTTTCATGTAGACCTCTTCAGCCAAATCACCATGGAGAAAGGCGTTGTGGACGTCCATTTGATGTAATTCCCAATTTTTAGCGGCATCGAGTGCAAGTAAAACCCGAACCGTAACCATCTTTGCTACTGGTGCAAAAGTGTCTGTGTAATCAATGCCCTCTCTCTGGTGGTTGCCAAGAACCACGAGTCTCGCCTTAAGGCGTTCTACCGTGCCATTTGAATGATATTTGACTTTGTAAACCCATTTGCAACCAAGAGCCGTTTACCGGACGGGAGCTGGGCCATATCCCAAGTATGGTTACTCTCAAGATCACGAATTTCGCTCTCCATGGCTGCCTTCCAACCGGGATCAGTCATAGCTTCGCGGAAAGAACGAGGTTCATTGCCTGCAAGAATTGCTCCGAGAAACATACGATGACAGGCAGAAAATTTGTCATAATTCACATAATGAGCTATAGAGTAGGGCGTACCTGAGGAACCGAGAGGAGGAGATGTCGACGGAGATGGGCTCAATTTCCGTACATGATGTGTGACAAAGTCCCGCAATAAAACCGAAGTGCGTTTGGAACGCATACCTCGGCCAAGAGTGTGTTCTGCAAGTGAGGATTCGGCAGTAGGAGAAGATGATGACTCAGAAAGTTCCACGGCATTATCCGCCGAAGCTGGAGTATCCATGGGCTCCTCGTGAAGAACAATAGTCGTATCCGTGGGGTCACATGATGCCGAGGGGGGCGGCTGAGCAAAAGGAAATTCCTGTTCATGAAATTGAACGTCCCGAGAAACAAAGATATCTCCAGTATCATAGTCATATAATTTCCACCCCTTTTTCTGGGACGGATATCCAACAAACACGCACTTCCGACTCCGAGGAGCAAACTTATCCCCTCGGGCCTGCAAGTTATGAGCGAAGCTCAAACATCCAAAGACTCGCAAATGACCAAAATCAGGAGCACGCCCAAAAAGAATTTCATAGGGAGTTTTTCCCCCCAAAATACCCGACGGAGTGCGATTTATAATGTAAGCCGCGGTCAGAACACATTCACCCCATAAAAACAACGGAACATTAGCTTGAAACATAAGAGCCCGAGCCACATTTAAAATGTGACGATGCTTACGCTCCACGCGGCCATTTTGCTGAGGTGTATGAACACAAGAGGTTTGAAATAAAATGCCACGTTCCTCAAAATAAGATAGCATACACCGAAACTCTGTGCCATTGTCACTACGAATAATTTTGACAGGCACATCAAACTGTTTTTCAACCATACTGATAAATGCCAGAAAAAAACGATACACTTCTTTCTTATCCCGCAACAAATATATCCACACAGCACGAGAATGATCATCAACCAAGGTTAAGAAATAAATAGCATCACACGTGGAAGGAGTCTTATATGGCCCCCACAGATCACAATGAATTAATTCCAAAATGCGAGTAGCTTTATTATGACTAACATGAAAAGAATCACGAGCATGCTTGACCTGCGGACATACCTCGCAGGCTTTATTCAAATGTTTCTTAGAAAAACTAGTAAATGGCAATAATTTAAGAACACGTTCAGACGGATGACCAAGACGACGATGCCACAGTGAAAAATCAGATATATCAGACTGCCGAACAGCATGAAGAGCCGGAATTCCTCGGAAATAAAAGAGCCCATCTCGTCTTTCACCTGCTCCAATCAGGCTCCTCGAGTGTAGGTCCTGTATAGCACAAAAGGAATCAGTGAAAGTGACAATACATTTAGACTGATCAATTAATTGAGATACGGATATCAAATGACAATTTAATCCAAGAACAAAAAGAACATGGTCCAAAGTGAGCATTTTAGAGAGGAAAACCCGTCCTTCTAAAATGGCTGCAACAGTCCGCCCATCCGGTAGCCCAACCGGACATGAATTAATCCGAGTACGCTGAGTAAGGCAGGATAAATCACCCGTGACGTGGTGAGACGCCCCGGTGTCAATAATCCATGGTAAAGAAGTACACGTACCCGACATGCGATCACATGAGGTAGGCTCAATGTGAATTAAATTCAAAAGAGCTTGAATCTGTTCTTTGGTTAAATTATTCAAACTGGACACATCACCGTTTCCGGAGGAGCTGCCCACTACCGAACCAGCCAGAGATGAGGACACGACATTAGTACGCACCCCCCCTCCACGACCAGCAGCGGCGCCCTTGTTCCGATTCTTTTCTTCCCACCAGTCTGGGTATCCGTGTAGTTTAAAGCAATTTCCGATTTCATGGCCCTTCTTCTTGCAGTGAGTGCAGACGGACTTGGTGTTGCGGTCATCTCGTTCTTGCCGTCCTTGGGACATACGGTCGCGCCCAGTGTTGACGGCAAAGGCCTGGACATCTTCAATCGCAGGCTGCTTCCCACGTGCCACCGCACGGGAGTTCTCTTCTTGGACAAAGGCTTGGTGTGCGGCGTTGAGATCAGGCAAAGGATCACGAGACAGCAGATTGGACCTCACTGTTCCGTACAAATCGTCGTCAATTCCAATCAGGAACTGGTGGAGGCGTTCCTCGTCGCGGTCTTTAGCAAATCTGTCAGCCACTCTACACGTGCACATCCCGCACGAACAAGTGTGCAGTGGTTTGAGTCTCTCCAGTTCATCGAACAGTCCCATCAACGTGGTGTAATACATGTCCACCATCATGGATTTGGTCTGCCGAGCGCCTGTAATTGAAGCCCGAAGTTGCTGTATCCTCGGTCCGTTTGCCACGCTGTAGCGGTTCTCCAAGTAAACCCAGAGCGACCTCACTTCATCGTGGAAGGGAATGGATGCCGCCACCACCGGGTCCATACTCCGCTGCAGCCATGACACGATCATAGGGTTGACCGTGTCCCAATCGAGCAGTTCCCTCGCCGCCGTCGGTTTCTTCACGGAACCATCCACGAAACCGAACTTCCGGCGTGCCTTCAAGGAGAGGGTTATCGCCCGAGACCAACCAACGTAATTATCCCCCTTGAAAACCACATGGGTGATAATATTACCCGGTTGATCGCCGGAGGCAAGGTAATAAGGTGAGGAGGAATCAGCCATCGTCGGAGAAGAAGGGCTGCAGACGCGCTGGCGCTGCTACACCTTCGTTCGGCCGAGTTCTTCCGCGAGGGGTTGACTGCGCAGGTCTATCGGATCACTGAATGCTCTGATACCATATCAATATTTAGGGAATATTATTAATTGTATTATTGCCTTCCATGTACAAGAGAGCTCCTATATATATATACATGAGGTTAAGTCTAAATAAGAGCCCTTGGCCCAACTATGTACTTAGTAATCTAACCAATCTAAAGATTTAAATTACAAGCCCATATAATGTAATCTAATACAAACTCAATATATTACGATAGTATAATAGTAGTATTTCATTAATACAGAGTATTTCTAATTCAAAACTCAAACTCAAACTTAGATGAATCGGATTAATGTACATAATATGCTGTAGAACTTAAATTGCATTCATATATCATGTGGTTGTAGCATTACAACAAGATCCTTGAACAAGGAACAAGCACGAATAGATTTATCTCGTTTATAACGCACTCCTACTAAATACCACTCATCATTCCTCAGTTATTGAAAAAGCTAACAACCGTAACCTTCATACCTATTGAATCCAACAATGTGTGCAAGATTACTGCATATAGAATCACTAATATCATCATTTACCTCTAATATTTAAGCATCCTTAGAGAAATTTCCAAAGAAACAAAATACAAAGTACG
This sequence comes from Cuscuta europaea, assembly GCA_945859875.1. Lineage (NCBI taxonomy): Eukaryota > Viridiplantae > Streptophyta > Magnoliopsida > Solanales > Convolvulaceae > Cuscuta > Cuscuta europaea. The sequence continues at coordinate 15,649,872 of CAMAPE010000010.1, read as the reverse complement.
AAGTACAAAATTTAGAATCTTATACATCAATTACATAACACTAAATACATATTGGTGATACATAGTATTAAATTCTAAGTGTGGCACTTGTGTGGCACCCGAGTTCACCCGCGTGGCACTAGTATGAACAACATTAGGTGTATTTACATGTTAGTAACTTTTAACCATAATACCAAGACATTGAAAAGTATAAACATCAAATTCATAATCCTAATTACATATTTTCACTGCAACAAGTAAACGAAATGATAGGAATGTCTCAAAAGTGTGGAAAATTATGCAATAAGATTAGTAGAATAACCAATACTTTTTTAATGATGTGACTAATATTGACAAAATTCTCTCTTGAACATATGTCAAATGCCCTTCTTTCTTCTCCACGATACATGTATAATGAAAGCCTTAAATCGGTAGGATGAACATACACTGATAATCTAGTTTCTCGTATAGTGTAGGGCATGTAGGCTGCTTTGGGTGATAAAACAGTACTAGACACAACCAGAATTTTACTCCATCTCCATAAACATATATTTTAAGAGATCATTAAATTGCTTTATTCTGACCTGCTTTATACTCTTTTTCAATAATTTTAGAACTTGTACTTTGTACTTACCCCTCACTTCCTAATTTTCCAGTATATCTTAATGTACTACTTGTGTTTCATTTGAATTCTCCAGAATAGAGAACTATCATAAAAATGGATTAAAAAATATATACTCAAACATTCATATACGAAGTATATACATACATATATTAATAATGTATTCCCTCCGGTTCACATTCTTCTTTACAGTTTGACTTCACAAATATTAAGGAAATAAATTTGACTTTACTGTAGTTGACATTATTTGGCACTGTTTGACACTATTTGCACTATTTCATGAATTAAACGAATGAATATTCAAATTGCTCTATGGATAAAAGCAAACGGTGTTAGTTTGTCAGAGTCACCATATGCCTTATAATCTAAGTAGCTCTTTGTTTCTTGTGCGAATGGTAATCAAAATCATTTACTCTCCGTATCTATTTATTTGGCCTATATGCTTTTTTAGGTAGTTTAAGGCAATTATATGTAAAGTATGAGGTTTTTGGTACTAGTAGAATAATTAACTATAATGGGCATTCGATAAAAAGATGGGAATGAGTTATAGGTGTGTGGGGACCGGAATCCATCGGTCAAGTCCCAATTCGTTTTTCATTTTCCTTTTGCATTAAACCCAGAATACCCCTTTTACTTCCCTACTCTGTTATCCCTTTCGGCTTTCGTTCCGCCATTTTTCCTTCCGTGATTTCAGTGTGTTCAGGGAGTATAAAACTAAAAGAAATGAAAACGACGGAGGCTATTCTGTAATTGTGTGGTGTGCGGGTATATATACAGAGGAGATTGGCAGCGAGTCAGCGACATCAAGGATTAGGTTAGCATCCATGGCCGGTTTTTGTAGTAAAAACAAGTATGCGGCAATCAAAACAATAACAATATTCGAAATGCTGGTCCCTGCTGCAAGTTTGCTGGTCCGCCAATACCTCCGCAATAGTTTTGGAAATTGTAAATTGGATTGAGTTCCAATTTGGAAGAAGATAGAATGTAATTTCTTTTACAAGGGCATATTTGTACTTCAACATCTTATTAAATTAAAAATCATTTTTTATCAAACACTTCAACTTTTATTTACAATCAAAATCTCTTCTATTTACAAACACTATCTATTTTTAATACAAATCACTTTTCCAATATTCTCTTAAAATAAATCACTTAAGATAAGCCGAAGTATAACCATTTTTAAAAATGTATAAATCCATGTAAAAACATGGTAGTGTTCACTTTTTGTCTTGTTCAAATATATTGTCACCACTACCTTTCACTCTTAATGATAAAGAGTATGACCTTTATTACTCTTTACTTAGTATATGACATCTCATATAGTACATCTGTTCTTAAATAAATCCAGCATGTTTAATTTTGCACTATTCACATGTTGTACGTTGAATGCATTTTATTTATTAATGTATTAATATATTTTTATAAAACAAATATTGTTAATTTTGTCTAATTGTAAATTTTCAAAATCTAATTTTTTAATTTTTTTTTTGCTAATACAGAATTATATATATCAATGGTCAAAGTTGTGTCTCGGCAACATGAAATGTTGACCGTTGCATTTATTTAAGAACGGAGGAAGTATTATTTTCATACATTTATACATTGTGCTTTGTGAAATTTGATGTTACTGTTAAAATAATAATAACAATATAAGAGTAATAAATAAATAACTCGAAAAATGAAGAAAACCAAGGGGATAATATAACTGATGAAGAGGGGCAATCATCTGATGATCCAATTCAAATTGTTGCCATGGAACAATCAGAAGGGATAGATACTTTTGTTAACCATCGAGTGGGAGAGCAGTCTGGATCCTTGGTGCCAGCTCCTGAGGAGAAGCAGGACAGTCCTATAAACAATTTTATGCATCCTCAATCTGAAGCAGACCTGGAAAACCTACAAGAACATGCTACACATAAAGATCAGTCTGATCATTTTCAAGGTGAAGAAGACTCAGAGGGTTTCACACAAGTGGTCTGAAGAAACAATAAGAAGAAGCAAACAGAAGTAGCTATTACCTTTAAGCGTATCACTAGAAGTGCGGTTAAGGAGATAGATTCTATCCCCTCTACATGAATTGGTTAATCTGGAGTGCTAGGGGTTTAGAGTCCTCCAGCTCTAGACTACATTCCCTAGTTCTTCAATGGAGGATTAGTTTGGTGGTTATTATTGAGCCTATTGACCAGGATTCAAGAGCATATTATTTTAAACATGTTTTGGGCTTCTCCAATGTGATCTTTTCTTCTACTAATAAGATTTGGGTCTTTTGGGACAATTCAGTTCATTCGATTTCTCATGTTAGCTGGCATCATCAATTTGTTCATTTTAGAGTGTGTTTTTCTCTCTATCAGGGTTGGGTTACTGCAGTTTATGGGAAGCATAATTATATAACCAGAAGGGAGCTCTGGAGTGGTCTGAATAATATCTCATCTCATATGAACGAGCCATGGCTTGTTGGAGAGGACTTCAATGCTATTTCAAGCTATGGTGAACACAATGGCAGTTCCTTACCTTCTCTGAGGGGTGTTAATGACTTTACAAATTGTATTGAAGCCTGCAACTTAATTGATTTGCCTCACAAGGGTCCTAAGTTCTCTTGGTCTTGAGTCAGGGCTAATGGATGGGTGTGGAGAAGATTGGATAGATGTCTCCTTAATACAGCTTTTATTGATACTTTCGATGCCATTCAAATTTCATTGCTTAACAAAACACCTTCTGACCATAATCCCATGCTCATTCAGTTTGAGAATAAAAATAATACTGGTCCTAAGTCCTTTAGATTTCAGAATATGTGGCTGGCCCACTCTGATTTCATGGATTTTATTAATCAGAAATGGTCTACCTACTCTACAGGAGGAGGAATGAGGGGTATTGTTCACAAACTGAAATGTCTCAAGAAGGATTTGAAAGTCTGGAACAGAGAAGTTTTTGGAAACATCTTTGAGGACATAAAATATTGTGAGAATGATGTTCTTGTGGCAGAAAAAGCTTATGATGAGGATCCGGGGGAAGCTACAAGGGAAAATTGGTCTTATAAAAGAGGCATGTTTCTTAATAAATACAATCTTGAGAGAAAGTTTTGGAAACAGAAGGCTAACATAAAGTGGATTAAGGAATGAGATGCTAATACAAAGTTTTACCACTCTTATGTTAAGGCCATAAACAGGATACAGTCTATTACCTCAATCAATGATGCTTCTGGGAACTCATTGACAAATACACAAGATATTGGTGTGGCAGCTGTGAATTATTTCTCTGATTTGTACTCAAAAGGTAATGAAGGGGGAACTGAACATATCCTGCAAAACATTCCATCATTAATCAACAATGAAGACAATCAATACTTGATTAAAATGCCATCCTTGGAAGAAGTTAAAGAAGCAGTCTAGGGGCTTAACCAAAATAGTGTAGTTGGGCCTAATGGTTATAACGGAAAATTCTTCCGGAAATGTTGGGATGTGGCTGGGCAAGATGTTCTGAGAGCAGCCCAGGAGTTCTTTATGGGTCATCCTATACCTAAAGGTATGTCTAGTGCCTTGATTGTGTTGATTCCTAAATATGACAGGCCTAATTCATTTTCTGATTTTAGACCCATATGCCTCTCCAATTTTATTAGTAAAATCTGCACAAAAATTATGACTGCCAGACATAGAACCATTTTGCCTAAGATTATCTCAAAGGAACAATCTGGATTTATGCAAAATAAAGACATTGCGGACCAGATCCTTATAGCTCAAGAGATGGTTCATTGCATTGATAAAAAGGTTAGGGGATCTAATGTGATCATTAAACTTGATATGGTCAAAGCATTTGACAGGGTGTCCCGTCACCGATTTCCCGTATTGTCTGAACACCGCCCAGTTTAGCTTCATTTTGTTGCTCGACGGCTTCTTCCAGTAAGAGATTTGAGGTCTAGCCAGTTTGAAATTATGAGGTAACCACCCGACCTGCTTTAATCTATCATAACCCTTCAGATTGTCGTTTGCAAAGCACCAAGATAACATGAATTTGTGGATTTGTTTAATTATCCTCTTCGTTTCCAATTGTTCTTCATTCCAGATTGCACTCCAGTAGACTTTCAAGATGTGCCATGTGATTACTCCTGGTAAGATAGCAATGTAAGTTTTATCCATCGTCATACCTTTTACACCAATCCACCATTTCATCAGTTGGAGTTTAATATTGTTCGCTTTTCCCCTCCCAATTAACATCGTATTTTCAAAGTGACTCCAAATCGAAGCTGCCAGGGGACAAAGTAACAGAATATGGTCATGTGTTGCCTCAGCTCTTTTACAGAGTGGACACATAGATGGAAATACAGCTGCAAAGGTTGACAATTGCTCAGGAAATGGTAGCCCCTTCTGCCAAAGCCTCCACAAAAATATTTTTATTTTTGGCATCTGTTTAGGATGCCAGATATTTGCAATAGATAGAACCCTTCCCCGTTGAGGCCAGAGAGCCTGGTAAGCTGTCTTGCTTGTAAATTGACCATCTGTAGAGAATTTCCAATGTAAAGTGTTAGGACCTCTGACCACCATAGCCTCAGCTTCCTCGTTGATGAGGCTAATTCTCCTCCATGTTGGGGAATCAGTAGGCTTGATCTCCCCCATCCGACGTTTCCCATATTTACTCCTCATGAGACCAGACCAAACAGATTGACCTTGTTAAAACTCCCACCACATTTTTAATAAGGAGATCTTTTGAGAGTCTCCCAGAGATCTGATTCCTACCCCATCATATTCAACTGGTTTGCACATTTTTTTGAAACTTATCCAGTGATGTTTTGGTTTATTGTTCTCATGCCCCCCCAAAAAACCAGCCACCTTTTTATTTATCAGTCTATGCACTGATCTAGGAAAATTTGTAACTGCAAGAAGATGTAGAGGAATTGAGTTAAGCACATGCTTAATTAAGATTAATCTCCCCCCTTGTGATAGCAACCTTTTCTTCCAAGAAGCCAGTTTGCTTTCAAAAACATCCAAAATCCCCTGGCAGTGAGTTAATCGAGTAATTCCTTTATGCAACTGAACTCCCAGATATTTGATAGGTAGCTTAGCTTCTTGCATACCCAAAACATTTGAAATATTTAGTACTCTGCCAGTTGTTGTATGTTTACCAACCACAAAACTACTCTTTTCTTTGTTAACTAATTACCCTTATGCTTGCTGATACAACTGTCGGAAGTTTGAGAATTTCTGCACTGACTTCACAGATCCATTTAGGAAAATCATCAGGTCTTCAGCAAAGGCCATATGAGATATACTACCACTCCTTCCTATATTAAATGCTTGAATTTTCCCCTTAGATATTAGTGCATTTAATCCTCTAGAAAAGGCTTCTGATACAATAATAAAGAGTAGCGGAGAGAGTGGACCCCCCTGCTTAACACCTCTAGCAGGTTTGAAAAATCCAAAAGGCTTCCCGTTTATTAATATTGATGTGAAAGTAGCCTTCAGATTTCCTATGACCAAATCTCTAACAGACTGATCAAAACCAAATTTCTCCAATATTGCTTCTAAAAATTTCCAGTCCACACGGTCAAATGATTTTGCCATATCAAGCTTCACCATTAAATTAGACCCCCTGACTTTATTGTCCAGATAATGAATCATTTCAAGAGCTAACAAGACCTGATTTTTAATATCCCTCCCTTGCATAAAACCAGATTGCTCTAAAGAAATAATTTTTGTCATTCTAGAAGCCAAAATTCGAGTATTAATTTTACCCAAAAAAGAAGATAGGCATATAGGACGAAAATCACCAAAAGAGTTAGGACTCTTTTTTGGAATAAGAACCATATTAACACTACTAACCCCTTTTGGGACAGGCAACCCTAGAAAAAACTCTTTAACTGCCATCTCTACATCTTTTTTAATGATAGCCCAACAACTTCTATAGAAGTTACCTCCAAAACCATCTGGTCCCGGGGCAGCATCTTTATTTAGACTCCATATCGCCTCCTTAATTTCTGCTTCCTCAGGCAACTCAGCAAGCATCTTGTTATCTTGGTGATCCAAAACCGTTGGGATGTGGCATAGTACCTCATCTAAAGAACTGGTGACTTCCTCCTCGTATAATTGTGAGAAAAAATTCACTGCTTCCTCACCTATTTCATTTTGCTCATAACACCATTCGCCATTCTCTTTCTTGATAGCCATAATACTCTGCCTTCGGATTTTTATCTTTAACAGTTTCATGAAAGAAATGGGTGTTAGCATCCCCTTCTCTCATCCACTTCACATTTGCCTTTTGTTTCCAATAAAGATCACGTAGCTTAGTTCTCACTAATAATTCCGCCTATTTTTTGTGATAAAAAGCTCTGGTCAATTCTGTAAGGTTTTCTTCGTAATTTATTTGTGCTTCCAGTGCCTCATCCTCCAATTTAGTCACTTCATTAAAAATATTTCCAAACACATCTTTATTCCACTTTCGTAAATTTACCTTAAGCAAACGAAGTTTATTACTAAGACCTCTCATCCCACCTACAGTAGGATAACTAGCCCATCTATCCAGAACAAATGGTAAGAAGCCATCATGAGTTAGCCACATATCCTGAAAACGGAACTGTTTAGGTCCATTTATATAAGCTTCCTCACAAAGTAGTAGAATAGGACTATGATCCGAGGAGGTTTTACTCAAATGTTGAGTTTTCACATTTTCAAATTTAGACAGAAAACCGTGATTCACTAGATATCTATCTAGCTTCTCCCAGATTCTTCCGTTAGACCGCACCCCGGTCCATGTATAGTCCAATCCAATTGTAGGTAACTGAAGAAGCTCACACGACTCAATGCAATCACCAAACTCTTTCAAATCATTAATAGAAGGAGTAGAAGGGCCTTTATAATCAGAGAGAGCAGCAACCACATTAAAGTCTCCCCTACTAACTAGTCAGACGTTTCATTTTGTGCAAAATTAATCATGCCATCCCACAATATTGCCCTTTTCCGTTCGCGTATGCAAACCATAAACCGGGGAGAACATAAAGGAATAATCAATCGGCAAAAACTTCAATTTCATCAAAATGAATTGATCCCTCTCCTCTATAGTGCTAACCTCAAAAGATCTCGTATTCCACATCACCCAAATTTTATTAGTTGATTCCATGAAAATGTTTGAAAACCCCAAACTATGCATAAAGAATGAACCCTTATCAGGATTCACCATAGGTTCAATAATAGTAATAAAGTCTAAAGAATAGTGCCTAACAAGTTCATGCAACCTCGGGCACGAAGAGGCGAGGCCACGTACATTCCAAGTGAGAAGCTTCATAGGGAAACCGGCAAGGAGGATTCCTTTGGATGCCTCTTAGCGGCCAGCCTTGTTGTAATCGAACGGGGTGGAGCCTCTTTGGTTTTCTTCCTTCCCACCACTCCTAAAGCCTCTGTTTGATTCTGTTCAATCAAAGCAACTTTCCTTTGCAGCTCTCCACAAACCGATTTCCAATATTCCTTAGTAAGATCCTCCAACAAAACCATTTCACCTTCCGATGCCATACCCTCACATATCACCTGTTCTAAGTCCTCATCAATCACATTTTCTCCTTCTTCAAATGATATGAGTTTTGTAACATCCGTAGCCGATTTGATTACCTCATTCGTAATATCTCCTACTGCCTCCTTTTCTGCCATAACAATTTGGGAAACCTCACCCTCCTGGACCAACTTCTGGGCATCATTTTCAACTGTTGGAACCAATTTGGTTTGCTCACTTCCTTCTCCCCGATTCTCCTCTATATTGTTGTGTAATTTCAAAGTATTCTCAACCTCTTGAATTCCTTTCCCTTCATTCACCTTCGAGGATTCAGGAATTTCCACATCCTTGAGTTTGTCCTTTCCTTTGTGTTTATGAGTGACTTGAACCCACTGTTCTGGAGCTCTAGCGGTTGAATTTACCGTCTCTTTTCTAGGTGGGGGTCGAATAGCCAGTTGATTATCAACCCTCCCAGACGTTGCTTTGGAATCCCACATTCCTCCTTGCCATGCCCAATTCGGTTACATTTCACACAATATTTCGGAAGGTCTTCATGCGTAACTGGTTGAGTAATCTCCTTATTCCCATGCATGATCAAAACCTTAGACGGAATATCTTGTAATAAGTCAATTTCAACACAAACTTTTGTTGTAGAAGGCCTCGAAAAAGAGGTGGTAGCTGCATCCACCTTGAGTATTTTACCCACCATTCCCGCAATGGAGAAAAGCGCTCTCTTATCTTGAAGGTGTAACGGTAAACCATCGAAAGTAACCCACACTGGAACAATTGGTGACTCCACATCTGGCCGAAAGTTTGGAGTCCACCTAGAGATCTTCATTCTGAATCCACGAATGATCCATGTTTGTTTGAGCCAACAACGTTGGAAATCTTCCTCTGATCCAAATTTGAGCAAAACATGCCTTTGATCGAGTAACCCTAGTGATAAAGAGCCTGAAAATCCAATTTTTTCAAATTCTTGGCGTAGAGTTGCCATCGATGGTCTTCCTCTAAGAAAAGAACCCACCAAAGTAAATTTATGTTGCTCAGCGAAAGCTGTAACTTCTTCCTCCGAGAAACGTACTGCCGGCATGCCCTTGTGGCGGAAGGGAACCTTTATGGGTACCTCCTTGTTCGCTGCCAGGACCTCTGCAAATGAACGAGCCGCTGTCCCCGACCCCCCACCCCCCCGGGGAGCCCCAAGATGTTGCGAAAACCATTAACGACCAAAGTCGCCCGAGCTCTCACTAGGGTTTCTCGTATTCAGTATTCTACCGTCTGAGCAAATGTTTACCTATTTAGAAATTACTTCAAATAGGACTAAAACAATGGCAAAAACTCAAATAGTACTTGCTATGTTTTTATTCCAAAATAGGTCCATATGAGTCCTATTACAAACATATCTATTTTTGCCTTCCATTCTTACCCTTCCATTAAATATGAGTTAAAAATAGTCAAAAGCCATAATTACATGTTTAATTCATAATAAATTCGAAAAAAAATAAAAAATTCGTAGAAAAATAATTCAAAAATTTACAAAATATTTATAAAATAAAAAATTCAAAAAAAAAATTAATAATTTTTTTTTACAAAAAAAATAATAAAAAATATTAAAACTCCATAAAAAAACAAAAAAAACATGGATGCCTTTCCCACCGCCTGTACTTCCTCCCTACACCACCACCTCCGGCCGGTGAAAAAAATGCCATTTTTCCTAAAAACTGCCATTATTTTATGAAAATGCCAAAAAAATGGCATATTTCTCTTTGTGAATGCCAACATTTTCATTGATTTCTGCCATAAATATGGAATTTGTGATGAACTTGGCATTTTTTCCCCTAGTGACTGAAGGTGGTGGTGCTGAGGCGGCAGAGGCGGCGGCGATTGTTTTTTCTTTTTTTGAGTTTTATTTTTTTATTTTTTATTTTAAATTTTTTTAATTTTTTGAAAAAACAATAATTCAATTTTTATTATCGAAATGTTTTTATTAATTTTTTAGTATTTTTTACGATTTTTTGTTATTTTTTATTATTTTATTATGAATTAAAACATTTCAATAGCTATAAGGTATATTTGTCCAAGACACACATAATTAGTCTTATGAAAACATAGTTTATTTTTTGGTCTTATTTGTGCAAAGTGAATAACTTTTAGTCCTAATTTGATAATTAACCCTTACCTATTTTGTTTTATTTTGCTCGTGATCTTTAAAGTGATAGTGTCAAAAAAAAAAAAAATTATTTACTACGCATTTATACATTATCTTATCAATTTTTAATGAGAGTCACATGCAAGCTTTGTTAGGTGTGAACGTGTGGTAACAATACAAAATAGTTCTGCATGTGTAGAGATGTTGCAAGACCCGTGACTACCTTTCTTTCTTTTACTTGACTTCATTATAGACTAGAGAGTATTGTCATTATAAAATATTACTTCGGATGATTCAAGTCAAGAGCAAAGTTATGTTGCCTATAAGCTACCAGTGCAATGTTTTCACTCGTTTTTTTATTATAGCGCACTCTTTTCCTTTCTTTTACCATGAGTTAGACAAATTAAGGAATGCTCTAAAGGTACGTATATTTTCTTTTAGTGTACTGTATGTAATAGATGAGTTTAGTTTTAAGTAAAATTGAACATATATTTCAGGTTTGAATACTAAAAGAATGATAATAAATATTAATGCTAATACCTGCAGGGGATGATGATTTCTTGAAGAGTTTGAGCTGATTTGTGTTGATAACGTGTTGTGAAATGAAGAAGATCAATACTAATTTATGAGATAGATATAAAGATAAAAAACTGTGGATATTCTTCTTCTTCTTAATATAAAGATTTTCTGAATTTCTGAGTACATTTACAAGGCATCACCAAACCCCTATTTATACTTGGTGATGAATCATTAAAGAATCATTCTTGTAATCTGCTGGCAAACATTAAACCTAGCCATCTGTCTATTACAAGGATGTAAATTGGATTAGTGTCCTGATGACAAGGATGAACAATTCACACTTGTCAATCTCAAGAATTTTACAACAAATTTTAAGTTTTCTTGTTTTTTATGAACCGGGAAATCTTGTTTGCGTCTAAGGAATTGTTTCACTATTTTTTACATTACAAATTTGTGTTTTCATTTAACTTGATTCTTCCGATCAACTACAAGAAATTAGGGTTTTTACCCACACGCGTATGTGTTGATAAAAGTATAGTTAAGTGTAGGAAATTCCATTTACCCACACATATATTAAGTGTAGAGATGTGTGGGTATACTAAGGTAGGTAAAACTTATTACTCACACACATCAAATTATGCGTGGATAATACTTTTATTCAATTCTTTACCTATACATTCACGTATATTCTGCGAATCCTTATTTTTCACTTTCTGCGAATCGTTTGTTTTTATATGGGTAATAAATGTGAAAGCATGTTTTGGAGTTGTTTAGAGTGAAAAACAAATGATTCGCATAATGTGAAAAATAAGGATTCGCAGAATGACCTCCAAAATAAATGTTTTAGAGTTGTAGCTGATCCAAGATTTTGGATTATTCTCTTAAATCCCTAGCTAACCGTGAAAGCTTAGTTTTAAAATAGTTGTAATTAACAAAACTGAAAGTAATTAAAAGGTGGCCTAGCTGGTATGATTGAAATATGCTACAAATTTTTATCGACATATATAAAATGAGGATTCTATTCTTAGAATACACAAGTCTCAACTCTCAATCCAAGAAGTCCTTAATAATTAATAAAAGAGAAGTCTTTAATCATAAAACTTCTTTACCTATTACAAGAGCCATGCACAAGGCATATCATATATAGTCATTATATAAAAAATTACAAATCCCCTGACAAACAAATTTAAGTCTCAAATGCTATAAAACGCAATTACCATAACAAACAATCATCCATCAATTTCTTCATATTCAAATCAATGGAAAATAAAATTCCTATGATTGTTCCACTCTTCCTCAAAACAAAATGGGTTTTCTTCTTATTATTATCCACAATAATGTTACTTGGAGTTAATTCTCAAATAGTGTACCAAACTCCTCATATGTTCTGTTTCAGTAAATGTGAAACTTGCCCTCCAATATGCTCTACACCACCATCAGATGGAGCTTCCCAACCACCACCTTCAGTACCGCTGCTACAGCCGCCTCCACCGGCCCACCATTCCCGGCCGCCTTTACCGCCATATAATATCGCACCTCCGGCACCAGGCGGAGCTGTCATCACCCCAATATCCCCTGCTCAAAACAACCCACCACCTTCAGTACCGTTGCTACAGCCGCCACCGCCGCACCACCATTCTCCTCCTCCTCCGCCGCCCCCGCACCACCACTCCATCGTACCTCCGGGACCGAGCGGAGTTGTCATCACCCCAATACCCCCTGTTCAAAACAACCCACCATCAATGCCCCCCCCTACTCCTGATCAGAGCAGTCCACCATCAATGCCACCCCCTACTCCCGATCAGAAAAGCCCACCATCTGTTCCATACTTTTCCGTCCCACCACCATCAACGCCGGCGACGCCTACTTGGATGGCACCACCGTCTCCTCCTACGAATACACCGCCAGCAGGCACGGGACAAGGAGGGTCTGGTTATCCTTACTACCACCAAGTCACATCGGAGGCAGCTTCTACCACTAGGCGGCTTTTTGGACGCATTCTGTTTGCATTGTTGATATGTTTTTATGTTCATGCTTAATTTAATTTTAATTAAACAGCGCTCCTAGCTACACTTGAAATGTTGTACTACGTATGTCATTTGTTCAGCAAAGTCTCAGGGCTAATACTCTCGTATTTGTATATAAAAAGTTTACTTAAATTAAAGAGAAAATTATCCCTCTTATGATTAAAAGAACGTTCCCGATATACGACTCTTTTAGTTTTTTTTCCCTTTTAATTTTTTTCTCTTGTGATGCTCTCATATTATAGATGGTACTACGCGCCTTTATTATTTATTTTAATTCCATTTATGTCCTCCAATCAATACTTAATAAGTAGTTATTTTCTCCTAAAATTAAGGAATTAAATAGTTTTGCAATAGGTCTCCTAATAATAAGGATGCAATTCCTCATAAAAGGTAAAATGAACTTTCTTCTCCCTAAAAATTAGGAATTTAGAATTTACATACATTTTAATCACACATCATTATCTTCATATAACGCCACATTAAATAATTCCTCAACCTTAAATAATTCCTCAACCTTACATATTTTTAAAAAATAAGCATTTTGAATAAAGTTAAATATAAGCATGCAGCCATGCAGGCAATAATTTAATTTACTGTCAAACAAATTTAATTTACGGTCCAATAATACTTTTCACATATTCAATTCATTGTCCAAAAACATGTATTTCACTTCACAAAGACATTCAATAAGCATTCAATTTACTGTTTACAACACTTTGAATTATTGCCCTTATCATATATTTTCCTATAATGCACACACACAAAAACACATATTGTCTAAAATTTACTGTCTCGAAAAACTCAAATTCCAGTCCAAATACATTTACTGTCCTTAATATATTTTATACATTCACTGCCCTTATTATATTTTATTTATATTGAATACGAAAACCCCTTATATTCAGCCTTGTTGTCAATAACATTAATTGCTTTGTTCTCCTTCCCCTACAATTTCGCTATCTACGTTTTCTTTTTTTTTAAAAGTTCCTTTTTAATTTATTCTTAGTCTACTCTCATGAAATATTCAGGCTAGGGCAATAAGAGCATCTCCAATGCTATAGTGTGCTCGGTGCACATGTGGCATGAAAGATAACCACATAAATATTAGCAAATAAATTATCTCTCTCCTTATTTGAATGATTTTATACAATTTTGGTAAGTTTTCTCCTGCAATGTCAACTGTAATGTCAACATCTAGACGGTCTCCTTGACATTGTGGAGAAAAACTTACCAAAACTGCATAAAAGCATTCAAATAAGGAGATAAAGAATTTATTTACTAATATTTTTGTGGTTATCCCTCATGCCACATGTGCACCGTGCACATTGTAGCATTGGAGATGTTCTAACGTATTTTTCCATCTCCTATTTTTAAGCCATTGATGCGTAACATTGTTTTTAGTCATAGATACATAAAAAACTTATTTGAGTCATATTTTAGAAATTTATCTTTCTTTTAATCATAGACGTGTATTTTTCCCTAAATTAAATATGACTAAAAAAATTAAAAACATTGTTCAAAATTGGAGTGAAAATTAAATTCTTCAAAATAAGAGTAAAATACTACGTATGAACTAGTTATGCTCTACTACGTGTCTTTTTAAGAAAGAGTTGCTATACCGTGGGAGCGGTGCATGGTGAGCATCCTGCTCCCAAGGTTATATCAAATGTAAACCGTGTGAATCCTAACTTAAGGTTTATCAAAATGTAAATTATACGCATTCAGATGTAACTCGTTGAAATGTAAATTTCTTTAACTGAAATGTAACTCGGAAGCAAGTCAGATGTAACCTGGGAGATGTAACTCCAGCCCTTTGAAATGTAAAATGCCTTTACGGACATGTAACTTCCGGCCAAAAATACACACTAATATATAGCTACACCTTCTTGTCTCCAAACCCAATCGAGTAAAAACAAATCGAGTCTCCTGCGACAAAGATGACGACCAGCCCCTGCGATGAAGATGGAAGCCAGTCCCTTGCGATGAAAATCGCGACCAGACCTTGCGACAAAGATGGAGATCAGCCTTCATCCTTCTTCTGCATCGATTCGGCGTAAATTTTGTTCGGCGACTTGGGTCGTGCGGTGGGGCACAACGGTTGGGGTGTTTGGAGGGGTGTCTAGGGCTTGGAAAGGTCTGGATCGCGGGCGGAGGATGGAGTTTTGGGAGCGGGCACACCATCCTCATGGTGCGCCGGTCGTAGGGTATAATTTGCGTTTAAGAAAGGAACTTTACTAAAAAGAGAAATGGAAAGTACACGGAAAAGGAGAAATATCAAAGAAAAAATGAAAGCATAAAGGAAACAAACATACAAAAATGCTACTTGTACACCCCGCTATACACACCCATTTACATGTCAACTGTATTTTGTATGTGCATAGACAATTAATTTACATTTTAGTAAAGAACTGTCTGTGACACACAAAAAATGAATTGTATGTGAACCCAAAAAAAGTTGGAAGAAACTGCCTCAAAGGTAACCACCTATCGCGAACCTTTCACCGTTTTGGATTTCACCGAACTCTGCCTGCATGGGAGGTGTCTTCCGCAATGCTTCGTCCAACAAAGTATGCCGGATCCCATCGTCTTTTTCGTGTGGATATATACATTAAACGAGTTAGATCGTCGGTCGTGGATTTTTTTGTAGATTTCGAGATCAATCAACAAAGAACAAAAATGTAGGGCCTACCTTATAGTTTATATCATTAGTGAAGGTCGTAGATTGAAGTGGAGCTCGTCGACTCCGTTGGCAGCCGTGCGACTGAGCGGCGGGCCGTCAGCTGCGGGAGGCGGGTGCATCTTGGACGGCGGGATACTAGAGATCAGGGTTGGAGAAAAGGAGCAGAAGGTTAGAGTTTTATAGTTATAATAACATAAAAGGTATATTAGTCCATATAAATTACTTATCTATTTATTTATTTATTTATTTATTTATTTATTATTTATTTATTTATTATTTATTTATTTATTTATGTATTTATTTATTTACTTATTTATTTATTTATTTATTTTTTATTTATTACGAGTTTTAATTGAATATTACAAATTTTAATATTAATTTGAGAAAAAAAACTAGTTAGGTCATAGATTCAGAATGTTTATTATATATGTAAATAGTTGTAATTTCTTTTTATACGCTTTTTTCAACAATCATGATTAAGATTCCGGGTTCTGGTGCGATCCGAGTCAAACCCGGAAAAATACCGGTCCGGACCGGTTGCCCGTTAAATTACTTTTCCCAAAACAAATACTTCCATTTTTAGGGCTTGTAACCGGTGGCCCATTTATTTTACGAACTAAATTAGGGAAACCCAAGATACGTTCATATATAGTATCTTTTTAAAGTTAATAGCAGTATGTTTTGTTTTTTGCGAAATTGAATTTTCATTATTTGATTTGCTATGATTTGAAACTACAATGCAGTTTGTTTTTTATGCAGTACCTTTTCTATAGGTGTGCAATATGGTATATGGTTGTAGTTTATATATTTTTATGATATTCTCAAGTCTATTTCTTAAGTTGCAATCTGCAAGAATTCAAGACTATAAATACAGTCTGCTAGTTTGTAGTGTGCACTAGGGAAGTAATAAACATTTATATGCTAATATTGATATATGAATTAAACATTTACTACGCATATTTGCTCATCAGATTATTTTTCGAAATAAAAGTCTGTGTTATTATTTTTTTGTTTAAAAAACCGGGTTAATTAGGGTCAAAACCGGACCGGACCGGAAAATTCCGGTCCGGGTCGGTCTGGACCGGTTAGTAATAGGTCCGGTCTTCGGTTCTCATAAGTTTAAGATTCTGGTTCCGGTCCTAACCGGTTCCGGTCCGGTCCGATCCGGTTTTGGACCGGTGAACACCCCTAAGCACCATACACGAGTAGGATTTAGGGATAACTACTACGTAGTATTTTGTAGGCTTAGAAATTAGTATGCGTGTGAGAGGAAGGCCAAAAAACAAGCAACAAACTAGGGAAAAAAACTACGAGGTCATACATTGGGAAATACATGATCTTTTAGTCATATGAACAATAATTTTCTCAAATTTTTATGTCACGGCATCCAGATTTTTATGTCACTGCTACTTTTTTATGTCACTTTTTGAATTTCACTACTGATTTTCTTGTCACTTTCGCATGTCACTGTTGCCGTTAAACGTGTACTGTGATTGTTAAATAATTTTCCGGTGACTTCTCCCGACAAAATAGTGACCTCCACGGTTGGTCACTAACCATCCAACACCGCCCCAAGCCACCCCGCCGGGGCCAGCATCCCACCGCCACATGTATCCCCTTAGACCACCCATTACCCTTGCCCCTCCCCATCCCCATGCCCAACTATCATTTCCCATTAAACGTAACACTTTTTCTCATCGTCCCTCATCATATAATTAATGATCCTTATAAATAATTAATACTCCATAACAATTGCAACAATTAGCACATAAACAACACTATAAGTATATAATCACAAATTCATATTCCAAAACATGGTGATTTCTCATCTGTCTTCTATGATGGTGCTAAGTCATAAAAGAAGTTGATTATAGTCAAACTTTTGAATTGATTATAGTCGGTATTTCTCACTCGAATTCATACCAAATCAATACTATTGGGCATGCGACGGGTGTTACACTAGTTAGACTTAATTTTTAATACGTAGTATTACATTAGTTCACAATCAAATATTGCAGGAACGTGACTCCCTTTTCACCATTTTGGCAGTACGTAGAAAACATGGAAGTATATCAACACCCCAAAAAGCACAACAATCGGTCCACACGCCCTGCCATTAGAGGCAGCGGCCTCCGATATGACGAAGCCGTAGTAAGTATAGTTATATTGCCCCTGCCCTGAACCAGCCGCTGGCGGTGTACTTATTGGCGGAGACAGCTGAGGCACAGTGGATGGAGGCGGCCGCCGATGAGTCTCCGGTTGGGATGGCGGTGGCATCATAACAGGCACCGGAGTTGATGGCGGTGGGAGGGAAAAGTATGGAACAGATGGTGGGCTGTTGTGAGAAAGGGATGGTGGTTTTATTGGGGTGATGTACACTCCGGGCGGTACTGGAGGCGCCATGTAGTAATACGGCGGTAAAGGGGGCCGAGAATGGTGTGGCTTGGGCGGCGGCGGTTGTACTGATGGTATTGGTGGTGGCTGGGAGGTTCCTCCCGGTGGCGGAGTAGGGCAAACTTTAGGGCATGCTCCACATTCACTGACGCAGAATATATCATTAATTACTTGGTCCTGAGATTTGACTCCAAGAATCATCATGAAGATTAAGAACATGCAAAACAGTTTTGTAAGGGGAAGAGGAAAAACAAGATTTCTATTTTCCATCGTTTAGAATTCGATCAAACGGATGATTTTTTGTAACTTGTAAGTAGTGTTCTTTCAGCATCTTTTATAGTGTATGTACGGAGTACAATTTAGCTTGTGCATGGCTCTTGTAATGAGAATGAAAGAAGTTTGATCAATAGAAGGCTTCTTGGCTTCAGAGTTGAGACTTGTCTATTGTAAGAATGGAATCATGATTTTACAAATTTATACGTAGTATATGACTAATGAATGGAATCATACAATGTTTTTACTTGGACCGTAATTCCTCCCAGATCAGATCAGACCAGACCAGATCATACCAGATCAGACCAAATCAGACTTAGATAGTTATAAAAATACAAAGAAACCAGACGAGACCAGACCAACAAATTACACGATAATGTCCACGAATCCACGTACTAATAAGACATTGAATTTTTTGTATGGAGTATAACTTTTTAAAGAGATGTTACTCAAGATATATAAGTAAAATATGAATATAAGTTAATGTTATAATATGTATAAATCAACTTTGTATGTTTTCTAATCAAATTAGAACTTATTTAAGATTACGACACTACAAAAAAATAACGGGATTGATATGGATTTGACACGGATTTATCGACAATTTCGTGCCAAATAGCTCGTGCCAAACTGTTTTTGGCACGGATTTGACATATCCTTTCCAAAATCCCTGTCAATTTTGTGAAATCCGTCCCACAAATCTTTGTCAATCCCGTGTTTTTTTGTAGTGCCAATAAATAATGTACCCGTGGAAATAAAAGTCCTTAACATGGATGAATTTATTAATAGTTATTGTCCTAAATAGGACTAATGAGTCTCTAAAAAGCACAAATAGGACTACTACTTTTAAATTCCTCAAATAGGACTAAATATTGATTTTCTAACCTAAATACCTCTAAGGGTATAATTCATAATGAAATGTTTTAATTCATAATAAAATCATAAAAAATAATAAAAAATCGTAAAAAATAATAATAGTCTCAAAAAAATAATAAAAAATAATAAAATATTTATGAAATAAAAAATTTTAAAAATAATTTTTTTATTTAAAAAAATAAAATAAAAATAGTAAAAAATCATTAAAAATATGTATACCTTTCCCACCACCTCCCAGCAACACCACTTTCGATCGGTACGGTGAAAATTTTGTCACTTTTGTAAAAAATGTCATTGTTTATGAAAATGACATTATTACTCTTCATTATGCCAACATTGTCATTGAATCTTCCATCATTATGGCATTACTAAAAATGTTGGCAAATTTTCTCCGGTGATGGAAGCTGGGGGCGGCAGAGGTGGAAATGTGTTTTTTTACTTTTTTATTTATTTTAAAAAAATAATTTATAAATATTTTATTAATAATTTATTATTTTTTACGATTTTTATTTTTTTCATGGTTTTTATTATTTTTTTATGATTTTTTTTATTAATTCAAACATTTCAAATGCTACAAGGGTATATTTGTCCAAACAAACATAAACAGTCCTGTTACGAGAATCCCTTAAAACTATTTGTGCAATTTTGCCACTTATTAATCCTATTTAGAGAATTGAATCATTTACTCGTAGTAATTAAAAGATCAAATATGCAAGTTCTGGGATAAAAAAGCGCAAACAGAATAAAAAAGTTACGAGGTTAAAAAGTTCAAACTTTCATCATATCATTATTCTTAGAAAGAAGTGTATAAAAAGCAACAACTATTTACATATATTCATTCGGTGATGATATATTTTCGCCCTTAAAACTATGTCATTTTGACTTTTCAAGTCAATGATAGTAATTTATTTACAAATATATTTTGATTAGCACTCCGTATAATTTTATGAAAGTGATTTAAATAAAAAAACATAACATTTATATATCATTATTAATATTACAGGGATATTCTGACTTTACACCCTCTTTTTCGATAATATTAGACTTTGCACTCAATTTTTAAAACTTTTAGACTTTTCAACCTAGTTCCCCTAAAAAGTCTTTGCCTTTGCACCCCATTCCCGAATTTTTCTTCACAAAATGTTGTGCTATAGAGTGCAAAATCTAAGAGCTTTGAAAATGAAGAGTGTAAAGTTCAATATCACACAAAAAGTGAGGTGCAAAGTAAAAGTTCTCGTTGTTATATTATAAATAATTTCCTATAAAAATATGACATTGGTCAAAGTTTAATTTGATCGATCAAATATGGTAAAGTTATGATCCTCGGAATTAATCTTGTATCACAAATTTTATTACAGATCATAAATAAGAAGTTTATCATCACAAATTGATCAAAGTATGGATAACGTCTTTGTCGCATAAAAGTGGTTAATTGTGACAAATGACCAATGGTAACAAAAAATATTCATAAACTTTAAATAGTGACAAATATTTGGAATTGTCAATAGATATACTTTAGTCATTAGGGTTAATTGTCAAATTACGACTAAAAGTTAGGCACTTTGCCCAAATAGGACCAAAAAGTAAACTATGTTTTGATACAACTAATTATGTGTGTGTTGGACAAATATAACCTTATTGTTATTGAAATGTTTTAATTCATAATAAAATAATAAAAAATAATAAAATTTCGTAAAAAAAACTAAAAAATTAATAAAAATATTTAAATAATAAAAATGAAAAAACAACAATTTAAAAAATAAAAAGTTTTAAAAAAAAAGGCAAAAAAAATATCACCGCCGCCTCTACCGCCCCACCACCACCACCTCCAGTCACCAGGGAAAAAAAATGCCAAATTCATTACGAATGCCATATTTATGGAAGATTTAAAGAAAATTTTTGGCATTCGCAAAGAGTATGTTAGGAATATTTTATGGTGTCCAATCTAATTAAATATCTTTGTATTTGTGTAGTTATTAGTTAAACGTGTAATATGGGCCACAAATGTATATCAGCCCATTAGCTTCTTTGTAATCCATAAGTTGGCCAACTTCTCCTATAAAAGGAGACTAACTTATGGAAACCCTAAGGTTTGAGGCTCGAGAGAATAGAGGCGAGATAGAGAGATTAGGTTTCCGCTGCTCTCTCTCTCTCTCTCTCGAGGGAGAGCTGGCGTTCTACACGGTATACCAGATTCGTTGATTATCTCGATATCTTTCTTTTTGCTACTTCTACACTGCTATGATTGTTAGATTGTTCAGTATATGAACTATCAATTGGTATCAGAGCCGAGACGTGAAAAAGGTTGAATTATCTGCGTTTTTCGTATCTAACGAAGAACTGCTCTGCTTTTCTTCTGTTTTTCTTTAATATAGAGATTTGCTCCTGTAATCTTGTTTGTGAATGAAAATCTGTAAAATTTATACCGTTGGAATCGCCATTTCATAACGATCCAACATCATATCTTCTTTTTCGTTTTCTACAATTTTTCGATTTCGAAGATCTCTACATTGAGATCTCGAGATTCTTGTTTTTCACTGCTGCATAAACGTTTTTGACTTAAAACTGATGCAGGAAGAATCTCGACCTTCAGGGCTATTCAAAACAGTTTTTAGTTTTTCAAAATTCGAAATTTTAATTTTGCAGGATCTCGACATTTTGGGCTTATGAAACCTCGAATTTTGGGATTTCGATAATTGAAGATCTCGACATTCTGAAGATTTCGAGATTTTAGGAATTTCTCGATGTTTTGAATCTTTCAAAGTTTGCACTTTCTTAAAACTCAGAATTTTTCGAAGCTTGACATTCTTCGCAGTTCATCGAAGCTTTACATTATATTATAGGATTTTTGAATGATTCCCTGCTTATCAAAGTTTTTAGAAGTTTTCGATGTTCTGAAGTTTTTCAAACAGCAAGTTCTCGATATTCTTAGGTTTTCGAAACTCCAAAGTTTTCGATGTTCCAAATATTTTGAAATTCTGAAGATTTCGAAGTATGGAGGTTTTGTTTTGCAGGTGGATTTCATCATTTTTCTTCGAGGCAAACTCGAGATTAAGATCTCGAAGTTTAAACCTCGAGATTGTAATCTCGAAGTTTAAACCTTGAGATTATAATCTCGAGATTTAAACCTCGAGATTGTAATCTCGAGATCTAAACCTCGAGATTGTTATCTCGATGTTTAGACCTCGAGATTGTAATCTTGAGATTTAAACCTCGAGATTGTAATCTCAAGATTTAAACCTCGAGATTAGGATTTCGAGGTTTTGCCTTAGAATTTTGTTTAAACTCCACCTGCTCTCGGTATTCAACATCGAGAACCTCAACTTCGAAGAAATTCCTCAAAAACACAAAATTCGAGATTTTCAGCGACATTGCACTATTTTGGCCATAACTTTTGACTCGGTGATCCGATTTAAGCGAACCTTTTTGTTGGAAAGCTAATGAAAAGATCTTCATTTATTCTAGGGGTTTACCCCATAACCCTTTTTCACGCGCCCTCACGTGCAAGCCTTGAGGGTCAAATTTTTCGTTTTCTGACAAACTTTGTAAATCACCGATGTCAAGGTCAAAACTTAGGCAAATCTGTTCAAATTCGTCCAAAGTCAAACCTAAGGTTAAAGATTTTCTCAACTACATTGTAGAGGTCCGCAAATCGTAGATAATTCAATCAACCTCGCATCAACGGTCATCTTACAACAATCAACTACTGAAGCCTCCCCTAACTCATCAACATTAGGTGATCATCAATATGCTAAAATTCTACATGATGAGCTAAGGGGAAACCGTCATGTGTGGTACTTGTTTAGATTGCTCCACACACATGGCGGGTATGACAATCTGTGAGCAATCAAACCTTGCACATTCTGAGGGGGAGTTTCCGTTTTCTCCTCCTGGCGCCTTACACCGACAAAGCAAGGAATCTCTCAAAGGATGCAACATTTAGAGGTAGTGTTCAATGTTATCCTCCCCGGTGCCTAACAATGACAAAGCATACCGAGTGCTCCAGTTGAGGGGGAGTACAGAGAGAATATAAATGAGAGAACATGTTCCTATGGCTTGGTAAACCCAACTAAGCCTACCCAAGGGACAAAGCCGAGAGTAAGTGAGTGAGTGAGTGAGTCAGTGATTGAACCCTACCCAAGACCACTCACTTGTCTCCCAACAGATAGGTGTTTATTCATACTTCACAGGGAACCGCATCTCTCATTAATGTCTCCTTCCGAGGTAAGTGATACTGACTACAGTGGCCTCAGCCCCATGCAACTGAACTTTCATTGATCATGTCGTGTCTATTTACTCACTCCCAAATGTTTTGAAGTTTTCTAGGACACAAACGCAATTTTTAAGTCAGTTGCAGGTCTACATGACCCGCGAGAACTTCCATAGGGCTCATCTATTACAGATTTAGACCAATGATCGGAAGGAAGTCCTGCTGTTGAAACAAAAGAATCACCAACATTTTCAGGCCATCGCTTCAGAGTTTATCTCTATAGTGATGATAACGGACGTCTACACGACCCCGGGGGGCTACATTATCATTGCTGACCTTTATGGTCATGCCATAACAACCAGAGTGACATCTTTTCGGATGCTTCACAATGACTGGTTGGAAATCCTGTTAGAGCTTAATAATGCTTCTATCATTATATACAAGCCACACATCGATGTTTACATTGATGTTGTGAAAACAGAACACATCAATGTATCCAGTTTTTGCATTTCAACATTCTGCTTGTTTTTCCTGTTTATTTCCGCATAATAAAAGAATAAAGGCATGACGCCCCGATTCATTGGACCGTCATGAGGGGGAGAGTGTTCCACATGTTGTTTAACTCTCAAAAATCATTCTCGGACACTTCTCTCTTCCAACACTTTCTCTACTATCTCTATCAAAAGCTCAAAATGGTCAGGTACGCTCACAAGTCAACCATCATTTTCCGTTGTGCCACTGACAAGGTCTCCTCAAACGCATTCATTTCAAATAGTCAAAAAGACTACATTGTGGAGGAGATAAAGGTCACATACTCGAATTCTGAAGATGGTTTCCATGTGCGCCTGCAATTCTTCAAGAACATTCATTCTGGAGGCGCCACCGGATTTCATTCAAGCTAATCAAGAGCTACTTCTGAAGGCAAGGTTTACAAGCAAGACAAAGGAAGATTCCTTAACCCCCAGCATCAAAGCTCAAATTGCCAAGAAGACATCAAAGGGGAGGTTGCAAGGATTTCTTGAGAAAGCCTTCTCAAGAAGTCAAGTTCAAAGACAAAGGAAGCTGAATAACAACATAGACAAAGATATCCACGCTGCAATGCTGATTCAACACGATTGAACACCAATGTGGAGATTGTTAGGAATATTTTATGGTGTCCAATCTAATTAAATATCTTTGTATTTCTGTAGTTATTAGTTAAACGTGTAATATGGGCCACAAATTTATATCAGCCCATTAGCTTCTTTGTAATCCATAAGTTAGCCAACGTCTCCTATAAAAGGAGGCTAACTTATGGAAACCCTAAGGATTGAGGCTCGAGAAAATAGAGGCGAGATAGAGAGATTAGGTTTCCGCTGCTCTCTCTCTCTCTCGAGGGAGAGCAGCGGCGTTCTACACGGTATACCAGATTCGTTGATTATCTCGATATCTTTCTTTCTGCTACTTCTACACTGCTATGATTGTTAGATTGTTCAGTACAAGGACTATCAGAGTAATATGCCATTTTTTTGGCATTTTCAGAAAAAAAATGGCAGTTTTTAGAAAAAATGGCATTTTTTACACCGATCGGAGGTGGTGGTGTAGAGAGGCAGTACAAGTGGTGGGAAAGGCAGCTAATTTAAAAAATTCAAAAAAATTAAAAAAAATAATTTTTATAAAAAAAATAATTCAAAAAAACGCAAAAAAATAATAAAATTATCACCGCCGCCGCTACCACCCCAGCACCACCACATCCAGTCACCAGGGAAAAAATGCCAAATCCAATACGAATGTCATATTTATGGCAGAATTAATGAAAATCTTGGTATTCGCAAAGAGTAATATGCCATTTTTTGGCATTTTTAGAAAAAAATGACAGTTTTTAGAAAAAATGGTATTTTTTACACCCGTCGTAGGTGGTGGTGCAGGGAGGCAGTACATGCAGTGGGAAAGACATCCATATTTTTTATAATTTCTTTTATGGAGTTTTACTATTTTTTATTTATTTTTTAAAAAAATAAAACATATTTTTTTTCTTATTTTATAAATATTTTATTGATTTTTTTAATGTTTTTCTACAATTTTTTATTTTTTTTTTCGAATTTATTTTGAATCAAACATTTAATTATGACTTTTGACTACCTTTTACTCATATTTAAAGGAAAGGTAAGAATGGAATGAAAAAAATAGGTATGTTTCCACTTTTCAATAGGAGTAATATGGTCCTATTTTGAAATAAAAACATAACAAGTTCTATTTTGAATTTTTGCCATACTTTTAGTCCTATTTGGAGTAATTTCCGTAGTCATTATGACTATTTTCGTCGCAGAGTAACTCTAATCAATAATGACTTTTTACTCTAATCAACTTAGCATGTTAATTGTCACGCCCCGGACCGCATCCGAGTCAAGTAGACAATCGCCGTACAACCCGATAAGAACAACAACAGTTCATCCCTATTGAATTGTACAAGGCGTCCGATTGATTCTATTGCCAAACCGATTAGTAAACACATATAATCAACATCGATATCATAATCAAACAAATGCGGAAATAATAATATGTTTGATACTTAGCCACATGTGGCAAACACTAGCACACAGGCCCTCAACCGTTTTAAGGAAAACATTGTTCAAATATCCATGAGCAGTTTATAAATTTCAAATATGAATGGAAGCACGAACCACGTCTTCCTCCTTGAATGATCATCCTAAGCAAAGGTGCATGTGGTAGGACTCTAGCCTTAACCTGAAAAATGTGAGGCCCCCCGGAGGGGTCAATACTCCATAGAAGTACTAGTGACAAGCAGGCTATATGAAGAATAACTAATGTTTCAGACACGAGACCCAAAAATAGGGTGATACATATATATAGATGTCTCTCATCCACCCGATGATACATACTGTATATATACTCGTAAAATACTCAACTCGTAGGTCATTTACCTTAAAGAGTCTTTTAGAGATAAAGTTCTTACCTGACTTTTCTCACTCCTTTCCCGGTTGCCTAGCTCACAAGCTATAGTCTACCTTCGATTCATACTACCGAGTGTTTTAGGATCATTTACTGTCCAAGGCACTCAACCCAACCTGGAGTATTTAGGATCATTTACCGTCCAAGGGTACTCGGCCCCACCTGGAGTATTCTGGATCATTTACCGTCCAAGGGTACTCGACCCCACCTGGAGTATTCTGGATCATTTACCGTCCAAGGGTACTCGACCCCACCTGGAGTATTCTGGATCATTTACCGTCCAAGGGTACCCGACCCCACCTGGAGTATTCTGGATCATTTACCGTCCAAGGGCACTCGACCCCACCTGGAGTATTCTGGATCATTTACCGTCCAAGGGTATCCTCTACCAAATCCTAACCTGGATATGGCTAACCTTTCATTCCTTTAACTATGGACAATGCCTATCCCTATAGTCATATAACAATACTTAGGAACCAACGTGGGCGGGTCCCACCTGAACGGCCCACGTTAACCTACTCAAAACTGCCCGTTTTGAGCATAAACCAATACTCGATCGAGTATCTACCCATACTCGGTCGAGTACAAGAGACAGTAGCCCACAAAGCTAATTTTCAATGTATACTCGATTGAGTATCTACCCATACTTGATCGGGTATAGGAGGCAGTAGCCCCCTGGGGCAATTCTTCAGCAAATACCCGGTCGGGTATGTGTTAATACCCGGTCGGGTATGGCAGTTGACTTGGCGGTCAACGCTCGTTTGACCACCCAAACGGAGTCCGATTAACGTGAAATTTTATACACATATACTTCTTGACGTCCTTGATCCAAAAATACCATTTTGGATCCCTGTAACATCACACATAATAAGTTATCACATTTTTAATCACCAACCCTACATAACATGCTTTTCAACTATGTTTTATGTATAATCATGGCATAAGCAAACACTTGGTTATCTTTAATCATTCCACAAAACATATCCTTGATTAATTTAGGTAATCTCATACCTCACGCAAAAGTTATAAAGCATAAAGCCGTCTTCTCACCTTAATGGAGCTTATGAAGTTCTAGCCCTCCCGATTTAGCTCCGGCGAAACTTCGGCGAACATCAACGAACTCCGGCGACAACTCCGGTGACCCTTTCAACTCTGTGAAAGTTCCTTGAATACCTTAGACAAGTTACTAACAAGGTTTTATCATCATAAAACCCATAGTAATACAAATAACCTCGAAAAGGTTATTTTCTGGCGAACCGGTCACTTTGGCTTCTCAGCCCGTTCTTGGGCTTAGAACTACCTTCCAACCCCTCTTTTTACACATCCAAACGTATAGAACAATACTAGGGTGTGAATTATGATTGAATAATCATATAAGAGGATTGAAGAACAAGAAATGAGATTAGTGGAGTAATTACCTTGTCAAGCACAAGTTTTTCCTCTCTAAAGTCAACTTTTCTCTTCTCTTTTCCCCTCCTTCTTCCTCCTTAGCTCAAGTGCGTGAATGGTGGATGTTGTGAAGTGTTTTCAGAGGTTCTATCTCTAAAATGGATGGGTTGGCCAAGCTGGAGGGTTAGGTTGATGATTGAGAATGCCTTTTTAGCATTTCTCCAAAATAATGTCAAGGGTGAGGTCCACCTTTCTATTGATTGGTCTTCCCATAAATTTCCCTTGCTTCTCCACGTCATTGTGCGGCCCCCCTTAAACATTTGCAGCACCAAATTCGTGGGGTGGCCCCCACTCATGTGGGAGGTCATCCCTTTATGTCCCCAAGTGTACAATCGGCCCCGAAAGTTGTATTTTCCGGACTGTTTTAACTATATTATATTTTATCAGGTCAAATAAAATATAACACTTGTCCCCAGTCCTTATTGGACCTTAGAATCAATATGCATTCCCCAACTTTAATTTAGAAGTCTCTGAAATCCCTTTTTGGGCTGTTATCTGATAAATTACCGATACTGATAATTTGGCCCGTTTGACCAACCGATCAATCCTATGCCATTGCCATGGCACAATTAGGATATCCACCACCATATACATATTATCTAGTACAAGATTAATATAATATGTGGTCCCGATAATATCGGGCGGCCCCCACTTCCGGTGTGGGCCTCACGTGAATTTTACTATTCACGTAAAAGAAATGATAAAAACTTACAATCACGTAAAAATGCTTTTATTCATCTCTCTAGGTTCAATACATAATTTGATAAAGTACAAATACTTGGGGGCGGTGTTACAAGTTCTACCCCCCTTATTTGGGATTTCGTCCCCGAAATCCACGCGTCTAGTCAAACAGAAACGGATATTGTTCCCTCATTAGGGTCTCCACTTCCCAAGTTTGCTCCTAGACACGATCACTCTTCCAAAGTACTTTTACCATCGGCACCTCTTTGCTCCTTAGCTTCTTTACCTGTCGGTCTATGATTTTCACTGGCTGCACCGTATAGTGTAGGTCTTCTCGGATTTCCACCGGTGGTTTCTCAAGAATATGTGACGGGTCCCGCACATACTTCTTGAGTATAGAAACATGAAACACATTATGAATCTTTTCTAACTCTCGAGTCAACTAAAGTCGGTAGGCTACAACCCCAATCCTTTCAAGGATTTTGAACGGACCTATGTAACGTGGGTCAAGCTTACTGTAACACTTGAGATTTAATATAAACGGATTAATAGTACTACTCATACCAACAGAGGTGCATCTCCTTTTAAGGGAACTCATCACCCAAGAACTCCAAAGTTAAGCGTGCTTGCACGAGAGTAGTCTTGGGATGGGTGACCCCCTGGGAAGTTTCTCAGGGCGCGCATGAATGAGGACAAAGTGTGCGGTAAAGGCTCGTGGTGGTTTGTGGGAACAGTACTAGAGGTCTAGAGTAACTACCTCGGGTCCGTGTGGGGCCCCGGGGTGTTACAGGTGGTATCAGAGCAACCCCGCGACAGTGTGATGACCCGTTGGATATCGGGTGGGCACCTAGCGGGGGAAGATTCTGGGATATGATTTGATTGAGATTTGAGATTGGTTCAAGGACGCAACGAGGACGTTGCGATCCTAAGTGAGGGTGATTGTAACACTTGAGATTTAATATAAACGGATTAATAGTACTACTCATACCAACAGAGGTGCATCTCCTTTTAAGGGAACTCATCACCCAAGAACTCCAAAGTTAAGCGTGCTTGCACGAGAGTAGTCTTGGGATGGGTGACCCCCTGGGAAGTTTCTCAGGGCGCGCATGAGTGAGGACAAAGTGTGCGGTAAAGGCTCGTGGTGGTTTGTGGGAACAGTACTAGAGGTCTAGAGTAACTACCTCGGGTCCGTGTGGGGCCCCGGGGTGTTACACTTACCCCGACTGAGGAACCTGATGATCCCTTTCCAAGGTGATACCCTCAGAAATACCTCGTCACCGACCTCAAACTCCAACGTCCTCCGACGTTTATCAGCGTATCTCTTCTGCCGGTCTTGGGCAGCCTTGAGCCTATCCTGTATGACTTTTATCTTCTCTTTAGTGATCTCGACTAGCTCGATGCCCTCGAGCTTAGCCTCGCCAACCTCGTCCCAACACAATGGTGTCCGACATTTCCTCCCATACAATGCTTCGTATGGTGGCATGCCTATACTCGCCTGATAACTGTTGTTATAGGCGAATTCCACTAAAGCCAACTGATTGTCCCAACTTCCCTGGAACTCCAAGGCACATGCCCTCAACATGTCCTCCAAAATCTGAATCACCCGTTCAGATTGCCCATCCATTTCAAGATGAAATGCGATGCTAAACCTCAATTTCATACCCATGGATTCCTGGAACTTAGGCCAAAACTGTGACGTGAACCGTGGGTCTCTATCCGATACTATAGTAACCGGAACCCCATGCAGTCTCACAATCTCATTTGTGTACAATTTGGCCAATCGCTCGAGCGTATAGGTAGTGTTGATAGGTAGAAAATGAGCACTCTTGGTCAGCCTATCGACTACCACCCATACTGCGTCGTAGTTCCTAACCGTCTGTGGTAGACCCACCACGAAGTCCATGGTAACATGCTCCCACTTCCATTCTAGAATGGTAAGTGGTTGTAGTAACCCTGCCGGGTGTTGGTGCTCTGCCTTAACCTGTTGACAGGTAAGGCAACGACTCACGTATTCTGCAATCTCTCTCTTCATCCCCGACCACCAGTAGCTTTCTTTCAAGTCCCGATACATCTTTGTACCCCCCGGGTGCATGGCATACACAGATGAGTGAGCCTCCTCAAGGATAGATTTACGGAGCTCCTCATCTGATGGCACACACACTCGTTTTTTGAACAGTAGAAGTTCGTCTTCTCTCTCACGGAAACCCTCGACGGGCCCCACAAGCATCCGTTCCCGGATTTTCTGAAATTCCTCGTCATTGCCTTGACATGTCCTGATTTCGTCTAACAAGGTGGGTCTCACCTCAAATCTGGCCAATAACGCCCCATCCGTGGATGCCTCCACGCGTGCCCTCAATGCTCGTAAGCATGTGAGTAAAACCCCCGATGATGAGCTCTTCCTGCTCAGCGCATCGGCTACTACATTAGCCTTTCCTGGATGATAGTCAATGATCAAGTTGTAATCCTTGATCAACTCCATCCATCTTCTCTGTCTCATGTTCAACTCTTTCTGAGTGAACACATACTTCAAGCTCTTGTGGTCAGTATAGATGTGACACAACTCTCCGTAGAGGTAGTGCCTCCAAATCTTCAATGCAAACACCACTGCACCTAGCTCCAGATCACGTGTGGGATAGTTTACTTCATGCTTTCTGAACTGTCGAGAAGCATAAGCAATTACCTTCCCCGATTGCATCAGTACACATCCCAGTCCCTGAATGCTGGCATCATTATAGATGTCATACCCTAACCTTTGCACGGGTAAGGCAAGCACTGATGCTTCGGTCAAACGTTTCTTTAACTCAAGAAACCCCTTCTCACACTTGTCATCCCACACAAACTTAGCCCCCTTTTTAGTGAGCTTCGTGAGTGGAGATGCTATCATCGAGAACTTCTCCACAAATTTGCGGTAATACCCCGCTAAACCGAGGAAACTCCTTATCTCCTTCACATTCACGGGTCTCTCCCGATTAGTGATCGCTTCAATCTTTGAGTTATCAACTGAAATGCCCGAGCCCGATACCACATGCCCGAGGAAACCGATCTCCCTAAGCCAAAATACACATTTAGAGAATTTGGCAAAGAGTTGCTTCTCCCGCAGTGTTTCAAGCACAAGCCTTAGATGTTTTTCGTGCTCCTCTTCATTCATGGAGTATATCAAAATGTCATCAATGAACACTATGACGAATTGGTCCAAGTATTGATGGAATACTCGGTTCATGAGGTCCATGAATGCCGCGGGTGCGTTCGTAAGCCCAAACGACATTACTAGGAACTCATAGTGACCATACCTTGTACGAAATACACTTTTGGGTATGTCACTCTCCTTGATCCTCAGTTGATGGTAGCCTGACCTCAAGTCGATCTTAGAGAACACGGTTGCCCCCCGTAGTTGATCAAACAAGTCATCGATCCTTGGCAAAGGGTATCTGTTCTTTACCGTGACCTTGTTTAACTGACGATAATCGATACACATTCTGAGTGTACCATCTTTCTTCTTTACAAAGAGTACCGGTGCTCCCCACGGTGAATGACTCGGCCTAATGAATCCGTTGTCCAGTAATTCTTCTAATTTAACCTTCAACTCTTGAAGTTCATCCGGTGCCATCCGATATGGAGGAATCGAGATGGGTTTTGTACCGGGTTCTACTTCAATGGTGAACTGAATTTCTCGATCTGGTGGGAGTCCCGAGAGTTCTTCAGGGAAAACTTCTGGGTACTCACTCACCACTCTCACCTCAGTGAGACTCTTTCCCTTGCCTTCCTTGCCTATGACATAGGCCAAGTATGCTTGACACCCTTTCCTCATCATACGCCTTGCTCTTATGGCCGATATGATACAAGGATTGAATTTCCCTCTATCTCCCTCGAAGCATAGAGTATTTCCTTCTCCATCTTTTAGTTCTAACACCTTGGTGTAGCAATCTACTTTCGCATGGTGTTTTTCGAGCCAATCCATGCCCAATATAGCATCAAACTCGAGCATATCTAACGACACCAAGTCACCCGTTAGACAGTGCTCCCCTGTCCCTACATTACACGAGGGATAGTAGTGTTTCTGCTCTACATCATCTCCCAATGGCGTGGAGACCAACAAAGGTTGCATCATTGCTACCAAAGGCATGCCCAAACCTTTGGCAAACGTTTCGCTCACAAATGAACGTTGTGCTCCGGTATCGATGAGAATTTTCGCATCCCTATCATTGATCTTTAGTGTCCCTACATACATAAGTCATGCAAGACACACTACTCAACATCCCGACAGAAAAGGACCGAACAAAAAAATTTTCAGCCTAGGGATACCCTATACCCGGTCGGGTAGGGTCCTCTACCCGGTCGGGTATCACTCGAGTCCTTAAGGAAAAACCTTCTGTTTTCCTTGCTCGGTCGAGTACCGGCCTCGAACCCGAACAATTTATCTATACCCGGTCGGGTATATTCCCATACCCGGTCGGGCATGGCTAAAAACATCACAATGTTCTGCTCTGAATGTTCGATCAGGCACACGCTTCAAACTCGAGAAAAATGTCGATACCCGGTCGGGTATATGCCTATACCGGTCGGGTATCACTCAAAATTTCCAATTAATAGCTTCCTGTCATCAACGCTCGATCGAGTACACACCTCGAAGCTCAATTTTTACACATACCCGATCGAGTATATAGCCATACCCGATCGGGTATTGCTCGAAGTGTCAAAAATGAAGGATTCTGCCACGCTTGCCCGAACGAGTACACACTTCAAAATCGAAGCATGGCCTATACCCGGTCAGGTCTATAGGGATACCCGATCGGGTCCTTCATATTTTTGAAGATTTTTAATCCAAATACATGAACAAAATGTGTGTGTAATCACGAGATTACCTGCAATGGAGTCCGGGTTGGCCCGAGCATCAGCCTCGGTCATAGCATATACCCGTGCCTGGGTCCTCCCTTGGTTAACGGACGCGGCGTTGCTAGCCGTGGGTCCGCCCCTTCCCGTGCCGACCTGGGATGGTCCCGCGCGTCCCCTACTAGCCGTAGGTCCTTCCATAACCCCCGATGGTCCCCCTCCATTCAACATTGGGCAAGAGGATTTGAGATGGCTCGTGTTACCGCATTTGTAACACCGGGTGGTTCATTGCAATTCCCCGCATGGTTCTTGCCACAATTTGCGCACCTCGGTGACCATGTACTCCCTGGTTTTGCCCCTTGCCCTCCTGAGCCCTTATTCCTTTTCGCCGGTGGTGCCAGCGCCCTGAATGAATTGCCACCCCCGGCGTGATGCTTCCGAGAGTGGTCTTGGGGTCCAGAGTTTCCTCATCTTCTCTTCCTCGCCTGCTCGGCGTCCCTCAACTTCCTCTCGTTCTATTGGGCTTCCTCAAGGAGCCCTTGATCAACGATCTGGTTAAATATCATGTTATGATGATACGTAGCCCGGTCACGGATGTCCAACTTTAGAGCATCCCAAAAATGAGTGGCCATACGATTTTCATCCAAAGAGTATTCTGGGATGAATCGTGCCAAGTCATGGAACCTTTGTTCCAATTGCCTCACCGAGCAACCATCCTCCTATTTCAGGTTTGTGTACTCTCTTCTTTTGAGATTGACTTCAAAAGTTGAGTAGTACTGATTATAGAACTCCACTTCGAATTTCTCCCAAGTGGCCTCACCGTGGAACTTTCCTTCCACGCCTTCCCACCATACAACACCTACCCCTTTTAGTAGCCTGGTGGCAACCCTCAACTTCACGTCGAGTCCAATTTGCATATCCCTAGAAGCATCATTCAACTTCTTAATCCAGTCGACAGCCTCAGATATGTCGCCCTTGCCATCAAATGATTTGCACCCCAAGACTCTAGCCTCCTTGAGGTACTTGGAGATACGTACCATCGTGTCTCCACCGAATGCCCCAGATGGAGCACTAGAAGCCCCCCGGCTCCCCTGTCCCACGGCTTGCCTAGCTTGGCGCCGCTGCTCTCTCTTTGCCTTATTTTCGAGGTACCATTCTAGTACCTCACTCATACGGTCATAATGAGGATCATCATCCTCATCTTCTTCCTCAAAGTCCTCCCCATTGTACGAGGTCTCCTCTTGCTCCGTGCTTGGAACATAGGTGAAGTCGTCCTGTTCGATGGCCCATGACGGGTGCACAGAACCGACGCGCGTGCTACTTGTCGTCGGCGTGGTAGAACACCCACGACCCCTGCCTCGGCCTCCTCCTTGGCTTTGGCCCCGGCCTCTACCCCTAGAGGTCCGTGATTCCGCCCGAGTGGCATGCCCGGTGGCCCCCGGCACATGCCCTGTCGGGTTCCTCCTAGTTATTCTGCGTCCACCCTCCATTTCTGAAAGAAGTAAGGAATGAGCCATTAGACTCGCTTAAATGTCAAGTGACGGAATGGTACAAAAGACACCCCTTGGTCCAACATTATGGCCAACAAACTGTTAAGGGTACCGTCTTAACAATAAGAGGTCAATGACTTGGTTTCCAACGGTTCCTTAAGTACAAAAACTTTGGCTCATGGTTTTATTCAAAACTTTTTTTTGAGGATAACTATATTGAGAGGTTAATTATATAGTTTAGAAATCGATGGCTCTGATACCACTTAATTGTCACACCCCGGACCGCATCCGAGCCAAGTAGACAACCGCCGTACAACCTGATAAGAACAACAACAGTTCATCCCTATTGAATTGTACAAGGCGTCCGATTGATTCTATTGCCAAACCGATTAGTAAACACATATAATCAACATCAATATCATAATCAAACAAATGCGGAAATAATAATATGTTTGATACTTAGCCACATGTGGCAAACACGGGCACACAGGCCCTCAACCGTTTTAAGGAAAACATTGTTCAAATATCCATGAGCAGTTTATAAATTTCAAATACGAATGGAAGCACGAACCACGTCTTCCTCCTTGAATGATCACCCTAGGCAAAGGTGCAGGTAGTAGGACTCTAGCCTTAACCTGAAAAATGTGAGGGCCCCGGAGGGGTCAGTACTCCATAGAAGTTTTGTATATAAATTCGACTACATCACTAAAAAACAAAAACCTCGAATTTAAAAATAATAGTAATAACAATCGCACCTTCAACTTGTTGTGGTTCTGATGGAAGATTATCATGTAGATGTGTTGATACTTCGTCACACTTATGTTGGTTGTCCAGGAGACACACATCTGGGCATTGGTTTACATTATCGATATTCATTGTCCTCACACTCCAAGAACGTTTAAATGGCAAATGCAATACTGTAGAAGTAAATACAAATAGTACATAATCAATATCATAAAATATTTATGGACTAATATAAATAGTAAAAAGTAAGAATTACCATTTGTTCTATCAATGAAAACATATGATGATCCACTGTGATGTTGCAAGGAACGTTTGTGAACATTACAGTCAATATTTTCTGTCCACAAAGTCAATTAAATATAAACATCCCCTCGATTACATGATTCCAATACAATAAACTATTTCTATTACACGATTGCAATACAATAGACTATTTGTATGCCCTCAATTACTATTATTATTTTTAGGAACTCATTTTATGTTTGGAGTAACAATTTTGAATCTTATTTAAACAATATAAGCAAAACTTTTATTCACAAATCTTACTTTGGTAAGGGTCATTATCATATGAATTTTATGATTTTATTATTATCATTACCATAACCAATATACTTCATACAAATTATATTTTTAACCATTAAACAATAACTTCAGGCAATTATGATTCTAGTACAATAAACTATTTCTATTACCTTATTCCAATACAATACACTATTTCCGGAAATGTGATTCACTTGCTTTTATCTGTATTACCAACTTTAGCAACTCGTTTTCTATTAGGAGTAATAATTTTGAATGTTATTTAAAAATATAAGTTATCCTTTTATTCACAAATCTTACTTTTATAAGGGTAATTATCATATGAATTTTATGATTTTTATTATTATCATTACCATGATACATAATACAAATTATTTTGTTTAATCATTATAATAAGGGGAAAATAATTAAAATATCCCAAACATTTGAAGGGGTGTGAGATAAACATTCTGAACTTTCATATGTAATTTAACTATCCCAAACATTATATAAAAAGTCATTTTAACAACATGGTTATGTATTAATATCCCAAACTTTCAAAAATGTAAATTTTTGGTATTAAATGCATAATTTAAAATAGGAAATTGAAAACATTAGAATTATATATAGTGGTGGGTAATACTATTTATTTTACAATGCAAACTTAGAATGTTAATTGTATCTTTATGAATGCTAAAATATATCACATCAGGAAATAACTTTTTATATAAAGTTTGGGGTATTTAAAATATATATGCAAGTTTAGGGTATTTACCTCACACCCCTTCAAAGTTTGGGGTATTTTAATATTTTCCCCTTATAAATACTTAACCCTTCTAAATACTTATTTCCAACCTATTTGAACCTATGTATGAAATTTAATAAAATAGATGAGACATTACTTAGCTTTTTAGAAAGCAATCTACCATTATTTTGGCCCATTTGAGCCAAACATAGAAAACAATATAGCATAATTTTGCCCCAGCCCAACTAATTCCATATATACCCAATATTCCACCCAGCTCATTATTCCCCAGCCCTATGTTTTTATTAATCCTGCCACAGCCCAGCCCACTCTTCATCTCTCTTATTCTATCCAGACACTTCAATTATCCTCCGGTTCAACGAAAGTCTCTTAATCTCTCTTATTCTCTCTTCTTCTCTCTTCTACGGTCGATCTTTCTCTATATTTTGTTAACATATGAACGAACACATATCTTTTACTGGTGTTCATTGTCTTATAGCTCTATTCTAAACTTTGCTCGTTTACATGTAAACGAAGTTTTGGATTTGAGCCCTGCTCTTAGCCCTGTTCGTTACATCCGATGATACGTGTGTTCTTACACATGTGAGGAAATAGAACGACTGTACTCTGAGTTTTTATATTTTCTTTTGATTTCCAATAATTTTGAACCGTTCTTGTTTTTATTGTTATTTTTTTAAAATAATTGCTCATATATGGATTTTTTAATAGATGTATATAGATCTCGGAATAATTGCTCATTTTTCTGCGTTTAGATCTATTTGGATCTATAAATCGTTTGCATAAGACGTACTGCATTTGTTGCTTTTAGATCTAAGTATCTATGCAGTTGTGATGCATGTACGTCTTAATTAGTTTAGAATCGTTTCATAGATATATTTTATGGTTTCTTTTTCCGTTTATATTTGAAAATCATTTTTGAAACTGGAATTTCTAAATATGTGCTTCGTGCTTGTTAAAATAAGACGTATTGCATTTAGTGCTTTAAGATCTAAGGATCTACGCCGTTGTCATGCGATTACGTCTTATTTTTGGGATTTTCTGCATTTACATCTATTTACATGTATAGGTATTTGGCATCCACCGCGATTACATAAAACGTATAGCATTTAGGGCATTAAGATCTAAAGATTTATGCCGTTGTGATGCGATTACGTCTTATATTTTTGGATTACATAAAGATTTTCGCATTAAGATCTTATACATGCGATTATATGTATAAGTATTTTGTGTTTATTTTCAGTTTTAATATCGTGGGCACGAACATTTCAGAAGGCATATAGCATTTGTTTCGTGAGATCTGTAGATCCATGAAGTTGTAATGCGTATATGCCTTAAACTGTATTGTGTCAACATATTCTGCTTACGTCTCAAACTGATATGCATAAATCTCTTGCTTATCTCTACGTCTTAATCTGTCTGTCTATTTGTTCTGTGATTTAAGTCTTGAACATGAGCTAGACTTCTCGATATTATTTATATTTTTTAAATTTAGAATTATGTGTCATTCTTCTTCTACTCGACCTAAACTTCGCTTTGGTCTTTGGCCTATCAAATACCCTGCCAGCCATTTAATGGCCTTCGGATCTGCACGGTTTGACAGGCTGGCCCATTGCTCAACAAAACATGTAACCCAATTTTAATTTATTTGAAAAATGAAGTCTGGTAACTAGCTTTGATTAGCTAAATCTCCATTAGCCGTTTAAGTACTCCTACGATAATTATCTTTTAATTTTTTTAATTTCAACTAAAAATATAAAGCGATTTATATCATACCTTGATTAGCTAAATCTCCATTTGCTCTCTTACATTTGATTATGATTGATTTAGTCAGCCTCTTCATTTTTAAAACGGACTCAAAAACATTACCTGGATTTTTAACATGGAAGTATTATACGCATGTAACATATCTCTTGCTTTGATTTGAATTTTGAAGATGCCTATTTGATCAATTAAAGCCTCTATGTCCTCTGGGAAGTGGGTTGTGTCTCCAGTTTTCTGAAAATGAAAATCGTAGTGAGTATCCATCACAAATGTAAATTAAAAGTGTTTTGAAAAACCTTTTCAACTTCGTTCCTCAATGCTGCTGCTGTTTTACCAACAATCTCAATACATTCCCTATCCCATAAGGTGAATGTAGCGTGACCTGAGTCACCCATGACACAAACTGAAACTTTGTATCTGCAAAAGTTGGCAGATTAATGTTTGTAGTTACATATAGCCTAGTTATAGCTAATGGCAAGGGATCCATCTTAAGAAATCATGCAACCTCAAAATCCCCTCGGGAAGAGTTGTGTCACATGTGATGCATCTGAACCTTTCATCTTCTGGCTTGATTTTCTTGTTGCATGTTGGGCAGCTAAGGTAACACCAGTCCTTGTAGTTGTCTAGTGATACAATCTCACCAAGTAGCCAATAGGTTCCATCCTGTGTACATATGTGGGTTACAAAACTTGATTATTTTTTACAAATACACTGCCTTGAATAATTTTTTACCTGCGGTTCCTTTAGCAAATCGGCAATGTTTGTGATAGTAGCCTTTCCTCTAAAAACGTCCTCACTACCTTGACCCACTGAATTTGCAGTGAAGGTAGTCATTGTTGTATTATCTTCATCTGGTTAAAACTGTGCTTTGTAGTCTTCGAACTCTGGGGTAGAACCATTTATTATCAATTTGGAAACATCATAAGATGTACCAACAAACACTTGACCTGTACAAATTGAAATCTTTCATGAACCCCATAAGAAGCTTAAATAAATAACTAAAGCTTATAAAATGCGTCTAATCTTTACCTTGATAGCGTCTAGGTCTTCCCATTTGTAAGATGATGTAGATGGGGTCCTTGTTGTGAGCAGCATAAAAATCAGTGAACTGCTTGCAGTAATTGTTCCACAGTGTGCATCCAATTCGATTTCCGCTACAAAAAAAAGAAGAGATTCATCATAAATGAATAGGAATCAAACTCAATACAATATCATATAAGATTTTGAAGATTAGGAACGTACTTTGGATCTTCTAAAGTTAGTTCAATTAGCTTTTCAGGTTTGTTGTTAACGATCGGTGTTTGTAATGGAGTCTTCCCTACGTACTTACCAATTACATCTGAAAAAAGCTTTGGATTAGTGGCCCAAATATAATAAAATGCGTCTAATCGTTACCATGATAAAAGGCTTTCTTTATAATGATATGTAAATTTACCTATCACCAATTTGTCGTTGACCACCCTTAGACTCTGGAGTGCATCAAATTGGTGAAAGCTGAACACGAAATTAGGAAAAGTTTCTTCATGCAGGTCATACACCGTAGTTTTCTTGTAAAACTCCAGAACGTAGGGATGTTCCGTTGTTTTGTAGTTGTAGTAGTTATCAAGAACTAAGAAGTTCTTGATTCTAAAACACTTGTTTTCCAGCAGTTTGTTTTTGTATAGATGCATGAACGGCCTCTTTACTACAACATGAATACGGTCACCCTGCATGATAGACGAATTGTTGTTATAAAATAAAACCCGCGTTAATACATAGATATTGGAAAAAATATCAGCATTCATATGAGAAATTACATCCTCATCGTGGAAAACAACTTCCATTCGTGCACCTCCTTTGGATAGGGGGATACTTCATAAGCTCTAACCACCCTTACCCTGAGAGCCCATGTTAACTTCGTGTGGTTGACTTCCTTAATCATAGAATACAAAGAACTGTTGTTTGGGTAATGGATTTCTTTGGTTGTTGCCATGGTGGGTTTGTAAGTGTGAACCGAGACATGAGGATCACCCATATTTATAGTGAATTCGAATATTTAGGGTTTGCAAAGAAACTGAGATCATCCACTGTGCAATAAGCCTCAGCCCTTCCAACCACCGCAATAAATGCCATTCAACTCCATTAATGCTCCTGTAATGAATTTGACCACGATTGTCACTTCGGATATAAAGCAAAAACTACGAAATTTTGACCAAACCTACCAAAATCGAATTGCCCACATTTGACCCGGATTCGACCCGGTAGTTTGGGCAGGAAATATGACAGCATATCCACTTCGTTTTGTATATAAGAAGATGGTACAAGGAAAATATAATTATTCTTACAAATACTATGCAGAATTTATTTAAATACAACCTACGGAGTAAAATTATTCTTAGAGATACTTCGTATTTAGTTCATTTGAATTGTGTCTAGCTGCGAGACCGGCATATCCCGGTCAATGGAACATGATACCCAGACATCGGCATCCAAGACGAAGGAGCAGCATCCACAGCCACTTAAAATTCAGATATACCCCCCTGCAACTGGCGAAGTTTCATCTTTCTGGAAAGGTTTCTGTCTCCATATATATAATCTGGTGATTTGGTCTATGTTTATTGATATACAATTTACTAAGCTAGTAGCTTTGTTTTCTTTTCTGCTGGGCAGAG
The DNA here is from genome assembly GCA_945859875.1 of Cuscuta europaea. Classification (NCBI taxonomy): domain Eukaryota; kingdom Viridiplantae; phylum Streptophyta; class Magnoliopsida; order Solanales; family Convolvulaceae; genus Cuscuta; species Cuscuta europaea. The sequence goes on along the minus strand of CAMAPE010000010.1, from coordinate 15,608,830 downwards.
AAGTATGATAGAGAAGCAAAGAAATACTGGGAAATCTTTTACAAACGCCACCAAGATAAAGTACGCTTCTCATGTTAACCAGAAAAGTCTGTCTTTGTGGTACATTACAGCGTGTTCAATTAAAGCTCTACTTGATTCCGGTGAACTTAGTTCGGCAAAAACTGAGTGATTTTTTGCAATTTAATGTGTATATAAAAAGGGTTTGTTCAAATAATTATTAGGTTAGTCTAAGTGAATGCAATAGCATAACCCGTCCCTATATAAAAATCTCTCTTTGAATTGCACTTTCCTTTTACACGGTAGTCCCTAAATAAAGTCCTTTTCCCTACCTATTGGGTAAACAAATTAATACTACGTATGTAGTATAATTTACTCTACAACTCTTAAAAAATAATGACACTATAGGGCATATCATTAAGTAAAAAAAGAACTTAATGATAGGGGACAGGGGAGTATTAGATTATTTGGTAGGATGTTTATCTTAGTGAAAAATTAAAATATGATTTACAAGGAATACTCATCTTTCAAGAACCTCATTTAGGGCTTCTCCAAAATTGAATTCTAAGAGGTTCCCCAAGTGAAAAATAAATAATACAAGTGATATTATGGATTTCAATAGAACTGACTTTCTTGTCATCAAATTATTCAAATAAACTTAGCTAACTAGGAAAGTACAGTAAAGTTTTCAACTTTCATGAACTTAACTAACTAGCAAAGTACAGTAAAGTTTTCATGTATGTATTATTAATTTTCCATTGACCTGATGAGCTACGGAGGGAAGTTAATTTTTTTGTCTTTATAATAAAATTATAATCAGTTTTTCAAGGATAGGCACTACTTGGACAAGGAATGGGGGCACTACTTTTCTGTAAGTCCAAACAGTAATCACAATAAGTATATTATTTTTGTTTTGATCTTACCAGGTTGTTTTTCTCCATCTGATCCTTGTGTAAATGTAGTCTATTACACTCACTATTTCTTAATCTTTGCAGGGTGCTGGAGGGAAAGTAATCCTTGAGGTAGTTTATATAAATAGTGGTCATATTGCAGTTTGTAATGTATCTTAGTTTCCATCAGACTTTAAATCTTCTATCACTTGTTTCCAACAGCAACATGATTTTCGACAGGGGGAAAACTAGTCTTAATTTTGAAATGCTTTTACTTCCAAAGGTCTCTGCTTGACATCAAGTATGAGGCACTACGTATTTCCATCCTATTTCTCAGGATGCTGTTGTAATTGTATTGAGTTATCCTTTTGATGCAATAATGAGTTTATCATTACGATTCAATGGGCAGCATCTGGGAGTCCTTCTAATAAACTGTTTTTGCATGATTTCTTTTGATACTTGATATGACCTTTGTTTTTATTTGAAGTCATGCTTCGTGAAAAAAACCTGAAACTGTGTTTGATGCTTTCTCTGGAATGACAATCAAATAAATGATGTTATTTTATTTTAGTAAACTATACTACCTCCACCCCAAATTAATAGTGACAAAACTTTTCTTTTGTAGATTAAGAAGATATGATAAAAAAACTAAAATACCCTCTCATTTTATCATATCAGTGAAAAAGTGAGTAAAGTTGGAATGACAATGTTGTAGATTTTAAGTAAAAGGAAGGGTAAAGTATGAATGGTATGTAGGATCATTTACCAAACAGAAACGTAACATTTATTTTGGGAAGAAGGGAGTAATTGATAACAATTTTAAAAGCTAAAATGGGCTTCATGCTTTATACTATTCAGTTTGTTGTGTTCATACTTTTATACATAATTATCAATTCATGTTAGCCGACCCCAAAATCTTTTGCGACTGAGGCTTGGATATTGTTGTGGTTGACATTCATTGATCCTTAGTTATGCATTATACTTCCAGGTTGGTTGTGGTGCTGGAAACACCGTCTACCCCTTGCTTGCTACGTATCATGATATATTCGTGCACGCTTGTGACTTTTCACCACGAGCTGTAAACTTGGTCAAGGTGAGCATTTTGTATGGAGAATATAGTTTCAAGTTTTCTCATGTTTTTTATTGTATTTCGGCACTTCAATAAGATATTTAGTTGAATAGATGCGAATGTAATCTGCATAACTAACCTTCATGATTCATTTGCCCGATTGCAAACATCTTATAGGTAATGGGCTGTATTTCGAACACTTAAACCACTTCAAATATGAATCCATCATATTGTGTGCTTATAGCAGTGATGTGCAAGTGATAGATGCTTCAGAGCTGCGGCTCTGTATGTTATGTCATAGGCAAAGATCTCCTCATTTTCATTCTACAATGTGGAGGCTTATGGTTGCCAACTTGAACTAGCCATGCCATTCACACCTCAATGTAGGACTAAGTTCCGACCTCCCAATGCAAACACCAACCCTTCTAAAAGGCTAACTGAATAGTTGATAATTACCTGAAACCTTTCAGAAAATGTAATTGTTAATTGTGTACTCTTGATTTGTAATTGCTATAAGAGGGCATTTGGTTGGCAACTTTTGAATCCTGGAATAAGAACTGTTCATATTGATGCTTTTTGCCTTATAAGTTTAGTCTCACTATCAAGCCCTAAATTTTCCACATTTTTCATTCCCCACTTTATTTCATTCTTCTTTTTCTCTTTTGCTTTATAAGAAAATTTCTTAAATAGGAGAAATAGTCTAAAAACATAGACAAAGTGAACAAAGAGGATCACCATTGTTTTCTTCCTAAAATATGACTCATTCACAACTCCTAATTGGGGAAGTTTTATTCTTTAAACAGGATCAAATAAGTCCTATTTTGTGCATAAAGCATACTTGGTTTTATTTATGCACTTTGTGTATGTTTTAGTCCTATTTGAAGCAATTTCTTCTATTTATTTTATTTCTTCTTCTTTTCCAACTTCTCCTTAATTTTGGGTGAAGCACTGGCATCTATTGTGAGGCATAGAAGACAGATGTAGTGTGGAGTAGTCAAGGAGAGACGTGTGAGGTAGAGAGAGGAGAGGCCTGGAATTTTGGACAAGATTTTCTGATAAATATATTTATTTTTAAATTTTGATTCCAGTGCCATGCCTTTTTGTATCCAAACAACACCACAGCTCCATTACTATTAGTAAAGCCCATTCCAAATCAAATGCTGAGTCCCCTATTCGAACCAAACATCCTCATGCATTCCCTCAGCACTTCATAGATAGTTTTTAGATACCTATTAAAATTTCCCTTTTTTTCCTGAATTAATTACAGGCACGCAAAGATTTTGAAGAGGCCAGAATCAATGCATTTGTTTGTGACTTGACTGCTGATGATCTATGCCAGCATATTGCTCCATCTTCAGTAGATATTGTGACCATGGTATTAGAATAAAGATGCACAAAATGCAACTAGTTTTCCTGTGACGGAATTCTGCTCTAATATTTGTTTGGATGGTTTTATTATTTACAGATATCACTGTTTGTATATTCCCTTTTTCATGAGCTGATAAACATGGGTTTTCCCTCTAACATACACTGACTTGGTAAGCAGATATTTGTTTTATCTGCAGTAACCCCTGAGAAGATGTCACTAGTGTTACAGAACATTAGAAAAGTTCTCAAGGTTATTTATTCAAGCTCATGCGTCTAGTTGCTTTTTGATAGCATGAACACGCTTGTGTGATTTAGTTGAATTTATTTTCTTCATTATGACACTTTTTTGCTTCCCAGCGAGACGGTTTTGTCTTATTTCGTGACTATGCAACTGGAGACCTGGCTCAGGTAATTTAAATTAAGGATCGTGAAGCTCATTACTCGTCATGCTTACGTAGTTTTTGGTACCTGATTACCTCCTTTGTTTGCAAAGTTTGTATTTGTATTATTCGAGCAATCGAAATTGGTGAATAAGGATGACATACTTTTTTCTTGCCATCACTTGCAGCAGCATATTGCATATAAAGTATAAACCCCTTATTTATTACTACCTCTGTCCCGGTGGACTTTGCCAAGTGCAAAGTAGGTGAGAAATAAGAATAGTAAAAACTGTGTGGTTGCGATTTGTGCAGAGGAGAGAGAAATGTGCAGAACCACAAGTTAGTTGCTTTAATAGGAAAGGGTCAAAGTTTTTTGGGACAACCAAAAAATTAAAGTTGGAAAAATCCAAGGGGACGGAGGGAGTAATACACTATGAATTCTATTTATAATCATGATGACCGGCCCATAATTAATGCTATCATGATGACTGGCTATAACTACGATGTGCATTAATAATACTGGTCATTCTGTTTTAAATATTATGCCCACATCCATGTGTTTTGGTGTATAATCCACGTGATGATATAAATATTATTCACGAAGGCAACAAGCCAACAAGGGTTTCTTAGCTTACATACTTGGAGTTTGTATCAAGGTGCACTATGTTAAGTGCAAAGTTATTCTTCCAGTTGATTTATGTGATATTTTAGTTCATCCAAGTCAACATTCGATATTATCAAAGCAAACGTCAAAAATCTAAAGAAGGGGAATGCGATCTTCTTAAAAATATTCCCATGATGCTCCGTAGCTCTTGCAAACTTGGAATATACAAGTCAATCTCTCTCTTGTTAAAATGTAAGTTTGTTTTTTGCAGGAAAGGTTAATCTCAAAGGAGCAGAAGATCAGTGATAACTTCTATGTTCGGGGTGATGGAACTGTAAGTTCATGTTATAGATACTGATTTGTCTTGGAGAGAAAAATGTTGGTTTTATTTTTAAGGTGAATTCAGATCATCTTATATAATATTTATTTACCAGCGGGCGTTCTACTTCTCTGATGAGTTCTTGACAAATCTTTTCAAAGAGAATGGATTTGATACTGACGAACACTTTTTGTGTCTTAAGAAAGTGGAAAATCGCTCAAGGGAAATTGTGATGAACAGGTATCAATTTTAGCACACTTTTTACAATGTTAAATTCATGTTGCCTACTTGCCTTTAAGATTTTTTTGAGTTCCACACTCTGACTCGAGTCAGATCAACTATATGCATATGGTTAGTACAGGCATGCAGGCACATATGTAAGTTATGTGCGCACGACTCTTTCATAGCTTTTATTTTTTTAAACTCCAAATATTAATGCCTTTCAAGAATTAACCTATAGTTATTTATTCTGGTATCTTTTGGAAGCCTCTAGCTGGCAGAATGTTGTGTAACAGAAAAATAAAATCAACGGGGTAAACCGTTGCCCAAATAATCAACGATAAAAAATATCGTTGCCCAGAACCAAAAGGCTAAAACCAATTTTATTCCAAGATAATAAGAATGAACCCTGGCGAGGGGTATAAATATCCTTCTACAAGAAACCCTAATCAAGCCCAAATTAATTAAACCGTAATTAAGCCCATACTAACTCTACTAAATACTCTACTAATAATAGGCCCAAACTAGAAAACATAACATAAACTTTATAATAATAAATAAAACTATAACCCTAGCCCACAACCAGCCCACGAAGGTGGGCCCAAGCCCGTTCCCGCCCCTTGATCTATCTGCTCTCTATCAAGGTTGAAATCCGGAAACCGGCTCACATTTGTCCCCGGGGGCTGTACACTATCCTTCGCAAAGCTGCCTCTTGATCCCTGTAAGCTGCCACCACTGGCAGTCAACGGAGGACCCATGTTTGCCATTAAAACGCTGCTGGAACGTACCCTGAGTAATTGTAATTCGTACAGATTATGCTGCCACTTCCTCCACTTTGGACAGACAGATTATGCTCCACATCGCGAGCTAATTCCATGGCCGTCTCCAGGTTATCTGGCCGTAATAAGCGCAACGAACTTCGTATTTCTTCCTTAAGTCCACATAGACTTTCTTTGTTTTCCACCCTCAGGTTTTACTTGAAACAGCAATGAATGGGGATTGGGGGGAAAAATATGTTATTGTTTGTGGGATAGGAATGGAGTTCACCCTCCCCTAGTGTTATTGGTTTCTTTTTCAACTATTCAATTATTTTTTTGTACCAAGTATAATACTGAAGGTTAAGAATCTCAATATCTAATGGAATCCATACAAACTTTGGCTTTGAATGTTTAATTATGAAGGTTAATAATCTAAAATTTTAGTACCGGATCCTTTTCAATTGTAGCCCTAACATTGGCAAAGTTAGCCAAATGCTTAAGAAAGAATCTTTATAGTACCAATAGTATTATTTTTTGAATTGTAGGTCTATGCACCATTTTTTTCCATCGTTTGCAATGGAGCCAAAGATTCACTATTTTTTGTCTTGGAAAATGATTGAATAAAGCAAAATGACTCACTAATCTGTCTGCGCATCTTTGTTATGAAGGAGCGGTCAATTCATGCAATTTTCGACGCGATTTTCACCATAGGTCATTCAGAAACACTCTCTGTGCTTTAGTACAAGGTAAGGCTGTGTACATACGACTACCCTTACCCCAGTGCCTTTGCGGCACTGGGGTTATGATGATGATGATGATGTGGGTTTATGCACCATGTTGTATGTGGTTTGCCAATGATATCATATTAGTTAATGAGTGTAAAAGAATGTATATATAAAAAATGGAAACATGGAATTATGGTGACAGTAGTATTTGGTATGCAAATCTTGAACCTTTCAAGATAAAAACTATGGAGGCGTTTACTTTGCTGCTAAAGTCACAGTTAGGTTAGTAAGACAAGTGAAGTAAACGCGCAAACTGCTTAAAAAGCCGCTTACTAACCGAAAGAGCTGCTTAAAGTGTCGCTTACTAAACTTAACACCCCCATGTATTAATTAAGCGGCACTTTAAGCTTTTTCACTTTCCGAATTTACCCCTACCCTTACTCCTTGCCCTTACCATATTGTTACCCTCTACCCCACCCCCGCCCTCTATCCCCTAACTCAACCCTATCCCAACCCACCCCGACCCCAGCCTGTTCTTGACCCCACCCCTTTTACCCCCACCCTAACCCTTACCACCCCACCCTGACCCCACCCCCTTTTACCTTTACCCTAACCCTACCCCCCACTTGTACCCCTTACCTCGACCCTACCCTTTTACCCCCTACCACCTGCCCCTACCTCGACCCCGACCCCACCCCACTACCCCTTCTGGCCATACCTTACCCTACCCCGACCCTACCCCTTTACCCCCTACCACCTGCCCCTACCTTTACCCCACCCTGACCCGACCTCGGCCCTACTCCCTACCATCTACCCTAACCCCCACCTCGTACCCTAACCCTACCCTACCCCTAGTCGTTACCACCTTTACCCCTTACCCAACCCTACCCTACCACCTGCCCCTACCTTGACCCCACCCCTACCCTGGACACACCCCATCATCCCTACCCCTACCCCTAACACCCTACCCTAGGGGGTAGGGGGTACAAGGGGGTTAGGGGTATGGGTTGGTGTAGGGTTGAGGTAGGGGGTAGGGTCAGGGTGGGGTTAGGGGTGGTGGGGTAGGGGTATGAGTACGCGTACGAGTTGACTCCCACGTATTATATTATATACTTGTGTTCATGTATGTTTCTATGTCTATATATGTATAAGGCTATTTTGGACATTTTAATGTTAAACGGTGTTTTAAATCCTTTGAAGTAAACATGAGCTTACAACACCGCTTATTTTATGCGCCGCTTATTAACGCGAGTCTTAATAAGCACCGTTTAGTAACCCGTGAAGTAAATGTGTCCTATGTGAAATTGGATGGGGATATGGGATAGAAATATCACCAAGCGTCTGTTTCAAGTATCTTAGAGTTGTCAGGTTCGAGAACACCCGAATTCTCAAATTACCATGTTAAACGATTTGATGAATAGACGGAGTTAGAGTCGTTTTTTCCCATTGGTTGAATAAACCATATTGATTAAGGTTTCATTTTTAGCATTTATTCCCCTCCTCCCATAAATTTCTTCCTGCATTCCACTTGGATAGTCCCGAAATTTGTAGTGTTTCTTTCTAGGGAAAATTCCTGAAATAGGAATAAAAAATTTAAAATTTCAAAACATGACTAGTATGTATTTTCCCTAAACAGGAGTAACTCACTATCCTCTTGAATTTTTATTGCCATATTTTGAGATTATCACACTTAAATATTGCAGTATCAATGCCGCCATAATTGACAGTATTTTTCCAAGCATGAAAATAGTTACTCTTATTTAGGGAATGAAAACACAGTGCTCAACATTGTTTTTACCCTATTTAGGACAATTTCTTTCTTTAAGGAAAGACCTATGTGGTTGATTTTGTCTCCATTCTCTTAGTAAGTTGGCCAACTGCCAATTCAAAGATGGAAAAAAATTATGGAACATCTGAAGTATTTACTTTCAATATGACTAGTTTAAATTTATCATCACTGAGATATGTGGTACTCCACATTTGTAATCCTGTCTTTGAGTTATGTGCTTTCCCATTTCTAGCCCTTCAATCCTCAGGTCATTGTTTGTTTTGGCATTTGTACTAATGTTATGAAATTGTTAATTTCAAACAGAAGCTCTGAAAACGTTGAAGTTTTCAAGGGAAAACATGTAATTTCCTCAATAAGGGTCCTTTGCATCAGTTACTTGCCAAGTTCTCTTTTCTTCTTTCAAACCAGAAACAAAAAATGATTTCTGTTTGTATCATTGACTGATAGGGACCTAGACAACGGATAATAATAAGAATAGTTGAATTATAGGAGTATTAAATAATGTAATAATGTACAAATAAGGGTGTCGGGCCATACAATTCATGAGTTTGGGCTGGCCCTTGAGAATAGACTTACTATAAGAGTGGGAAGTTGGGAAGGAAGGGGGTTAGGCAGAAATTTGAAATAGACTTGGGATTTGGGAGAGGGGATTGCTCCAAGTGTCTAGTGTATTTTCCTTTTCGTTCATCATCTTTCTCTAATATACGCCACATTTACCGTCTATTTGAGGTTCCTATCATTTAGTATCAGAGCCGTCAACCCCGGGAAGCTTTGATCGACATTCACGCGAAAAAAATGGCCGCCTCTGGTTTGCGCACGAACATGGAGAATTGCTCAAACTGCTTGAACAGGGAGAAGCGCTCGAACTGCTTGAACAAGGAGAAGCGTGCGAAGAGCAATGAAAAGGTTGAAAGTGATTGGGCGAAGGTCATCACCAACAACTTTTCTCAGTTCGCGTCAAAGTGCGACGTGATCAATGGGAGAATCTTCCAGCTCGCAGACTGAGTTGTGAACAGCTCGTCACAGTTCGCAGAATCTGATGTTAGCAGATTATCTGAGTTTGCAGGTTTTGTTGCAAGCCGGTTCTCACAGTCCACAAGTTCCATTGCTTCTCACAGATGGCGACAATGAATGCCAGGAACAACCAACAGTCATAGTTGTCATGGCGCATGGCAATCGCCATGGCTCGAAGGCATTTTTTCATGGCGCATGGTGATGGCGCATATACAAATGGCGCATATGACGCATATGGCGCTATGGAGACGACCACTTTTTCATGGCGATGGTGCTATTGGTGTGCGCCATATCTCGCCATTGACTATTATGCCTACAGTTGCCGCTAGACCTGAAGCTGGTGCAACTGCTCGTTTTCTCAAGTACGAGTCTGTCAAGTCAGACTTGTGAACCAATATGTTCAAGCTTCTTCAGGTATGTGATACTGCTTGTGTGGGAAAGTCCACAATGTCTTCTCGGCTCGTACAGAAGATGAACTGGCCAAATGTTTTAAAGTCTGAAATGGTGTACTGTCATTCATTAAACATTACTCCCTCCGTCCCTAAATTTACTTCCAACTTTCCCTTTTCGTCCGTCCCAAAAAGAACTTCACTTTCCCTTTTTGGCAAAGAATTTGTGGTTCACAACATTTCTCTCTCCTCTGCACAACTCTCCACCACACAATTCCCACTTTCTTAATCACCGTGCCACTTTAATTTGGAAGAACATTTAGGGACGGAGGGAGTACTTTGGAAGGACTGAACAAGTTTGATAATTTCAGATGTGAGGGTGTTAATTCTATCATGGATAATCAAAATGGGTAGGGTGTAGGATTTACTGGGAATTATAAATTGATAATGAATATTTTGGACTAAAGTGGACGTCGCCGACTTGCCGTGTATCGGATGATTGTCAATGACCTTATTCATGATTATCCAGTAACCAACTCCAAACTGAGTGTGATTTCTAGGGAAACACTTGAAACTGTAGGGACTACAATACTTTATGATGACTAACTTCCTTATCAGTTCAAGAGTGCAGAGTGGCCTATGCATGTGAGATGTTGGAATGGTGTACATTATGGGGTTTATGTGTTCGAAGCACACTTGGCTTTCATATTATGGAACCATTGCTATAATGCTCCTGGTGAAGAGAACACAATATTCCAGAGGTGTAGCTACTGGTTGCTTGAAGAGGAGCAGTCAGACATTGTTCAAGCGCACTACAGGGAAGTAAAGGTTAGCAGGAGAAACTATAGTCATACTCGAGAACCTCAGTTAGTTATTTCCTCTTTTCCAGATGGTGAAGAAGAAGTGAACTGCTCTGATGTGGGCATTACACTTGGTAATCTCATTCCCCAATAATATGATTACCAAACAAAATCACATGCTACAGATACGGCTAGCCTTAACAGTACTCAAGCCTCAGATTATGAAGAAGCTAAAACAGCAGTGCACAATCAACTATCAACTTCTGGGATGCACTCTTTTACTGAGTTTCAAGAAATTATGAACCCCAATGGTGAAGATGAACTTTCTGCTCCTTATTATCCAGTCTATATCTCAAATGCTCATCAAGGCCATTTTCCAGCTGTTTCTGAAAAAAATACTGCAACTTATAGATATGTACTGCCACTTTCCACATCTCAGTCTGTTGCAATAAGCAAGATGAATGGGCAAGTGAGTGCTATGATTGGTTTCACAAAGGCCCTAAAAGAATGGGGGGCACCTAATGGTGAATCACGCAAACTATCAAAGTGGTTTGTGGATCCGAAGGCTGAACTGAACCCAGGAAATGAGTTCACTAGCAAGTTTTATACATAGGAAAACTATGGTGAGCAATGTTCAAACCCACAGTTTCAGAGATGAAAGTATGATACCTTGAAGTGGTATAACGGTGTCAATAAGGGGTATGGGCTGCAAGTTCTTGAAAAAGTATCTGAAAGGTGCTTTATCATTGAATACGTTGGAGAGGTGATGGATGTGCATGCCTATGAGGCATGACAAAAGGAATATGCAGCGAAGGGCCACAAGCATTTTTACTTTATGACACTCCAAGTAAGGGACATCAAGAAGGGTGAAGAGTTAACATTGGATCACAACTTTGTTCTTGTTCTTGGTGCTGCTTCAAAAACAGGTGTATTTGTTACACCTCAGTGTCAGGGTTATCTAGGTGATGATTTCAAATGGGCTCAGGAAAGCAAAGAAGAATTTGTCACTATGGAGTACTTGAAGGCTGCTGAAGTGAATGGAAGGTCAATAGATACAACTTCTGTTGCAGAAGCAACAACTGTGATTTTGAAAGTTCAAGTACTGAAGCTAAAGGTTCAGAAAATAGTGATGTACTGGAAAGGGAGTGGCACCAAGATGAAGCTGATTTTGCGGGCGGTTTCCTATCACCCACCTTGAGGACAAAATGGTTGTTCAAAGGGGAAATATGATAGGGACCTGGACAACCAATAATAATAAGAATAGTTGAATTATATTCAATAATTTAATAATGTACAAATAAGGGTTTCGGGCCATATAATTCATGAGTTTGGGCCGGCCCTTAAGAATAGACTTACTATAAGAGTGAGAAGTTGGGAAGAGGGGGTTAGGCAAAAATTGGAATTAGACTTGGGATTTGGGAGAGGGGACTGCTCTAAGTGTCTAGTGTATTTTCCTTTTTGTTCATCTTCTTTCTCTAATATACGCCACATTTACCATCTGAATTTGAGGTTCCTATCATTCACACTACTTAAGCCATTGCTGGTTAGTGTGTTTGACCAAATCTTCATTGACTGATTATTGAAGGGTATGTTTGTGTTGCTTTTAACTTTGCCCATTGTTTTGCCAAAAGAGCACCCTCCCTTAGTCCTTATGGCATAGAATCATTGAACTTTCTGGTCTAGCTCCATATTTTCCTCGAGTTATGGCATAGCTGCATAACTTAAGGTGCAACTTGAAACGTCAATGTGAATTTGTGAGGATATTGAAGATAGGATAAAATGCTCCCTATCTGACAGTATACAAAGTAATACTCCCCCGTCCCAATTTGTTTTTGCGAAGTCAACATTTTTTGGTCAACCAAGAATAAAAGTCAATCCTCCCTATGCATAATTAAATTAATTTTTAATAATTAAAATTTACATATTCATAAACTACATTAAAATCTCTTCAAAGCTGTAAACTTCAAATTAGAATATAATTAAAAATTGACATCCTAATTAAGTGAACAAAACGAAACTGTTTGACCAAAAAAAGTCAAAATTGCAAATCAATTTGGGACAGAGGTAGTAATTTTATTAAGCCGCTTGGGAGAAAGCGCTCTTTGTATAAGCATACATAGCCTATAGGCTTCTTTCCTTGCTACACTCATTCCATAGTGTATTAGTATGGCAAGCTCGTATAAGCCTTTGAGCTGTTTGTAGATCTTTTGAAGTCAGCACTCAGCTCCAAATCTTTTCATGCGATTTCTAACGGGGTCTGATGTTTTCAACTGTTGTGTCAGACGTTGGGTTCAAGCTGTATTCCATTTAGGTTGTGGTAAATCTGATTTGAAAACTGAGGGCAACGTAAAAGAGCTTGGTATGGAATGTCCAGAACCTGCAATACCAATAAAAGCTGAGGGCAATGCAAATGAATTTGACATTGATATTTCTGAAGGAATTGCTTTTGAAATGTTTGGTATTTCATCTTCAAGTGAAGAGGTATGCAACTCATAATCTAATTCTTGTTCCTTTGTGCAACTATTGTCCTTGTGGCATATTGCTGCCCACGTGACTTGTAAAATGTTGAAATATAAACTAGAATAATATTGAAAAGTGGAGGAAAGATTTTATGTGTTTTTCATTAGAGGGTTAAGGCCCTATATATATTACAAAGATGGAATATTCCTATATAAGATGCTATACAATAATAATGTCTAGAGTATATTCCTAAAGCATATTCTAGAGCATATTCCTAAAGCATATTCCTAGATACAATAATACTTTCACACTCCCCCTCAAGTTGGAGCATAGATATTTATCATGCCCAACTTGTTACATAAGTAATCAACTCGAATCCCATTTAGAGCTTTAGTGAATAAATCTCCAAGTTGTTCTCCAGTCTTCACATACCCGGTAGAGATTAATCCTTTTTGTATCTTCTCTCGACTAAAATGGCAATCTACCTCAATATGCTTTGTTCTCTTGTGAAATACGGGGTTGTTTGCTATGTGTATAGCAGCTTGGTTATCGCACCACAACTGAGAAGGCATTGGTGTCTTCAATCATGCGGATTGTGCCATAGCTCGATATTCTGATTCAGCACTAGAACGAGAAACCACATTCTGTTTCTTACTCTTCCAGGATACAAGATTACCACCAACAAAGACACAATAGCCTGATGTAGATCTTCGATCATCTTTAGAACCGGCCCAATCAGCATCTGCAAAGCATTCTATTCTCATGTGATCATGGTTTTGATAAACAATACCTCGTCCTGGTGCTCCCTTTAAGTAGCATAATATGTGTTCTACAGCAGCCCAATGATCAATGGTCGGAGATGACATGTATTGACTCACTACACTCACAGAGTAAGCAGTATCTGGACGAGTGACTGCGAGATAATTAAGCTTTCCAACCAATCGTCTATATCTTTCTGGGTCTTCAAATGGCATGCCTTCTTGAGTGAGTTGCACATTGGGAACCATGGGAGTATTGCTCGGCTTTGATCCCAACTTCCCTGTTTCAGCGAGCAAATCAAGTACATATTTTCGTTGAGATAGAAATATGCATTTCTTACTCTGTGTTACCTCAATACCCAAGAAGTATTTCAATGAGCCTAGATCTTTTTTTGGAACTGGCTATGAAGATAATTTTTAAGGGCCAAAATACCTGCATTATCACGGCCTGTAATCACAATATCATCGACATACACCACAAACAATGTGATACCTGCTTTTGTTCGTCTGTAAAAGAGTGAGTGATCTGATTTGCCTTTGATCATTCCAAACTGTTCAATTGACCGACTGAACTTCTCAAACCATGCACGAGGACTCTGTTTTAGACCATAAAGAGATTTTCGAAGTCGACAAACTTTACCATACTCCCCCTGAGCAACAAACCCCGGATGTTGCTCGATGTAAACTTCTTCCTGAAGGTCACTATGCAAGAATGCATTTTTAATGTCCAACTGATGTAAGTGCCAATCATGAGTTGCAGCGAGTGAAATAAGTAACCTGACAGATGTTAATTTAGCAACAGGAGAAAAAGTGTCAGAATAATCAACACCATAGGTTTGAGCATAACCCTTCGCAACTAATCGGGCTTTCAACCGAGCAACAGATCCGTCTGGATTAACCTTAACAGCAAAGACCCACTTACATCCAATAGACTTCTTCCCTGTAGGCAAGTCTACCAAATCCCAAGTACCATTAAGATCCAAAGCATTCATTTCCTCTACCATGGCATGACGCCATTCAGGATGAGACAAAGCTTCTTTAACAGATTTAGGAACAGAAATAGAATCGATGGAAGCAATAAAAGAACATGAGGCAGAGGATAACTGACTATACGACACAAATGAAGAAATGGGGTGAGTACAAGACCGTGTACCTTTACATAGTGCTATCGGAAGGTCAAGATCTGATGTAGAGACAAGATCTGAAGATGCATGTACTGGTTCAGGACATGAGCTCAAGGACGGACCAATATCGGGATAAGTAATCAAAGGAGTCACAGGTGGAGGGTGATCTGGTGCTCTGTTTCGACGGGTGTAAACCAAGTGTACTGGCGGTCTGGGGTCGGGAACAGTAACATGTGGAATAACTACATAAGGTGTAGATTCCGGTATAGTGACAGAGTAAATGAGTATTTCATCATTGTCATCATGAATATCTGTCTTGGATGATGAAAAAGGTGTATTTTCATGAAATGATGCATCAATAGAAACAAGATATCGACCTGTGCTTGGACAAAAACATCTATACCCCTTCTGAACTCGAGAATAACCCAAGAAAATACATTTTAATGATTTGGGGTCTAACTTTGTAAGATGAGGATTAACGTCTCTAACAAAGCAAGTACAACCAAATGTTTTAGGTGGGATAGGAAAAAGTTCTTTATTTGGAAACAGGCAGTGATAAGGAGCTTTACCATTTAAAACAGAAGACGGCATACGGTTTATCAAAAAACATGCGGTAGACACATCATCCGCCCAAAACTTTTTAGGCACATTCATTTGGAATAGAAGAACCCTTGCAGTTTCTAACAGATGTCGATTCTTTCTTTCAGCGACTCCATTTTGAGGAGGTGTGTCTACGCATGAAGTTTGATGAATAATGCCATTTTGAAGCATAAAAGATTTAAATGGAGCCGAGAGATATTCTTGGGCATTGTCTCCCCTCAACACACGAACAGGAACATTAAATTGAGTTTTAATTTCAGCACAAAATGCAGAAAAATGAGTAAATAACTCTGATCGACGTTTCATAAAGTATAACCATGTCATACGAGAATAATCGTCAACAAATGTAACAAAATATTTGAAGCCAGATTTGGACACAACAGGACATGCCCCCCAAACATCAGTATGAACAAGATCAAACGGAGCGTTTGCTCGTTTATTAAGTCGAGGACTTAAACTAGTACGATGATGTTTTGCAAATTCACACGACTCACATTGTATAGATGACACCTTATTCAACTGAGGATATATTTGCTTCATTAGTGGGAGAGATGGATGTCCTAATCGGTAATGAGCTTCTAATAGATTTGCAACCCCAAGACAAGAGATACCTTTTGTGATTGATGTATCCAAAATATAAAGGGCAGTCGACTCATGTCCCTTACCAATAGTCTGCTTTGTCAACAGATCCTGAAACACACAATATCCAGGAAAAAATGTTACAGAACAATTAAGAGTTCATGTGATTTTACTAATGGAAAGCAGATTAAATGCAAAATTAGGAAGACTCAAAACATGTGATAATGGTAACGTAGAAGTTGGGACAACAGTACCAGATCCAAGAACAGGTGAGGTAGATCCATCAGCTAAAGTGACACTAGAATTAGGTAAATACGAATGAAATGATGAGAATAGACTAGGATTACCAGTCATAAGATCTGTGACACCTGAGTCAATGACCCATTTCGAGGATGAGGAAACAAGACATGTGCTTGAAATACCTGAATTAGCGACTACCGAGATAGGGGCAGATGAATGCTTCAAAAATTCTTAGTAGGAAATAAATTTGGCATACTCGTCTGAAGAAACAACAATTGATCCATCAGATGAACTGGTAGCGGAAGCAACATGACCAAACTGATTTCCTTGATTCTTGAATACCAATTTCCTACATTCTTTGATCAAGTGCCCGGACTTCTTGCAGTAATTGCATATTACTCCTCTGTTAAGTTGACCTGCACACGACATTTTTTTTTCTTTTTTTTTAATTTTTTTTTAAGTAAAGCAAAGAATAAAAGAAAGGAAGTTCAATAGAATTGGACTTCTGTATTCTCCTTGTTGACCGCTAGTAAACAGACTCAAAAAAGTGTGAGACAAAACTTGTTATCAGATTTGAATCCACGTGTGCTTACTGATGGGATGTTGTAGGAGTGCAAGCATAGGTATCCACAACCATGATGCCTAATAGGCTTGTCCTCTCGGTTGTCTTCTGCACGCTCGTTCCCTGGCCGTAGGCGAGCCGGAATGCGGTTTTCGATCGAAAATCTGGGCCGCGAATATACGTCACGCGCCGGCGCGTGAGTTGAGGTCGCCGGACTTGTGGTGGCGCGTGTAGCACACTCGCAGTGTAGTTGGACGTCGGATTATGGCTGTGGGGTCGTCAGAGGTAGGCGCACCTCCTGGGTATGGCTTTGATGCAGTCTGGTCTGAAGAGAATATGGGGCTGTAAAGACTAACTGAGTTTCTGAAAAATTAGCAGCTAATTGAGTTTCTGAAAAATTAGCAGCTAATTGATTTTCTGGAAATTAGCAGCTAATTGATTTTCTGATTTTTTTTTACCGCTCTGATACCATGTTGAAATATAAACTAGAATTATATTGAAAAGTGAAGGAAAGATTTTCTGTGTTTTTCATTAGAGGGTTAAGGGCCTATATATATATTACAAAGATGGAATATTCCTATATAAGATGCTATACAATAATAATGTCTAGAGTATTTTCCTAAAGCATATTCTAGAGCATATTCCTAAAGCATATTCCTAGATACAACAATACTTTCACATAAAACAATAATTAAACCACTGATTTTGGATGCGTGTATAGATATTTAAACTTACATAAAGATATGTTCATGATATCTGTACTTTGTCTATTCCCTTTGCCCAAAGTAGTTGTCTTACAAGAATTAAAAGATACTTTTCCTTGACATTCAAGGAATTTATAACAAGACTTAAATGAGTACATGCATGCCATTTTACTCTCGGGTGGATCAAGTGTTTTAGCCTTGAGTTGTCAGGGGGCAAAAACCCTTGAGTGGTTGAGCGCTTGATTGGTAAGAGTAAAGTGGCTGAAATCATGGCTCAAATGGTTTCATTCTACCAATTCAGTCAAATAAGTTCCAACAACCTTACTTTTTTCACTATTAACCAATTCAGTGCCTGCAATTTTACAATAAAGTGATAAGCCAATAAAAACAATTTTACAATTTTACCATGCATGCATAAACAATATGTACTGGCATTAAGACTAAAACTGCATAGATGTTTTCCAAGTAAACAGTATATGATTTGATCTTCCAGTTAATTTGATTTTCTAACTCTCCTTTTGTAATATTTAGGTTGTTGAACTTAACATTAATGAGTTACACTTCAAGATAAATGTGGTTTCTAGAGAGTACCAGCATACATGTAAATCAACTGGCTTGATGCTATGGGAATCGGCCCGGTTTATGGCTTCTGTGCTTTCTGAAAATCCGAGGATAGTTTCGGGGAAAAGGGTTCTCGAATTGGGATGCGGATGTGCAGGGATCTGCTCTATGGTGGCTGCTTCAAAATCTGCTCAACTTGTGGTTGCCACTGATGGAGACTCAAAAGCTCTTGACTTGTTGAACCAGAATATCAACTTGAATCTCAAACCCTCACTTTTTGCAAAACTGATCACAATGAAGCTCGAATGGGGGAACAAAGATGATATTGACTCCATCCGAAGAATGAACGACAAGGGCTTTGACATAATATTAGGCACTGATGTTGCGTATGTTCTGGAAGCGATATTACCATTGTTTGAAACTGCAAGGGAGCTGATTTGTCATAGAAGAGTAGATGATGGTGGTGGTGGTGCTATTAAAGATGAGGAGCCAGCGGGTTTGATTCTCTGCCATGTTCCGCGCCGAGTTGATGAACTGTCCATACTTTCAGCAGCATCTCGATACGGTTTCAAGTTGGTGGACAGGTGGCCTCACACAGAAACCACAGTCATTACATCTCCAGACATTATCAACAAGTGGTTCTCTCATGGGCATTGTGCAAACTCCCTTCCAACCACAAACTTGAGCATTTTGTATTTCTATAGTAGAGTATAATTTCAAAGATATTTTAACAATAAAAGGAAAAGAATGTAGGATGTTGTTCTTATTCTTGTTTTTGAATTTTGCCATGATTGAGTTTGATTTTTCTTTTTTACATTCAATTTCCTTATACTAGGATCATTTTTGTTAATAACTTGGGAATTCAAATGACCTATGAGTGAAGTAAAGCTATTAGGTTACTATACAACTTATGATTAACCGGCCAGTAGGGGAGCAAAAACTATGAGGTCAGAGCTTGAAACATATATGCTACAAGGGTCAAACCTTAAAATTTCAATGTAAATTCTTATTGTGTGTGTATATGAATGACATTCATATGATCATATCAGGCTGGTGTGACGGGAATCCACAACTCAATTTAAGCCAAGGGTGAAGTTTGTGATCCATTTTTTTGATTTTTTTTTTGTATAAACTTTTAGTTTCAATCATTAAGTCATAAAAAATTTAAAATTTCCAAGCCTAAATCTGCTTTTTAAGATAAATTAATTTTAACCCTTAGGTGAGTGTAGGGATGGACTCGGGCGGGGCCAACCGGCCCGGAACCGGATCGGCCTGCTACTGTGCGGGCCCGGACCGGCCCGGTGAACTGGTTGGTGCCCGGTTCGGGCCACCCGGCCCGGTCATCTAGCGGTTCGGTCCCGAGCCTGCATTTTAGTGAACCGGCCTTGCCGGGCCCGGTCCGGACCGCAACGGTCACATTTTAATTTCTTTTTTAAATACTTAAATGCTCCATAGCCGTTGGGAGAGCTCCCAAACGGCTCTATAGCCGTTGGGAGAGCTCCCAAACGGCTCTATAGCCGTTGGGAGCATAGGAGGGGGGGGGGGTCTGGGGGGTTAGGGGGGTGGGGTGAGGGTGAGGGTGGGGTATACAAAAAAACCTATTTATACTCATATTTTCTATACATTTCTCATATTAGTTAATTGCTACATTTCTCATTAAAGTAAAAAAAAGTAGTTAATTTTTACATTTCTCATATTAGTTAATTGCTACATTGCTCATTAAAGTAAAAAAAAGGTAGTTAATTTTTACATTTCTCATATTAGTTAATTGCTACATTTTTACGTTTCTCATATTAGTTAATTGCTACATTGCTCATTAAAGTAAAAAAAAGTAGTTAATTTTTACATTTCTCATATTAGTTAATTGCTACATTTTTACATTTCTCATATTAGTTAATTGCTAATATTTGTTCAATTTTAAAGATGGAGCGTGGTAGACATTCTGTAGATGTGGGTAATCTCCAACGCAACCGCAAGAGGGAGATTGCATCGACTCGATCTACTTCACGCAAAGGCAAAGGTAAAGCGCGGGTCGAGTCTTCTTTTCAAAGTCGAGATGATTTTGAAACGGATTACCAACGGCGAGATGATATGATGATGTCCGACGAGCAACTACAACACCTATTGTCCCAAAATGATCCACGCTTTGCACAAGAACAACAATTCCCGACAACCATCGATGAAGAGGAGCTCGAGGATGACGATGCGGAGGAGGACGCGGGGGGCGACGAGACTCACGGCACCCCGGATGATGAGCAAGAGTTGGAGGACGAGGGCCGTTCAATGACTACAACCCAAATTGGTAAGAAATCTAAATCTCCTATTATTGAAAACAATTATACAAAAAGGAAAGACGAAAATACCGAAAAATGGTACGCAAGTTGCAATCATTGCAAGAAAGAGTTTAGCTTGGGAACTTCTGGCGGATACGGGAGTCTCAAAAGGCATCTTCAGTCCGCCCACTTTGTGGAGTATGCGAAAATAGACAAAGGCAAGGGGAAGCAAACACAAATATCGAGGTTTGCAAATTCTCAACCCTTTGGTAATTTTTCCTATGATGATAAAAAACATTTGACTGGTATGTCTCATTTAATTGTTGAAGAAAATTTACCCTATATTTTTTCCGAAAGTCTTGCTTTAAGAGATTATGCTCAAGGTACTTTAAATCCTCAATTTAGAAATTATAGTCGCAAAACGATTAAAAAAGAAGTTATAAGACAATATAACTTGGAAAAAGAAAAATTACAAACATTTTTCGCAAACTTTGATGGACGTGTTAGTATTTGTAGCGATTATGGGAGGATACTTATCATCATTTATATTATTTGGGTCTTACTGCACATTATATTGATGATGATCGGAATATGCATAAACGTGTTCTTGCTTTTCGTGAATTCAATGATCATCACACTGCTGATAATATTTATATTCTCATTGAACGTATTTTAATTGAGTATAATTTGATTGATAAGGTGCTTGCTCTAGGTTTTCATAATGCTAGTAATAATATTGCTGCTATACCTAGATTACGTGAATTGTGTGAATTGTGTTTGCATGTCATATTCTAAATTTATGTGTACAAGATGGCTTAGCGGCATTAGGAAATGCTTTGGAGGTAGTGAAGGGGGGGATTAAATTGATTTGGGCTAGCACTCCACTAAAAATGCAATGACGACAATATTTGAAGGATAGACGTGTCAGTTATTGTGCTTTTCCTAAAGATTTGTCTATTCGTTGGAATAGTACTTATAATTTAATTCAAGTACTTATTAGATATAAAGATCATTTTCCAGCTTTTTTAATACAAACTTGTAACTATATTATAAACCCGGCTGACATCGACACTTGTGAAAAAATTGTTAATGTTTTGGCATATTTTAATAACGCAACTCAAACTTTTAGTCATGTTTATAAACCTACCGCAAACGATTTTTTGTTGAAACTGTTAATCTCGCCGGCGCTTTTTGTGAATTTTCCGAAGCCACTTACGTTAGTTATTTTTGTGATTTCATGAAACAAAAGTTTTTAAAATATTATTCACATATTCCGCATATATATGGTATTGCATTTGTTCTTGATCCTCGTTATAAACTTGCTTACTTGACAAATTGTATAGATTACTATTATTCTTCTTTTTTTCCAACTCAAGAGTTCGATGATAATCCCATCGACCCTAAACAAGAATTCAACGATGTTAGTAATTTATTTCATCAATTGTATAATGAATTTCATGCACAATATGGTAATGCACCTCCTCCCATGCAACGAACATCTTCTTCATCTAAAGGAAAATCACTTTAAAATCCGCTTTTGGTTCTCTTTTGAAAAAAAGTAGAGCAACTCCTGCTACTGAACAAAGCTCAGGTAACGAGCTTTCTTTGTATCTAACACTGAATGTTGATTATGAAGTTGGTGATGACTTTGACGTTCTTAAGTGGTGGAAGGAAAATGAAAGAACGTTCCTGATTTTATCAAAGATGGCTAAGCAAATGCTAGCAATGCCGATATCAACCGTTGCCGTGGAACAAGAATTTAGTGCGGCCGGCAACGTCCTAACCGATTATAGAACGAGGTTGAGCCCGAACTCTCTTGAGACACTAGTTTGCTTTCACGATTGGTTGAAGGCCCAACGAAGAACTCAAGAAATTACCATCGCTCTCACCCGCCACTTTATGGAGGAAACAACCGAAGGCGGAGATTCCGATTGATTTTTTATTACAAAATGTATTACATTGTTTAAATTCATCCTAATTCTCAATTGTACTTCTTATTTGAAATAAATATACTTGAATTAGAATATAATATATTGTAATTGTAATAAGAATTATTCTAATAATATAATATATAATAATAATAAAAAAAATTAAAAGGCCCGACCCGTGAACCGGGCGGGTGACCCGAACCGAACCGGACCTGGGGTTATCCGGGCCGGTTCCGGGCCTGCCTTCCGTGAACTGAGGCCCGGCCGGTTCAAGGCCCGAACCGGGCCCGGCCCGAACCGAGTCCACCACTAGATGAATGTTAGAGGTGAAAAAATCAGTTTGAGGGTCTTCCTTTGAACAAAATTAAGATTTAACGATTGAAACTAATAGTAAAAAAAAAAGGATTTTAAACTACATTTTTGGCCTAAAATGTTGGCTCCGCCGGAATCCCATTATGCCCTCCAGTTCTAGTCTTACTTTCAATTCCAATTCACTTTCATTATATGTAAACATATAGTCTAGAAGAGGGCGGATCTAGTACAAAGTGGTTTTACTTTGCAAAAATTTGAACGATACATCTTACACTATTTGTATTGCATATAGATGTTCAAAGTGTTACATATCATTTTGTGAGGAAATAAACAGTTGCATTACTTGCATATTACAAGCAAAATATGGTGGGGCAAGATTACCAAATGGTTTCACCAAAAAATGCTTTTGTTCAAAGTGTTACTTACAAAAAAGTTTGGTTTCATTACCAAATGTCTCGGTACGTTTTCAGACATTAGATCTTTCAAATAGTAAGGCAAGATTAGTTTGTATTTTGTAAATTAGGAGCACTTTATATTTGATCCTTTATTTAGTCTATAATGATCTAAAAGACAGAGCTCAATTATTCACTCCTAGATCGATCTCCATTCAACACGTACTAATATATATATACGTATATACACAATATATATTCCTCATCTATTTGATAGTTTTATTGTACCTGCCCTTTTGAAAACATCAAATAAGTTTAAAATGATTTGGGCACTTTGCTTTTTCCTTTGATATATTTGAAAGTTTTAAATTATTTAAGTTGAATGGACAAATATTGTAATTAGTGCGGCTAAGGTTCCGGTCATTGCGGTTAGAGTTTAAGCGACTCCAGCTAGTAATTGCTTCTTGCTAGTCACTATAACTCCACACTCAATAATCGGCGACTCCGGCTAAGGTAATATTTTAGGAAATGCAAAGGTAACTAGTAATATTGAGGCCACTTTTTCTTTTTTAAAATCAAATTTTACCATTCCAGTTTTGGTTATTCGCACTTTTTACCGCTCCAACTAACAATAATCCCATTGACTTTATATACCGTTAAATCTAAAGAGAGATTTTTAAAATATACTACACCCTTTCATTATTAGTTGTAACATTAGTGAATTTTACACTATTCACATGTTCTACTTTGACCACATTTTATGTATTAATGTATTGTAAATGAAACTTTTGAAAAACATTGTAATTTTCTCTCATTTTAAATTTTTAAAATCTGATTGTTTAACTTTTTTACGAATAAAGAATGAAATATATTAATGATCAAACTTGTGCATTAACAAACATGAAAATTGAAACGTTGTAACTAAAAAAGAATAGAGAAAGTATGCTTTTATAAGTCAACATTATCAATCATCATGATTATAAACCATATTTATTTCTTGATATTTCTACTTTGCTACATGAATTACAATTTACGAATAAGACTTTATATTCACGATGAAAAAATGTCTAGAATTCGGGAGATTAACAATTTTAGTCTTATAACTTTTGAGTATTACTAACCTGTAACTTTACTATCTTGTATAAATTTGATCCAGTGGCTAATAAATATTTGTCATTTAAGGATTTTTCCATTGGAAAAGAACACTTTCCGGGCAAAAATCGACATCAACGGCATCTTTTGCGGTATATTTTTTGCCGGAAAATGTACTTGGGGAAAAAAGTCCTTAAATTGTAAAAACTTATTATTTACGACACCAAATTTACAAGTGATTAAAGTTGTAGTAATATTAATTGGAAAACCTGAAAGTTACGAGATTAAAATTGTAAATTTGACCTACAATTTTAATAGCACGTAATTTAAAGAATGTAACCATCTTTGATGATGTACCCCATGGATACTAGACATGAATCTTCCTCCTCAACGACTCTCATTAATATTCATTCCACGAGTAGCTAAGTAAAAGATAATGACCAACAACTATCTACTCAATAATGATCAACAACTATTGTAGACAACAATTGTGTTTTACTTTTAAAAGTAGATATAGTAGATAATTTCCTTACATTTGAGAGATATGAAATATTATTTAACAAATATTAACGTGAGCGAAAAACAGTTAGTGGCCAAAACTCAGAGGCAACTGATTTTTGAAAATGCAAGAATAATTATGACATATTGTCAAGGGTAATAATAATCTTCCTATAAAATAATTATAGAAATTGCTCTAGATAGGAGCAAAAACATTTTGAAATTCCAAAATAGGAGTATCATGTTTTTTATTTTCTAAATAGGAGCAATCTGCCAAGTTTGGAAAAAAATGTCATGTTTTAAAGTCTAGTAATGCCAAATTTGGCAGAAATTTACTCATATTCAAGGAATAAAAAACATGATACTTCTATTTTGGAATTTCAAAATTTTTTTACTCCTATTTAGGGAATTCTGTCAAATAATTATTGTGCTATTTACGATTATATTTTTTAGTCATACTATGATTGTTTTTTTTGTACATGTATGTTTACAACTTAATAATTTTTGGTTATATATGCTTAAAATTACGAGGCACAAATAAAAAAACCTTATTCATTTGATTTGTACTCTAATCATGAAATCATCATACAAAGAAGAATCATAAATTAAACTCAATATAGACCTTGATATATATTTTATAAAAATTAGAGCAAAAATTAAAAAATTATACTCCCTCCGTCCCTAATCTTTCTCCCTTTTCGGCTGGGCACATTTATTAAGATAGTGGGATTTGTGTGGTGGAGAGTTGTGCAGAGGAGAGAGAAATGTGTAAGAATGTGTAAGAATGATTGTGAACCACAAATTTTTTGCTAAAAGAGGGAAGAGGAGATAATTTTGGGACGGACGAAAAAGAAAAGTTTGAAGATAATTTAGGGACGGAGGGAGTAACAATTTAACGAAAAATGGTTTTTTATAGCTTGGCCCCCCACCAACTATGGCTGCTCCTTCCTTTACTTTGGCGTTCAGTACTTTGAAGTAAGAAAATGGCACGTGGCATTTTTATTGAAAATGAGTGAGTTGAGGACAACTAGACACGTATGGCCGGATTCATTAAAGATAAAATTATCTTTTGATGAATTATGTATTTTCTTATAGACACGTTGGAATGTTCCCGATTTGACCTACACACATATTAAGAAAATAAATTTACTTAATTTTACAGTTTTGACACTATTTTGACACTGTTTGCACTGTTTGACCCTATTTTGATGTATGATAACTTTCAATTTAGAGAAATGGAATTTTCCAACGGGACATCCAAAAAAGGAAAACGGGAACATTCCAACGGGACGGAGGGAGTATAAGTAGACTTTTAGTAGAGTATAATTATGTGTTTAATATTTATTCCTATGAAAATTAAATTACATCAATAACCATATATTTTCTTAAACGAGAAAATATGACACTCCGTAATTTTTTATATCAAAACGAGGAGTGTTATCCAATATTAGACAAAATGAGAATCATGAAGTATTGTCGTCTAACAATACTCCATGATTTTCCATCTTTCCTTTATTTAATTAAGTGTTAGCTTTTAAAATTAATACGCCATTTAGCTGATACTATTTTGCAGAAAAATAAACTAATTATAGCACAAATATTACGTACGGGTCTAGACTTGTGAATTTCGGGTTAACTCCGACTCATTTATAGACCTTGGCCCACATAATGGCGAGCAATGTTCTTTGGAAACCTATTTTTAGAATGATTGTAGTAACTATCTCTGTAGCACATATCGAAAACATTTTCTTATCAGGTACTCTAGAATATCGTACGTTTCCGAGACATATCTATAATTTATTAAAAGTTTGGGAAATTTTGTGTTTGCACCCCATTTTTTCGGTGATATTGGACTTTGCACCTCATTTTCAAATTTTTGTAGACTTTGCACCCTTTCTACAACATTTTATGAAGAAAAATTCCTGAATGGGGTGCAAAGGCAAAGACATTTTTGGAGAAATAGGGTGCAAAGTCTAAGAGTTTTAAAAATGGGATGCAAAGTCCAATATCACCCAAAAAGCGGGGTGCAAAGACAAAATTTCCTAAAAGTTTCCAACTTTTTTGGTAATAATATTAAAATTTCATATACCCGTATCACCTTTTTCTAATAAAAACCATCCAAATTTTACATAATAATACTCCGTTCCTTGAAATTTTGCCAAGTTTGACCAACACGGCAAATAATAGAGTAAAAACTGCGTGATTGAGATTTGTGCGGAGGAGAGAGAAATAATAGTAACCACAAAACATTTGACTAAAAGGGAAAGTGGCAAAGCTTTTTAGGACATCCCAAAAAGAAAAGATGACAAAATTTTAAGTGGCCAAGGGAGTAATATTCTTAAAAAATGAAAAAATAAAAATAAATTTTGTCTTGATTAATCTTGCAAACAACTAAGTATATGGAGGTAGGGGTGGTTCGGTACGGTATACCGAATATTTTCTCTCATACCTTTACCGTACCATAACTTTCGGTATGCAAAATTTATATACCATTACCTTACCAAAGTTTCGGTATACCGCATTTCGGTATACCGTATTTCGGTTCGGTAACGGTACGGTATCGGTAAATTACCATGCATGTCTCCCAATACAACAAATTATCATAGACTAACGAAATATGCTAAATCGGTGTTACTAGTGACATATTTATTTCATTATTAAAATTTTACAAATATAATTAATAATCTATTGATGTCATACTCAATATTGAACAATAATTATTCTTAGTATATTTAAGTAGTTCAACATGCCACGTACTAAAAAACAACACTTTCTCCTAAAATAACTTGAACGATATAGATATAATTAAATCAATAGTGATCTCTAACAATAATAAATAAAATTATTCAAACAACATGGATATAAAATCATTTATTCCTAATACTACCTCTGTCCCAAAATGTTTAGCCAAATCTCAAAATTTGGACCATGATTTTGATTAGTATAATATTATGAAGGTTATAAATTTTATACTTTATGAAAGTACTTTTAACAAAGAACATTTTCATATAATTTTTATATTATAAATAATTTTCAATAAATATATATTAATCATCAAAGTTTTGGATTTGACTAATCATTTTGGGATGGAGGTAGTATGATATTGTGCATTTAGTCATTTTTTATATATTTTTAAAAAAATGAATAAGACTTTCGGACAAAGTTGTGTGCCTCGAATCGCGTGGAATCCCTATGTAGATACACATGTCACATAAGTGTACCTCTCTCCACTCATCAGCTACTCAACGACTCAATCATCGCAACTCGCAAGCTCTTGGAACAAGATGAACTTGTTTTTAGACATTAGTACATTACTAATTAGTCATTGGAGATTTGTAACCAATGTAAGTATTAATTTTGGGCTTCATAATTGTAATGGAGTTTTACAATACTCTATAATTAAAAGTAATAATTGTTGGGTAGGGAGTCGGTACGGTATTATACCGGTATTCCGCGGTATTTGAAAACATTTACCGTTACCGTACCGAAATAAATCGGTACGGTATGATACCATACCGAAAATGACGGTATACCAATATTCCGGTATTTTTCGGTATTTTTGGTACGGTAAGTGCGGTATACCGATTTTCCGGTATTTTTGCCCACCCCTATATGGAGGACAAGTAAAATGTGAAATATTGGTGGAGATGACTTTGGGAGCATGAAAGATATAAGAGTACTTGAGTTCGCTAACATTTTCATTGATGAGCCATAATTGGAGGTTATCTTGTTACAAGATGATGTTATTACTGAAAATTAGTAGCTCTAGTGAAAATATGTATTAGACGTTTGTTTTTTATTAGAGTATTGCTTTCTATCTTCATTATCCAAGAAATTAGAATATTGGCACTTTTGATTTCAAAAGTGTGATTATTTGACTACTTTCTCATTTTAAATTAATGACATCAGGGTTAGAGGATAATATATGTATACATTTTCAAAAAAAAAATCTAGTAATTTTTAAGTTTTATAAATACACCCCCATTATTTTTAATATTTCTAATTAAATGCACCCTCATTACATTTAATATTTATACTATACCCCGTATCTTTATTACACTTTTTTGTATCCAAGACTCCAGTACCCGTTTGCACGTACCTGTATCTGTGCTAAAAGGGAAAGTGACAAAGCTTTTTAGGACGTCCCAAAAAGAAAAGATAAAAATAAATTTTGTCTTGATTAATCTTGCACACAACTAAGTATATGGAGGACAAGTAAAATGTGGAATGTTGATGGAGATGAATTTGGGAGCATGAAAGATATAAAAGAGTACTTGAGTTCGCTAACATTTTCATTGATGAGCCATAATGGGAGGTTATCTTGTTACAAGACGATGTTATCACTGAAAATTAGTAGCTCTAGTGGAAATATGTATTAGACGTTTGTTTTTTATTAGAGTATTGTTTTCTATCTTCATTATCCAAGAAATTAGAGTATTGGCACTTTTGATTTCAAAAGTGTAATTATTTGACTACTTTCTCATTTTAAATTAATGACTTGCAGAGTTAGAGGATAATATATGTATACATTTTCAAAAAAAAATCTAGTAATTTTTAAGTTTTATAAATACACCCCCATTATTTTTAATATTTCTAATTAAATGCACCCTCTTTTCATTTAATATTTATACTATACCCCGTATCTTTATTACACTTTTTTGTATCCAAGACTCCAGTACCCGTTTGCGCGTACCTGTATCTGTGCTAAAAGAGAAAGTGACAAAGCTTTTTAGAACGTCCCAAAAAGAAAAGATGACAAAATTTTAAGTGGCCAAGGGAGTAATATTCTTAAAAAATGAAAAAATAAAAATAAATTTTGTCTTGGTTAATCTTGCACACAACTAAGTATATGGAGGACAAGTAAAATGTGGAATGTTGGTGAAGATGACTTTGGGAGCATGAAAGATATAAGAGTACTTGAGTTCTCTAACATTTTCATTGATGAGCCATAATTGGAGGTTATCTTGTTACAAGACGATGTTATCACTGAAAATTAGTAGCTCTAGTGGAAATATGTATTAGACATTTGTTTTTTATTAGAGTATTGCTTTCTATCTTCATTATCCAAGAAATTAGAGTATTGGCACTTTTGATTTCAAAAGTGTAATTGTTTGACTACTTTCTCATTTTAAATTAATGACTTGCAGGGTTAGAGGATAATATATGTATACATTTTCAAAAAAAAAAACTAGTAATTTTTAAGTTTTATAAATACCCCCCATTATTTTTAATATTTCTAATTAAATGCACCCTCATTACATTTAATATTTATACTACACCCCGTATCTTTATTACACTTTTTTGTATTCAAGACTCCAGTACCCGTTTACGCGTACCTGTATGTGTGCTATATAGGTGACTACATAATCTTCATGAATTTTGATTCTCATATTAAGGACAAAATCATTGATTATGCTTATTATAGTGATATAACTCTTACGAATAACAACACTCATCATCATCATCATCAGCATCATCATCATCATCAACATCATCGTCGTCGTCGTCATCATCGTCATCATCATCATCATCATCATCATCATCACATCATCATCATCATCATCATCATCATCATCAGTTACCGCATACTTTTGAATAAGAAACACGTCTATGATCCGTAATCATAAAAGAACGTTAAGCTCGGGTTGGATAAAGGAATAGAATCACTAAGGAGCTATGATCGATGCAACGAATTAACATTCACATAGACACAATTACCGTATTAGGGTTCTTGATTCTAAATTTAGTAACAAGCAACTTATACTGAACAAAAAAAAAATCACAATATTGGCTCCTAAACTACGAGGCCGTTTGGCAACCCTCATTTTCGGCTTATCAGGCTTATCAGGTTTATCAGCCAACTTTTTTACCAAACACTTAAATTATACTTTCGCGCGCTGAATTGTGTAATAAGCCGAAAAAGTAAGGTTGGAGTTACTTTTCTGGCTGTATTGGCTGAAGTTACTATAGATGCTCATTTTAGCTATCTTTACATATAATTTTTTCTTCATTTTATTAATAAAATATATTTTAAAAATATTTTTTCTTATATCAGCACAATCAGCCAATGCAGCCACTTCAGCCAGAACTTTATAAATTTCAGCAGAATCAGCTAAAACAACCCATTTTCATGCTACCAAACGGACTCTACATGTTTTAGTGCCGATAACACTGGCCACGGTAAATAAGGTGGCAGAACTCATAAAGATAATACACAAGAACTCTAGGCCTGACAACGCTGTTCATTTTAGTTAAAGTTATGCACTAAATAAGAGAAACATCCTCAACAGTTGCAAAACAAACAAGGATAATAAACAGAGACTTTCAGCTCATGTATTTGAAAAGTATAGTTATATTCTATAGTACACAGTTTAATTATGAGCCAATCAGAATGTAGCAGTTTAATTATTTAAATCTAAATTAAAAATGATAAAGTCATGTGATCCAATCAAATGAATGATAGGTACGGTACCCCATTTTTCTGAAAGGTACCGGAGTTGTTACCAAAAGTATATTGCAGTCTCAAACCCATACATAGCATATCAAATCGGAGATAGACTAGATTTAAATAGGTTGAACCATTTTTAACACTTGTAAAATACACAAATATCTTACATCTACCAGACCATACAAGATCAGACTTGAACAAATCATACCAGAACTCACTTAAAAACATTCCAAGTGGACACCACACTTTTTAATTAACACTAATTACTCACAACATCATTTATCCATAACTACGAGCATGTTCAATAAAAGTAAGGGAAAAGGTGCAAATAAGTCCTCGAACTAACCAAAAAAGTGCAAATCACTCCTTTTATAGAAGGTTCTGTCTGGCCGTCGCCATTTGGGGTGGTTACCAGTGGAATTTTTTGATGACTTTTTTTGGGCATCTACTTCATTAAGTCTAGTTTACCCATACAATCGGGAAAACAATCAAATGATTTTCTCAAAATATACTCCACTGTTTAACTACGCAGTTATCTTCAAACATTTATTTGACTGCTTTCACGATTGATTTTTTAGCTGAAATTTGAAATGGGTAAAATAGACTTAATGAAAAAGATTTTAAAAAAAAATTAATCAAAAAATTCCACCAAGAACCGCCTCAAATGGAGACGTCCGGACAGAGCCTCATATAAAAAGGTGATTTGCACTTTTTTGATTAGTTCTAGGACTTATTTGCCCCTTTTCCCTAAAAGTAAATAGCTACCTTAAAACATTTGAGCTATTTAAGAAAGGGAAAAGGGTCAAATAAGCCTTTCTACAATTACGAAATCTGAGATGTCTTGGACTAAATAAAAATTATACTAGGCTTAAATATTAGAGGAGTGGACCAATTAAACATGAAAAATGATAAAATTACGGTAAGTTACCCCGGGCTTCAGCCTACTATTACATGTGGATAGATCCTCCCCTGCGTAATGTCATGTACTCAATAAAGTGTTATATAAATATCTCTTCTTATAAAAAACAATCGGATGAGTCAAAACGCACTACAAAAAAATTCGCTTGTAGTCACGGACCGTAGTCACGGATGTAATCCGTGACTAAAGTGTTCCGGCCAACCCAATTTCGCCTCTGGTGGGATTTTTTTTTAATTTGAAAATAGTCACGGACGGTTCCGTGACTAGTGCCATGACTACAGTTAGTCACGGACACGTCCGTGACTAATTCCGTGACAAGTGCAAAATTGATTTTTTCAACGTTCCAAATTTAAAGTGCTCTGACAAATCGTACCAAAAATGTGTAGTCACGGACACATCCGTGACTACAAGTTTTATATATGCAGCCTCCGCTTCATTCAACAAAATCACACCATCTACTCCGAGATAGAATCCAGATAGAATTGAAGGATGTAATCTACCCATCTCATATCATTTTTCCTGTTTATGCAGATAAGGTATGTAATTTGAATTACGTATTTTTAGTATGAATTAGTTGGTTCATTTTAGCTACTACATTAGTTAAATTAATACTTAATTAATTAACGAAATAAATTCCTTAAATTTAGTTACGTTAAACGTAGGTGTAATTTAAACATATAGGGTTAATTAAGTTGTTTTTAATTAATTAAAATTACGTAAATTAGTTAAATATGTAAATTAGTTAAATACATATGTAAGTATATTATTAAATATAATATTGGCAATACATATGTTATTAATTTTAAAATATAGGGTTAAAATTACGTAAATTAGTTAAATACATATGTAAGTATATATGATTGAATATAATTTAAATGCATATTATTAATATTAGTTAAATGTAAGTATTATTTAATTCAAATGACTTTATATATATATATATATATATATATATATATATATATATATATATATATATATATATATATATATATATATATATATATATATATATATATATATATATATGATTAAATATAAGTATATGATTTCTTTATATTGGCAATTATTGTTAATTAAGACGGCCTAATTTAGGATTAATAATGATTTAAATTAGGGTTAGTTAATTTAATTTAAATGTGTTTATTATATATATATGCTCAAATTATTGGATTTGCTCATATTATTTAATTTAGTAAATTGTTAAATGTGCATTATTAATAAGATTAAGATGTTGATAATTTTAGTATTGTGGATTAAATTATTGTCAGTAACGTATTATGCATGTTTATAGTTTAATAATATTAATTATTGGACGTTAGTTAATTTTAAGGGAATTTTAGTGAATTTTAGTGAAATTTTAGGCAATTAGTTAATTTTAAGAGAATTAGTTAATTTTAAGGGAATTTTAGGGAATTAGTTAACTTTAAGTGAATTTTAGTGAATTTTAAGGAAACTAGTTAATTTTAAGAATTTTAGGGAATTAGTTAATTTTAAGGGAATTTTAGTGAAATTTAGTGAAATTTAAGGACATTAGTTAATTTTAAGGGAATTAGTTAATTTTAAGGGAATTTTAGGGAATTAGTTAATTTTATGGAAATTTTAGTGAAATTTAGTGAAGTTTAAGGGAATTAGTTTGTTGGGAATATTTTATGGTGTTCAATCTAGTTAGTTATCTTTGTATTTGTGTAGTTATTAATTAAACGTGTAATACGGGCCACAAATGTGTATCAGCCCGTGGGCTTCCTTGTAACCCGTAAGTTAGCTAATTTCTCCTATAAAAGGAGGCTAAATTACGGGAACCCAAAACGATCGTGAGAGGCTTAGAGACGCAGAGGCGAGATAGAGAGAGATTAGGTTTGCCGCTGCTCTCCTTCTCCAGGGAGAGTAGCGGCAGGTTCATACGATATACCAGATTCACGTTCAATCTTATCGATTTCTTTCTATCTGCTTCTTTATCACTGCTATGGTTGTATGATTGTTAGAATTCTGGGACTAACATTTGGTATCAGAGCCGAGGCGTGAAACAGGTTGGATCTGTCTGCGATTTTTTTGGATCTAACGAAGAACTGCTCTGTTTTTTCTTCTGTTTTTCTACATGTAGAGATTTGCTCCTGTAATCTCGTTTGTGAACGAAATTTTGTAAAAATCATACTGTTGGATTCGCCTTTCAAAACCGATCCAGCAGCATACCTCTTTTTTCGTTTTCTGCAATTTTTGTTTTTCGAAGATCTCTACATTGAGATCTCGAAATCCTCTTTTTTCACTGCTGCAGAAACGTTTTTGGCTTGAAACTGGTACAGGAGAATCTCGACTTTCAGGGCTATTCAAAACAGGTTTCAGATTTTCAAAAATCAATGTTTTCGTTTTGCAGGATCTCGACATTTAGGGACTCGATTTCTTCTTCTCGACTTTTGAGATCTCGAGATTTGCATCTCGACATCTTGATCTCGAGATTTGCATCTCGACATCTTGATCTCGAGATTTGCATCTCGACATCTTGATCTCGAGATTTGCATCTCGACATCTTGATCTCGAGATTTGCATCTCGACATCTTGATCTCGAGATTTGAATCTCGACATCTTGATCTCGAGATTTGCATCTCGACATCTTGATCTCGAGATTTGAATCTCGAAATCAAGATCTCGAGATTTGAATCTCGAAATCATGATCTCGAGATTTGAATCTCGAAATCAAGATCTCGAGATTTGAATCTCGAAATCAAGATCTCGAGATTTGTGATCTCGAGATTTGGAATTTCGAGTTTAGGAATTTCGAGTTTTGGGATTTCGACATTTGGGATCTCGATGTTTTGGATCTCGACATTCTGAAGATTTCGAGATTTTCAAAATTTCTCGATGTTTTGAATCTTTCAAAGTTTGCAGTTTCTTGGAACTCATAATTCGAATCTTGACATCCTTTGCAGTTCATCGAAGCTTTACATTATAAGGATCTCTAAATGATTCCCTGCTTATATATGTTTCATGAGTTTTCGATGTTCTGATGTTTTTCAAACAGCAAGTTTTCGAGATTATGAGGTTTTCGAAACTCCAAAGTTTTCGATGTTCAAACATTTTGAAATTCTGCAGATTTCGATATTCTGAGGTTTGTTTTGCAGGTGGATTTGGCCATTATTCTTCGAGGCAATCTCTAGAATTTTGTTTAAAATCCACCTGCTCTCGACATTCAACATCGAGCACCTCATCTTCGAAGAAATTCCTCAAAAACTCAAAATTAGAGATTTTCTGCGACACCGCACTGTTTTGGCCATAACTTTTGACTCGGTGATCCGATTTGTGCAAACTTTTTTTTGTTGGAAAGATAACGAGAAGATATACGTTAATTCTCGGGCTATGCCCCAGAACCCACTCTCACGCGCCCTCACTCGCAGTCTTTGAGGGTCAAAACGTTAGTTTTCCGACAAACATTGTAAATCACCGATGTCCAGGCCAAAACTTAGGCAAATCTGTTCAAATTCTTTCATTGTCAACCCTGAGGTCAAAACTTTTCTAAACTTCAATGTAAAGGTCTGAAAATCGTAGATAATTCAATAAACCTCGCGTCAACGGTCACCTTACAACAAATCAACAATCAACTGCTGAAGCTTCCCCTGACTCATCAACATTATGTGATCATCAATATGCTGAAATTCTACATGGTGAGCTCAGGAAAACCGTCATGTGTGGTACATGTTCAGATTGCTCCACACACATGGCGGGTATGACGAGCTGTGAGCAATCAAACCTTGCACATTCTGAGGGGGAGTTTCAGTTTTCTCCTCCTGGCGCCTTACACCGACAAAGCAAGGAATCTCTCAACGGATGCAACATTTTAGGGGGAGTATTCAATGTTATCCTCCCCGGTGCCTAACAATGAAGAAAGTAATGAGAGAACATGTCCCTATGGCTTAGTAAACCCAACTAAGCCTACCCAAGGGACAAAGCCGAGCGTAAGTGCGTAAGTGAGCGAGTGAGTGAGTGAACATTATGAGCATTAGGAAGCAGAAGGCTCAAGTGAGAAGAAAAAGAATTATCAATGATGAGTCTGCTACCTCAATTGCCTGTTATGAATTGAACATTTGCTCCTAGCCACTAAAATACTCTGGACTATCCCCATAGGTTCAGGACTGAATTTATTCAGATCCCGGGTAGAAGTCGCTGCATTTTGTCCAAACGGCGCATGCACAACCCTACCCTAGACCACTCACTTGTCTCCCAACAGACATGTG
Organism: Cuscuta europaea; assembly: GCA_945859875.1. NCBI lineage: Eukaryota > Viridiplantae > Streptophyta > Magnoliopsida > Solanales > Convolvulaceae > Cuscuta > Cuscuta europaea. Next base: position 15,572,830 of record CAMAPE010000010.1, on the reverse strand, counting down.
TTTAATCATATTTCACGGGGAACCGCATCTCTCATTACTACCTCCTTACGAGGCAAGTAATACTGACTACAGTGGCCTCAGCCCCATGCCACAGAACTTTCATTGATCACGTCGTGTCTAGTTACCTCACTCCCAAATGTTTTGAATTTTCTAGGACACCGACACACTTTTTGAGTCAGTTGCAGGTCTTCAAAGACCCGCGAGAACTTCCATAGGTCTCATCTATTCCAGATGTAGACTAATGATTGGAAGGAAGTCCTGCTGTTGCAACATAAGAATCACCAACATTTTCAGGCCATTGCTAAAGAGTTTATCTCTATAGTGATGATAACGGGCGTCTTCACGACCCCGGGGGGCTACGTTATCTTCTTTACATTCTGCCTGTTTTTCCTGTTTTATTTCCGCAGAATAAAAGAATAAAAGCATGACGTCCCGATTTATCGGATCGTCATGAGGGGGAGAGTGGTCCACATGCTTTTATAAGTCAACATTATCAATCATCATGATTATAAACCATATTTATTTCTTGAGATTTCTACTTTGCTACATGAATTACAATTTACGAATAAGACTTTATATTCACGATGAAAAAATGTCTAGAATTCGGGAGATTAACAATTTTAGTCTTATAACTTTTGAGTATTACTAACCTGTAACTTTACTATCTTGTATAAATTTGATCCAGTGGCTAATAAATATTTGTCATTTAAGGATTTTTCCATTGGAAAAGAACACTTTCCGGGCAAAAATCGACATCAACGGCATCTTTTGCGGTATATTTTTTGCCGGAAAATGTACTTGGGGAAAAAAGTCCTTAAATTGTAAAAAATTATTATTTACGACACCAAATTTACAAGTGATTAAAGTTGTAGTAATATTAATTGGAAAACCTGAAAGTTACGAGATTAAAATTGTAAATTTGACCTACAATTTTAATAGCACGTAATTTAAAGAATGTAACCATCTTTGATGATGTACCCCATGGATACTAGACATGAATCTTCCTCCTCAACGATCTCATTAATATTCATTCCACGAGTAGCTAAGTAAAAAATAATGACCAACAACTATCTACTCAATAATGATCAACAACTATTGTAGACAACAATTGTGTTTTACTTTTAAAAGTAGATATTGTAGATAATTTCCTTACATTTGAGAGATATGAAATATTATTTAACAAATATTAACGTGAGCGAAAAACAGTTAGAGTGGCCAAAACTCAGAGGCAACTGATTTTTGAAAATGCAAGAATAATTATGACATATTGTCAAGGGTAATAATAATCTTCCTATAAAATAATTATAGAAATTGCTCTAGATAGGAGCAAAAACATTTTGAAATTCCAAAATAGGAGTATCATGTTTTTTATTCTCTAAATAGGAGCAATCTGCCAAGTTTGGAAAAAAATGTCATGTTTTAAAGCCTAGTAATGCCAAATTTGGCAGAAATTTACTCATATTCAAGGAATAAAAAACATGATACTTCTATTTTGGAATTTCAAAATTTTTTTACTCCTATTTAGGGAATTCTGTCAAATAATTATTGTGCTATTTACGATTATATTTTTTAGTCATACTATGATTGTTTTTTTTGTACATGTATGTTTACAACTTAATAATTTTTGGTTATATATGCTTAAAATTACGAGGCACAAATAAAAAAACCTTATTCATTTGATTTGTACTCTAATCATGAAATCATCATACAAAGAAGAATCATAAATTCAACTCAATATAGACCTTGATATATATTTTATAAAAATTAGAGCAAAAATTAAAAAATTATACTCCCTCCGTCCCTAATCTTTCTCCCTTTTCGGCTGGGCACATTTATTAAGATAGTGAGATTTGTGTGGTGGAGAGTTGTGCAGAGGAGAGAGAAATGTGTAAGAATGTGTAAGAATGATTGTAAACCACAAATTTTTTGCTAAAAGAGGGAAGAAGAGATAATTTTGGGACGGACGAAAAAGAAAAGTTTGAAGATAATTTAAGGACGGAGGGAGTAACAATTTAACGAAAAATGGTTTTTTATAGCTTGGCCCCCCACCAACTATGGCTGCTCCTTCCTTTACTTTGGCGTTCAGTACTTTGAAGTAAGAAAATGGCACGTGGCATTTTTATTGAAAATGAGTGAGTTGAGGACAACTAGACACGTATGGCCGGATTCATTAAAGATAAAATTATCTTTTGATGAATTATGTATTTTCTTATAGACACGTTGGAATGTTCCCGATTTGACCTACACACATATTAAGAAAATAAATTTACTTAATTTTACAGTTTTGACACTATTTTGACACTGTTTGCACTGTTTGACCCTATTTTGATGTATGATAACTTTCAATTTAGAGAAATGGAATTTTCCAACGGGACATCCAAAAAAGGAAAACGGGAACATTCCAACGGGACGGAGGGAGTATAAGTAGACTTTTAGTAGAGTATAATTATGTGTTTAATATTTATTCCTATGAAAATTAAATTACATCAATAACCATATATTTTCTTAAACGAGAAAATATGACACTCCGTAATTTTTTATATCAAAACGAGGAGTGTTATCCAATATTAGACAAAATGAGAATCATGAAGTATTGTCGTCTAACAATACTCCATGATTTTCCATCTTTCCTTTATTTAATTAAGTGTTAGCTTTTAAAATTAATACGCCATTTAGCTGATACTATTTTGCAGAAAAATAAACTAATTATAGCACAAATATTACGTACGGGTCTAGACTTGTGAATTTCGGGTTAACTCCGACTCATTTATAGACCTTGGCCCACATAATGGCGAGCAATGTTCTTTGGAAACCTATTTTTAGAATGATTGTAGTAACTATCTCTGTAGCACATATCGAAAACATTTTCTTATCAGGTACTCTAGAATATCGTACGTTTACGAGACATATCTATAATTTATTAAAAGTTTGGGAAATTTTGTGTTTGCACCCCATTTTTCGGTGATATTGGACTTTGCACCTCATTTTCAAATTTTTGTAGACTTTGCACCCTTTCTACAACATTTTATGAAGAAAAATTCCTGAATGGGGTGCAAAGGCAAAGACATTTTTGGAGAAATAGGGTGCAAAGTCTAAGAGTTTTAAAAATGGGATGCAAAGTCCAATATCACCCAAAAAGCGGGGTGCAAAGACAAAATATCCCTAAAAGTTTCCAACTTTTTTGGTAATAATATTAAAATTTCATATACCCGTATCACCTTTTTCTAATAAAAACCATCCAAATTTTACATAATAATACTCCGTTCCTTGAAATTTTGCCAAGTTTGACCAACACGGCAAAGTGGCCCAAAACATTTGACTAAAAGGGAAAGTGGCAAAGTGGCAAAGCTTTTTAGGACATCCCAAAAAGAAAAGATGACAAAATTTTAAGTGGCCAAGGGAGTAATATTCTTAAAAAATGAAAAAATAAAAATAAATTTTGTCTTGATTAATCTTGCAAACAAGTAAGTATATGGAGCCATGGAGGACAAGTAAAATGTGAAATGTTGGTGGAGATGACTTTGGGAGCATGAAAGATATAAGAGTACATGAGTTCGCTAACATTTTCATTGATGAGCCATAATTGGAGGTTATCTTGTTACAAGATGATGTTATTACTGAAAATTAGTAGCTCTAGTGAAAATATGTATTAGACGTTTGTTTTTTATTAGAGTATTGCTTTCTATCTTCATTATCCAAGAAATTAGAATATTGGCACTTTTGATTTCAAAAGTGTGATTATTTGACTACTTTCTCATTTTAAATTAATGACATCAGGGTTAGAGGATAATATATGTATACATTTTCAAAAAAAAAAATCTAGTAATTTTTAAGTTTTATAAATACACCCCCATTATTTTTAATATTTCTAATTAAATGCACCCTCATTACATTTAATATTTATACTATACCCCGTATCTTTATTACACTTTTTTGTATCCAAGACTCCAGTACTCGTTTGCACGTACCTGTATCTGTGCTAAAAGGGAAAGTGACAAAGCTTTTTAGGACGTCCCAAAAAGAAAAGATAAAAATAAATTTTGTCTTGATTAATCTTGCACACAACTAAGTATATGGAGGACAAGTAAAATGTGGAATGTTGATGGAGATGAATTTGGGAGCATGAAAGATATAAAAGAGTACTTGAGTTCGCTAACATTTTCATTGATGAGCCATAATGGGAGGTTATCTTGTTACAAGACGATGTTATCACTGAAAATTAGTAGCTCTAGTGGAAATATGTATTAGACGTTTGTTTTTTATTAGAGTATTGTTTTCTATCTTCATTATCCAAGAAATTAGAGTATTGGCACTTTTGATTTCAAAAGTGTAATTATTTGACTACTTTCTCATTTTAAATTAATGACTTGCAGGGTTAGAGGATAATATATGTATACATTTTCAAAAAAAAATCTAGTAATTTTTAAGTTTTATAAATACACCCCCATTATTTTTAATATTTCTAATTAAATGCACCCTCTTTTCATTTAATATTTATACTATACCCTGTATCTTTATTACACTTTTTTGTATCCAAGACTCCAGTACCCATTTGCGCGTACCTGTATCTGTGCTAAAAGAGAAAGTGACAAAGCTTTTTAGAACGTCCCAAAAAGAAAAGATGACAAAATTTTAAGTGGCCAAGGGAGTAATATTCTTAAAAAAAGAAAAAATAAAAATAAATTTTGTCTTGGTTAATCTTGCACACAACTAAGTATATGGAGGACAAGTAAAATGTGGAATGTTGGTGAAGATGACTTTGGGAGCATGAAAGATATAAGAGTACTTGAGTTCTCTAACATTTTCATTGATGAGCCATAATTGGAGGTTATCTTGTTACAAGACGATGTTATCACTGAAAATTAGTAGCTCTAGTGGAAATATGTATTAGACGTTTGTTTTTTATTAGAGTATTGCTTTCTATCTTCATTATCCAAGAAATTAGAGTATTGGCACTTTTGATTTCAAAAGTGTAATTGTTTGACTACTTTCTCATTTTAAATTAATGACTTGCAGGGTTAGAGGATAATATATGTATACATTTTCGAAAAAAAAAAAACTAGTAATTTTTAAGTTTTATAAATACCCCCCATTATTTTTAATATTTCTAATTAAATGCACCCTCATTACATTTAATATTTATACTACACCCCGTATCTTTATTACACTTTTTTGTATTCAAGACTCCAGTACCCGTTTACGCGTACCTGTATGTGTGCTATATAGGTGACTACATAATCTTCATGAATTTTGATTCTCATATTAAGGACAAAATCATTGATTATGCTTATTATAGTGATATAACTCTTACGAATAACAACACTCATCATCATCATCATCAGCATCATCATCATCATCAACATCATCGTCGTCGTCGTCATCATCGTCATCATCATCATCATCATCACATCATCATCATCATCATCATCATCAGTTACCGCATACTTTTGAATAAGAAACACGTCTATGATCCGTAATCATAAAAGAACGTTAAGCTCGGGTTGGATAAAGGAATAGAATCACTAAGGAGCTATGATCGATGCAACGAATTAACATTCACATAGACACAATTACCGTATTAGGGTTCTTGATTCTAAATTTAGTAACAAGCAACTTATACTGAACAAAAAAAAAATCACAATATTGGCTCCTAAACTACGAGGCCGTTTGGCAACCCTCATTTTCGGCTTATCAGGCTTATCAGGTTTATCAGCCAACTTTTTTACCAAACACTTAAATTATACTTTCGCGCGCTGAATTGTGTAATAAGCCGAAAAAGTAAGGTTGGAGTTACTTTTCTGGCTGTATTGGCTGAAGTTACTATAGATGCTCATTTTAGCTATCTTTACATATAATTTTTTCTTCATTTTATTAATAAAATATATTTTAAAAATATTTTTTCTTATATCAGCACAATCAGCCAATGCAGCCACTTCAGCCAGAACTTTATAAATTTCAGCAGAATCAGCTAAAACAACCCATTTTCATGCTACCAAACGGGCTCTACATGTTTTAGTGCCGATAACACTGGCCACGGTAAATAAGATGGCAGAACTCATAAAGATAATACACAAGAACTCTAGGCCTGACAACGCTGTTCATTTTAGTTAAAGTTATGCACTAAATAAGAGAAACATCCTCAACAGTTACAAAACAAACAAGGATAATGATGGATAGTCTACCCGGGGGTATATATCCGAAGGGTTATAGCGGGGAGTAACTTAGAGAGAAGTCAGAGCAAGTAAATATATATAGAGAGAGTGTATTATAAATGTGGAGCGTTTTCAGCGTGGTTACAAATGAGGAAATGGGGTGCTATTTATAGCAGCAATAAATGCCGGGTAGGGACACGTGTCAAGCGCTCATTGGCCGAGGGGTCACCTCAACTGGTTGGCGCTGGCAGCCGCATGTGGCCGCATTTAATGCGTCTGTTGGATGGGACGTCTGTGCAGAGTACGGTGATCTGTACGCATGTGAGGCGGATATCTTGTCGAGTGAGATGCCTTCGGCTATAGAGCAGTAGCCGAGGGCTCTTCCTCCCGATGGCACCCCTGGTGCCGAGGGCTCACAGTGCCGAGGGCTGCTGTTTTCGCCGTTTTCTCCCAGTTTCTTAGTTTGCTTGAGAAACCCGTTCTGTGAGAATTTGGAGCCTTCGGCCAGGGGGCCGAAGGCACCCCTGTGCGTTGTGCGGACTGCTTGGTACTCCGGGCGCTGTGAATTGGGCCTGTTGGGCCTTTTGGGCCTGTTGGGCCTTTGCTGGAGTAGTAGGAGTCTGTAGGCCGGGGGTTCCCGGGCCATATACTCCATCAGGAGTCCCTCACTCCTTTTGCCGAAAGGTACTTGAGGGAAAAGGAGTAATTTGTGCTTGCCCTTTGATGTTGTCCCGTTGTGATCTCTGAAGTTGGTGAGGAGTTGTTGCTTTTATGTCCCTGCCAAAGGCAGTCCCTCAGTTACCCACATGTCGGGACTTGAGGGCTTGCTTTGTTGTTTGTTGGAATTTCACAGATTTTGTAATTTAATGATTTTCTCGAAGGGGTCCTCCAGTCCCCCACTCCTTGAGGCACTTGTAAAGTGGTGAAAAGGAGTAAAGTAGTTACGTTGCTGTTGTGGGCCGAAGGCTGACGCTTTTCGTTTCATTTTGGGGGGATGCCTCGTTAAAAACCTCATTAGGAAAAACCCTTTGGGAAAAAATCCTAATGAGGGAAAAAGAGTGCACCGAATTCCCCCAATGATGAATCGAAAATGTCAAACCTTGGTAAAAAATGGAGAATGGCGGGAATGCCGAAGGCTCTCTCTTCTGAGGGCTCCTGTGTTGATTAGCCGAAGGCTGGCTGTTGATGTCCTGGTGGCGCCGAAGGGGAGCCCCTAAATCCAGGGATCGAGGGCCTGCCGGATGAGGGCATCAGTGAAGCTGTTACCGGGGGGTCCACTGTTTGTTGGTGAAGTGGTGATTAAGATACCCGAGGGCCATGGGCCATCCGTCAATGAGGCACTCCCCGGGGGCTACCCGGTTTTGCGGTGCTGAGGGGAAAACCCCGAGGGGTACCCTGATATGCAGCCCTAGGGATCTGAAGGAGTGATCCCGAAGGCGTGTGTAATGTGCGGTGTGGGGCACAACCCGGGGGCACTTCTGGGTGAGTGCACCCGGAGGCTATCCTTGATGAAGTGGAGTGAAGTAGAAAAACCCGGGGGTTCCCAAAATATAGCCGTTGAAAATATAGCCGTTGGAATATGTAACGACAGGATATAGCCGTTGGGGGGGGGGGGGGTGGCACACGTGGCGTGTGATGGCTGGTTGTCCGTGGGCGGCGTCACCGGTTGGGTGAAACGGCGGTGTGTCATGATGGCGTCCATCCGGAGGCCCGGAATCCAGGCCCAAGCCCGGATTCATCGCCTATAAATACCCCAAGGCCAGGCATTCCTCCGTGTGCGATAAACTTGTTAGCGAAGCTCTGTCAATTTTCCTAGAGAGAGAAAGTTCAGCCTTCGGTCAAAACTCAGCTTTCGAGGTCAGTGCTCCCTGCCTTTCTCCTTCTAGCATAGTTGTACTGTGCCCTTAGTTTAGGAGATAGAAAAGTTAGGAAACACTACCGTCTACGAGCCCTCGAACAAGGGTGCGAATGTCGTCCCAGAGTGGCTCTCAGGACATCTCGAGGACGCCCTCGATGGAGGACGAAGGCATCTCCGATGTGGAGTCAAGCAGTGGTCAGCCCTCGGATTGTGGTGATGCAGCCCTGGCCCGGGAGGTCCAGAAGGAACTCATTGCGGAGGTTGAAGCCGAGGGCTTCGAGCAGGAGTGTGATGATGAAGACTTAGCCCTCGCCTGGCAGACAGCGGAGGATGAGGCACAGAATGAGAGCTCGAAGGTTACGATCGTTGTCCTCCCCCCTCGGGGTTCCGGGGAGGCCAGTAGCTCGAGGCCGTTGGATCCGATACCTCTGAGGGCGGTTTCCGGTGTGAAGAAGAAGAAGGTCGCTATCAAGAAGAAGGAGAGGGCCGTCGATCAAGGAAAGCCCGTAGACATGCCCGAGGGGTACAGTTGGCTGAACACTGAGGCCCTCGAGATCAGGTCGAAGGCCGACAGGGCAGATCTGTACGTGACTCAGCTGCACGTGGGGCCTTCGGCCGAAGTGGTGGAGCCAGGTCCCGACGACGTTTTGTCCAGGGCGCCCGAGGGGTGTATTGCTATTCACATCCTTTCGGTTTCCATGGGACTCAGGTTCCCTCTGCACCCATTCCTCCGGGAATATTTGCGGTTTGTTGGCTTGGTCCCCTGCCAACTCACGCCTAACAGCCACTCCTACATTGCAGGGTTCCTCCAGCTCTGCAAGTCCCGAGGGGTGAAACCCAGCCTGGATCTATTCTTCCAGAGCTTTAATCTGTGCCGGGGGGGGGGGGGCACGAAAACGGCGAGGGGTACGCCAACCTGCAGCAGATTGCCCGCTTCAAACTATTCTCCGATGCTCCTTCTTCCAACAAAGGATGGAGGGAACGTTGGTGCTACGTGAAGTTGGATGAGAGCCCCTTCCCGAGGGAGCTACGTGACCGATTCCGAAGGCACGAAAAGATCCGGAGTGCCGCTCTCGAGAAAGACGGCCTAAAGCTGGCCAAGTTCCCGGAGGGGAAAAACAAGAACGTGGCGATCAAAGACTGCACCCTCGAGGAGGATTTGTACACCCTCGGGTTCCGGAGGTACCGCTTCATAGGGGAAACCGATGAAAAGTACCCTCCCTTAAACAAGGCCTTCGGAGGGGCCGGAGGTAGGACCGAGGGATTTAGAATTTTGTACTTAGTTTTTTTTTTCTTTTTCTTGGATGTTATCGTCCCTTCGCTTAGACCCGTCGGACTAACCCTTTGTCTCCTCTGTGCAGGTATCCCCGTCTCCATGGTGAATGTAAAGGGCCTTGCCCGTTTGAAGAAACAGGACCCGAAGGGGTCGGGACAGGGCATCCAGAAGCCCGCCACCGCCCTCTTTAAGAAAGCCGAGGGCGATGCCGCTGCCGGCAAGAGGAAGGCAGTGGCCAAGGGGTCCCCCCCGGCTACCAAAAAGTCGAAAAAGGGGGATGTCGCCGAGAAGGAGCCCTCGGTCATTATCGCTGATGAGCCCCCTGCCTCCGGGGTGCAGGTGGAGAAGCTGCCGGGTGGAACGCCGGCGGGGGAAGAGGAGTCGCTGCCTGAGATCTTCACAGTCGCGTTCCCGAGAGGTACATCTTTGGCCAGCGGCGCCGTCGACCCGGGGGCCATCCTGAGGGGTATGACCCCTGAGACGGATAGGGCTGCCCTCGGGGCCTATAATGATGCGGCCCTCGAGGACCACATTCTCCGCTCCTCCCTCTCTGTAAGTGTTTACCTGGCTTTCTCCATCTTCTCCTTTTATTATTTTGTGTGACTGCCTTTAACTGTTTTTGTTGTTGTCCTGCAGGCTTTCTTAGCCCTCGGCGAACAGGCTCGGAGGCTTCAAGAATGGCGCCTCCACAGAGCGGAGCAAGACACCAGAATGAGGGAGTGCCTCCTCAAGAACCAAGAGGCGGTGAAGCTGGGGGCCCAGCTAGAAGAGGAGCTCCGGCAGATGAGCTTGAAACTGGAGGCTGCAGAGAAAGGCAAGGCTGATGCTGAGGCCGCTGCCAGGAGAGCTGCTAAAGAGGCCGAGGACTCCAAAGCGCTAGCTGTCGCCAAGGCTCAGGAGGAGGCCGTTGAGGCCTTTGTCGCCGAGGGTTGGAGAGCCGAGGGGCGCAAGATGTGGGTGTCCTCGGTCGTGGAGGCCTGCGTTGAAGAATGGGCCGAGGGCCCTGGGTGGGAATGGATGGCCCGGAAGGGCAGAGAGTACTATGAAGCCGGCGAATTCTTCACCCAGGCCCTCATCTACCGGAGGATGGCCCGACATTTGGGCATTGAGCAAAAGGACTTCTCCCCCTCGGCGTATGGCCTTCCTCCCTTGCAGCCTGATGTCCGTGAGCCGCTCCCGGAAGGTGTTCAGAGGCCCGACCTTGAGGACACGATGTTGAAGAATGAGGCCGAGGACGACGCTGTCGAGACCGGAGCGGAGGCATCATCGAGGCCGGCTGTAGAGGGCGCCCCAGTGAACGATGCTGTCGTAGTTGTGGAATGACTTTGTACTCAGAAATCTTTGAACATCTTTTGTAACGAACAACATTGTTCCTTCGGCTTCGGCCCGTTTGTAAATTCACACTTACTCTTGTTTTTGATGAAATGCATGCTGCCTCCGGGCTTTTCATATTCGAATACGCCTTATGTTTTGAATGTATGCCTTCTCCTTTGAATGTATGTCTAGGACTTAGAATACTATTTGATTGTAGCTAGCCCTTAGGAGCCTTCGGTAGTTGGGCACCCTCTGCTGGATATGCAACCGATGGTTTGGCAGCAATTAGGACTTAGAAAATTTTCTCTAAGTGTAGCACAGCATGAGGCCTTCGGGCGTTTGTAGTAACCCACCTCCTAGGACTTAGAAAAATCTCTAAGTGTAGATTCCCCCTTGAGAGCCTTCGGGATACGGCGCCCATTCCTGATGTGTGAATGTTGGACCGAGGGCCCAATGCACAGGACTTAGAGATTTTTGCAAGTGTAGTATGCCATGTAGCCTTCGGCTACTGTGGAGCCCCACCTGTAATATTGAATAGGCCGGGGGCTAATTCTTTTAGGACTTAGAAGATCTTCTTGAGTGTTGATTCCTTGTGAACTGTAGCCCTCGATTGATAGGTAGCCTTCGGCAATTAGGTCCCTTGAGATGAGGGTGAAATATGTAGGACTTAGAAAATCTTCTAAGTGTAGAGTTTCCCTCGAGAGCCTTCGGGAGGTGTCATACCTCCATGATGTATGAGTAGCTGACCGGGGGGAAAGCATGTAGGACTTAGGAAATATTCTAAGTGTAAAGTCTCCCTTGGAAGCCTTCGGGAGATGGCATCCCTTCTTGATGTATGAGTAGTTGACCGGGGAAAACATGTAGGACTTAGAAAATATTCTAAGTGTAAAATCCCCCTTGGGAGCCTTCGGTAGATGGCATCCCTCCCTGATGTAAGAGTAGTTGACCGGGGGGGAAATACATGTAGGACTTAGAAAATATTCTAAGTGTAAAATCCCCCTTGGGAGCCTTCGGTAGATGGCATCTCTCCTTGATGTATGAGTAGTTGACCGGGGAAAACATGTAGGACTTAGAAAATATTCTAAGTGTAAAATCCCCCTTGGGAGCCTTCGGTAGATGGCATCCCTCCCTGATGTAAGAGTAGTTGACCGGGGGGGAAATACATGTAGGACTTAGAAAATATTCTAAGTGTAAAATCCCCCTTGGGAGCCTTCGGTAGATGGCATCTCTCCTTGATGTATGAGTAGTTGACCGGGGAAAACATGTAGGACTTAGAAAATATTCTAAGTGTAAAATCCCCCTTGGGAGCCTTCGGTAGATGGCATCCCTCCCTGATGTAAGAGTAGTTGACCGGGGGGGAAATACATGTAGGACTTAGAAAATATTCTAAGTGTAAAATCCCCCTTGGGAGCCTTCGGTAGATGGCATCCCTCCCTGATGTAAGAGTAGTTGACCGGGGGGGAAATACATGTAGGACTTAGAAAATATTCTAAGTGTAAAATCCCCCTTGGGTGCCTTCGGGTGATGGGTGCCCTCTGATTCCACATCACTTTGCGAGATGCCCGGGGGCTACTCATTTAGGACAGAATACCCTCTTTTTTTTAAGTGTTGTTGTATTGCATGGCCTTCGGCCACCATATTCTCTTGGCTGTAATATTGATTGGGCCGGGGGCTCCACCTTTAGGACTTAGAATTTTTTCCAAGTGCTGCTTCCCTGTGTAGCCTTCGGGTGCCCGGGGGCTGCTCCTTCAGGACTTAGAATTTTTTCTAAGCATAAATTGATGTTGAATCCTGTTGTCGTGAAGAAAGCCAATGAGGAGTGTGTGCCCTCGGCATACACTCTAAAAGTTGTAGAATTTGATCCTTGTCATGGGGAAAGGGCCCTCGGTATTTGTGCATAACAGATGCCTTCGGTGTTTGTTTGAAGTACCGTTTAGTGGACCTTGGACAGTCCAGTCCCTTTGTATTGTTGAAGCCTTCGATGTTTTTGTGACCGGAGGTGACCAGGTAGTGGACTTTAGCCGTTTCCTGATGATATTTCTTTGAGTAGTATCCTTCGGGAAATAGGAGTCTTCAATTACCGGAGGTGTTCCCGTGGGGAGCCCTCGGCATGCTGTGATATTGTTGGAGTGTACTCTTCGATTTCTCGCTGAGTCTACTCCCCTTCACCCCCCCCCCCCCCTTTTGTTTTTTTTTTGTTTTTTTTGGTTGGTGGTGAAGGAAAGGCATCAAGAAACTTGGTTTCTTGGTAAGGCTGGGCCTATTAGGAGACCATCAGAATACACCAATGGCTCTCCTCCCTCGGGTTAACCTTCCGAGTGCCGAGGGGATCGAGGGACGTTTCCTGGGCACAAGATATGGTGGTCCGTAACCTGCCTCCCCTTGGGGGATGGCGCGGAAAGCGCCTCATTTTTGAAAGTCGTCCCCTCGGCGCTAGACATAGTCTGTGGCCTGCCACACCCTTGGGGTGTTGGCGCGGGGAGCGTTTCGGTTTGGAAGTCGAATCCTGGGCATTTCTCATGCCTGTCATACCCTGGGGGTAATGACGCGGATAGCGTTCCGTTTTTGAAAGTCGAATCCTGGGCATTTCTCATGCCTGTCATACCCTGGGGGTAGTGACGCGGAAAGCGTTTCAAGGAAGGGTTTTCATTTGCACACTAGTTGCAAATGGCCGGGGGCACTACGTGCCGCCGGCACCGATGGTGGCGCCTTCGGAATATGCGTCCTCGTGGGGTACGGCTTTTAGAAACAACACTTGGTGTTAGTTTCGATGTGTAGCCCCCGGTACTTGGTACCGAGGGGTTTTCTGTAGGAACACTTGGTGTTCTCTTGTTGTAGTTGATGTAGGCGTCTACCCTCGGTACTTGGTACCGAAGGGCCTTCAAATGAAACACTTGGTGTTTCCCAATAGATGTTTGGAAGCTGTTAGGAGAGCATATCCCTGGCACTGGGTGCCGAGGGGTCTTCTTTGAAACACTTGGTGTTTTTTCTTCGTTTCGATATTTGATGAGGGAGGTGTACCCTCGGCACTGGGTGCCGAAGGGTCTTCTGTAGGAACACTTGGTGTTCTAATCTTTTCTTTTTTGATGTTGAAGGTGGGGAAGTACCCTCGGCACTGGGTGCCGAGGGGTCTTGACTGAAAACACGTGGTGTTTCTACTGTTTGTTGTAGGTGTTGATGGTGTCCGCCCTCAGCAATGGGTACCGGAGGGGGTTCTTCTTGTGGTGAGGCCTGGGGCCTGTAGTCAGTATGAGGGCTTGATCTCTTGAATGTATCTTCATTCTTCGAAATTGGAGGCCTTGGGCCATTGGATAGTACATTCACTAGTTATGAGGGCTTGGCCGCTCTTACATTATTGATAAAATTTAACTAAATGGTGTACATTCCAGTGCCTAGGGACCTCTTTCCCGTTGGGGCGTTTGAGTTTGTAAGTCCCGGGTTTGATGATGGCTGCTATGATGTAGGGGCCTTCGAATTTTGGTGCCATTTTTCCTCCCTCGGTTGGTTGGCTGGCTTCCCTCCTCCGGAGGACATAGTCCCCCACTTGAAATTCTCGGGTGCGAACTTTGGCGTCGATGTAGCCTTTAACTTGCCTTCGGTAGTTTTCTGCCCGGATGAAGGCTTGCTCCCGGCGTTCTGAAATGAGGTGGAGGTCGAGGGCCATGTTGCTGTCGTTGACCTCGGGGTCATATTGGATCACCCTTCGGGTAGGAAGGGTGACTTCCGTAGGAGCTTTGGCTTCAAAACCGTAGCAGAGGGAGAAGGGTGTTTCACCTGTAGCGCGCCGAGGGGTAGTGCGGTAGGCCCAGAGGATGTTGTGAAGTTCTTCCACCCAGCCACCACCCTCGGCCTCCAGCTTCTTTTTGAGGCCCTCGAGCAAGGTCTGGTTGGCGTTCTCTACCTGCCCGTTGCCTTGAGGGTAGGCAACGGAGGAGAAGGTGTGTTTGATGCCCCATGCCTCCAGAAGGGCACAGAAGGGGGCTGCCTCAAATTGTGTTCCATTGTCGGAGATGATCTGCTGGGGGACGCCAAACCTTGTGAGGATGTTCTTGAGGACGAAGTGACGGCACTTCGCCTCTGTGATGCTGGCGAGGGGTTCAGCCTCCACCCACTTGGTAAAATAGTCGACGACCACAATGATGTATCTGTTGTTGGAGGTACCCCTCGGCAGAGGGCCCACAAGGTCTATCCCCCATCGAGAAAATGGGACAGATGTGCTGATGGGGGCATAGTTGACTGCTGGCCTGCCGGGGGCTTTCTGGAAATGTTGACATGCGGTGCACCTCCGGGCAAGGTCAGCACAATCCCTGGCCATGGTTGGCCAGAAGTAGCCCTGGAGAATGAGCCTTCGGGACATGGAGAAGGGTCCCTGGTGAGCTGAGCAAGTGCCACTGTGCACTTCCTCCATTGAAACCTCGGTTTCATCTGGATGAAGGCACCGAAGTAGCGTGCCATTGTAAGATCGTTTGTAGAGCCTTCCATCTTCGATGGTGTAGCTGGGAGCCCTCAGCTTTGCCAGTTTAGCGCGGGCCTCATTCTCGGGTAGCTGCCCTGTGGAGATGAAGGCGGTGATATCTGAAATCCAATCCCCCTGACGTTGTTGTATGTTCATCACGAGGCTTGCATGGATGCTTGAGAGGCTGAGTTCCTCGATTTTGGCAATCTTGGAGATGTGCTCGGGGGAGTCTGCCGAGAGTTTAGATAATATGTCGGCCTCGGAGTTCTGAGCCCTCGGTATTTGAGTGAGAGAGTGTGCCTCAAATACCTTAAGCAACTCCTTGGCCGCTTCCTTGTACTGTTTCATTCTTCCTTCCTTGGCCTCATATTCTTCGGAGATTTGGCCAACGACCAACTTGGAGTCGCATTTGATGTGGATCTGCCGAGCCCTCATGTTGGCAGCCAGCCGAAGGCCACATAGGAGGGCTTCATATTCGGCCTCATTGTTGGAGACTTTGAAGGAGAAGCGGATTGCATAGTAGGCCCTGAAGCCCTCGGGAGTAATGAGGACTACCCCTCCCCCGCATGCTTTGGTTGCGGAGGAGCCATCAGTGTAGAGGGTCCACCAGTCGTCCGAGGTAGACGAGGGCTCCCCGTCCGTGGCTGCTCTTGCGGTACATTCCGTCACAGAGTCCGCTAGGGCTTGGCCCTTGATGGCAGGCCTTGGACGGATGTCAATGTTGTACTGGCTCAAGAAGATAGCCCATTTCACCATGCGGGAGGAGCTGGTGGGGCTCCTCATGAGGGCGCCGAGGGGTTGATGGGTGAGGACCTGAACCGGGTGAGCCTGAAAGTAGTGGCCCAACTTCTTGACAGTCCAAACGATGGCTAATACCGTTTTTTCCACAGGGGAGTACCTGAGCTCGGCCTCCCTTAGGGTCTTGCTAACATAGAAGATGGCATGTTGGACGCCGTCTTCCTCCCGGATGAGCACAAAGCTGATGGCCGCCGGGCTAACCCCAAGGTAGAGGTAGAGGGTCTCCCCTACCTTGGGTTTGGAGAGCACAGGAGGTGAAGATAGATATCTTTTGAGCTCGTCGAAAGCCCCCTGGCATTCTGGAGTCCATAGAAAGCCAGCCGTCTTCCTCATGATTTGGAAGAAGGGTAGAGATTTTTCCGCCGATTTAGATAGGAAGCGTTGAGGGCTGCCAGGCGGCCCGTCAATCGTTGAACTTCCTTCACATTGCGTGGGGGCTCCATGTTGATGATGGCCTGGATTTTCTCGGGATTGGCCTCAACACCCCTTCGGCTCACCATGTAGCCTAAGAATTTGCCCCCTTGGACGCCGAAGGTGCACTTCTTCGGGTTTAGCCGAAGGTTGAATTTTTGCATGATGACGAAGATTTCCCGGAGGTCGTCAGCATGGCTGGAAGATTGCTTGCTCTTGACGATCATGTCGACGACATAGGCCTCCATGGTGCGCCCTAGGACGGCTTGAAAGACCCGGGCCACCATCCGGGTGTAAGTGGCCCCCGAGTTCTTTAGGCCGAAGGCCATCACTAGGTAGCAGAAGATGCCCTCGAGAGTCATGAAGGCAGTTTTTCTTGCGTCCTCCTCGTGCATGAATATTTGATGGTACCATCGGAAGGCATCGAGGAAGGACATGATTTCACACCCCGCGGTCTCATCCACCAATTGATCAATGTTTGGTAGAGGGAATGGATCCATGGGGCATGCTTTGTTGAGATCGGTGTAGTCCACGCACATGCGGAAGGTAGGGGGCTTCTGGGCGAGGACCACATTTGCTAGCCACGAGGGGTATTTCACCTCCTTGATGTGCTTGATTGAGAGGAGCATGGCGACCTCCTTCTTCACAAATTCCCTTCTCTCGGCGGAGAGGGGTCTTCTTCGTTGTTGCACTGCTTTTGCCGAGGGGTCCACCGAGAGGCGGTGGGTGATGACCCTTCGGCTAATTCCCGGCATGTCCTCCGGCCCCCATGCAAAGACAGTGGAGTAGGCGCGGAGGGCGTTGGTGATACCGGTCTTCAAATCTTCAGGGAGCTGGGCTCCAATCTTCACGACTCTCTCCGGCTGGGCCGGATCGAGCGCAAAGTCTTCTACGTCATCGGCCGGTTCGGCCCTCGGTCTTCTTTCCTCCTGGTCGACGGCTCCGGTGATGGTGTCAACACGGAGTTCCGTCTTGCTTACCTTCTTAGTGACCTGAAGATAGCAGGCACGGGCAATTTTTTGGTTCCCCCGGGAGTAGCCAATGCCCCCCTCGGCGGGAAACTTGAGGCAGAGGTGCCTCATGGAGATGATGGCTTCGAGGTCCTCGAGGGCTGGCCGGCCGAGGATGATGTTGTGGGCGCAGTCAATGTTGACGACGACGAACTCCACCTCGAGCAGGGCTCTATGGAGCCCGTCGCCGAAGATCACTGGGAGGGTTATTACCCCCTCGGAATCAATAGTGTCGCCGGTGAAGCCGGCAAGAGGGGTCTTAATGGGCCGAAGGGACCCCCTCTCCAGATGCAGCTCTCTGAAGGTGCTGAGGTACATTACATTGACGGAGTTGCCCGTATCAATGTAAGTTCGGTGAATAATGGTGTCGTTGATCTCCGTTCGAATCACCAAGGCATCCCTGTGAGGAGAAGAAGTAGGAGGGAGATCTGCGTTGGTGAAGGTGATGGGTTCCTCCCTCAATCGCTTCACCGGGGGCATATGAGTGACCTCCCCTACGTAAAGCGATTGAGCCCACTTCTTCCGCTGGCTGGTGGAATCGCCCCCTGAATTGCCACCGGTGATCATGAGGATGTGGCGTTTCTTCTCCTGGTAGTGGGGGTACTCCTCCTCCTCTTCTTCCAAGTTTCCGATCTCCCTCTCCTTGCCGAGGGGGATGGTGTTCGGATTCACCCAGGCACTTACCTTCGTATGGTGCCCTCGGGGAGGTCCCTGATGAGAAGGTCCCTCCTGCCGAGGGCTCTGGACAAACTGGGACAGGTGCCCTGCCTGTATTAATCTCTCGATGGCCGTCTTCAGCTGATGGCAGTCATCGGTCATGTGCCCCTGGTGCCGATGGAAGCGACAGTAGGGGAACTGAGGGTTGATAGCGTGTACCTCCGGGGGTGCGCGAGAGTCGCGCTCAACGAGGCCCCTCTCCTCGGCAAAATCGAGGATAATGCTGACGGGGTGCGTCAATGGGGTCCGAGGGCGGTCCAGGAGAATGGGCTGGGCCCAAGTCTTAGGGTTGCTCCTATAACCTCCCCCGGGCTTGGCTTGGCCTTGCCGAGGGCGGTCATCAGAGGGTCCCGAAGCCTTGGGGCGATTTGGAGGAGCCCCCGGCCCTCGGTTGTGCTTGTTGTCAGTGACGTGCACTCGTCGTTAGGTGCACTCAAAATAAATAATCAATACAACACTAATACGTAGTATAGTGTAGTAAGGTTCGTATCCACAGGGAAAGGAATACTTTTCTTTTATATGAATAATAACAAGGGGGGTTTAGATTTGTTTGGTTTAATAACACTAAGATAAACGACCTATATGAGTTTAATTCAATGAGATGGAGACTTGGTTTTGCTTTTATCCACTTAATGAAATGTTCGTCGATCCCGGTTATATCTTTAACTATCTTCCTCTCGAATACTCAATCGAGGAGTATATCCAGTTCATCGAGGGTAGTTATTAATAACGAGATGCGTTCATTAATAAAACTTACTATCGAGTCAATATAGAACAAGCGCCGTATATTAACTTGATAGTAGCAATAAACTTAAGATGAAAACGATTGAGATTGATAACCTCAACACAAGCGGTTTATTGGTTTAATCAATATAATTAATTCCCTTTGGCATATTAACCATGAGATGCATGCATTAATATTCCAAGTTTACTACCGTTGAAAGAACCGGATTAATAACAAGCGTATTAACCGATTGATTCTAGTAATAATTAATATGAGAAACAATACTAGTTGATACTTTAAGTAATGTTTAAGATATTAACATGAAATATGAATAGGAATTAATTAATACTTAAGGAAGAATATTAAAATATATGAATCCTACTATGATTAATATCAAGATGTTAACTAATTGTCATCTTAGTAACACTCCCCAATATTATCATAGAGGAAGAAATAGCTATTACTATAACAAATGTCAAGATGTTAACTAATTGTCATCTTAGTAACACTCCCCGACTTTGATATAGAGATAGTATTTTGAAAGAAAGAATTAATATTCAAGGAAGAAGATTAAAGAAAATAACTCACAACTTACAAATTCATTAAGCTTCAAAGTAGCAAAACCAAGATGGAAGAGTTTAGCTCCTCATTTGGAGGCTAAACATGATGAAAAATATAAAGAAAGAACTATTCTATACTGAGCTTAGATGTACAAAGGGATTGGATCCCTTTTTGTGAAGGAAAGGAGGTGTATTTATAGGTTTTTGGGATGGGATTTGGGTACTCGATCGGGTATATACATGGTACCCGATCGAGTATGTGTGTAACACCCGATCCGAGGTATACTCGACCGGTTTCAGGCTATTTTCTAAGTGTATACCCGATCGAGTATATATGAATACCCGGTCGAGTATGCTTAGAAAGTGATATTCGGGCTATACTCGACCGATCTTCGTTTGCAATTTAAAGGCATACCCGATCGGGTATGTCGGTCTACCCGATCGGGTATAGACATAGAATCGTGGCCAAAATCTTCCCTGCATGTTCCTTTGTCTTCGGATCTGATCCGATTTGAAGTTCCAACCTAATACCCGATCGAGTATAGCTAATACTCGACCGAGTATAGACCAAAATTCAGGATCTTCTTTTGTCTTTGAACTTTTGCACCTTCTCTTCACTTTTTGGGTTCACCAACTGTACTTTGGGTGACCAAAACCTGCTTTAAGCTCAGAATATGTCTAATCTAACCTATTTACAAGAATTTAACAATCTAACCTATTACACCAAAAGTGTGTAATTTCCACAGTAAAAGTCAAGCAAAACTAATTAAAAACATAAACATAGAAATGGAAATTACGAACGTATCAACTCCCCCACACTTAAACCTTTACTCATCTCGAGTAAGATCAAATGTTTACAAGTGTCAATGTTTGTCCAAAAGTTCCACAGTTCAACAAAAATATAATACAAACACAAAGACCACCAAGGATTACAAAGAAAAATGAGTTTTAAACTCAAATCACAAAAGAGCATCTTGGGTTTAATGGCCTCCTAGTGTTGTCTTCTTTTCTCCTCCTCTCTTCTTCTTTATCTTGAATCTTCATATTCTTCATAAGGATACAATGAGTGCCTGCAAGAACAAACATTTCTCTCATATCTCTCATTTTGCCTAGGAGCCTTTTCAGGTTTTCATCCTAGCACCTCTTTTCATTTTCCATTCTCTCCAACTCACTCATTTTTTTTTATATAAGCCTTTTTTTGCTTAGATTGCCCATTTTGTTGGGTTTTCAACCTAACTAGCATTTATTTTATTTTGTTTTATTTTTTTTCTTTAATAATTTTTTTTTTTTGAGTGTAAAAGTTCAAAAGAATTACATGCATAGTGCTAGGTACAAATGAGAATTACATACCATCGTGAGTGTCTCCCCCGCACTTGAATCACGCACTGTCCCTAGTGCCCGCCTTCTCCTCCGTAGTAGCTCCCTCCAAAACCGCTCCCTTGGCCACCATCTCCCATGTAAGTGTCCCCGCCATCTCCGCCGTCGTACCCTCCACCACCGGAGCCAGATCCTCCAAAGTTACCCCAATGAGTGGGGTCATACCATGAGGGTGGTGGAGGAGGGTTCGCCATGGTATGGAAGGATCCCTGCTGTGCCATAAACGAGTACATAGGCCCGTAGAACCTATGTTGGTCTTCCTCATACCGGTGTCTATCGGCCTCCCGGAGCTCCTCCAAACGTTGAAAGCCGGCCCTTTGCTCATCCTCCAATCTTTGAAAACCGGCTCTTTGCTCTTCCTCTAATCGGTTGAGCCGGTTGTCCATTTGAGCTATTCCCGTTAGAAGTTGTTGTTGACCCTCCAGAAGTTGTTGAAAGAAGTCGGGTGGTGGAGGGTTTTGGCTTTGTTCTGGGAATTCATGGCTCATGGTTGGATGGCTATGGAGTTGCTCGTAGGGCTCGTCATCGGGTTGGTTTTGGGGGGGTTCCTGTTCCGGTTCTTGAAGATGTGGTGGGAGGGCGTTTGGGAAGAGGTAATGTTGATCCGGCTTGCCTGTTTTGAAGTGGAGTTGGGGGAGTTCTGGGTTGGGCAAGAGGAAGTATTTGAGGGGTTTGGGGTGGATGTGCCAGTTGTACATATTTTTGGGCCTTTCTTCACCATAAACGGTGTGTGAAAAAGAAGTACAACCCGAGTGGCCTAGCCAAGATATGTTCATTAAACAGTAGTCGGGTATAGGAGAGTCATCCGTATACCCGAACTTTGTGGCCAAGTGCATAATCACCCCGCCCACTACGATAGCACCCTTTGCCACACTTTCCTTCTTTAGATGAGCCCACATGAGATTACAGAGGTTGAAATCCACGTGGGTACGGAATAAGGCAACCGAGATGAGGCATACATCCCCCATCCTTGTATGATGGTTGTTGGGACGTCCAAGCAAGGAGTTGGCAAGGAATTTCAAAAAGAGGCGTAGGACTGGATGTTGGACATGACTAATGTATAGTTGGGAGGAGCTAAATTTGGTCTCCCCGGTCATCTTGGTCCATAGGGTGTGGCCGAAGGCGGTATTGTCGGATATAGACTTTTGGTACGGGACCGGAATACCAAAGTGTTCGGCAAACTCAAGTTTCGTGATGGTGTGATTGTGATTAAACAAACGAAACCTGAGTTTATCATCCCTAAAGTCCTCCTCATTGTTCTCAAAGTGCACCGAACTTAGGAATTCATAGATAATTTTTTCATTTGAGTTGTATTGCATTTTGAAAATTTTATCCATATGCAACTCATGAAAAAATTTCTTCATTATTGTGTATACTCCTAATTCCTTTAGAGCATCAAGGCATAAAAAGCGGGAAGGTTTGACTTGCCTTTCAATTGTGGACAAGAAGCGTGTGCGTTGTTCGTTGTCCACGAAAAGGATGTCCTCGTAGCCCGGGATGATTGTCCTAGTGCTTGAGCTCTGCCCTTTCTCTTTCCTTGGAGCCATTTGAAGTGATTTTGGCCTTTGAAAACCGAAATTGGGATGGTGGGGTAGGGTTTTTCGGACCTCTGAAAGTTGGGGGAGAATGGGATTGTTGGGTATGAATGTGTAGAGGAGGATGAGGGGAGTGTTTTGGCGTTGGAATGGGTGGATTTGGTGAAGATTTGGAAGAGATATGGTAGAGAGAAGGTGTAAAAATGGGGTTTGGGCGTTTTTTGTTCGAGATGGGGTTGGGAATTTGGGGAAGATGAAGTGTTTTGGGGCTGATTTGGGGTTATAAGACCCGTATACCCGATCGAGTATGTGCTGGTACTCGGTCGGGTATGGCTGGAAAGTGAAGTTTTTGAGCGGCCTGCCTCCTGTACTCGATCGGGTATGGTGGGGTTACCCGGTCGAGTATGCTTAGAAAATGAACTTTTTGAGCAGCCTGTCTCCTGTACCCGGTCGAGTATTCCTCCATACCCGATCGGGTATGTGCTTTTTTTTTCCATTTTTGAAGCGTGTACTCGGTCGAGTGTGGGAATCAGTCCCCTTCAATTTTAGCATTTCTAGCGATACCCGACCGGGTGTATAGTGATACCCGATCGGGTATTGCTTATTTTTCAAATTTTGAATGCTCCCTCGATCGAGTAGTGCCCGGTCCCTTTTCTTTTTGCTCATACCCGACCGAGTATAAGGTTATACTCGATCGGGTATGTCCCCAGATGTTCAAAAACCTGCAAAAATTTTTTTATTTCTTTTTTTTTTTTTTTTTTTTTTTTTTTTGATTTTTCTTGATATGAAAATAAAAGAAAAATTTATCGCCTTTCCCCGGCAACGGCGCCAAATTTGACGTGCACTCGTCGTTAGGTGCACTCAAAATAAATAATCAATACAACACTAATACGTAGTATAGTGTAGTAAGGTTCGTATCCACAGGGAAAGGAATACTTTTCTTTTATATGAATAATAACAAGGGGGGTTTAGATTTGTTTGGTTTAATAACACTAAGATAAACGACCTATATGAGTTTAATTCAATGAGATGGAGACTTGGTTTTGCTTTTATCCACTTAATGAAATGTTCGTCGATCCCGGTTATATCTTTAACTATCTTCCTCTCGAATACTCAATCGAGGAGTATATCCAGTTCATCGAGGGTAGTTATTAATAACGAGATGCGTTCATTAATAAAACTTACTATCGAGTCAATATAGAACAAGCGCCGTATATTAACTTGATAGTAGCAATAAACTTAAGATGAAAACGATTGAGATTGATAACCTCAACACAAGCGGTTTATTGGTTTAATCAATATAATTAATTCCCTTTGGCATATTAACCATGAGATGCATGCATTAATATTCCAAGTTTACTACCGTTGAAAGAACCGGATTAATAACAAGCGTATTAACCGATTGATTCTAGTAATAATTAATATGAGAAACAATACTAGTTGATACTTTAAGTAATGTTTAAGATATTAACATGAAATATGAATAGGAATTAATTAATACTTAAGGAAGAATATTAAAATATATGAATCCTACTATGATTAATATCAAGATGTTAACTAATTGTCATCTTAGTAACACTCCCCAATATTATCATAGAGGAAGAAATAGCTATTACTATAACAAATGTCAAGATGTTAACTAATTGTCATCTTAGTAACACTCCCCGACTTTGATATAGAGATAGTATTTTGAAAGAAAGAATTAATATTCAAGGAAGAAGATTAAAGAAAATAACTCACAACTTACAAATTCATTAAGCTTCAAAGTAGCAAAACCAAGATGGAAGAGTTTAGCTCCTCATTTGGAGGCTAAACATGATGAAAAATATAAAGAAAGAACTATTCTATACTGAGCTTAGATGTACAAAGGGATTGGATCCCTTTTTGTGAAGGAAAGGAGGTGTATTTATAGGTTTTTGGGATGGGATTTGGGTACTCGATCGGGTATATACATGGTACCCGATCGAGTATGTGTGTAACACCCGATCCGAGGTATACTCGACCGGTTTCAGGCTATTTTCTAAGTGTATACCCGATCGAGTATATATGAATACCCGGTCGAGTATGCTTAGAAAGTGATATTCGGGCTATACTCGACCGATCTTCGTTTGCAATTTAAAGGCATACCCGATCGGGTATGTCGGTCTACCCGATCGGGTATAGACATAGAATCGTGGCCAAAATCTTCCCTGCATGTTCCTTTGTCTTCGGATCTGATCCGATTTGAAGTTCCAACCTAATACCCGATCGAGTATAGCTAATACTCGACCGAGTATAGACCAAAATTCAGGATCTTCTTTTGTCTTTGAACTTTTGCACCTTCTCTTCACTTTTTGGGTTCACCAACTGTACTTTGGGTGACCAAAACCTGCTTTAAGCTCAGAATATGTCTAATCTAACCTATTTACAAGAATTTAACAATCTAACCTATTACACCAAAAGTGTGTAATTTCCACAGTAAAAGTCAAGCAAAACTAATTAAAAACATAAACATAGAAATGGAAATTACGAACGTATCAGTCAGCCTTCGGGGGCTGCTGGTCCGGATGCTGGTGATACTTCTCCACCTCCTCGGCCTCAGCATATCGGTCCCCCCGCTGCAAGGCCCTTATGCAGTCGCGGGGGGGTTCAATGATGAGGCTCCTTGAAAAGTTGCCGGTGCGGAGGACGGTTTGTAGGAGGGCCAGGAGGGTCCCGTCATCAGCACCGTCGACCTTGTCGGCCTCCGTCCTCCAGCGCTCCAGGAAATCCCGAAGGGTCTCATCCTTCTTCTGGCGTATTGTTAGGAGGTGGGAGAAGTGCTTCCTTGTGCGACGCCTCCCGGCAAATTGTGTCAAGAACCGCTGGGCGAGTTCTTGCCATGAATCAATACAGCCCTCGGGCAGCCTGTTGAACCATTCGTATGCTGGTCCCTCTAAGGTGGAGAGGAACCAACGACACAAATATTCGTCTGACGCCCCCACCATCATCATGCTGTTTTGGTACTTGCTGTAATGTTCCTGGGGGTCCGTTTTCCCGCTGTAGGGCTGTATGTGTTGCCCTCGGTATTTCTCCGGGATCCGGGCCGCCAATACCCTTGGGGTAAATGGCGTCCGAGTCCGGAGCTGGATGACGGGTTCCCCGGAGCCCTCGTCCACCTTCTTCTGTAACTCCTCCATCTTGGCCATCATGGCCTCGTATTTGAGATCTGAGTGAGGGGTGGAGGTGGTGGCGTGAGCTTTGTTGGACTCCATTTCGTCAAGCCGGCGCTGGAGGGCCGCAATAATTTCGTCCCGGGGGTCCCTCGGGAGGGTTTCCGCCCCCTGCGAACGAACCCGGGCCGAGTGGGCCTGGTTGATTTGGTGCCGAGCATCATCGGCATGAAGGGGTGCCTTGCCTTTGTCCCGAGGGGGACGCTCCTCGTCTGCCCTTGAAACAGAGCCCCCGCTTTCCTGGGGCCTTTGGAATGCTTTTCCCCTGAGGCGGTTTTGGACCCCTCGGCGGTCTGGCCCTCCTCCGAGCCGGTTGAGGGCGGAAGTACGGGGCCTCTCCCTGTTGTCATTATGGCGGTCCCGGGACTGAACTTCCCGGGAGGATGTTTCTTGGGCCACCACCCCTTCGTCGTTTCTCACCCGAGGGGTGGGATTTCCGAAGGGGTGTGGCAGAGGGGGAATTATGATATTTTCCCCGATCTGAGGGTGAGCTGGAGCCAGGGTGCCGAAGGCACCCGAGTTCTGGGTGAGCGTCTGGATGAAGGCGGAGAGCGCCGATTGTACGTCGATGGTGAGAACCGGAGGGCTGACTTGGTCATCGCTCCGGTTTTTCTTCTTGGCCTCGATGCCGAGGCGGGCATCGGGGGCATTTTGTTGGATCTGAAGGCGTAGGTCGACAGCCGCATGTTCCAGCCCAGCGATGACACCACCCTCGGGAGCCCTGTGAGAGGCTTCGGGGGCGGTTACGTCGCCGGGGGCCAGGTTCTTGTCTTCTACGTTCTTTGAGTTGGCACGTGTTGTCCTCACCATTTTGATAGAGGGCTAGTGTTTGTGTTTGGTCGAGGGGGAGGGTTTCTTACTCGATTGTTCAACCTCTCAACGAGAGCACCAAATGATGGATAGTCTACCCGGGGGTATATATCCGAAGGGTTATAGCGGGGAGTAACTTAGAGAGAAGTCAGAGCAAGTAAATATATATATAGAGAGAGTGTATTATAAATGTGGAGCGTTTTCAGCGTGGTTACAAATGAGGAAATGGGGTGCTATTTATAGCAGCAATAAATGCCGGGCAGGGACACGTGTCAAGCGCTCATTGGCCGAAGGGTCACCTCAACTGGTTGGCGCTGGCAGCCGCATGTGGCCGCATTTAATGCGGCTGTTGGATGGGATGTCTGTGCAGAGTACGGTGATCTGTACGTATGTGAGGCGGATATCTTGTCGAGTGAGATGCCTTCGGCTATAGAGCAGTAGCCGAGGGCTCTTCCTCCCGATGGCACCCCTGGTGCCGAGGGCTCACAGTGCCGAGGGCTGCTGTTTTCGCCGTTTTCTCCCAGTTTCTTAGTTTGCTTGAGAAACCCGTTCTGTGAGAATTTGGAGCCTTCGGCCAGGGGGCCGAAGGCACCCCTGTGCGTTGTGCGGACTGTTTGGTACTCCGGGCGCTGTGAATTGGGCCTGTTGGGCCTTTTGGGCCTGTTGGGCCTTTGCTGGAGTAGTAGGAGTCTGTGGGCCGGGGGTTCCCGGGCCATATACTCCATCAGATAATAAACAGAGACTTTCAGCTCATGTATTTGAAAAGTATAGATATATTCTATAGTACACAGTTTAATTATGAGCCAATCAGAATGTAGCAGTTTAATTATTTAAATCTAAATTAAAAATGATAAAGTCATGTGATCCAATCAAATTGATGATAGGTACGGTACCCCATTTTTCTGAAAGGTACCGGAGTTGTTACCAAAAGTATATTGCAGTCTCAAACCCATACATAGCATATCAAATCGGAGATAGACTAGATTTAAATAGGTTGAACCATTTTTAACACTTGTAAAATACACAAATATCTTACATCTACCAGACCATACAAGATCAGACTTGAACAAATCATACCAGAACTCACTTAAAAACATTCCAAGTGGACACCACACTTTTTAATTAACACTAATTACTCACAACATCATTTATCCATAACTACGAGCATGTTCAATAAAAGTAAGGGAAAAGGTGCAAATAAGTCCTCGAACTAACCAAAAAAGTGCAAATCACTCCTTTTATAGAAGGTTCTGTCTGGCCGTCGCCATTTGGGGTGGTTACCAGTGGAATTTTTTGATGACTTTTTTTGGGCATCTACTTCATTAAGTCTAGTTTACCCATACAATCGGGAAAACAATCAAATGATTTTCTCAAAATATACTCCACTGTTTAACTACGCAGTTATCTTCAAACATTTATTTGACTGCTTTCACGATTGATTTTTTAGCTGAAATTTGAAATGGGTAAAATAGACTTAATGAAAAAGATTTTAAAAAAAAATTAATCAAAAAATTCCACCAAGAACCGCCTCAAATGGCGACGTCCGGACAGAGCCTCATATAAAAAGGTGATTTGCACTTTTTTGATTAGTTCTAGGACTTATTTGCCCCTTTTCCCTAAAAGTAAATAGCTACCTTAAAACATTTGAGCTATTTAAGAAAGGGAAAAGGGTCAAATAAGCCTTTCTACAATTACGAAATCTGAGATGTCTTGGACTAAATAAAAATTATACTAGGCTTAAATATTAGAGGAGTGGACCAATTAAACATGAAAAATGATAAAATTACGGTAAGTTACCCCGGGCTTCAGCCTACTATTACATGTGGATAGATCCTCCCCTGCGTAATGTCATGTACTCAATAAAGTGTTATATAAATATCTCTTCTTATAAAAAACAATCGGATGAGTCAAAACGCACTACAAAAAAATTCGCTTGTAGTCACGGACCGTAGTCACGGATGTAATCCGTGACTAAAGTGTTCCGGCCAACCCAATTTCGCCTCTGGTGGGATTTTTTTTTAATTTGAAAATAGTCACGGACGGTTCCGTGACTAGTGCCATGACTACAGTTAGTCACGGACACGTCCGTGACTAATTCCGTGACAAGTGCAAAATGGATTTTTTCAACGTTCCAAATTTAAAGTGCTCTGACAAATCGTACCAAAAATGTGTAGTCACGGACACATCCGTGACTACAAGTTTTATATATGCAGCCTCCGCTTCATTCAACAAAATCACACCATCTACTCCGAGATAGAATCCAGATAGAATTGAAGGATGTAATCTACCCATCTCATATCATTTTTCCTGTTTTTGCAGATAAGGTATGTAATTTGAATTACATATTTTTAGTATGAATTAGTTGGTTCATTTTAGCTACTACATTAGTTAAATTAATACTTAATTAATTAACGAAATAAATTCCTTAAATTTAGTTACGTTAAACGTAGGTGTAATTTAAACATATAGGGTTAATTAAGTTGTTTTTAATTAATTAAAATTACGTAAATTAGTTAAATATGTAAATTAGTTAAATACATATGTAAGTATATTATTAAACATAATATTGGCAATACATATGTTATTAATTTTAAAATATAGGGTTAAAATTACGTAAATTAGTTAAATACATATGTAAGTATATATGATTGAATATAATTTAAATGCATATTATTAATATTAGTTAAATGTAAGTATTATTTAATTCAAATGACTTTATATATATATATATATGATTAAATATAAGTATATGATTTCTTTATATTGGCAATTATTGTTAATTAAGACGGCCTAATTTAGGATTAATAATGATTTAAATTAGGGTTAGTTAATTTAATTTAAATGTGTTTATTATATATATATGCTCAAATTATTGGATTTGCTCATATTATTTAATTTAGTAAATTGTTAAATGTGCATTATTAATAAGATTAAGATGTTGATAATTTTAGTATTGTGGATTAAATTATTGCCAGTAACGTATTGTGCATGTTTATAGTTTAATAATATTAATTATTGGACGTTAGTTAATTTTAAGGGAATTTTAGTGAATTTTAGTGAATTTTAGTGAAATTTTAGGCAATTAGTTAATTTTAAGAGAATTAGTTAATTTTAAGGGAATTTTAGGGAATTAGTTAACTTTAAGTGAATTTTAGTGAATTTTAAGGAACCTAGTTAATTTTAAGAAT
Organism: Cuscuta europaea; assembly: GCA_945859875.1. Classification (NCBI taxonomy): domain Eukaryota; kingdom Viridiplantae; phylum Streptophyta; class Magnoliopsida; order Solanales; family Convolvulaceae; genus Cuscuta; species Cuscuta europaea. The sequence continues at coordinate 15,543,453 of CAMAPE010000010.1, read as the reverse complement.
TTTAGGGAATTAGTTAATTTTAAGGGAATTTTAGTGAAATTTAGTGAAATTTAAGGACATTAGTTAATTTTAAGGGAATTAGTTAATTTTAAGGGAATTTTAGGGAATTAGTTAATTTTATGGAAATTTTAGTGAAATTTAGTGAAGTTTAAGGGAATTAGTTTGTTGGGAATATTTTATGGTGTTCAATCTAGTTAGTTATCTTTGTATTTGTGTAGTTATTAATTAAACGTGTAATACGGGCCACAAATGTGTATCAGCCCGTGGGCTTCCTTGTAACCCGTAAGTTAGCTAATTTCTCCTATAAAAGGAGGCTAACTTACGGGAACCCAAAACGATCGTGAGAGGCTTAGAGACGCAGAGGCGAGATAGAGAGAGATTAGGGTTGCCGCTGCTCTCCTTCTCCAGGGAGAGTAGCGGCAGGTTCATACGGTATACCAGATTCACGTTCAATCTTATCGATTTCTTTCTATCTGCTTCTTTATCACTGCTATGGTTGTATGATTGTTAGAATTTTGGGACTAACATTTGGTATCAGAGCCGAGGCGTGAAACAGGTTGGATCTATCTGCGATTTTTTTGGATCTAACGAAGAACTGCTCTGTTTTTTCTTCTGTTTTTCTACATGTAGAGATTTGCTCCTGTAATCTCGTTTGTGAACGAAATTTTGTAAAAATCATACTGTTGGATTCGCCTTTCAAAACCGATCCAGCAGCATACCTCTTTTTTCGTTTTCTGCAATTTTTGTTTTTCGAAGATCTCTACATTGAGATCTCGAAATCCTCTTTTTTCACTGCTGCAGAAACGTTTTTGGCTTGAAACTGGTACAGGAGAATCTCGACTTTCAGGGCTATTCAGAACAGGTTTCAGATTTTCAAAAATCAATGTTTTCGTTTTGCAGGATCTCGACATTTAGGGACTCGATTTCTTCTTCTCGACTTTTGAGATCTCGAGATTTGCATCTCGACATCTTGATCTCGAGATTTGCATCTCGACATCTTGATCTCGAGATTTGCATCTCGACATCTTGATCTCGAGATTTGAATCTCGAAATCAAGATCTCGAGATTTGAATCTCGAAATCATGATCTCGAGATTTGAATCTCGAAATCAAGATCTCGAGATTTGAATCTCGAAATCAAGATCTCGAGATTTGTGATCTCGAGATTTGGAATTTCGAGTTTAGGAATTTCGAGTTTTGGGATTTCGACATTTGGGATCTCGATGTTTTGGATCTCGACATTCTGAAGATTTCGAGATTTTCAAAATTTCTCGATGTTTTGAATCTTTCAAAGTTTGCAGTTTCTTGGAACTCATAATTCGAATCTTGACATCCTTTGCAGTTCATCGAAGCTTTACATTATAAGGATCTCTAAATGATTCCCTGCTTATATATGTTTTAATGAGTATTCGATGTTCTGATGTTTTTCAAACAGCAAGTTTTCGAGATTATGAGGTTTTCGAAACTCCAAAGTTTTCGATGTTCAAACATTTTGAAATTCTGCAGATTTCGATATTCTGAGGTTTGTTTTGCAGGTGGATTTGGCCATTATTCTTCGAGGCAATCTCTAGAATTTTGTTTAAAATCCACCTGCTCTCGACATTCAACATCGAGCACCTCATCTTCGAAGAAATTCCTCAAAAACTCAAAATTAGAGATTTTCTGCGACACCGCACTGTTTTGGCCATAACTTTTGACTCGGTGATCCGATTTGTGCAAACTTTTTTTTGTTGGAAAGCTAACGAGAAGATCTACGTTAATTCTCGGGATACGCCCCAGAACCAATTCTCACGCGCCCTCACTCGCAGTCTTTGAGGGTCAAAACGTTAGTTTTCCGACAAACATTGTAAATCACCGATGTCCAGGCCAAAACTTAGGCAAATCTGTTCAAATTCTTTCATTGTCAACCCTGAGGTCAAAACTTTTCTAAACTTCAATGTAAAGGTCTGAAAATCGTAGATAATTCAATAAACCTCGCGTCAACGGTCACCTTACAACAAATCAACAATCAACTGCTGAAGCCTCCCCTGACTCATCAACATTATGTGATCATCAATATGCTGAAATTCTACATGGTGAGCTCAGGAAAACCGTCATGTGTGGTACATGTTCAGATTGCTCCACACACATGGCGGGTATGACGAGCTGTGAGCAATCAAACCTTGCACATTCTGAGGGGGAGTTTCAGTTTTCTCCTCCTGGAGCCTTACACCGACAAAGCAAGGAATCTCTCAACGGATGCAACATTTTAGGGGGAGTATTCAATGTTATCCTCCCCGGTGCCTAACAATTAAGAAAGTAATGAGAGAACATGTCCCTATGGCTTATTAAACCCAACTAAGCCTACCCAAGGGACAAAGCCGAGCGTAAGTGCGTAAGTGAGCGAGTGAGTGAGTGAACATTATGAGCATTAGGAAGCAGAAGGCTCAAGTGAGAAGAAAAAGAATTATCAATGATGAGTCTGCTACCTCAATTGCCTGTTATGAATTGAACATTTGCTCCTAGCCACTAAAATACTCTGGACTATCCCCATAGGTTCAGGACTGAATTTATTCAGATCCCGGGTAGAAGTCGCTGCATTTTGTCCAAACGGCGCATGCACAACCCTACCCTAGACCACTCACTTGTCTCCCAACAGACATGTGTTTAATCATATTTCACGGGGAATCGCATCTCTCATTACTACCTCCTTACGAGGCAAGTAATACTGACTACAGTGGCCTCAGCCCCATGCCACTGAACTTTCATTGATCACGTCGTGTCTAGTTACCTCACTCCCAAATGTTTTGAATTTTCTAGGACACCGACACACTTTTTGAGTCAGTTGCAGGTCTTCAAAGACCCGCGAGAACTTCCATAGGTCTCATCTATTCCAGATGTAGACTAATGATTGGAAGGAAGTCCTGCTGTTGCAACATAAGAATCACCAACATTTTCAGGCCATTGCTAAAGAGTTTATCTCTATAGTGATGATAACGGGCGTCTTCACGACCCCGGGGGGCTACGTTATCTTCTTTACATTCTGCTTGTTTTTCCTGTTTTATTTCCGCAGAATAAAAGAATAAAAGCATGACGTCCCGATTCATCGGATCGTCATGAGGGGGAGAGTGGTCCACATGCTTTTATAAGTCAACATTATCAATCATCATGATTATAAACCATATTTATTTCTTGATATTTCTACTTTGCTACATGAATTACAATTTACGAATAAGACTTTATATTCACGATGAAAAAATGTCTAGAATTCGGGAGATTAACAATTTTAGTCTTATAACTTTTGAGTATTACTAACCTGTAACTTTACTATCTTGTATAAATTTGATCCAGTGGCTAATAAATATTTGTCATTTAAGGATTTTTCCATTGGAAAAGAACACTTTCCGGGCAAAAATCGACATCAACGGCATCTTTTGTGGTATATTTTTTGCCGGAAAATGTACTTGGGGAAAAAAGTCCTTAAATTGTAAAAATTTATTATTTACGACACCAAATTTACAAGTGATTAAAGTTGTAGTAATATTAATTGAAAAACCTGAAAGTTACGAGATTAAAATTGTAAATTTGACCTACAATTTTAATAGCACGTAATTTAAAGAATGTAACCATCTTTGATGATGTACCCCATGGATACTAGACATGAATCTTCCTCCTCAACGATCTCATTAATATTCATTCCACGAGTAGCTAAGTAAAAAATAATGACCAACAACTATCTACTCAATAATGATCAACAACTATTGTAGACAACAATTGTGTTTTACTTTTAAAAGTAGATATTGTAGATAATTTCCTTACATTTGAGAGATATGAAATATTATTTAACAAATATTAACGTGAGCGAAAAACAGTTAGAGTGGCCAAAACTCAGAGGCAACTGATTTTTGAAAATGCAAGAATAATTATGACATATTGTCAAGGGTAATAATAATCTTCCTATAAAATAATTATAGAAATTGCTCTAGATAGGAGCAAAAACATTTTGAAATTCCAAAATAGGAGTATCGTGTTTTTTATTCTCTAAATAGGAGCAATCTGCCAAGTTTGGAAAAAAATGTCATGTTTTAAAGCCTAGTAATGCCAAATTTGGCAGAAATTTACTCATATTCAAGGAATAAAAAACATGATACTTCTATTTTGGAATTTCTAAATTTTTTTACTCCTATTTAGGGAATTCTGTCAAATAATTATTGTGCTATTTACGATTATATTTTTTAGTCATACTATGATTGTTTTTTTTGTACATGTATGTTTACAACTTAATAATTTTTGGTTATATATGCTTAAAATTACGAGGCACAAATAAAAAAAACCTTATTCATTTGATTTGTACTCTAATCATGAAATCATCATACAAATTAAAGAAGAATCATAAATTCAACTCAATATAGACCTTGATATATATTTTATAAAAATTAGAGCAAAAATTAAAAAATTATACTCCCTCCGTCCCTAATCTTTCTCCCTTTTCGGCTGGGCACATTTATTAAGATAGTGAGATTTGTGTGGTGGAGAGTTGTGCAGAGGAGAGAGAAATGTGTAAGAATTTGTAAGAATGATTGTGAACCACGAATTTTTTGCTAAAAGAGGGAAGATGAGATAATTTTGAAACAGACGAAAAAGAAAAGTTTGAAGATAATTGAGGGACGGAGGGAGTAACAATTTAATGAAAAATGGTTTTTTATAGCTTGGCCCCCCACCAACTATGGCTGCTCCTTCCTTTACTTTGGCGTTCAGTACTTTGAAGTAAGAAAATGGCACGTGGCATTTTTATTGAAAATGAGTGAGTTGAGGACAACTAGACACGTATGGCCGGATTCATTAAAGATAAAATTATCTTTTGATGAATTATGTATTTTCTTATAGACACGTTTGAATGTTCCCGATTTGACCTACACACATATTAAGAAAATAAATTTACTTAATTTTACAGTTTTGACACTATTTTTACACTGTTTGCACTGTTTGACCCTATTTTGATGTATGATAACTTTCCATTTAGAGAAATGGAACTTTCCAACGGGACATCCAAAAAAGGAAAACGGGAACATTCCAACGGGACGGAGGGAGTATAAGTAGACTTTTAGTAGAGTATAATTATGTGTTTAATATTTATTCCTATGAAAATTAAATTACATCAATAACCATATATTTTCTTAAACGAGAAAATATGACACTCCGTAATTTTTTATATCAAAACGAGGAGTGTTATCCAATATTAGACAAAATGAGAATCATGAAGTATTGTCGTCTAACAATACTCCATGATTTTCCATCTTTCCTTTATTTAATTAAGTGTTAGCTTTTAAAATTAATACGCTATTTAGCTGATACTATTTTGCAGAAAAATAAACTAATTATAGCACAAATATTACGTACGGGTCTAGACTTGTGAATTTCGGGTTAACTCCGACTCATTTATAGACCTTGGCCCACATAATGGTGAGCAATGTTCTTTAGAAACCTATTTTTAGAATGATTGTAGTAACTATCTCTGTAGCACATATCGAAAACATTTTCTTATCAGGTACTCTAGAATATCGTACGTTTCCGAGACATATCTATAATTTATTAAAAGTTTGGGAAATTTTGTGTTTGCACCCCATTTTTTCGGTGATATTGGACTTTGCACCTCATTTTCAAATTTTTGTAGACTTTGCACCCTTTCTACAACATTTTATGAAGAAAAATTCCTGAATGGGGTGCAAAGGCAAAGACATTTTTGGAGAAATAGGGTGCAAAGTCTAAGAGTTTTAAAAATGGGATGCAAAGTCCAATATCACCCAAAAAGCGGGGTGCAAAGACAAAATTTCCTAAAAGTTTCCAACTTTTTTGGTAATAATATTAAAATTTCATATACCCGTATCACCTTTTTCTAATAAAAACCATCCAAATTTTACATAATAATACTCCGTTCCTTGAAATTTTGCCAAGTTTGACCAACACGGCAAATAATAGAGTAAAAATTGCGTGGTTGAGATTTGTGCGGAGGAGAGAGAAATAACAGTAACCACAAAACATTTGACTAAAAGGGAAAGTGGCAAAGCTTTTTAGGACATCCCAAAAAGAAAAGATGACAAAATTTTAAGTGGCCAAGGGAGTAATATTCTTAAAAAATGAAAAAATAAAAATAAATTTTGTCTTGATTAATCTTGCAAACAACTAAGTATATGGAGGTAGGGGTGGTTCGGTACGGTATACCGAATATTTTCTCTCATACCTTTACCGTACCATAACTTTCGGTATGCAAAATTTATATACCATTACCTTACCAAAGTTTCGGTATACCGCATTTCGGTATACCGAATTTCGGTTCGGTAACGGTACGGTATCGGTAAATTACCATGCATGTCTCCCAATACAACAAATTATCATAGACTAACGAAATATGCTAAATCGGTGTTACTAGTGACATATTTATTTCATTATTAAAATTTTACAAATATAATTAATAATCTATTGATGTCATACTCAATATTGAACAATAATTATTCTTAGTATATTTAAGCAGTTCAACATGCCACGTACTAAAAACAACACTTTCTCCTAAAATAACTTGAACGATATAGATATAATTAAATCAATAGTGATCTCTAACAATAATAAATAAAATTATTCAAACAACATGGATATAAAATCATTTATTCCTAATACTACCTCTGTCCCAAAATGTTTAGCCAAATCTCAAAATTTGGACCATGATTTTGATTAGTATAATATTATGAAGGTTATAAATTTTATACTTTATGAAAGTACTTTTAACAAAGAACATTTTCATATAATTTTTATATTATAAATAGTTTTCAATAAATATATATTAATCATCAAAGTTTTGGATTTGACTAATCATTTTGGGATGGAGGTAGTATGATATTGTGCATTTAGTCATTTTTTATATATTTTTTAAAAAATGAATAAGACTTTCGGACAAAGTTGTGTGCCTCGAATCGCGTGGAATCCCTATGTAGATACACATGTCACATAAGTGTACCTCTCTCCACTCATCAGCTACTCAACGACTCAATCATCGCAACTCGCAAACTCTTGGAACAAGATGAACTTGTTTTTAGACATTAGTACATTACTAATTAGTCATTGGAGATTTGTAACCAATGTAAGTATTAATTTTGGGCTTCATAATTGTAATGAAGTTTTACAATACTCTATAATTAAAAGTAATAATTGTTGGGTAGGGAGTCGGTACGGTATTATACCGGTATTCCGCGGTATTTGAAAACATTTACTGTTACCGTACCGAAATAAATCGGTACGGTATGATACCATACCAAAAATGACGGTATACCAATATTCCGGTATTTTTCGGTATTTTTGGTACGGTAAGTGCGGTATACCGATTTTCCGGTATTTTTGCCCACCCCTATATGGAGGACAAGTAAAATGTGAAATGTTGGTGGAGATGACTTTGGGAGCATGAAAGATATAAGAGTGATACCTGCTTTTGTTCGTCTGTAAAAGAGTGAGTGATCTGATTTGCCTTTGATCATTCCAAACTGTTCAATTGACCGACTGAACTTCTCAAACCATGCACGAGGACTCTGTTTTAGACCATAAAGAGATTTTCGAACTCGACAAACTTTACCATACTCCCCCTGAGCAACAAACCCCGGATGTTGCTCGATGTAAACTTCTTCCTGAAGGTCACTATGCAAGAATGCATTTTTAATGTCCAACTGATGTAAGTGCCAATCATGAGTTGCAGCGAGTGAAATAAGTAACCTGACAGATGTTAATTTAGCAACAGGAGAAAAAGTGTCAGAATAATCAACACCATAGGTTTGAGCATAACCCTTCGCAACTAATCGGGCTTTCAACCGAGCAACAGATCCGTCTGGATTAACCTTAACAGCAAAGACCCACTTACATCCAATAGACTTCTTCCCTGTAGGCAAGTCTACCAAATCCCAAGTACCATTAAGATCCAAAGCATTCATTTCCTCTACCATGACATGACGCCATTCAGGATGAGACAAAGCTTCTTTAACAGATTTAGGAACAGAAATAGAATCGATGGAAGCAATAAAAGAACATGAGGCAGAGGATAACTGACTATACGACACAAATGAAGAAATGTGGTGAGTACAAGACCGTGTACCTTTACATAGTGCTATCGGAAGGTCAAGATCTGATGTAGAGACAAGATCTGAAGATGCATGTACTGGTTCAGGACATGAGCTCAAGGACGGACCAATATCGGGATAAGTAATCACAGGAGTCACAGGTGGAGGGTGATCTGGTGCTCTGTTTCGACGGGTGTAAACCAAGTGTACTGGCGGTCTGGGGTCGGGAACAGTAACATGAGGAATAACTACATAAGGTGTAGATTCCCGTATAGTGACAGAGTAAATGAGTATTTCATCATTGTCATCATGAATATCTGTCTTGGATGATGAAAAAGGTGTATTTTCATGAAATGATGCATCAATAGAAACAAGATATCGACCTGTGCTTGGACAAAAACATCTATACCCCTTCTGAACTCGAGAATAACCCAAGAAAATACATTTTAATGATTTGGGGTCTAACTTTGTAAGATGAGGATTAACGTCTCTAACAAAGCAAGTACAACCAAATGTTTTAGGTGGGATAGGAAAAAGTTCTTTATTTGGAAACAGGCAGTGATAAGGAGCTTTACCATTTAAAACAGAAGACGGCATACGGTTTATCAAAAAACATGCGGTAGCCACATCATCCGCCCAAAACGTTTTAGGCACATTCATTTGGAATAGAAGAACCCTTGCAGTTTCTAACAGATGTCGATTCTTTCTTTCAGCGACTCCATTTTGAGGAGGTGTGTCTACGCATGAAGTTTGATGAATAATGCCATTTTGAAGCATAAAAGATTTAAATGGAGCCGAGAGATATTCTTGGGCATTGTCTCCCCTCAACACACGAACAGGAACATTAAATTGAGTTTTAATTTCAGCACAAAATGCAGAAAAATGAGTAAATAACTCTGATCGACGTTTCATAAAGTATAACCATGTCATACGAGAATAATCGTCAACAAATGTAACAAAATATTTGAAGCCAGATTTGGACACAACAGGACATGCCCCCCAAACATCAGTATGAACAAGATCAAACGGAGCGTTTGCTCGTTTATTAAGTCGAGGACTTAAACTAGTACGATGATGTTTTGCAAATTCACACGACTCACATTGTATAGATGACACCTTATTCAACTGAGGATATATTTGCTTCATTAGTGGGAGAGATGGATGTCCTAATCGGTAATGAGCTTCTAATAGATTTGCAACCCCAAGACAAGAGATACCTTTTGTGATTGATGTATCCAAAATATAAAGGGCAGTCGACTCATGTCCCTTACCAATAGTCTGCTTTGTCAACAGATCCTGAAACACACAATATCTAGGAAAAAATGTTACAGAACAATTAAGAGTTCATGTGATTTTACTAATGGAAAGCAGATTAAATGCAAAATTAGGAAGACTCAAAACATGTGATAATGGTAACGTAGAAGTTGGGACAACAGTACCAGATCCAAGAACAGGTGAGGTAGATCCATCAGCTAAAGTGACACTAGAATTAGGTAAATACGAATGAAATGATGAGAATAGACTAGGATTACCAGTCATAAGATCTGTGACACCTGAGTCAATGACCCATTTCGAGGATGAGGAAACAAGACATGTGCTTGAAATACCTGAATTAGCGACTACCGAGATAGGGGCAGATGAATGCTTCAAAAATTCTTAGTAGGAAATAAATTTGGCATACTAGTCTGAAGAAACAACAATTGATCCATCAGATGAACTGGTAGCGGAAGCAACATGACCAAACTGATTTCCTTGATTCTTGAATACCAATTTCCTACATTCTTTGATCAAGTGCCCGGACTTCTTGCAGTAATTGCATATTACTCCTCTGTTAAGTTGACCTGCACACGACATTTTTTTTTCTTTTTTTTTAATTTTTTTTTAAGTAAAGCAAAGAATAAAAGAAAGGAAGTTCAATAGAATTGGACTTCTGTATTCTCCTTGTTGACCGCTAGTAAACAGACTCAAAAAAGTGTGAGACAAAACTTGTTATCAGATTTGAATCCACGTGTGCTTACTGATGGGATGTTGTAGGAGTGCAAGCATAGGTATCCACAACCATGATGCCTAATAGGCTTGTCCTCTCGGTTGTCTTCTGCACGCTCGTTCCCTGGCCGTAGGCGAGCCGGAATGCGGTTTTCGATCGAAAATCTGGGCCGCGAATATACGTCACGCGCCGGCGCGTGAGTTGAGGTCGCCGGACTTGTGGTGGCGCGTGTAGCACACTCGCAGTGTAGTTGGACGTCGGATTATGGCTGTGGGGTCGTCGGAGGTAGGCGCACCTCCTGGGTATGGCTTTGATGCAGTCTGGTCTGAAGAGAATATGGGGCTGTAAAGACTAACTGAGTTTCTGAAAAATTAGCAGCTAATTGAGTTTCTGAAAAATTAGCAGCTAATTGATTTTCTGGAAATTAGCAGCTAATTGATTTTCTGATTTTTTTTTACCGCTCTGATACCATGTTGAAATATAAACTAGAATTATATTGAAAAGTGAAGGAAAGATTTTCTGTGTTTTTCATTAGAGGGTTAAGGGCCTATATATATATTACAAAGATGGAATATTCCTATATAAGATGCTATACAATAATAATGTCTAGAGTATTTTCCTAAAGCATATTCTAGAGCATATTCCTAAAGCATATTCCTAGATACAACAATACTTTCACATAAAACAATAATTAAACCACTGATTTTGGATGCGTGTATAGATATTTAAACTTACATAAAGATATGTTCATGATATCTGTACTTTGTCTATTCCCTTTGCCCAAAGTAGTTGTCTTACAAGAATTAAAAGATACTTTTCCTTGACATTCAAGGAATTTATAACAAGACTTAAATGAGTACATGCATGCCATTTTACTCTCGGGTGGATCAAGTGTTTTAGCCTTGAGTTGTCAGGGGGCAAAAACCCTTGAGTGGTTGAGCGCTTGATTGGTAAGAGTAAAGTGGCTGAAATCATGGCTCAAATGGTTTCATTCTACCAATTCAGTCAAATAAGTTCCAACAACCTTACTTTTTTCACTATTAACCAATTCAGTGCCTGCAATTTTACAATAAAGTGATAAGCCAATAAAAACAATTTTACAATTTTACCATGCATGCATAAACAATATGTACTGGCATTAAGACTAAAACTGCATAGATGTTTTCCAAGTAAACAGTATATGATTTGATCTTCCAGTTAATTTGATTTTCTAACTCTCCTTTTGTAATATTTAGGTTGTTGAACTTAACATTAATGAGTTACACTTCAAGATAAATGTGGTTTCTAGAGAGTACCAGCATACATGTAAATCAACTGGCTTGATGCTATGGGAATCGGCCCGGTTTATGGCTTCTGTGCTTTCTGAAAATCCGAGGATAGTTTCGGGGAAAAGGGTTCTCGAATTGGGATGCGGATGTGCAGGGATCTGCTCTATGGTGGCTGCTTCAAAATCTGCTCAACTTGTGGTTGCCACTGATGGAGACTCAAAAGCTCTTGACTTGTTGAACCAGAATATCAACTTGAATCTCAAACCCTCACTTTTTGCAAAACTGATCACAATGAAGCTCGAATGGGGGAACAAAGATGATATTGACTCCATCCGAAGAATGAACGACAAGGGCTTTGACATAATATTAGGCACTGATGTTGCGTATGTTCTGGAAGCGATATTACCATTGTTTGAAACTGCAAGGGAGCTGATTTGTCATAGAAGAGTAGATGATGGTGGTGGTGGTGCTATTAAAGATGAGGAGCCAGCGGGTTTGATTCTCTGCCATGTTCCGCGCCGAGTTGATGAACTGTCCATACTTTCAGCAGCATCTCGATACGGTTTCAAGTTGGTGGACAGGTGGCCTCACACAGAAACCACAGTCATTACATCTCCAGACATTATCAACAAGTGGTTCTCTCATGGGCATTGTGCAAACTCCCTTCCAACCACAAACTTGAGCATTTTGTATTTCTATAGTAGAGTATAATTTCAAAGATATTTTAACAATAAAAGGAAAAGAATGTAGGATGTTGTTCTTATTCTTGTTTTTGAATTTTGCCATGATTGAGTTTGATTTTTCTTTTTTACATTCAATTTCCTTATACTAGGATCATTTTTGTTAATAACTTGGGAATTCAAATGACCTATGAGTGAAGTAAAGCTATTAGGTTACTATACAACTTATGATTAACCGGCCAGTAGGGGAGCAAAAACTATGAGGTCAGAGCTTGAAACATATATGCTACAAGGGTCAAACCTTAAAATTTCAATGTAAATTCTTATTGTGTGTGTATATGAATGACATTCATATGATCATATCAGGCTGGTGTGACGGGAATCCACAACTCAATTTAAGCCAAGGGTGAAGTTTGTGATCCATTTTTTTGATTTTTTTTTTGTATAAACTTTTAGTTTCAATCATTAAGTCATAAAAAATTTAAAATTTCCAAGCCTAAATCTGCTTTTTAAGATAAATTAATTTTAACCCTTAGGTGAGTGTAGGGATGGACTCGGGCGGGGCCAACCGGCCCGGAACCGGATCGGCCTGCTACTGTGCGGGCCCGGACCGGCCCGGTGAACTGGTTGGTGCCCGGTTCGGGCCACCCGGCCCGGTCATCTAGCGGTTCGGTCCCGAGCCTGCATTTTAGTGAACCGGCCTTGCCGGGCCCGGTCCGGACCGCAACGGTCACATTTTAATTTCTTTTTTAAATACTTAAATGCTCCATAGCCGTTGGGAGAGCTCCCAAACGGCTCTATAGCCGTTGGGAGAGCTCCCAAACGGCTCTATAGCCGTTGGGAGCATAGGAGGGGGGGGGGGTCTGGGGGGTTAGGGGGGTGGGGTGAGGGTGAGGGTGGGGTATACAAAAAAACCTATTTATACTCATATTTTCTATACATTTCTCATATTAGTTAATTGCTACATTTCTCATTAAAGTAAAAAAAAGTAGTTAATTTTTACATTTCTCATATTAGTTAATTGCTACATTGCTCATTAAAGTAAAAAAAAGGTAGTTAATTTTTACATTTCTCATATTAGTTAATTGCTACATTTTTACGTTTCTCATATTAGTTAATTGCTACATTGCTCATTAAAGTAAAAAAAAGTAGTTAATTTTTACATTTCTCATATTAGTTAATTGCTACATTTTTACATTTCTCATATTAGTTAATTGCTAATATTTGTTCAATTTTAAAGATGGAGCGTGGTAGACATTCTGTAGATGTGGGTAATCTCCAACGCAACCGCAAGAGGGAGATTGCATCGACTCGATCTACTTCACGCAAAGGCAAAGGTAAAGCGCGGGTCGAGTCTTCTTTTCAAAGTCGAGATGATTTTGAAACGGATTACCAACGGCGAGATGATATGATGATGTCCGACGAGCAACTACAACACCTATTGTCCCAAAATGATCCACGCTTTGCACAAGAACAACAATTCCCGACAACCATCGATGAAGAGGAGCTCGAGGATGACGATGCGGAGGAGGACGCGGGGGGCGACGAGACTCACGGCACCCCGGATGATGAGCAAGAGTTGGAGGACGAGGGCCGTTCAATGACTACAACCCAAATTGGTAAGAAATCTAAATCTCCTATTATTGAAAACAATTATACAAAAAGGAAAGACGAAAATACCGAAAAATGGTACGCAAGTTGCAATCATTGCAAGAAAGAGTTTAGCTTGGGAACTTCTGGCGGATACGGGAGTCTCAAAAGGCATCTTCAGTCCGCCCACTTTGTGGAGTATGCGAAAATAGACAAAGGCAAGGGGAAGCAAACACAAATATCGAGGTTTGCAAATTCTCAACCCTTTGGTAATTTTTCCTATGATGATAAAAAACATTTGACTGGTATGTCTCATTTAATTGTTGAAGAAAATTTACCCTATATTTTTTCCGAAAGTCTTGCTTTAAGAGATTATGCTCAAGGTACTTTAAATCCTCAATTTAGAAATTATAGTCGCAAAACGATTAAAAAAGAAGTTATAAGACAATATAACTTGGAAAAAGAAAAATTACAAACATTTTTCGCAAACTTTGATGGACGTGTTAGTATTTGTAGCGATTATGGGAGGATACTTATCATCATTTATATTATTTGGGTCTTACTGCACATTATATTGATGATGATTGGAATATGCATAAACGTGTTCTTGCTTTTCGTGAATTCAATGATCATCACACTGCTGATAATATTTATATTCTCATTGAACGTATTTTAATTGAGTATAATTTGATTGATAAGGTGCTTGCTCTAGGTTTTCATAATGCTAGTAATAATATTGCTGCTATACCTAGATTACGTGAATTGTGTGAATTGTGTTTGCATGTCATATTCTAAATTTATGTGTACAAGATGGCTTAGCGGCATTAGGAAATGCTTTGGAGGTAGTGAAGGGGGGGATTAAATTGATTTGGGCTAGCACTCCACTAAAAATGCAATGACGGCAATATTTGAAGGATAGACATGTCAGTTATTGTGCTTTTCCTAAAGATTTGTCTATTCGTTGGAATAGTACTTATAATTTAATTCAAGTACTTATTAGATATAAAGATCATTTTCCAGCTTTTTTAATACAAACTTGTAACTATATTATAAACCCGGCTGACATCGACACTTGTGAAAAAATTGTTAATGTTTTGGCATATTTTAATAACGCAACTCAAACTTTTAGTCATGTTTATAAACCTACCGCAAACGATTTTTTGTTGAAACTGTTAATCTCGCCGGCGCTTTTTGTGAATTTTCCGAAGCCACTTACGTTAGTTATTTTTGTGATTTCATGAAACAAAAGTTTTTAAAATATTATTCACATATTCCGCATATATATGGTATTGCATTTGTTCTTGATCCTCGTTATAAACTTGCTTACTTGGCAAATTGTATAGATTACTATTATTCTTCTTTTTTTCCAACTCAAGAGTTCGATGATAATCCCATCGACCCTAAACAAGAATTCAACGATGTTAGTAATTTATTTCATCAATTGTATAATGAATTTCATGCACAATATGGTAATGCACCTCCTCCCATGCAACGAACATCTTCTTCATCTAAAGGAAAATCACTTTAAAATCCGCTTTTGGTTCTCTTTTGAAAAAAAGTAGAGCAACTCCTGCTACTGAACAAAGCTCAGGTAACGAGCTTTCTTTGTATCTAACACTGAATGTTGATTATGAAGTTGGTGATGACTTTGACGTTCTTAAGTGGTGGAAGGAAAATGAAAGAACGTTCCTGATTTTATCAAAGATGGCTAAGCAAATGCTAGCAATGCCGATATCAACCGTTGCCGTGGAACAAGAATTTAGTGCGGCCGGCAACGTCCTAACCGATTATAGAACGAGGTTGAGCCCGAACTCTCTTGAGACACTAGTTTGCTTTCACGATTGGTTGAAGGCCCAACGAAGAACTCAAGAAATTACCATCGCTCTCACCCGCCACTTTATGGAGGAAACAACCGAAGGCGGAGATTCCGATTGATTTTTTATTACAAAATGTATTACATTGTTTAAATTCATCCTAATTCTCAATTGTACTTCTTATTTGAAATAAATATACTTGAATTAGAATATAATATATTGTAATTGTAATAAGAATTATTCTAATAATATAATATATAATAATAATAAAAAAAATTAAAAGGCCCGACCCGTGAACCGGGCGGGTGACCCGAACTGAACCGGACCTGGGGTTATCCGGGCCGGTTCCGGGCCTGCCTTCCGTGAACTGAGGCCCGGCCGGTTCAAGGCCCGAACCGGGCCCGGCCCGAACCGAGTCCACCACTAGATGAGTGTTAGAGGTGAAAAAATCAGTTTGAGGGTCTTCCTTTGAACAAAATTAAAATTTAACGATTGAAACTAATAGTAAAAAAAAAAGGATTTTAAACTACATTTTTGGCCTAAAATGTTGGCTCCGCCGGAATCCCATTATGCCCTCCAGTTCTAGTCTTACTTTCAATTCCAATTCACTTTCATTATATGTAAACATATAGTCTAGAAGAGGGCGGATCTAGTACAAAGTGGTTTTACTTTGCAAAAATTTGAACGATACATCTTACACTATTTGTATTGCATATAGATGTTCAAAGTGTTACATATCATTTTGTGAGGAAATAAACAGTTGCATTACTTGCATATTACAAGCAAAATATGGTGGGGCAAGATTACCAAATGGTTTCACCAAAAAATGCTTTTGTTCAAAGTGTTACTTACAAAAAAGTTTGGTTTCATTACCAAATGACTCGGTACGTTTTCAGACATTAGATCTTTCAAATAGTAAGGCAAGATTAGTTTGTATTTTGTAAATTAGGAGCACTTTATATTTGATCCTTTATTTAGTCTATAATGATCTAAAAGACAGAGCTCAATTATTCACTCCTAGATCGATCTCCATTCAACACGTACTAATATATATATATACGTATATACACAATATATATTCCTCATCTATTTGATAGTTTTATTGTACCTGCCCTTTTGAAAACATCAAATAAGACTTTATATTCACGATGAAAAAATGTCTAGAATTCGGGAGATTAACAATTTTAGTCTTATAACTTTTGAGTATTACTAACCTGTAACTTTACTATCTTGTATAAATTTGATCCAGTGGCTAATAAATATTTGTCATTTAAGGATTTTTCCATTGGAAAAGAACACTTTCCGGGCAAAAATCGACATCAACGGCATCTTTTGCGGTATATTTTTTGCCGGAAAATGTACTTGGGGAAAAAAGTCCTTAAATTGTAAAAACTTATTATTTACGACACCAAATTTACAAGTGATTAAAGTTGTAGTAATATTAATTGGAAAACCTGAAAGTTACGAGATTAAAATTGTAAATTTGACCTACAATTTTAATAGCACGTAATTTAAAGAATGTAACCATCTTTGATGATGTACCCCATGGATACTAGACATGAATCTTCCTCCTCAACGACTCTCATTAATATTCATTCCACGAGTAGCTAAGTAAAAGATAATGACCAACAACTATCTACTCAATAATGATCAACAACTATTGTAGACAACAATTGTGTTTTACTTTTAAAAGTAGATATAGTAGATAATTTCCTTACATTTGAGAGATATGAAATATTATTTAACAAATATTAACGTGAGCGAAAAACAGTTAGTGGCCAAAACTCAGAGGCAACTGATTTTTGAAAATGCAAGAATAATTATGACATATTGTCAAGGGTAATAATAATCTTCCTATAAAATAATTATAGAAATTGCTCTAGATAGGAGCAAAAACATTTTGAAATTCCAAAATAGGAGTATCATGTTTTTTATTTTCTAAATAGGAGCAATCTGCCAAGTTTGGAAAAAAATGTCATGTTTTAAAGTCTAGTAATGCCAAATTTGGCAGAAATTTACTCATATTCAAGGAATAAAAAACATGATACTTCTATTTTGGAATTTCAAAATTTTTTTACTCCTATTTAGGTAATTCTGTCAAATAATTATTGTGCTATTTACGATTATATTTTTTAGTCATACTATGATTGTTTTTTTTGTACATGTATGTTTACAACTTAATAATTTTTGGTTATATATGCTTAAAATTACGAGGCACAAATAAAAAAACCTTATTCATTTGATTTGTACTCTAATCATGAAATCATCATACAAAGAAGAATCATAAATTAAACTCAATATAGACCTTGATATATATTTTATAAAAATTAGAGCAAAAATTAAAAAATTATACTCCCTCCGTCCCTAATCTTTCTCCCTTTTCGGCTGGGCACATTTATTAAGATAGTGGGATTTGTGTGGTGGAGAGTTGTGCAGAGGAGAGAGAAATGTGTAAGAATGTGTAAGAATGATTGTGAACCACAAATTTTTTGCTAAAAGAGGGAAGATGAGATAATTTTGGGACGGACGAAAAAGAAAAGTTTGAAGATAATTTAGGGACGGAGGGAGTAACAATTTAACGAAAAATGGTTTTTTATAGCTTGGCCCCCCACCAACTATGGCTGCTCCTTCCTTTACTTTGGCGTTCAGTACTTTGAAGTAAGAAAATGGCACGTGGCATTTTTATTGAAAATGAGTGAGTTGAGGACAACTAGACACGTATGGCCGGATTCATTAAAGATAAAATTATCTTTTGATGAATTATGTATTTTCTTATAGACACGTTGGAATGTTCCCGATTTGACCTACACACATATTAAGAAAATAAATTTACTTAATTTTACAGTTTTGACACTATTTTGACACTGTTTGCACTGTTTGACCCTATTTTGATGTATGATAACTTTCCATTTAGAGAAATGGAACTTTCCAACGGGACATCCAAAAAAGGAAAACGGGAACATTCCAACGGGACGGAGGGAGTATAAGTAGACTTTTAGTAGAGTATAATTATGTGTTTAATATTTATTCCTATGAAAATTAAATTACATCAATAACCATATATTTTCTTAAACGAGAAAATATGACACTCCGTAATTTTTTATATCAAAACGAGGAGTGTTATCCAATATTAGACAAAATGAGAATCATGAAGTATTGTCGTCTAACAATACTCCATGATTTTCCATCTTTCCTTTATTTAATTAAGTGTTAGCTTTTAAAATTAATACGCCATTTAGCTGATACTATTTTGCAGAAAAATAAACTAATTATAGCACAAATATTACGTACGGGTCTAGACTTGTGAATTTCGGGTTAACTCCGACTCATTTATAGACCTTGGCCCACATAATGGCGAGCAATGTTCTTTAGAAACCTATTTTTAGAATGATTGTAGTAACTATCTCTGTAGCACATATCGAAAACATTTTCTTATCAGGTACTCTAGAATATCGTACGTTTCCGAGACATATCTATAATTTATTAAAAGTTTGGAAAATTTTGTGTTTGCACCCCATTTTTTCGGTGATATTGGACTTTGCACCTCATTTTCAAATTTTTGTAGACTTTGCACCCTTTCTACAACATTTTATGAAGAAAAATTCCTGAATGGGGTGCAAAGGCAAAGACATTTTTGGAGAAATAGGGTGCAAAGTCTAAGAGTTTTAAAAATGGGGTGCAAAGTCCAATATCACCCAAAAAGCGGGGTGCAAAGACAAAATATCCCTAAAAGTTTCCAACTTTTTTGGTAATAATATTAAAATTTCATATACCCGTATCACCTTTTTCTAATAAAAACCATCCAAATTTTACATAATAATACTCCGTTCCTTGAAATTTTGCCAAGTTTGACCAACACGGCAAATAATAGAGTAAAAACTGCGTGGTTGAGATTTGTGCGGAGGAGAGAGAAATAACAGTAACCACAAAACATTTGACTAAAAGGGAAAGTGGCAAAGCTTTTTAGGACATCCCAAAAAGAAAAGATGACAAAATTTTAAGTGGCCAAGGGAGTAATATTCTTAAAAAATGAAAAAATAAGAATAAATTTTGTCTTGATTAATCTTGCAAACAACTAAGTATATGGAGCCATGGAGGACAAGTAAAATGTGAAATGTTGGTGGAGATGACTTTGGGAGCATGAAAGATATAAGAGTACTTGAGTTCGCTAACATTTTCATTGATGAGCCATAATTGGAGGTTATCTTGTTACAAGATGATGTTATTACTGAAAATTAGTAGCTCTAGTGAAAATATGTATTAGACGTTTGTTTTTTATTAGAGTATTGCTTTCTATCTTCATTATCCAAGAAATTAGAATATTGGCACTTTTGATTTCAAAAGTGTGATTATTTGACTACTTTCTCATTTTAAATTAATGACATCAGGGTTAGAGGATAATATATGTATACATTTTCAAAAAAAAAAATCTAGTAATTTTTAAGTTTTATAAATACACCCCCATTATTTTTAATATTTCTAATTAAATGCACCCTCATTACATTTAATATTTATACTATACCCCGTATCTTTATTACACTTTTTTGTATCCAAGACTCCAGTACCCGTTTGCACGTACCTGTATCTGTGCTAAAAGGGAAAGTGACAAAGCTTTTTAGGACGTCCCAAAAAGAAAAGATAAAAATAAATTTTGTCTTGATTAATCTTGCACACAACTAAGTATATGGAGGACAAGTAAAATGTGGAATGTTGATGGAGATGAATTTGGGAGCATGAAAGATATAAAAGAGTACTTGAGTTCGCTAACATTTTCATTGATGAACCATAATGGGAGGTTATCTTGTTACAAGACGATGTTATCACTGAAAATTAGTAGCTCTAGTGGAAATATGTATTAGACGTTTGTTTTTTATTAGAGTATTGTTTTCTATCTTCATTATCCAAGAAATTAGAGTATTGGCACTTTTGATTTCAAAAGTGTAATTATTTGACTACTTTCTCATTTTAAATTAATGACTTGCAGGGTTAGAGGATAATATATGTATACATTTTCAAAAAAAAATCTAGTAATTTTTAAGTTTTGTAAATACACCCCCATTATTTTTAATATTTCTAATTAAATGCACCCTCTTTTCATTTAATATTTATACTATACCCCGTATCTTTATTACACTTTTTTGTATCCAAGACTCCAGTACCCGTTTGCGCGTACCTGTATCTGTGCTAAAAGAGAAAGTGACAAAGCTTTTTAGAACGTCCCAAAAAGAAAAGATGACAAAATTTTAAGTGGCCAAGGGAGTAATATTCTTAAAAAATGAAAAAATAAAAATAAATTTTGTCTTGGTTAATCTTGCACACAACTAAGTATATGGAGGACAAGTAAAATGTGGAATGTTGGTGAAGATGACTTTGGGAGCATGAAAGATATAAGAGTACTTGAGTTCTCTAACATTTTCATTGATGAGCCATAATTGGAGGTTATCTTGTTACAAGACGATGTTATCACTGAAAATTAGTAGCTCTAGTGGAAATATGTATTAGACGTTTGTTTTTTATTAGAGTATTGCTTTCTATCTTCATTATCCAAGAAGATAGAGTATTGGCACTTTTGATTTCAAAAGTGTAATTGTTTGACTACTTTCTCATTTTAAATTAATGACTTGCAGGGTTAGAGGATAATATATGTATACATTTTCAAAAAAAAAAAAAAACTAGTAATTTTTAAGTTTTATAAATACCCCCCATTCTTTTTAATATTTCCAATTAAATGCACCCTCATTACATTTAATATTTATACTACACCCCGTATCTTTATTACACTTTTTTGTATTCAAGACTCCAGTACCCGTTTACGCGTACATGTATGTGTGCTATATAGGTGACTACATAATCTTCATGAATTTTGATTCTCATATTAAGGACACAATCATTGATTATGCTTATTATAGTGATATAACTCTTACGAATAACAACACTCATCATCATCATCATCATCATCATCAGCAGCATCATCATCATCATCATCATCATCGTCGTCGTCGTCATCATCGTCATCGTCGTCATCGTCATCATCATCATCATCATCATCATCATCATCATCAGTTACCGCATACTTTTGAATAAGAAACACGTCTATGATCCGTAATCATAAAAGAACGTTAAGCTCGGGTTGGATAAAGGAATAGAATCACTAAGGAGCTATGATCGATGCAACGAATTAACATTCACATAGACACAATTACCGTATTAGGGTTCTTGATTCTAAATTTAGTAACAAGCAACTTATACTGAACAAAAAAAAAATCACAATATTGGCTCCTAAACTACGAGGCCGTTTGGCAACCCTCATTTTCGGCTTATCAGGCTTATCAGGTTTATCAGCCAACTTTTTTACCAAACACTTAAATTATACTTTCGCGCGCTGAATTGTGTAATAAGCCGAAAAAGTAAGGTTGGAGTTACTTTTCTGGCTGTATTGGCTGAAGTTACTATAGATGCTCATTTTAGCTATCTTTACATATAATTTTTTCTTCATTTTATTAATAAAATATATTTTAAAAATATTTTTTCTTATATCAGCACAATCAGCCAATGCAGCCACTTCAGCCAGAACTTTATAAATTTCAGCAGAATCAGCTAAAACAACCCATTTTCATGCTACCAAACGGGCTCTACATGTTTTAGTGCCGATAACACTGGCCACGGTAAATAAGATGGCAGAACTCATAAAGATAATACACAAGAACTCTAGGCCTGACAACGCTGTTCATTTTAGTTAAAGTTATGCACTAAATAAGAGAAACATCCTCAACAGTTGCAAAACAAACAAGGATAATAAACAGAGACTTTCAGCTCATGTATTTGAAAAGTATAGTTATATTCTATAGTACACAGTTTAATTATGAGCCAATCAGAATGTAGCAGTTTAATTATTTAAATCTAAATTAAAAATGATAAAGTCATGTGATCCAATCAAATGAATGATAGGTACGGTACCCCATTTTTCTGAAAGGTACCGGAGTTGTTACCAAAAGTATATTGCAGTCTCAAACCCATACATAGCATATCAAATCGGAGATAGACTAGATTTAAATAGGTTGAACCATTTTTAACACTTGTAAAATACACAAATATCTTACATCTACCAGACCATACAAGATCAGACTTGAACAAATCATACCAGAACTCACTTAAAAACATTCCAAGTGGACACCACACTTTTTAATTAACACTAATTACTCACAACATCATTTATCCATAACTACGAGCATGTTCAATAAAAGTAAGGGAAAAGGTGCAAATAAGTCCTCGAACTAACCAAAAAAGTGCAAATCACTCCTTTTATAGAAGGTTCTGTCTGGCCGTCGCCATTTGGGGTGGTTACCAGTGGAATTTTTTGATGACTTTTTTTGGGCATCTACTTCATTAAGTCTAGTTTACCCATACAATCGGGAAAACAATCAAATGATTTTCTCAAAATATACTCCACTGTTTAACTACGCAGTTATCTTCAAACATTTATTTGACTGCTTTCACGATTGATTTTTTAGCTGAAATTTGAAATGGGTAAAATAGACTTAATGAAAAAGATTTTAAAAAAAAATTAATCAAAAAATTCCACCAAGAACCGCCTCAAATGGCGACGTCCGGACAGAGCCTCATATAAAAAGGTGATTTGCACTTTTTTGATTAGTTCTAGGACTTATTTGCCCCTTTTCCCTAAAAGTAAATATCTACCTTAAAACATTTGAGCTATTTAAGAAAGGGAAAAGGGTCAAATAAGCCTTTCTACAATTACGAAATCTGAGATGTCTTGGACTAAATAAAAATTATACTAGGCTTAAATATTAGAGGAGTGGACCAATTAAACATGAAAAATGATAAAATTACGGTAAGTTACCCCGGGCTTCAGCCTACTATTACATGTGGATAGATCCTCCCCTGCGTAATGTCATGTACTCAATAAAGTGTTATATAAATATCTCTTCTTATAAAAAACAATCGGATGAGTCAAAACGCACTACAAAAAAATTCGCTTGTAGTCACGGACCGTAGTCACGGATGTAATCCGTGACTAAAGTGTTCCGGCCAACCCAATTTCGCCTCTGGTGGGATTTTTTTTTAATTTGAAAATAGTCACGGACGGTTCCGTGACTAGTGCCATGACTACAGTTAGTCACGGACACGTCCGTGACTAATTCCGTGACAAGTGCAAAATTGATTTTTTCAACGTTCCAAATTTAAAGTGCTCTGACAAATCGTACCAAAAATGTGTAGTCACGGACACATCCGTGACTACAAGTTTTATATATGCAGCCTCCGCTTCATTCAACAAAATCACACCATCTACTCCGAGATAGAATCCAGATAGAATTGAAGGATGTAATCTACCCATCTCATATCATTTTTCCTGTTTATGCAGATAAGGTATGTAATTTGAATTACGTATTTTTAGTATGAATTAGTTGGTTCATTTTAGCTACTACATTAGTTAAATTAATACTTAATTAATTAACGAAATAAATTCCTTAAATTTAGTTACGTTAAACGTAGGTGTAATTTAAACATATAGGGTTAATTAAGTTGTTTTTAATTAATTAAAATTACGTAAATTAGTTAAATATGTAAATTAGTTAAATACATATGTAAGTATATTATTAAATATAATATTGGCAATACATATGTTATTAATTTTAAAATATAGGGTTAAAATTACGTAAATTAGTTAAATACATATGTAAGTATATATGATTGAATATAATTTAAATGCATATTATTAATATTAGTTAAATGTAAGTATTATTTAATTCAAATGACTTTATATATATATATATATATATATATATATATATGATTAAATATAAGTATATGATTTCTTTATATTGGCAATTATTGTTAATTAAGACGGCCTAATTTAGGATTAATAATGATTTAAATTAGGGTTAGTTAATTTAATTTAAATGTGTTTATTATATATATATGCTCAAATTATTGGATTTGCTCATATTATTTAATTTAGTAAATTGTTAAATGTGCATTATTAATAAGATTAAGATGTTGATAATTTTAGTATTGTGGATTAAATTATTGTCAGTAACGTATTATGCATGTTTATAGTTTAATAATATTAATTATTGGACGTTAGTTAATTTTAAGGGAATTTTAGTGAATTTTAGTGAAATTTTAGGCAATTAGTTAATTTTAAGAGAATTAGTTAATTTTAAGGGAATTTTAGGGAATTAGTTAACTTTAAGTGAATTTTAGTGAATTTTAAGGAAACTAGTTAATTTTAAGAATTTTAGGGAATTAGTTAATTTTAAGGGAATTTTAGTGAAATTTAGTGAAATTTAAGGACATTAGTTAATTTTAAGGGAATTAGTTAATTTTAAGGGAATTTTAGGGAATTAGTTAATTTTATGGAAATTTTAGTGAAATTTAGTGAAGTTTAAGGGAATTAGTTTGTTGGGAATATTTTATGGTGTTCAATCTAGTTAGTTATCTTTGTATTTGTGTAGTTATTAATTAAACGTGTAATACGGGCCACAAATGTGTATCAGCCCGTGGGCTTCCTTGTAACCCGTAAGTTAGCTAATTTCTCCTATAAAAGGAGGCTAAATTACGGGAACCCAAAACGATCGTGAGAGGCTTAGAGACGCAGAGGCGAGATAGAGAGAGATTAGGTTTGCCGCTGCTCTCCTTCTCCAGGGAGAGTAGCGGCAGGTTCATACGATATACCAGATTCACGTTCAATCTTATCGATTTCTTTCTATCTGCTTCTTTATCACTGCTATGGTTGTATGATTGTTAGAATTCTGGGACTAACATTTGGTATCAGAGCCGAGGCGTGAAACAGGTTGGATCTGTCTGCGATTTTTTTGGATCTAACGAAGAACTGCTCTGTTTTTTCTTCTGTTTTTCTACATGTAGAGATTTGCTCCTGTAATCTCGTTTGTGAACGAAATTTTGTAAAAATCATACTGTTGGATTCGCCTTTCAAAACCGATCCAGCAGCATACCTCTTTTTTCGTTTTCTGCAATTTTTGTTTTTCGAAGATCTCTACATTGAGATCTCGAAATCCTCTTTTTTCACTGCTGCAGAAACGTTTTTGGCTTGAAACTGGTACAGGAGAATCTCGACTTTCAGGGCTATTCAGAACAGGTTTCAGATTTTCAAAAATCAATGTTTTCGTTTTGCAGGATCTCGACATTTAGGGACTCGATTTCTTCTTCTCGACTTTTGAGATCTCGAGATTTGCATCTCGACATCTTGATCTCGAGATTTGCATCTCGACATCTTGATCTCGAGATTTGCATCTCGACATCTTGATCTCGAGATTTGCATCTCGACATCTTGATCTCGAGATTTGCATCTCGACATCTTGATCTCGAGATTTGCATCTCGACATCTTGATCTCGAGATTTGAATCTCGATATCTTGATCTCGAGATTTGCATCTCGACATCTTGATCTCGAGATTTGAATCTCGAAATCAAGATCTCGAGATTTGAATCTCGAAATCAAGATCTCGAGATTTGAATCTCGAAATCAAGATCTCGAGATTTGTGATCTCGAGATTTGGAATTTCGAGTTTAGGAATTTCGAGTTTTGGGATTTCGACATTTGGGATCTCGATGTTTTGGATCTCGACATTCTGAAGATTTCGAGATTTTCAAAATTTCTCGATGTTTTGAATCTTTCAAAGTTTGCAGTTTCTTGGAACTCATAATTCGAATCTTGACATCCTTTGCAGTTCATCGAAGCTTTACATTATAAGGATCTCTAAATGATTCCCTGCTTATATATGTTTCATGAGTTTTCGATGTTCTGATGTTTTTCAAACAGCAAGTTTTCGAGATTATGAGGTTTTCGAAACTCCAAAGTTTTCGATGTTCAAACATTTTGAAATTCTGCAGATTTCGATATTCTGAGGTTTGTTTTGCAGGTGGATTTGGCCATTATTCTTCGAGGCAATCTCTAGAATTTTGTTTAAAATCCACCTGCTCTCGACATTCAACATCGAGCACCTCATCTTCGAAGAAATTCCTCAAAAACTCAAAATTAGAGATTTTCTGCGACACCGCACTGTTTTGGCCATAACTTTTGACTCGGTGATCCGATTTGTGCAAACCTTTTTTTGTTGGAAAGCTAACGAGAAGATCTACGTTAATTCTCGGGATACGCCCCAGAACCCATTCTCACGCGCCCTCACTCGCAGTCTTTGAGGGTCAAAACGTTAGTTTTCCGACAAACATTGTAAATCACCGATGTCCAGGCCAAAACTTAGGCAAATCTGTTCAAATTCTTTCATTGTCAACCCTGAGGTCAAAACTTTTCTAAACTTCAATGTAAAGGTCTGAAAATCGTAGATAATTCAATAAACCTCGCGTCAACGGTCACCTTACAACAAATCAACAATCAACTGCTGAAGCCTCCCCTGACTCATCAACATTATGTGATCATCAATATGCTGAAATTCTACATGGTGAGCTCAGGAAAACCGTCATGTGTGGTACATGTTCAGATTGCTCCACACACATGGCGGGTATGACGAGCTGTGAGCAATCAAACCTTGCACATTCTGAGGGGGAGTTTCAGTTTTCTCCTCCTGGCGCCTTACACCGACAAAGCAAGGAATCTCTCAACGGATGCAACATTTTAGGGGGAGTATTCAATGTTATCCTCCCCGGTGCCTAACAATGAAGAAAGTAATGAGAGAACATGTCCCTATGGCTTAGTAAACCCAACTAAGCCTACCCAAGGGACAAAGCCGAGCGTAAGTGCGTAAGTGAGCGAGTGAGTGAGTGAACATTATGAGCATTAGGAAGCAGAAGGCTCAAGTGAGAAGAAAAAGAATTATCAATGATGAGTCTGCTACCTCAATTGCCTGTTATGAATTGAACATTTGCTCCTAGCCACTAAAATACTCTGGACTATCCCCATAGGTTCAGGACTGAATTTATTCAGATCCCGGGTAGAAGTCGCTGCATTTTGTCCAAACGGCGCATGCACAACCCTACCCTAGACCACTCACTTGTCTCCCAACAGACATGTGTTTAATCATATTTCACGGGGAACCGCATCTCTCATTACTACCTCCTTACGAGGCAAGTAATACTGACTACAGTGGCCTCAGCCCCATGCCAC
The DNA here is from genome assembly GCA_945859875.1 of Cuscuta europaea. Classification (NCBI taxonomy): domain Eukaryota; kingdom Viridiplantae; phylum Streptophyta; class Magnoliopsida; order Solanales; family Convolvulaceae; genus Cuscuta; species Cuscuta europaea. The sequence continues at coordinate 15,515,932 of CAMAPE010000010.1, read as the reverse complement.
TGAACTTTCATTGATCACGTCGTGTCTAGTTACCTCACTCCCAAATGTTTTGAATTTTCTAGGACACCGACACACTTTTTGAGTCAGTTGCAGGTCTTCAAAGACCCGCGAGAACTTCCATAGGTCTCATCTATTCCAGATGTAGACTAATGATTGGAAGGAAGTCCTGCTGTTGCAACATAAGAATCACCAACATTTTCAGGCCATTGCTAAAGAGTTTATCTCTATAGTGATGATAACGGGCGTCTTCACGACCCCGGGGGGCTACGTTATCTTCTTTACATTCTGCTTGTTTTTCCTGTTTTATTTCCGCAGAATAAAAGAATAAAAGCATGACGTCCCGATTTATCGGATCGTCATGAGGGGGAGAGTGGTCCACATGCTTTTATAAGTCAACATTATCAATCATCATGATTATAAACCATATTTATTTCTTGAGATTTCTACTTTGCTACATGAATTACAATTTACGAATAAGACTTTATATTCACGATGAAAAAATGTCTAGAATTCGGGAGATTAACAATTTTAGTCTTATAACTTTTGAGTATTACTAACCTGTAACTTTACTATCTTGTATAAATTTGATCCAGTGGCTAATAAATATTTGTCATTTAAGGATTTTTCCATTGGAAAAGAACACTTTCCGGGCAAAAATCGACATCAACGGCATCTTTTGCGGTATATTTTTTGCCGGAAAATGTACTTGGGGAAAAAAGTCCTTAAATTGTAAAAAATTATTATTTACGACACCAAATTTACAAGTGATTAAAGTTGTAGTAATATTAATTGGAAAACCTGAAAGTTACGAGATTAAAATTGTAAATTTGACCTACAATTTTAATAGCACGTAATTTAAAGAATGTAACCATCTTTGATGATGTACCCCATGGATACTAGACATGAATCTTCCTCCTCAACGATCTCATTAATATTTATTCCACGAGTAGCTAAGTAAAAAATAATGACCAACAACTATCTACTCAATAATGATCAACAACTATTGTAGACAACAATTGTGTTTTACTTTTAAAAGTAGATATTGTAGATAATTTCCTTACATTTGAGAGATATGAAATATTATTTAACAAATATTAACGTGAGCGAAAAACAGTTAGAGTGGCCAAAACTCAGAGGCAACTGATTTTTGAAAATGCAAGAATAATTATGACATATTGTCAAGGGTAATAATAATCTTCCTATAAAATAATTATAGAAATTGCTCTAGATAGGAGCAAAAAACATTTTGAAATTCCAAAATAGGAGTATCATGTTTTTTATTCTCTAAATAGGAGCAATCTGCCAAGTTTGGAAAAAAATGTCATGTTTTAAAGCCTAGTAATGCCAAATTTGGCAGAAATTTACTCATATTCAAGGAATAAAAAACATGATACTTCTATTTTGGAATTTCTAAATTTTTTTACTCCTATTTAGGGAATTCTGTCAAATAATTATTGTGCTATTTACGATTATATTTTTTAGTCATACTATGATTGTTTTTTTTGTACATGTATGTTTACAACTTAATAATTTTTGGTTATATATGCTTAAAATTACGAGGCACAAATAAAAAAACCTTATTCATTTGATTTGTACTCTAATCATGAAATCATCATACAAAGAAGAATCATAAATTCAACTCAATATAGACCTTGATATATATTTTATAAAAATTAGAGCAAAAATTAAAAAATTATACTCCCTCCGTCCCTAATCTTTCTCCCTTTTCGGCTGGGCACATTTATTAAGATAGTGAGATTTGTGTGGTGGAGAGTTGTGCAGAGGAGAGAGAAATGTGTAAGAATGTGTAAGAATGATTGTAAACCACAAATTTTTTGCTAAAAGAGGGAAGAAGAGATAATTTTGGGACGGACGAAAAAGAAAAGTTTGAAGATAATTTAAGGACGGAGGGAGTAACAATTTAACGAAAAATGGTTTTTTATAGCTTGGCCCCCCACCAACTATGGCTGCTCCTTCCTTTACTTTGGCGTTCAGTACTTTGAAGTAAGAAAATGGCACGTGGCATTTTTATTGAAAATGAGTGAGTTGAGGACAACTAGACACGTATGGCCGGATTCATTAAAGATAAAATTATCTTTTGATGAATTATGTATTTTCTTATAGACACGTTGGAATGTTCCCGATTTGACCTACACACATATTAAGAAAATAAATTTACTTAATTTTACAGTTTTGACACTATTTTGACACTGTTTGCACTGTTTGACCCTATTTTGATGTATGATAACTTTCAATTTAGAGAAATGGAATTTTCCAACGGGACATCCAAAAAAGGAAAACGGGAACATTCCAACGGGACGGAGGGAGTATAAGTAGACTTTTAGTAGAGTATAATTATGTGTTTAATATTTATTCCTATGAAAATTAAATTACATCAATAACCATATATTTTCTTAAACGAGAAAATATGACACTCCGTAATTTTTTATATCAAAACGAGGAGTGTTATCCAATATTAGACAAAATGAGAATCATGAAGTATTGTCGTCTAACAATACTCCATGATTTTCCATCTTTCCTTTATTTAATTAAGTGTTAGCTTTTAAAATTAATACGCCATTTAGCTGATACTATTTTGCAGAAAAATAAACTAATTATAGCACAAATATTACGTACGGGTCTAGACTTGTGAATTTCGGGTTAACTCCGACTCATTTATAGACCTTGGCCCACATAATGGCGAGCAATGTTCTTTAGAAACCTATTTTTAGAATGATTGTAGTAACTATCTCTGTAGCACATATCGAAAACATTTTCTTATCAGGTACTCTAGAATATCGTACGTTTACGAGACATATCTATAATTTATTAAAAGTTTGGGAAATTTTGTGTTTGCACCCCATTTTTCGGTGATATTGGACTTTGCACCTCATTTTCAAATTTTTGTAGACTTTGCACCCTTTCTACAACATTTTATGAAGAAAAATTCCTGAATGGGGTGCAAAGGCAAAGACATTTTTGGAGAAATAGGGTGCAAAGTCTAAGAGTTTTAAAAATGGGATGCAAAGTCCAATATCACCCAAAAAGCGGGGTGCAAAGACAAAATATCCCTAAAAGTTTCCAACTTTTTTGGTAATAATATTAAAATTTCATATACCCGTATCACCTTTTTCTAATAAAAACCATCCAAATTTTACATAATAATACTCCGTTCCTTGAAATTTTGCCAAGTTTGACCAACACGGCAAAGTGGCCCAAAACATTTGACTAAAAGGGAAAGTGGCAAAGTGGCAAAGCTTTTTAGGACATCCCAAAAAGAAAAGATGACAAAATTTTAAGTGGCCAAGGGAGTAATATTCTTAAAAAATGAAAAAATAAAAATAAATTTTGTCTTGATTAATCTTGCAAACAAGTAAGTATATGGAGCCATGGAGGACAAGTAAAATGTGAAATGTTGGTGGAGATGACTTTGGGAGCATGAAAGATATAAGAGTACATGAGTTCGCTAACATTTTCATTGATGAGCCATAATTGGAGGTTATCTTGTTACAAGATGATGTTATTACTGAAAATTAGTAGCTCTAGTGAAAATATGTATTAGACGTTTGTTTTTTATTAGAGTATTGCTTTCTATCTTCATTATCCAAGAAATTAGAATATTGGCACTTTTGATTTCAAAAGTGTGATTATTTGACTACTTTCTCATTTTAAATTAATGACATCAGGGTTAGAGGATAATATATGTATACATTTTCAAAAAAAAAAATCTAGTAATTTTTAAGTTTTATAAATACACCCCCATTATTTTTAATATTTCTAATTAAATGCACCCTCATTACATTTAATATTTATACTATACCCCGTATCTTTATTACACTTTTTTGTATCCAAGACTCCAGTACCCGTTTGCACGTACCTGTATCTGTGCTAAAAGGGAAAGTGACAAAGCTTTTTAGGACGTCCCAAAAAGAAAAGATAAAAATAAATTTTGTCTTGATTAATCTTGCACACAACTAAGTATATGGAGGACAAGTAAAATGTGGAATGTTGATGGAGATGAATTTGGGAGCATGAAAGATATAAAAGAGTACTTGAGTTCGCTAACATTTTCATTGATGAGCCATAATGGGAGGTTATCTTGTTACAAGACGATGTTATCACTGAAAATTAGTAGCTCTAGTGGAAATATGTATTAGACGTTTGTTTTTTATTAGAGTATTGTTTTCTATCTTCATTATCCAAGAAATTAGAGTATTGGCACTTTTGATTTCAAAAGTGTAATTATTTGACTACTTTCTCATTTTAAATTAATGACTTGCAGGGTTAGAGGATAATATATGTATACATTTTCAAAAAAAAATCTAGTAATTTTTAAGTTTTATAAATACACCCCCATTATTTTTAATATTTCTAATTAAATGCACCCTCTTTTCATTTAATATTTATACTATACCCTGTATCTTTATTACACTTTTTTGTATCCAAGACTCCAGTACCCATTTGCGCGTACCTGTATCTGTGCTAAAAGAGAAAGTGACAAAGCTTTTTAGAACGTCCCAAAAAGAAAAGATGACAAAATTTTAAGTGGCCAAGGGAGTAATATTCTTAAAAAAAGAAAAAATAAAAATAAATTTTGTCTTGGTTAATCTTGCACACAACTAAGTATATGGAGGACAAGTAAAATGTGGAATGTTGGTGAAGATGACTTTGGGAGCATGAAAGATATAAGAGTACTTGAGTTCTCTAACATTTTCATTGATGAGCCATAATTGGAGGTTATCTTGTTACAAGACGATGTTATCACTGAAAATTAGTAGCTCTAGTGGAAATATGTATTAGACGTTTGTTTTTTATTAGAGTATTGCTTTCTATCTTCATTATCCAAGAAATTAGAGTATTGGCACTTTTGATTTCAAAAGTGTAATTGTTTGACTACTTTCTCATTTTAAATTAATGACTTGCAGGGTTAGAGGATAATATATGTATACATTTTCAAAAAAAAAAAAAACTAGTAATTTTTAAGTTTTATAAATACCCCCCATTATTTTTAATATTTCTAATTAAATGCACCCTCATTACATTTAATATTTATACTACACCCCGTATCTTTATTACACTTTTTTGTATTCAAGACTCCAGTACCCGTTTACGCGTACCTGTATGTGTGCTATATAGGTGACTACATAATCTTCATGAATTTTGATTCTCATATTAAGGACAAAATCATTGATTATGCTTATTATAGTGATATAACTCTTACGAATAACAACACTCATCATCATCATCAGCAGCATCATCATCATCATCAACATCATCGTCGTCGTCGTCATCATCGTCATCATCATCATCATCATCATCATCACATCATCATCATCATCATCATCATCATCATCAGTTACCGCATACTTTTGAATAAGAAACACGTCTATGATCCGTAATCATAAAAGAACGTTAAGCTCGGGTTGGATAAAGGAATAGAATCACTAAGGAGCTATGATCGATGCAACGAATTAACATTCACATAGACACAATTACCGTATTAGGGTTCTTGATTCTAAATTTAGTAACAAGCAACTTATACTGAACAAAAAAAAAATCACAATATTGGCTCCTAAACTACGAGGCCGTTTGGCAACCCTCATTTTCGGCTTATCAGGCTTATCAGGTTTATCAGCCAACTTTTTTACCAAACACTTAAATTATACTTTCGCGCGCTGAATTGTGTAATAAGCCGAAAAAGTAAGGTTGGAGTTACTTTTCTGGCTGTATTGGCTGAAGTTACTATAGATGCTCATTTTAGCTATCTTTACATATAATTTTTTCTTCATTTTATTAATAAAATATATTTTAAAAATATTTTTTCTTATATCAGCACAATCAGCCAATGCAGCCACTTCAGCCAGAACTTTATAAATTTCAGCAGAATCAGCTAAAACAACCCATTTTCATGCTACCAAACGGGCTCTACATGTTTTAGTGCCGATAACACTGGCCACGGTAAATAAGATGGCAGAACTCATAAAGATAATACACAAGAACTCTAGGCCTGACAACGCTGTTCATTTTAGTTAAAGTTATGCACTAAATAAGAGAAACATCCTCAACAGTTACAAAACAAACAAGGATAATGATGGATAGTCTACCCGGGGGTATATATCCGAAGGGTTATAGCGGGGAGTAACTTAGAGAGAAGTCAGAGCAAGTAAATATATATAGAGAGAGTGTATTATAAATGTGGAGCGTTTTCAGCGTGGTTACAAATGAGGAAATGGGGTGCTATTTATAGCAGCAATAAATGCCGGGTAGGGACACGTGTCAAGCGCTCATTGGCCGAGGGGTCACCTCAACTGGTTGGCGCTGGCAGCCGCATGTGGCCGCATTTAATGCGGCTGTTGGATGGGACGTCTGTGCAGAGTACGGTGATCTGTACGCATGTGAGGCGGATATCTTGTCGAGTGAGATGCCTTCGGCTATAGAGCAGTAGCCGAGGGCTCTTCCTCCCGATGGCACCCCTGGTGCCGAGGGCTCACAGTGCCGAGGGCTGCTGTTTTCGCCGTTTTCTCCCAGTTTCTTAGTTTGCTTGAGAAACCCGTTCTGTGAGAATTTGGAGCCTTCGGCCAGGGGGCCGAAGGCACCCCTGTGCGTTGTGCGGACTGCTTGGTACTCCGGGCGCTGTGAATTGGGCCTGTTGGGCCTTTGCTGGAGTAGTAGGAGTCTGTGGGCCGGGGGTTCCCGGGCCATATACTCCATCAGGAGTCCCTCACTCCTTTTGCCGAAAGGTACTTGAGGGAAAAGGAGTAATTTGTGCTTGCCCTTTGATGTTGTCCCGTTGTGATCTCTGAAGTTGGTGAGGAGTTGTTGCTTTTATGTCCCTGCCAAAGGCAGTCCCTCAGTTACCCACATGTCGGGACTTGAGGGCTTGCTTTGTTGTTTGTTGGAATTTCACAGATTTTGTAATTTAATGATTTTCTCGAAGGGGTCCTCCAGTCCCCCACTCCTTGAGGCACTTGTAAAGTGGTGAAAAGGAGTAAAGTAGTTACGTTGCTGTTGTGGGCCGAAGGCTGACGCTTTTCGTTTCATTTTGGGGGGATGCCTCGTTAAAAACCTCATTAGGAAAAACCCTTTGGGAAAAAATCCTAATGAGGGAAAAAGAGTGCACCGAATTCCCCCAATGATGAATCGAAAATGTCAAACCTTGGTAAAAAATGGAGAATGGCGGGAATGCCGAAGGCTCTCTCTTCTGAGGGCTCCTGTGTTGATTAGCCGAAGGCTGGCTGTTGATGTCCTGGTGGCGCCGAAGGGGAGCCCCTCAATCCAGGGATCGAGGGCCTGCCGGATGAGGGCATCAGTGAAGCTGTTACCGGGGGGTCCACTGTTTGTTGGTGAAGTGGTGATTAAGATACCCGAGGGCCATGGGCCATCCGTCAATGAGGCACTCCCCGGGGGCTACCCGGTTTTGCGGTGCTGAGGGGAAAACCCCGAGGGGTACCCTGATATGCAGCCCTAGGGATCTGAAGGAGTGATCCCGAAGGCGTGTGTAATGTGCGGTGTGGGGCACAACCCGGGGGCACTTCTGGGTGAGTGCACCCGGAGGCTATCCTTGATGAAGTGGAGTGAAGTAGAAAAACCCGGGGGTTCCCAAAATATAGCCGTTGAAAATATAGCCGTTGGAATATGTAACGACAGGATATAGCCGTTGGGGGGGGGGGGGGTGGCACACGTGGCGTGTGATGGCTGGTTGTCCGTGGGCGGCGTCACCGGTTGGGTGAAACGGCGGTGTGTCATGATGGCGTCCATCCGGAGGCCCGGAATCCAGGCCCAAGCCCGGATTCATCGCCTATAAATACCCCAAGGCCAGGCATTCCTCCGTGTGCGATAAACTTGTTAGCGAAGCTCTGTCAATTTTCCTAGAGAGAGAAAGTTCAGCCTTCGGTCAAAACTCAGCTTTCGAGGTCAGTGCTCCCTGCCTTTCTCCTTCTAGCATAGTTGTACTGTGCCCTTAGTTTAGGAGATAGAAAAGTTAGGAAACACTACCGTCTACGAGCCCTCGAACAAGGGTGCGAATGTCGTCCCAGAGTGGCTCTCAGGACATCTCGAGGACGCCCTCGATGGAGGACGAAGGCATCTCCGATGTGGAGTCAAGCAGTGGTCAGCCCTCGGATTGTGGTGATGCAGCCCTGGCCCGGGAGGTCCAGAAGGAACTCATTGCGGAGGTTGAAGCCGAGGGCTTCGAGCAGGAGTATGATGATGAAGACTTAGCCCTCGCCTGGCAGACAGCGGAGGATGAGGCACAGAATGAGAGCTCGAAGGTTACGATCGTTGTCCTCCCCCCTCGGGGTTCCGGGGAGGCCAGTAGCTCGAGGCCGTTGGATCCGATACCTCTGAGGGCGGTTTCCGGTGTGAAGAAGAAGAAGGCCGCTATCAAGAAGAAGGAGAGGGCCGTCGATCAAGGAAAGCCCGTAGACATGCCCGAGGGGTACAGTTGGCTGAACACTGAGGCCCTCGAGATCAGGTCGAAGGCCGACAGGGCAGATCTGTACGTGACTCAGCTGCACGTGGGGCCTTCGGCCGAAGTGGTGGAGCCAGGTCCCGACGACGTTTTGTCCAGGGCGCCCGAGGGGTGTATTGCTATTCACATCCTTTCGGTTTCCATGGGACTCAGGTTCCCTCTGCACCCATTCCTCCGGGAATATTTGCGGTTTGTTGGCTTGGTCCCCTGCCAACTCACGCCTAACAGCCACTCCTACATTGCGGGGTTCCTCCAGCTCTGCAAGTCCCGAGGGGTGAAACCCAGCCTGGATCTATTCTTCCAGAGCTTTAATCTGTGCCGGGGGGGGGGGGGGCACGAAAACGGCGAGGGGTACGCCAACCTGCAGCAGATTGCCCGCTTCAAACTATTCTCCGATGCTCCTTCTTCCAACAAAGGATGGAGGGAACGTTGGTGCTACGTGAAGTTGGATGAGAGCCCCTTCCCGAGGGAGCTACGTGACCGATTCCGAAGGCACGAAAAGATCCGGAGTGCCGCTCTCGAGAAAGACGGCCTAAAGCTGGCCAAGTTCCCGGAGGGGAAAAACAAGAACGTGGCGATCAAAGACTGCACCCTCGAGGAGGATTTGTACACCCTCGGGTTCTGGAGGTACCGCTTCATAGGGGAAACCGATGAAAAGTACCCTCCCTTAAACAAGGCCTTCGGAGGGGCCGGAGGTAGGACCGAGGGATTTAGAATTTTGTACTTAGTTTTTTTTTTCTTTTTCTTGGATGTTATCGTCCCTTCGCTTAGACCCGTCGGACTAACCCTTTGTCTCCTCTGTGCAGGTATCCCCGTCTCCATGGTGAATGTAAAGGGCCTTGCCCGTTTGAAGAAACAGGACCCGAAGGGGTCGGGACAGGGCATCCAGAAGCCCGCCACCGCCCTCTTTAAGAAAGCCGAGGGCGATGCCGCTGCCGGCAAGAGGAAGGCAGTGGCCAAGGGGTCCCCCCCGGCTACCAAAAAGTCGAAAAAGGGGGATGTCGCCGAGAAGGAGCCCTCGGTCATTATCGCTGATGAGCCCCCTGCCTCCGGGGTGCAGGTGGAGAAGCTGCCGGGTGGAACGCCGGCGGGGGAAGAGGAGTTGCTGCCTGAGATCCTCACAGTCGCGTTCCCGAGAGGTACATCTTTGGCCAGCGGCACCGTCGACCCGGGGGCCATCCTGAGGGGTATGACCCCTGAGACGGATAGGGCTGCCCTCGGGGCCTATAATGATGCGGCCCTCGAGGACCACATTCTCCGCTCCTCCCTCTCTGTAAGTGTTTACCTGGCTTTCTCCATCTTCTCCTTTTATTATTTTGTGTGACTGCCTTTAACTGTTTTTGTTGTTGTCCTGCAGGCTTGCTTAGCCCTCGGCGAACAGGCTCGGAGGCTTCAAGAATGGCGCCTCCACAGAGCGGAGCAAGACACCAGAATGAGGGAGTGCCTCCTCAAGAACCAAGAGGCGGTGAAGCTGGGGGCCCAGCTAGAAGAGGAGCTCCGGCAGATGAGCTTGAAACTGGAGGCTGCAGAGAAAGGCAAGGCTGATGCTGAGGCCGCTGCCAGGAGAGCTGCTAAAGAGGCCGAGGACTCCAAAGCGCTAGCTGTCGCCAAGGCTCAGGAGGAGGCCGTTGAGGCCTTTGTCGCCGAGGGTTGGAGAGCCGAGGGGCGCAAGATGTGGGTGTCCTCGGTCGTGGAGGCCTGCGTTGAAGAATGGGCCGAGGGCCCTGGGTGGGAATGGATGGCCCGGAAGGGCAGAGCGTACTATGAAGCCGGCGAATTCTTCACCCAGGCCCTCATCTACCGGAGGATGGCCCGACATTTGGGCATTGAGCAAAAGGACTTCTCCCCCTCGGCGTATGGCCTTCCTCCCTTGCAGCCTGATGTCCGTGAGCCGCTCCCGGAAGGTGTTCAGAGGCCCGACCTTGAGGACACGATGTTGAAGAATGAGGCCGAGGACGACGCTGTCGAGACCGGAGCGGAGGCATCATCGAGGCCGGCTGTAGAGGGCGCCCCAGTGAACGATGCTGTCGTAGTTGTGGAATGACTTTGTACTCAGAAATCTTTGAACATCTTTTGTAACGAACAACATTGTTCCTTCGGCTTCGGCCCGTTTGTAAATTCACACTTACTCTTGTTTTTGATGAAATGCATGCTGCCTCCGGGCTTTTCATATTCGAATACGCCTTATGTTTTGAATGTATGCCTTCTCCTTTGAATGTATGTCTAGGACTTAGAATACTATTTGATTGTAGCTAGCCCTTAGGAGCCTTCGGTAGTTGGGCACCCTCTGCTGGATATGCAACCGATGGTTTGGCAGCAATTAGGACTTAGAAAATTTTCTCTAAGTGTAGCACAGCATGAGGCCTTCGGGCGTTTGTAGTAACCCACCTCCTAGGACTTAGAAAAATCTCTAAGTGTAGATTCCCCCTTGAGAGCCTTCGGGATACGGCGCCCATTCCTGATGTGTGAATGTTGGACCGAGGGCCCAATGCACAGGACTTAGAGATTTTTGCAAGTGTAGTATGCCATGTAGCCTTCGGCTACTGTGGAGCCCCACCTGTAATATTGAATAGGCCGGGGGCTAATTCTTTTAGGACTTAGAAGATCTTCTTGAGTGTTGATTCCTTGTGAACTGTAGCCCTCGATTGATAGGTAGCCTTCGGCAATTAGGTCCCTTGAGATGAGGGTGAAATATGTAGGACTTAGAAAATCTTCTAAGTGTAGAGTTTCCCTCGAGAGCCTTCGGGAGGTGTCATACCTCCATGATGTATGAGTAGCTGACCGGGGGGAAAGCATGTAGGACTTAGGAAATATTCTAAGTGTAAAGTCTCCCTTGGAAGCCTTCGGGAGATGGCATCCCTTCTTGATGTATGAGTAGTTGACCGGGGAAAACATGTAGGACTTAGAAAATATTCTAAGTGTAAAATCCCCCTTGGGAGCCTTCGGTAGATGGCATCCCTCCCTGATGTAAGAGTAGTTTACCGGGGGGGAAATACATGTAGGACTTAGAAAATATTCTAAGTGTAAAATCCCCCTTGGGAGCCTTCGGTAGATGGCATCTCTCCTTGATGTATGAGTAGTTGACCGGGGAAAACATGTAGGACTTAGAAAATATTCTAAGTGTAAAATCCCCCTTGGGAGCCTTCGGTAGATGGCATCCCTCCCTGATGTAAGAGTAGTTGACCGGGGGGGGAAATACATGTAGGACTTAGAAAATATTCTAAGTGTAAAATCCCCCTTGGGAGCCTTCGGTAGATGGCATCTCTCCTTGATGTATGAGTAGTTGACCGGGGAAAACATGTAGGACTTAGAAAATATTCTAAGTGTAAAATCCCCCTTGGGAGCCTTCGGTAGATGGCATCCCTCCCTGATGTAAGAGTAGTTGACCGGGGGGGAAATACATGTAGGACTTAGAAAATATTCTAAGTGTAAAATCCCCCTTGGGAGCCTTCGGTAGATGGCATCCCTCCCTGATGTAAGAGTAGTTGACCGGGGGGGAAATACATGTAGGACTTAGAAAATATTCTAAGTGTAAAATCCCCCTTGGGTGCCTTCGGGTGATGGGTGCCCTCTGATTCCACATCACTTTGCGAGATGCCCGGGGGCTACTCATTTAGGACAGAATACCCTCTTTTTTTTAAGTGTTGTTGTATTGCATGGCCTTCGGCCACCATATTCTCTTGGCTGTAATATTGATTGGGCCGGGGGCTCCACCTTTAGGACTTAGAATTTTTTCCAAGTGCTGCTTCCCTGTGTAGCCTTCGGGTGCCCGGGGGCTGCTCCTTCAGGACTTAGAATTTTTTCTAAGCATAAATTGATGTTGAATCCTGTTGTCGTGAAGAAAGCCAATGAGGAGTGTGTGCCCTCGGCATACACTCTAAAAGTTGTAGAATTTGATCCTTGTCATGGGGAAAGGGCCCTCGGTATTTGTGCATAACAGATGCCTTCGGTGTTTGTTTGAAGTACCGTTTAGTGGACCTTGGACAGTCCAGTCCCTTTGTATTGTTGAAGCCTTCGATGTTTTTGTGACCGGAGGTGACCAGGTAGTGGACTTTAGCCGTTTCCTGATGATATTTCTTTGAGTAGTATCCTTCGGGAAATAGGAGTCTTCAATTACCGGAGGTGTTCCCGTGGGGAGCCCTCGGCATGCTGTGATATTGTTGGAGTGTACTCTTCGATTTCTCGCTGAGTCTACTCCCCTTCACCCCCCCCCCCCCCCCCCCCTTTTGTTTTTTTTTTTTGTTTTTTTTGGTTGGTGGTGAAGGAAAGGCATCAAGAAACTTGGTTTCTTGGTAAGGCTGGGCCTATTAGGAGACCATCAGAATACACCAATGGCTCTCCTCCCTCGGGTTAACCTTCCGAGTGCCGAGGGGATCGAGGGACGTTTCCTGGGCACAAGATATGGTGGTCCGTAACCTGCCTCCCCTTGGGGGATGGCGCGGAAAGCGCCTCATTTTTGAAAGTCGTCCCCTCGGCGCTAGACATAGTCTGTGGCCTGCCACACCCTTGGGGTGTTGGCGCGGGGAGCGTTTCGGTTTGGAAGTCGAATCCTGGGCATTTCTCATGCCTGTCATACCCTGGGGGTAATGACGCGGATAGCGTTCCGTTTTTGAAAGTCGAATCCTGGGCATTTCTCATGCCTGTCATACCCTGGGGGTAGTGACGCGGAAAGCGTTTCAAGGAAGGGTTTTCATTTGCACACTAGTTGCAAATGGCCGGGGGCACTACGTGCCGCCGGCACCGATGGTGGCGCCTTCGGAATATGCGTCCTCGTGGGGTACGGCTTTTAGAAACAACACTTGGTGTTAGTTTCGATGTGTAGCCCCCGGTACTTGGTACCGAGGGGTTTTCTGTAGGAACACTTGGTGTTCTCTTGTTGTAGTTGATGTAGGCGTCTACCCTCGGTACTTGGTACCGAAGGGCCTTCAAATGAAACACTTGGTGTTTCCCAATAGATGTTTGGAAGCTGTTAGGAGAGCATATCCCTGGCACTGGGTGCCGAGGGGTCTTCTTTGAAACACTTGGTGTTTTTTCTTCGTTTCGATATTTGATGAGGGAGGTGTACCCTCGGCACTGGGTGCCGAAGGGTCTTCTGTAGGAACACTTGGTGTTCTAATCTTTTCTTTTTTGATGTTGAAGGTGGGGAAGTACCCTCGGCACTGGGTGCCGAGGGGTCTTGACTGAAAACACGTGGTGTTTCTACTGTTTGTTGTAGGTGTTGATGGTGTCCGCCCTCAGCAATGGGTACCGGAGGGGGTTCTTCTTGTGGTGAGGCCTGGGGCCTGTAGTCAGTATGAGGGCTTGATCTCTTGAATGTATCTTCATTCTTCGAAATTGGAGGCCTTGGGCCATTGGATAGTACATTCACTAGTTATGAGGGCTTGGCCGCTCTTACATTATTGATAAAATTTAACTAAATGGTGTACATTCCAGTGCCTAGGGACCTCTTTCCCGTTGGGGCGTTTGAGTTTGTAAGTCCCGGGTTTGATGATGGCTGCTATGATGTAGGGGCCTTCGAATTTTGGTGCCATTTTTCCTCCCTCGGTTGGTTGGCTGGCTTCCCTCCTCCGGAGGACATAGTCCCCCACTTGAAATTCTCGGGTGCGAACTTTGGCGTCGATGTAGCCTTTAACTTGCCTTCGGTAGTTTTCTGCCCGGATGAAGGCTTGCTCCCGGCGTTCTGAAATGAGGTGGAGGTCGAGGGCCATGTTGCTGTCGTTGACCTCGGGGTCATATTGGATCACCCTTCGGGTAGGAAGGGTGACTTCCGTAGGAGCTTTGGCTTCAAAACCGTAGCAGAGGGAGAAGGGTGTTTCACCTGTAGCGCGCCGAGGGGTAGTGCGGTAGGCCCAGAGGATGTTGTGAAGTTCTTCCACCCAGCCACCACCCTCGGCCTCCAGCTTCTTTTTGAGGCCCTCGAGCAAGGTCTGGTTGGCGTTCTCTACCTGCCCGTTGCCTTGAGGGTAGGCAACGGAGGAGAAGGTGTGTTTGATGCCCCATGCCTCCAGAAGGGCACAGAAGGGGGCTGCCTCAAATTGTGTTCCATTGTCGGAGATGATCTGCTGGGGGACGCCAAACCTTGTGAGGATGTTCTTGAGGACGAAGTGACGGCACTTCGCCTCTGTGATGCTGGCGAGGGGTTCAGCCTCCACCCACTTGGTAAAATAGTCGACGGCCACAATGATGTATCTGTTGTTGGAGGTACCCCTCGGCAGAGGGCCCACAAGGTCTATCCCCCATCGAGAAAATGGGACAGATGTGCTGATGGGGGCATAGTTGACTGCTGGCCTGCCGGGGGCTTTCTGGAAATGTTGACATGCGGTGCACCTCCGGGCAAGGTCAGCACAATCCCTGGCCATGGTTGGCCAGAAGTAGCCCTGGAGAATGAGCCTTCGGGACATGGAGAAGGGTCCCTGGTGAGCTGAGCAAGTGCCACTGTGCACTTCCTCCATTGAAACCTCGGTTTCATCTGGATGAAGGCACCGAAGTAGCGTGCCATTGTAAGATCGTTTGTAGAGCCTTCCATCTTCGATGGTGTAGCTGGGAGCCCTCAGCTTTGCCAGTTTAGCGCGGGCCTCATTCTCGGGTAGCTGCCCTGTGGAGATGAAGGCGGTGATATCTGAAATCCAATCCCCCTGACGTTGTTGTATGTTCATCACGAGGCTTGCATGGATGCTTGAGAGGCTGAGTTCCTCGATTTTGGCAATCTTGGAGATGTGCTCGGGGGAGTCTGCCGAGAGTTTAGATAATATGTCGGCCTCGGAGTTCTGAGCCCTCGGTATTTGAGTGAGAGAGTGTGCCTCAAATACCTTAAGCAACTCCTTGGCCGCTTCCTTGTACTGTTTCATTCTTCCTTCCTTGGCCTCATATTCTTCGGAGATTTGGCCAACGACCAACTTGGAGTCGCATTTGATGTGGATCTGCCGAGCCCTCATGTTGGCAGCCAGCCGAAGGCCACATAGGAGGGCTTCATATTCGGCCTCATTGTTGGAGACTTTGAAGGAGAAGCGGATTGCATAGTAGGCCCTGAAGCCCTCGGGAGTAATGAGGACTACCCCTCCCCCGCATGCTTTGGTTGCGGAGGAGCCATCAGTGTAGAGGGTCCACCAGTCGTCCGAGGTAGACGAGGGCTCCCCGTCCATGGCTGCTCTTGCGGTACATTCCGTCACAGAGTCCGCTAGGGCTTGGCCCTTGATGGCAGGCCTTGGACGGATGTCAATGTTGTACTGGCTCAAGAAGATAGCCCATTTCACCATGCGGGAGGAGCTGGTGGGGCTCCTCATGAGGGCGCCGAGGGGTTGATGGGTGAGGACCTGAACCGGGTGAGCCTGAAAGTAGTGGCCCAACTTCTTGACAGTCCAAACGATGGCTAATACCGTTTTTTCCACAGGGGAGTACCTGAGCTCGGCCTCCCTTAGGGTCTTGCTAACATAGAAGATGGCATGTTGGACGCCGTCTTCCTCCCGGATGAGCACAGAGCTGATGGCCGCCGGGCTAACCCCAAGGTAGAGGTAGAGGGTCTCCCCTACCTTGGGTTTGGAGAGCACAGGAGGTGAAGATAGATATCTTTTGAGCTCGTCGAAAGCCCCCTGGCATTCTGGAGTCCATAGAAAGCCAGCCGTCTTCCTCATGATTTGGAAGAAGGGTAGAGATTTTTCCGCCGATTTAGATAGGAAGCGGTTGAGGGCTGCCAGGCGGCCCGTCAATCGTTGAACTTCCTTCACATTGCGTGGGGGCTCCATGTTGATGATGGCCTGGATTTTCTCGGGATTGGCCTCAACACCCCTTCGGCTCACCATGTAGCCTAAGAATTTGCCCCCTTGGACGCCGAAGGTGCACTTCTTCGGGTTTAGCCGAAGGTTGAATTTTTGCATGATGACGAAGATTTCCCGGAGGTCGTCAGCATGGCTGGAAGATTGCTTGCTCTTGAAAGACCCGGGCCACCATCCGGGTGTAAGTGGCCCCCGAGTTCTTTAGGCCGAAGGCCATCACTAGGTAGCAGAAGATGCCCTCGGGAGTCATGAAGGCAGTTTTTCCTGCGTCCTCCTCGTGCATGAATATTTGATGGTACCCTCGGAAGGCATCGAGGAAGGACATGATTTCACACCCCGCGGTCTCATCCACCAATTGATCAATGTTTGGTAGAGGGAATGGATCCATGGGGCATGCTTTGTTGAGATCGGTGTAGTCCACGCACATGCGGAAGGTAGGGGGCTTCTGGGCGAGGACCACATTTGCTAGCCACGAGGGGTATTTCACCTCCTTGATGTGCTTGATTGAGAGGAGCATGGCGACCTCCTTCTTCACAAATTCCCTTCTCTCGGCGGAGAGGGGTCTTCTTCGTTGTTGCACTGCTTTTGCCGAGGGGTCCACCGAGAGGCGGTGGGTGATGACCCTTCGGCTAATTCCCGGCATGTCCTCCGGCCCCCATGCAAAGACAGTGGAGTAGGCGCGGAGGGCGTTGGTGATACCGGTCTTCAAATCTTCAGGGAGCTGGGCTCCAATCTTCACGACTCTCTCCGGCTGGGCCGGATCGAGCGCAAAGTCTTCTACGTCATCGGCCGGTTCGGCCCTCGGTCTTCTTTCCTCCTGGTCGACGGCTCCGGTGATGGTGTCAACACGGAGTTCCGTCTTGCTTACCTTCTTAGTGACCTGAAGATAGCAGGCACGGGCAATTTTTTGGTTCCCCCGGGAGTAGCCAATGCCCCCCTCGGCGGGAAACTTGAGGCAGAGGTGCCTCATGGAGATGATGGCTTCGAGGTCCTCGAGGGCTGGCCGGCCGAGGATGATGTTGTGGGCGCAGTCAATGTTGACGACGACGAACTCCACCTCGAGCAGGGCTCTATGGAGCCCGTCGCCGAAGATCACTGGGAGGGTTATTACCCCCTCGGAATCAATAGTGTCGCCGGTGAAGCCGGCAAGAGGGGTCTTAATGGGCCGAAGGGACCCCCTCTCCAGATGCAGCTCTCTGAAGGTGCTGAGGTACATTACATTGACGGAGTTGCCCGTATCAATGTAAGTTCGGTGAATAATGGTGTCGTTGATCTCCGTTCGAATCACCAAGGCATCCCTGTGAGGAGAAGAAGTAGGAGGGAGATCTGCGTTGGTGAAGGTGATGGGTTCCTCCCTCAATCGCTTCACCGGGGGCATATGAGTGACCTCCCCTACGTAAAGCGATTGAGCCCACTTCTTCCGCTGGCTGGTGGAATCGCCCCCTGAATTGCCACCGGTGATCATGAGGATGTGGCGTTTCTTCTCCTGGTAGTGGGGGTACTCCTCCTCCTCTTCTTCCAAGTTTCCGATCTCCCTCTCCTTGCCGAGGGGGATGGTGTTCGGATTCACCCAGGCACTTACCTTCGTATGGTGCCCTCGGGGAGGTCCCTGATGAGAAGGTCCCTCCTGCCGAGGGCTCTGGACAAACTGGGACAGGTGCCCTGCCTGTATTAATCTCTCGATGGCCGTCTTCAGCTGATGGCAGTCATCGGTCATGTGCCCCTGGTGCCGATGGAAGCGACAGTAGGGGAACTGAGGGTTGATAGCGTGTACCTCCGGGGGTGCGCGAGAGTCGCGCTCAACGAGGCCCCTCTCCTCGGCAAAATCGAGGATAATGCTGACGGGGTGCGTCAATGGGGTCCGAGGGCGGTCCAGGAGAATGGGCTGGGCCCAAGTCTTAGGGTTGCTCCTATAACCTCCCCCGGGCTTGGCTTGGCCTTGCCGAGGGCGGTCATCAGAGGGTCCCGAAGCCTTGGGGCGATTTGGAGGAGCCCCCGGCCCTCGGTTGTGCTTGTTGTCAGTGACGTGCACTCGTCGTTAGGTGCACTCAAAATAAATAATCAATACAACACTAATACGTAGTATAGTGTAGTAAGGTTCGTATCCACAGGGAAAGGAATACTTTTCTTTTATATGAATAATAACAAGGGGGGTTTAGATTTGTTTGGTTTAATAACACTAAGATAAACGACCTATATGAGTTTAATTCAATGAGATGGAGACTTGGTTTTGCTTTTATCCACTTAATGAAATGTTCGTCGATCCCGGTTATATCTTTAACTATCTTCCTCTCGAATACTCAATCGAGGAGTATATCCAGTTCATCGAGGGTAGTTATTAATAACGAGATGCGTTCATTAATAAAACTTACTATCGAGTCAATATAGAACAAGCGCCGTATATTAACTTGATAGTAGCAATAAACTTAAGATGAAAACGATTGAGATTGATAACCTCAACACAAGCGGTTTATTGGTTTAATCAATATAATTAATTCCCTTTGGCATATTAACCATGAGATGCATGCATTAATATTCCAAGTTTACTACCGTTGAAAGAACCGGATTAATAACAAGCGTATTAACCGATTGATTCTAGTAATAATTAATATGAGAAACAATACTAGTTGATACTTTAAGTAATGTTTAAGATATTAACATGAAATATGAATAGGAATTAATTAATACTTAAGGAAGAATATTAAAATATATGAATCCTACTATGATTAATATCAAGATGTTAACTAATTGTCATCTTAGTAACACTCCCCAATATTATCATAGAGGAAGAAATAGCTATTACTATAACAAATGTCAAGATGTTAACTAATTGTCATCTTAGTAACACTCCCCGACTTTGATATAGAGATAGTATTTTGAAAGAAAGAATTAATATTCAAGGAAGAAGATTAAAGAAAATAACTCACAACTTACAAATTCATTAAGCTTCAAAGTAGCAAAACCAAGATGGAAGAGTTTAGCTCCTCATTTGGAGGCTAAACATGATGAAAAATATAAAGAAAGAACTATTCTATACTGAGATTAGATGTACAAAGGGATTGGATCCCTTTTTGTGAAGGAAAGGAGGTGTATTTATAGGTTTTTGGGATGGGATTTGGGTACTCGATCGGGTATATACATGGTACCCGATCGAGTATGTGTGTAACACCCGATCCGAGGTATACTCGACCGGTTTCAGGCTATTTTCTAAGTGTATACCCGATCGAGTATATATGAATACCCGGTCGAGTATGCTTAGAAAGTGATATTCGGGCTATACTCGACCGATCTTCGTTTGCAATTTAAAGGCATACCCGATCGGGTATGTCGGTCTACCCGATCGGGTATAGACATAGAATCGTGGCCAAAATCTTCCCTGCATGTTCCTTTGTCTTCGGATCTGATCCGATTTGAAGTTCCAACCTAATACCCGATCGAGTATAGCTAATACTCGACCGAGTATAGACCAAAATTCAGGATCTTCTTTTGTCTTTGAACTTTTGCACCTTCTCTTCACTTTTTGGGTTCACCAACTGTACTTTGGGTGACCAAAACCTGCTTTAAGCTCAGAATATGTCTAATCTAACCTATTTACAAGAATTTAACAATCTAACCTATTACACCAAAAGTGTGTAATTTCCACAGTAAAAGTCAAGCAAAACTAATTAAAAACATAAACATAGAAATGGAAATTACGAACGTATCAACTCCCCCACACTTAAACCTTTACTCGTCTCGAGTAAGATCAAATGTTTACAAGTGTCAATGTTTGTCCAAAAGTTCCACAGTTCAACAAAAATATAATACAAACACAAAGACCACCAAGGATTACAAAGAAAAATGAGTTTTAAACTCAAATCACAAAAGAGCATCTTGGGTTTAATGGCCTCCTAGTGTTGTCTTCTTTTCTCCTCCTCTCTTCTTCTTTATCTTGAATCTTCATATTCTTCATAAGGATACAATGAGTGCCTGCAAGAACAAACATTTCTCTCATATCTCTCATTTTGCCTAGGAGCCTTTTCAGGTTTTCATCCTAGCACCTCTTTTCATTTTCCATTCTCTCCAACTCACTCATTTTTTTTTATATAAGCCTTTTTTTGCTTAGATTGCCCATTTTGTTGGGTTTTCAACCTAACTAGCATTTATTTTCTTTTGTTTTATTTTTTTTCTTTAATAATTTTTTTTTTGAGTGTAAAAGTTCAAAAGAATTACATGCATAGTGCTAGGTACAAATGAGAATTACATACCATCGTGAGTGTCTCCCCCGCACTTGAATCACGCACTGTCCCTAGTGCCCGCCTTCTCCTCCGTAGTAGCTCCCTCCAAAACCGCTCCCTTGGCCACCATCTCCCATGTAAGTGTCCCCGCCATCTCCGCCGTCGTACCCTCCACCACCGGAGCCAGATCCTCCAAAGTTACCCCAATGAGTGGGGTCATACCATGAGGGTGGTGGAGGAGGGTTCGCCATGGTATGGAAGGATCCCTGCTGTGCCATAAACGAGTACATAGGCCCGTAGAACCTATGTTGGTCTTCCTCATACCGGTGTCTATCGGCCTCCCGGAGCTCCTCCAAACGTTGAAAGCCGGCCCTTTGCTCATCCTCCAATCTTTGAAAACCGGCTCTTTGCTCTTCCTCTAATCGGTTGAGCCGGTTGTCCATTTGAGCTATTCCCGTTAGAAGTTGTTGTTGACCCTCCAGAAGTTGTTGAAAGAAGTCGGGTGGTGGAGGGTTTTGGCTTTGTTCTGGGAATTCATAGCTCATGGTTGGATGGCTATGGAGTTGCTCGTAGGGCTCGTCATCGGGTTGGTTTTGGGGGGGTTCCTGTTCCGGTTCTTGAAGATGTGGTGGGAGGGCGTTTGGGAAGAGGTAATGTTGATCCGGCCTGCCTGTTTTGAAGTGGAGTTGGGGGAGTTCTGGGTTGGGCAAGAGGAAGTATTTGAGGGGTTTGGGGTGGATGTGCCAGTTGTACATATTTTTGGGCCTTTCTTCACCATAAACGGTGTGTGAAAAAGAAGTACAACCCGAGTGGCCTAGCCAAGATATGTTCATTAAACAGTAGTCGGGTATAGGAGAGTCATCCGTATACCCGAACTTTGTGGCCAAGTGCATAATCACCCCGCCCACTACGATAGCACCCTTTGCCACACTTTCCTTCTTTAGATGAGCCCACATGAGATTACAGAGGTTGAAATCCACGTGGGTACGGAATAAGGCAACCGAGATGAGGCATACATCCCCCATCCTTGTATGATGGTTGTTGGGACGTCCAAGCAAGGAGTTGGCAAGGAATTTCAAAAAGAGGCGTAGGACTGGATGTTGGACATGACTAATGTATAGTTGGGAGGAGCTAAATTTGGTCTCCCCGGTCATCTTGGTCCATAGGGTGTGGCCGAAGGCGGTATTGTCGGATATAGACTTTTGGTACGGGACCGGAATACCAAAGTGTTCGGCAAACTCAAGTTTCGTGATGGTGTGATTGTGATTAAACAAACGAAACCTGAGTTTATCATCCCTAAAGTCCTCCTCATTGTTCTCAAAGTGCACCGAACTTAGGAATTCATAGATAATTTTTTCATTTGAGTTGTATTGCATTTTGAAAATTTTATCCATATGCAACTCATGAAAAAATTTCTTCATTATTGTGTATACTCCTAATTCCTTTAGAGCATCAAGGCATAAAAAGCGGGAAGGTTTGACTTGCCTTTCAATTGTGGACAAGAAGCGTGTGCGTTGTTCGTTGTCCACGAAAAGGATGTCCTCGTAGCCCGGGATGATTGTCCTAGTGCTTGAGCTCTGCCCTTTCTCTTTCCTTGGAGCCATTTGAAGTGATTTTGGCCTTTGAAAACCGAAATTGGGATGGTGGGGTAGGGTTTTTCGGACCTCTGAAAGTTGGGGGAGAATGGGATTGTTGGGTATGAATGTGTAGAGGAGGATGAGGGGAGTGTTTTGGCGTTGGAATGGGTGGATTTGGTGAAGATTTGGAAGAGATATGGTAGAGAGAAGGTGTAAAAATGGGGTTTGGGCGTTTTTTGTTCGAGATGGGGTTGGGAATTTGGGGAAGATGAAGTGTTTTGGGGCTGATTTGGGGTTATAAGACCCGTATACCCGATCGAGTATGTGCTGGTACTCGGTCGGGTATGGCTGGAAAGTGAAGTTTTTGAGCGGCCTGCCTCCTGTACTCGATCGGGTATGGTGGGGTTACCCGGTCGAGTATGCTTAGAAAATGAACTTTTTGAGCAGCCTGTCTCCTGTACCCGGTCGAGTATTCCTCCATACCCGATCGGGTATGTGCTTTTTTTTTCCATTTTTGAAGCGTGTACTCGGTCGAGTGTGGGAATCAGTCCCCTTCAATTTTAGCATTTCTAGCGATACCCGACCGGGTGTATAGTGATACCCGATCGGGTATTGCTTATTTTTCAAATTTTGAATGCTCCCTCGATCGAGTAGTGCCCGGTCCCTTTTCTTTTTGCTCATACCCGACCGAGTATATGGTTATACTCGATCGGGTATGTCCCCAGATGTTCAAAAACCTGCAAAATTTTTTTTATTTCTTTTTTTTTTTTTTTTTTTTTTTTTTTTGATTTTTCTTGATATGAAAATAAAAGAAAAATTTATCGCCTTTCCCCGGCAACGGCGCCAAATTTGACGTGCACTCGTCGTTAGGTGCACTCAAAATAAATAATCAATACAACACTAATACGTAGTATAGTGTAGTAAGGTTCGTATCCACAGGGAAAGGAATACTTTTCTTTTATATGAATAATAACAAGGGGGGTTTAGATTTGTTTGGTTTAATAACACTAAGATAAACGACCTATATGAGTTTAATTCAATGAGATGGAGACTTGGTTTTGCTTTTATCCACTTAATGAAATGTTCGTCGATCCCGGTTATATCTTTAACTATCTTCCTCTCGAATACTCAATCGAGGAGTATATCCAGTTCATCGAGGGTAGTTATTAATAACGAGATGCGTTCATTAATAAAACTTACTATCGAGTCAATATAGAACAAGCGCCGTATATTAACTTGATAGTAGCAATAAACTTAAGATGAAAACGATTGAGATTGATAACCTCAACACAAGCGGTTTATTGGTTTAATCAATATAATTAATTCCCTTTGGCATATTAACCATGAGATGCATGCATTAATATTCCAAGTTTACTACCGTTGAAAGAACCGGATTAATAACAAGCGTATTAACCGATTGATTCTAGTAATAATTAATATGAGAAACAATACTAGTTGATACTTTAAGTAATGTTTAAGATATTAACATGAAATATGAATAGGAATTAATTAATACTTAAGGAAGAATATTAAAATATATGAATCCTACTATGATTAATATCAAGATGTTAACTAATTGTCATCTTAGTAACACTCCCCAATATTATCATAGAGGAAGAAATAGCTATTACTATAACAAATGTCAAGATGTTAACTAATTGTCATCTTAGTAACACTCCCCGACTTTGATATAGAGATAGTATTTTGAAAGAAAGAATTAATATTCAAGGAAGAAGATTAAAGAAAATAACTCACAACTTACAAATTCATTAAGCTTCAAAGTAGCAAAACCAAGATGGAAGAGTTTAGCTCCTCATTTGGAGGCTAAACATGATGAAAAATATAAAGAAAGAACTATTCTATACTGAGCTTAGATGTACAAAGGGATTGGATCCCTTTTTGTGAAGGAAAGGAGGTGTATTTATAGGTTTTTGGGATGGGATTTGGGTACTCGATCGGGTATATACATGGTACCCGATCGAGTATGTGTGTAACACCCGATCCGAGGTATACTCGACCGGTTTCAGGCTATTTTCTAAGTGTATACCCGATCGAGTATATATGAATACCCGGTCGAGTATGCTTAGAAAGTGATATTCGGGCTATACTCGACCGATCTTCGTTTGCAATTTAAAGGCATACCCGATCGGGTATGTCGGTCTACCCGATCGGGTATAGACATAGAATCGTGGCCAAAATCTTCCCTGCATATTCCTTTGTCTTCGGATCTGATCCGATTTGAAGTTCCAACCTAATACCCGATCGAGTATAGCTAATACTCGACCGAGTATAGACCAAAATTCAGGATCTTCTTTTGTCTTTGAACTTTTGCACCTTCTCTTCACTTTTTGGGTTCACCAACTGTACTTTGGGTGACCAAAACCTGCTTTAAGCTCAGAATATGTCTAATCTAACCTATTTACAAGAATTTAACAATCTAACCTATTACACCAAAAGTGTGTAATTTCCACAGTAAAAGTCAAGCAAAACTAATTAAAAACATAAACATAGAAATGGAAATTACGAACGTATCAGTCAGCCTTCGGGGGCTGCTGGTCCGGATGCTGGTGATACTTCTCCACCTCCTCGGCCTCAGCATATCGGTCCCCCCGCTGCAAGGCCCTTATGCAGTCGCGGGGGGGTTCAATGATGAGGCTCCTTGAAAAGTTGCCGGTGCGGAGGACGGTTTGTAGGAGGGCCAGGAGGGTCCCGTCATCAGCACCGTCGACCTTGTCGGCCTCCGTCCTCCAGCGCTCCAGGAAATCCCGAAGGGTCTCATCCTTCTTCTGGCGTATTGTTAGGAGGTGGGAGAAGTGCTTCCTTGTGCGACGCCTCCCGGCAAATTGTGTCAAGAACCGCTGGGCGAGTTCTTGCCATGAATCAATACAGCCCTCGGGCAGCCTGTTGAACCATTCGTATGCTGGTCCCTCTAAGGTGGAGAGGAACCAACGACACAAATATTCGTCTGACGCCCCCACCATCATCATGCTGTTTTGGTACTTGCTGTAATGTTCCTGGGGGTCCGTTTTCCCGCTGTAGGGCTGTATGTGTTGCCCTCGGTATTTCTCCGGGATCCGGGCCGCCAATACCCTTGGGGTAAATGGCGTCCGAGTCCGGAGCTGGATGACGGGTTCCCCGGAGCCCTCGTCCACCTTCTTCTGTAACTCCTCCATCTTGGCCATCATGGCCTCGTATTTGAGATCTGAGTGAGGGGTGGAGGTGGTGGCGTGAGCTTTGTTGGACTCCATTTCGTCAAGCCGGCGCTGGAGGGCCGCAATAATCTCGTCCCGGGGGTCCCTCGGGAGGGTTTCCGCCCCCTGCGAACGAACCCGGGCCGAGTGGGCCTGGTTGATTTGGTGCCGAGCATCATCGGCATGAAGGGGTGCCTTGCCTTTGTCCCGAGGGGGACGCTCCTCGTCTGCCCTTGAAACAGAGCCCCCGCTTTCCTGGGGCCTTTGGAATGCTTTTCCCCTGAGGCGGTTTTGGACCCCTCGGCGGTCTGGCCCTCCTCCGAGCCGGTTGAGGGCGGAAGTACGGGGCCTCTCCCTGTTGTCATTATGGCGGTCCCGGGACTGAACTTCCCGGGAGGATGTTTCTTGGGCCACCACCCCTTCGTCGTTTCTCACCCGAGGGGTGGGATTTCCGAAGGGGTGTGGCAGAGGGGGAATTATGATATTTTCCCCGATCTGAGGGTGAGCTGGAGCCAGGGTGCCGAAGGCACCCGAGTTCTGGGTGAGCGTCTGGATGAAGGCGGAGAGCGCCGATTGTACGTCGATGGTGAGAACCGGAGGGCTGACTTGGTCATCGCTCCGGTTTTTCTTCTTGGCCTCGATGCCGAGGCGGGCATCGGGGGCATTTTGTTGGATCTGAAGGCGTAGGTCGACAGCCGCATGTTCCAGCCCAGCGATGACACCGCCCTCGGGAGCCCTGTGAGAGGCTTCGGGGGCGGTTACGTCGCCGGGGGCCAGGTTCTTGTCTTCTACGTTCTTTGAGTTGGCACGTGTTGTCCTCACCATTTTGATAGAGGGCTAGTGTTTGTGTTTGGTCGAGGGGGAGGGTTTCTTACTCGATTGTTCAACCTCTCAACGAGAGCACCAAATGATGGATAGTCTACCCGGGGGTATATATCCGAAGGGTTATAGCGGGGAGTAACTTAGAGAGAAGTCAGAGCAAGTAAATATATATATAGAGAGAGTGTATTATAAATGTGGAGCGTTTTCAGCGTGGTTACAAATGAGGAAATGGGGTGCTATTTATAGCAGCAATAAATGCCGGGCAGGGACACGTGTCAAGCGCTCATTGGCCGAAGGGTCACCTCAACTGGTTGGCGCTGGCAGCCGCATGTGGCCGCATTTAATGCGGCTGTTGGATGGGATGTCTGTGCAGAGTACGGTGATCTGTACGTATGTGAGGCGGATATCTTGTCGAGTGAGATGCCTTCGGCTATAGAGCAGTAGCCGAGGGCTCTTCCTCCCGATGGCACCCCTGGTGCCGAGGGCTCACAGTGCCGAGGGCTGCTGTTTTCGCCGTTTTCTCCCAGTTTCTTAGTTTGCTTGAGAAACCCGTTCTGTGAGAATTTGGAGCCTTCGGCCAGGGGGCCGAAGGCACCCCTGTGCGTTGTGCGGACTGTTTGGTACTCCGGGCGCTGTGAATTGGGCCTGTTGGGCCTTTTGGGCCTGTTGGGCCTTTGCTGGAGTAGTAGGAGTCTGTGGGCCGGGGGTTCCCGGGCCATATACTCCATCAGATAATAAACAGAGACTTTCAGCTCATGTATTTGAAAAGTATAGATATATTCTATAGTACACAGTTTAATTATGAGCCAATCAGAATGTAGCAGTTTAATTATTTAAATCTAAATTAAAAATGATAAAGTCATGTGATCCAATCAAATTGATGATAGGTACGGTACCCCATTTTTCTGAAAGGTACCGGAGTTGTTACCAAAAGTATATTGCAGTCTCAAACCCATACATAGCATATCAAATCGGAGATAGACTAGATTTAAATAGGTTGAACCATTTTTAACACTTGTAAAATACACAAATATCTTACATCTACCAGACCATACAAGATCAGACTTGAACAAATCATACCAGAACTCACTTAAAAACATTCCAAGTGGACACCACACTTTTTAATTAACACTAATTACTCACAACATCATTTATCCATAACTACGAGCATGTTCAATAAAAGTAAGGGAAAAGGTGCAAATAAGTCCTCGAACTAACCAAAAAAGTGCAAATCACTCCTTTTATAGAAGGTTCTGTCTGGCCGTCGCCATTTGGGGTGGTTACCAGTGGAATTTTTTGATGACTTTTTTTGGGCATCTACTTCATTAAGTCTAGTTTACCCATACAATCGGGAAAACAATCAAATGATTTTCTCAAAATATACTCCACTGTTTAACTACGCAGTTATCTTCAAACATTTATTTGACTGCTTTCACGATTGATTTTTTAGCTGAAATTTGAAATGGGTAAAATAGACTTAATGAAAAAGATTTTCAAAAAAAATTAATCAAAAAATTCCACCAAGAACCGCCTCAAATGGCGACGTCCGGACAGAGCCTCATATAAAAAGGTGATTTGCACTTTTTTGATTAGTTCTAGGACTTATTTGCCCCTTTTCCCTAAAAGTAAATAGCTACCTTAAAACATTTGAGCTATTTAAGAAAGGGAAAAGGGTCAAATAAGCCTTTCTACAATTACGAAATCTGAGATGTCTTGGACTAAATAAAAATTATACTAGGCTTAAATATTAGAGGAGTGGACCAATTAAACATGAAAAATGATAAAATTACGGTAAGTTACCCCGGGCTTCAGCCTACTATTACATGTGGATAGATCCTCCCCTGCGTAATGTCATGTACTCAATAAAGTGTTATATAAATATCTCTTCTTATAAAAAACAATCGGATGAGTCAAAACGCACTACAAAAAAATTCGCTTGTAGTCACGGACCGTAGTCACGGATGTAATCCGTGACTAAAGTGTTCCGGCCAACCCAATTTCGCCTCTGGTGGGATTTTTTTTTAATTTGAAAATAGTCACGGACGGTTCCGTGACTAGTGCCATGACTACAGTTAGTCACGGACACGTCCGTGACTAATTCCGTGACAAGTGCAAAATGGATTTTTTCAACGTTCCAAATTTAAAGTGCTCTGACAAATCGTACCAAAAATGTGTAGTCACGGACACATCCGTGACTACAAGTTTTATATATGCAGCCTCCGCTTCATTCAACAAAATCACACCATCTACTCCGAGATAGAATCCAGATAGAATTGAAGGATGTAATCTACCCATCTCATATCATTTTTCCTGTTTTTGCAGATAAGGTATGTAATTTGAATTACATATTTTTAGTATGAATTAGTTGGTTCATTTTAGCTACTACATTAGTTAAATTAATACTTAATTAATTAACGAAATAAATTCCTTAAATTTAGTTACGTTAAACGTAGGTGTAATTTAAACATATAGGGTTAATTAAGTTGTTTTTAATTAATTAAAATTACGTAAATTAGTTAAATATGTAAATTAGTTAAATACATATGTAAGTATATTATTAAACATAATATTGGCAATACATATGTTATTAATTTTAAAATATAGGGTTAAAATTACGTAAATTAGTTAAATACATATGTAAGTATATATGATTGAATATAATTTAAATGCATATTATTAATATTAGTTAAATGTAAGTATTATTTAATTCAAATGACTTTATATATATATATATATGATTAAATATAAGTATATGATTTCTTTATATTGGCAATTATTGTTAATTAAGACGGCCTAATTTAGGATTAATAATGATTTAAATTAGGGTTAGTTAATTTAATTTAAATGTGTTTATTATATATATATGCTCAAATTATTGGATTTGCTCATATTATTTAATTTAGTAAATTGTTAAATGTGCATTATTAATAAGATTAAGATGTTGATAATTTTAGTATTGTGGATTAAATTATTGCCAGTAACGTATTGTGCATGTTTATAGTTTAATAATATTAATTATTGGACGTTAGTTAATTTTAAGGGAATTTTAGTGAATTTTAGTGAATTTTAGTGAAATTTTAGGCAATTAGTTAATTTTAAGAGAATTAGTTAATTTTAAGGGAATTTTAGGGAATTAGTTAACTTTAAGTGAATTTTAGTGAATTTTAAGGAACCTAGTTAATTTTAAGAATTTTAGGGAATTAGTTAATTTTAAGGGAATTTTAGTGAAATTTAGTGAAATTTAAGGACATTAGTTAATTTTAAGGGAATTAGTTAATTTTAAGGGAATTTTAGGGAATTAGTTAATTTTATGGAAATTTTAGTGAAATTTAGTGAAGTTTAAGGGAATTAGTTTGTTGGGAATATTTTATGGTGTTCAATCTAGTTAGTTATCTTTGTATTTGTGTAGTTATTAATTAAACGTGTAATACGGGCCACAAATGTGTATCAGCCCGTGGGCTTCCTTGTAACCCGTAAGTTAGCTAATTTCTCCTATAAAAGGAGGCTAACTTACGGGAACCCAAAACGATCGTGAGAGGCTTAGAGACGCAGAGGCGAGATAGAGAGAGATTAGGGTTGCCGCTGCTCTCCTTCTCCAGGGAGAGTAGCGGCAGGTTCATACGGTATACCAGATTCACGTTCAATCTTATCGATTTCTTTCTATCTGCTTCTTTATCACTGCTATGGTTGTATGATTGTTAGAATTTTGGGACTAACATTTGGTATCAGAGCCGAGGCGTGAAACAGGTTGGATCTATCTGCGATTTTTTTTGGATCTAACGAAGAACTGCTCTGTTTTTTCTTCTGTTTTTCTACATGTAGAGATTTGCTCCTGTAATCTCGTTTGTGAACGAAATTTTGTAAAAATCATACTGTTGGATTCGCCTTTCAAAACCGATCCAGCAGCATACCTCTTTTTTCGTTTTCTGCAATTTTTGTTTTTCGAAGATCTCTACATTGAGATCTCGAAATCCTCTTTTTTCACTGCTGCAGAAACGTTTTTGGCTTGAAACTGGTACAGGAGAATCTCGACTTTCAGGGCTATTCAGAACAGGTTTCAGATTTTCAAAAATCAATGTTTTCGTTTTGCAGGATCTCGACATTTAGGGACTCGATTTCTTCTTCTCGACTTTTGAGATCTCGAGATTTGCATCTCGACATCTTGATCTCGAGATTTGCATCTCGACATCTTGATCTCGAGATTTGCATCTCGACATCTTGATCTCGAGATTTGAATCTCGAAATCAAGATCTCGAGATTTGAATCTCGAAATCATGATCTCGAGATTTGAATCTCGAAATCAAGATCTCGAGATTTGAATCTCGAAATCAAGATCTCGAGATTTGTGATCTCGAGATTTGGAATTTCGAGTTTAGGAATTTCGAGTTTTGGGATTTCGACATTTGGGATCTCGATGTTTTGGATCTCGACATTCTGAAGATTTCGAGATTTTCAAAATTTCTCGATGTTTTGAATCTTTCAAAGTTTGCAGTTTCTTGGAACTCATAATTCGAATCTTGACATCCTTTGCAGTTCATCGAAGCTTTACATTATAAGGATCTCTAAATGATTCCCTGCTTATATATGTTTTAATGAGTATTCGATGTTCTGATGTTTTTCAAACAGCAAGTTTTCGAGATTATGAGGTTTTCGAAACTCCAAAGTTTTCGATGTTCAAACATTTTGAAATTCTGCAGATTTCGATATTCTGAGGTTTGTTTTGCAGGTGGATTTGGCCATTATTCTTCGAGGCAATCTCTAGAATTTTGTTTAAAATCCACCTGCTCTCGACATTCAACATCGAGCACCTCATCTTCGAAGAAATTCCTCAAAAACTCAAAATTAGAGATTTTCTGCGACACCGCACTGTTTTGGCCATAACTTTTGACTCGGTGATCCGATTTGTGCAAACCTTTTTTTGTTGGAAAGCTAACGAGAAGATCTACGTTAATTCTCGGGATACGCCCCAGAACCCATTCTCACGCGCCCTCACTCGCACTCTTTGAGGGTCAAAACGTTAGTTTTCCGACAAACATTGTAAATCACCGATGTCCAGGCCAAAACTTAGGCAAATCTGTTCAAATTCTTTCATTGTCAACCCTGAGGTCAAAACTTTTCTAAACTTCAATGTAAAGGTCTGAAAATCGTAGATAATTCAATAAACCTCGCGTCAACGGTCACCTTACAACAAATCAACAATCAACTGCTGAAGCCTCCCCTGACTCATCAACATTATGTGATCATCAATATGCTGAAATTCTACATGGTGAGCTCAGGAAAACCGTCATGTGTGGTACATGTTCAGATTGCTCCACACACATGGCGGGTATGACGAGCTGTGAGCAATCAAACCTTGCACATTCTGAGGGGGAGTTTCAGTTTTCTCCTCCTGGAGCCTTACACCGACAAAGCAAGGAATCTCTCAACGGATGCAACATTTTAGGGGGAGTATTCAATGTTATCCTCCCCGGTGCCTAACAATTAAGAAAGTAATGAGAGAACATGTCCCTATGGCTTATTAAACCCAACTAAGCCTACCCAAGGGACAAAGCCGAGCGTAAGTGCGTAAGTGAACGAGTGAGTGAGTGAACATTATGAGCATTAGGAAGCAGAAGGCTCAAGTGAGAAGAAAAAGAATTATCAATGATGAGTCTGCTACCTCAATTGCCTGTTATGAATTGAACATTTGCTCCTAGCCACTAAAATACTCTGGACTATCCCCATAGGTTCAGGACTGAATTTATTCAGATCCCGGGTAGAAGTCGCTGCATTTTGTCCAAACGGTGCATGCACAACCCTACCCTAGACCACTCACTTGTCTCCCAACAGACATGTGTTTAATCATATTTCACGGGGAACCGCATCTCTCATTACTACCTCCTTACGAGGCAAGTAATACTGACTACAGTGGCCTCAGCCCCATGCCACTGAACTTTCATTGATCACGTCGTGTCTAGTTACCTCACTCCCAAATGTTTTGAATTTTCTAGGACACCGACACACTTTTTGAGTCAGTTGCAGGTCTTCAAAGACCCGCGAGAACTTCCATAGGTCTCATCTATTCCAGATGTAGACTAATGATTGGAAGGAAGTCCTGCTGTTGCAACATAAGAATCACCAACATTTTCAGGCCATTGCTAAAGAGTTTATCTCTATAGTGATGATAACGGGCGTCTTCACGACCCCGGGGGGCTACGTTATCTTCTTTACATTCTGCTTGTTTTTCCTGTTTTATTTCCGCAGAATAAAAGAATAAAAGCATGACGTCCCGATTCATCGGATCGTCATGAGGGGGAGAGTGGTCCACATGCTTTTATAAGTCAACATTATCAATCATCATGATTATAAACCATATTTATTTCTTGATATTTCTACTTTGCTACATGAATTACAATTTACGAATAAGACTTTATATTCACGATGAAAAAATGTCTAGAATTCGGGAGATTAACAATTTTAGTCTTATAACTTTTGAGTATTACTAACCTGTAACTTTACTATCTTGTATAAATTTGATCCAGTGGCTAATAAATATTTGTCATTTAAGGATTTTTCCATTGGAAAAGAACACTTTCCGGGCAAAAATCGACATCAACGGCATCTTTTGTGGTATATTTTTTGCCGGAAAATGTACTTGGGGAAAAAAGTCCTTAAATTGTAAAAATTTATTATTTACGACACCAAATTTACAAGTGATTAAAGTTGTAGTAATATTAATTGAAAAACCTGAAAGTTACGAGATTAAAATTGTAAATTTGACCTACAATTTTAATAGCACGTAATTTAAAGAATGTAACCATCTTTGATGATGTACCCCATGGATACTA
Source organism: Cuscuta europaea (assembly GCA_945859875.1). NCBI lineage: Eukaryota > Viridiplantae > Streptophyta > Magnoliopsida > Solanales > Convolvulaceae > Cuscuta > Cuscuta europaea. Next base: position 15,483,056 of record CAMAPE010000010.1, on the reverse strand, counting down.
GACATGAATCTTCCTCCTCAACGATCTCATTAATATTCATTCCACGAGTAGCTAAGTAAAAAATAATGACCAACAACTATCTACTCAATAATGATCAACAACTATTGTAGACAACAATTGTGTTTTACTTTTAAAAGTAGATATTGTAGATAATTTCCTTACATTTGAGAGATATGAAATATTATTTAACAAATATTAACGTGAGCGAAAAACAGTTAGAGTGGCCAAAACTCAGAGGCAACTGATTTTTGAAAATGCAAGAATAATTATGACATATTGTCAAGGGTAATAATAATCTTCCTATAAAATAATTATAGAAATTGCTCTAGATAGGAGCAAAAACATTTTGAAATTCCAAAATAGGAGTATCGTGTTTTTTATTCTCTAAATAGGAGCAATCTGCCAAGTTTGGAAAAAAATGTCATGTTTTAAAGCCTAGTAATGCCAAATTTGGCAGAAATTTACTCATATTCAAGGAATAAAAAACATGATACTTCTATTTTGGAATTTCTAAATTTTTTTACTCCTATTTAGGGAATTCTGTCAAATAATTATTGTGCTATTTACGATTATATTTTTTAGTCATACTATGATTGTTTTTTTTGTACATGTATGTTTACAACTTAATAATTTTTGGTTATATATGCTTAAAATTACGAGGCACAAATAAAAAAAACCTTATTCATTTGATTTGTACTCTAATCATGAAATCATCATACAAATTAAAGAAGAATCATAAATTCAACTCAATATAGACCTTGATATATATTTTATAAAAATTAGAGCAAAAATTAAAAAATTATACTCCCTCCGTCCCTAATCTTTCTCCCTTTTCGGCTGGGCACATTTATTAAGATAGTGAGATTTGTGTGGTGGAGAGTTGTGCAGAGGAGAGAGAAATGTGTAAGAATTTGTAAGAATGATTGTGAACCACGAATTTTTTGCTAAAAGAGGGAAGAGGAGATAATTTTGAAACAGACGAAAAAGAAAAGTTTGAAGATAATTGAGGGACGGAGGGAGTAACAATTTAATGAAAAATGGTTTTTTATAGCTTGGCCCCCCACCAACTATGGCTGCTCCTTCCTTTACTTTGGCGTTCAGTACTTTGAAGTAAGAAAATGGCACGTGGCATTTTTATTGAAAATGAGTGAGTTGAGGACAACTAGACACGTATGGCCGGATTCATTAAAGATAAAATTATCTTTTGATGAATTATGTATTTTCTTATAGACACGTTTGAATGTTCCCGATTTGACCTACACACATATTAAGAAAATAAATTTACTTAATTTTACAGTTTTGACACTATTTTTACACTGTTTGCACTGTTTGACCCTATTTTGATGTATGATAACTTTCCATTTAGAGAAATGGAACTTTCCAACGGGACATCCAAAAAAGGAAAACGGGAACATTCCAACGGGACGGAGGGAGTATAAGTAGACTTTTAGTAGAGTATAATTATGTGTTTAATATTTATTCCTATGAAAATTAAATTACATCAATAACCATATATTTTCTTAAACGAGAAAATATGACACTCCGTAATTTTTTATATCAAAACGAGGAGTGTTATCCAATATTAGACAAAATGAGAATCATGAAGTATTGTCGTCTAACAATACTCCATGATTTTCCATCTTTCCTTTATTTAATTAAGTGTTAGCTTTTAAAATTAATACGCTATTTAGCTGATACTATTTTGCAGAAAAATAAACTAATTATAGCACAAATATTACGTACGGGTCTAGACTTGTGAATTTCGGGTTAACTCCGACTCATTTATAGACCTTGGCCCACATAATGGTGAGCAATGTTCTTTAGAAACCTATTTTTAGAATGATTGTAGTAACTATCTCTGTAGCACATATCGAAAACATTTTCTTATCAGGTACTCTAGAATATCGTACGTTTCCGAGACATATCTATAATTTATTAAAAGTTTGGGAAATTTTGTGTTTGCACCCCATTTTTTCGGTGATATTGGACTTTGCACCTCATTTTCAAATTTTTGTAGACTTTGCACCCTTTCTACAACATTTTATGAAGAAAAATTCCTGAATGGGGTGCAAAGGCAAAGACATTTTTGGAGAAATAGGGTGCAAAGTCTAAGAGTTTTAAAAATGGGATGCAAAGTCCAATATCACCCAAAAAGCGGGGTGCAAAGACAAAATTTCCTAAAAGTTTCCAACTTTTTTGGTAATAATATTAAAATTTCATATACCCGTATCACCTTTTTCTAATAAAAACCATCCAAATTTTACATAATAATACTCCGTTCCTTGAAATTTTGCCAAGTTTGACCAACACGGCAAATAATAGAGTAAAAATTGCGTGGTTGAGATTTGTGCGGAGGAGAGAGAAATAACAGTAACCACAAAACATTTGACTAAAAGGGAAAGTGGCAAAGCTTTTTAGGACATCCCAAAAAGAAAAGATGACAAAATTTTAAGTGGCCAAGGGAGTAATATTCTTAAAAAATGAAAAAATAAAAATAAATTTTGTCTTGATTAATCTTGCAAACAACTAAGTATATGGAGGTAGGGGTGGTTCGGTACGGTATACCGAATATTTTCTCTCATACCTTTACCGTACCATAACTTTCGGTATGCAAAATTTATATACCATTACCTTACCAAAGTTTCGGTATACCGCATTTCGGTATACCGAATTTCGGTTCGGTAACGGTACGGTATCGGTAAATTACCATGCATGTCTCCCAATACAACAAATTATCATAGACTAACGAAATATGCTAAATCGGTGTTACTAGTGACATATTTATTTCATTATTAAAATTTTACAAATATAATTAATAATCTATTGATGTCATACTCAATATTGAACAATAATTATTCTTAGTATATTTAAGCAGTTCAACATGCCACGTACTAAAAAACAACACTTTCTCCTAAAATAACTTGAACGATATAGATATAATTAAATCAATAGTGATCTCTAACAATAATAAATAAAATTATTCAAACAACATGGATATAAAATCATTTATTCCTAATACTACCTCTGTCCCAAAATGTTTAGCCAAATCTCAAAATTTGGACCATGATTTTGATTAGTATAATATTATGAAGGTTATAAATTTTATACTTTATGAAAGTACTTTTAACAAAGAACATTTTCATATAATTTTTATATTATAAATAATTTTCAATAAATATATATTAATCATCAAAGTTTTGGATTTGACTAATCATTTTGGGATGGAGGTAGTATGATATTGTGCATTTAGTCATTTTTTATATATTTTTTAAAAAATGAATAAGACTTTCGGACAAAGTTGTGTGCCTCGAATCGCGTGGAATCCCTATGTAGATACACATGTCACATAAGTGTACCTCTCTCCACTCATCAGCTACTCAACGACTCAATCATCGCAACTCGCAAACTCTTGGAACAAGATGAACTTGTTTTTAGACATTAGTACATTACTAATTAGTCATTGGAGATTTGTAACCAATGTAAGTATTAATTTTGGGCTTCATAATTGTAATGAAGTTTTACAATACTCTATAATTAAAAGTAATAATTGTTGGGTAGGGAGTCGGTACGGTATTATACCGGTATTCCGCGGTATTTGAAAACATTTACTGTTACCGTACCGAAATAAATCGGTACGGTATGATACCATACCAAAAATGACGGTATACCAATATTCCGGTATTTTTCGGTATTTTTGGTACGGTAAGTGCGGTATACCGATTTTCCGGTATTTTTGCCCACCCCTATATGGAGGACAAGTAAAATGTGAAATGTTGGTGGAGATGACTTTGGGAGCATGAAAGATATAAGAGTGATACCTGCTTTTGTTCGTCTGTAAAAGAGTGAGTGATCTGATTTGCCTTTGATCATTCCAAACTGTTCAATTGACCGACTGAACTTCTCAAACCATGCACGAGGACTCTGTTTTAGACCATAAAGAGATTTTCGAAGTCGACAAACTTTACCATACTCCCCCTGAGCAACAAACCCCGGATGTTGCTCGATGTAAACTTCTTCCTGAAGGTCACTATGCAAGAATGCATTTTTAATGTCCAACTGATGTAAGTGCCAATCATGAGTTGCAGCGAGTGAAATAAGTAACCTGACAGATGTTAATTTAGCAACAGGAGAAAAAGTGTCAGAATAATCAACACCATAGGTTTGAGCATAACCCTTCGCAACTAATCGGGCTTTCAACCGAGCAACAGATCCGTCTGGATTAACCTTAACAGCAAAGACCCACTTACATCCAATAGACTTCTTCCCTGTAGGCAAGTCTACCAAATCCCAAGTACCATTAAGATCCAAAGCATTCATTTCCTCTACCATGACATGACGCCATTCAGGATGAGACAAAGCTTCTTTAACAGATTTAGGAACAGAAATAGAATCGATGGAAGCAATAAAAGAACATGAGGCAGAGGATAACTGACTATACGACACAAATGAAGAAATGTGGTGAGTACAAGACCGTGTACCTTTACATAGTGCTATCGGAAGGTCAAGATCTGATGTAGAGACAAGATCTGAAGATGCATGTACTGGTTCAGGACATGAGCTCAAGGACGGACCAATATCGGGATAAGTAATCACAGGAGTCACAGGTGGAGGGTGATCTGGTGCTCTGTTTCGACGGGTGTAAACCAAGTGTACTGGCGGTCTGGGGTCGGGAACAGTAACATGAGGAATAACTACATAAGGTGTAGATTCCGGTATAGTGACAGAGTAAATGAGTATTTCATCATTGTCATCATGAATATCTGTCTTGGATGATGAAAAAGGTGTATTTTCATGAAATGATGCATCAATAGAAACAAGATATCGACCTGTGCTTGGACAAAAACATCTATACCCCTTCTGAACTCGAGAATAACCCAAGAAAATACATTTTAATGATTTGGGGTCTAACTTTGTAAGATGAGGATTAACGTCTCTAACAAAGCAAGTACAACCAAATGTTTTAGGTGGGATAGGAAAAAGTTCTTTATTTGGAAACAGGCAGTGATAAGGAGCTTTACCATTTAAAACAGAAGACGGCATACGGTTTATCAAAAAACATGCGGTAGACACATCATCCGCCCAAAACTTTTTAGGCACATTCATTTGGAATAGAAGAACCCTTGCAGTTTCTAACAGATGTCGATTCTTTCTTTCAGCGACTCCATTTTGAGGAGGTGTGTCTACGCATGAAGTTTGATGAATAATGCCATTTTGAAGCATAAAAGATTTAAATGGAGCCGAGAGATATTCTTGGGCATTGTCTCCCCTCAACACACGAACAGGAACATTAAATTGAGTTTTAATTTCAGCACAAAATGCAGAAAAATGAGTAAATAACTCTGATCGACGTTTCATAAAGTATAACCATGTCATACGAGAATAATCGTCAACAAATGTAACAAAATATTTGAAGCCAGATTTGGACACAACAGGACATGCCCCCCAAACATCAGTATGAACAAGATCAAACGGAGCGTTTGCTCGTTTATTAAGTCGAGGACTTAAACTAGTACGATGATGTTTTGCAAATTCACACGACTCACATTGTATAGATGACACCTTATTCAACTGAGGATATATTTGCTTCATTAGTGGGAGAGATGGATGTCCTAATCGGTAATGAGCTTCTAATAGATTTGCAACCCCAAGACAAGAGATACCTTTTGTGATTGATGTATCCAAAATATAAAGGGCAGTCGACTCATGTCCCTTACCAATAGTCTGCTTTGTCAACAGATCCTGAAACACACAATATCCAGGAAAAAATGTTACAGAACAATTAAGAGTTCATGTGATTTTACTAATGGAAAGCAGATTAAATGCAAAATTAGGAAGACTCAAAACATGTGATAATGGTAACGTAGAAGTTGGGACAACAGTACCAGATCCAAGAACAGGTGAGGTAGATCCATCAGCTAAAGTGACACTAGAATTAGGTAAATACGAATGAAATGATGAGAATAGACTAGGATTACCAGTCATAAGATCTGTGACACCTGAGTCAATGACCCATTTCGAGGATGAGGAAACAAGACATGTGCTTGAAATACCTGAATTAGCGACTACCGAGATAGGGGCAGATGAATGCTTCAAAAATTCTTAGTAGGAAATAAATTTGGCATACTCGTCTGAAGAAACAACAATTGATCCATCAGATGAACTGGTAGCGGAAGCAACATGACCAAACTGATTTCCTTGATTCTTGAATACCAATTTCCTACATTCTTTGATCAAGTGCCCGGACTTCTTGCAGTAATTGCATATTACTCCTCTGTTAAGTTGACCTGCACACGACATTTTTTTTTCTTTTTTTTTAATTTTTTTTTAAGTAAAGCAAAGAATAAAAGAAAGGAAGTTCAATAGAATTGGACTTCTGTATTCTCCTTGTTGACCGCTAGTAAACAGACTCAAAAAAGTGTGAGACAAAACTTGTTATCAGATTTGAATCCACGTGTGCTTACTGATGGGATGTTGTAGGAGTGCAAGCATAGGTATCCACAACCATGATGCCTAATAGGCTTGTCCTCTCGGTTGTCTTCTGCACGCTCGTTCCCTGGCCGTAGGCGAGCCGGAATGCGGTTTTCGATCGAAAATCTGGGCCGCGAATATACGTCACGCGCCGGCGCGTGAGTTGAGGTCGCCGGACTTGTGGTGGCACGTGTAGCACACTCGCAGTGTAGTTGGACGTCGGATTATGGCTGTGGGGTCGTCGGAGGTAGGCGCACCTCCTGGGTATGGCTTTGATGCAGTCTGGTCTGAAGAGAATATGGGGCTGTAAAGACTAACTGAGTTTCTGAAAAATTAGCAGCTAATTGAGTTTCTGAAAAATTAGCAGCTAATTGATTTTCTGGAAATTAGCAGCTAATTGATTTTCTGATTTTTTTTTACCGCTCTGATACCATGTTGAAATATAAACTAGAATTATATTGAAAAGTGAAGGAAAGATTTTCTGTGTTTTTCATTAGAGGGTTAAGGGCCTATATATATATTACAAAGATGGAATATTCCTATATAAGATGCTATACAATAATAATGTCTAGAGTATTTTCCTAAAGCATATTCTAGAGCATATTCCTAAAGCATATTCCTAGATACAACAATACTTTCACATAAAACAATAATTAAACCACTGATTTTGGATGCGTGTATAGATATTTAAACTTACATAAAGATATGTTCATGATATCTGTACTTTGTCTATTCCCTTTGCCCAAAGTAGTTGTCTTACAAGAATTAAAAGATACTTTTCCTTGACATTCAAGGAATTTATAACAAGACTTAAATGAGTACATGCATGCCATTTTACTCTCGGGTGGATCAAGTGTTTTAGCCTTGAGTTGTCAGGGGGCAAAAACCCTTGAGTGGTTGAGCGCTTGATTGGTAAGAGTAAAGTGGCTGAAATCATGGCTCAAATGGTTTCATTCTACCAATTCAGTCAAATAAGTTCCAACAACCTTACTTTTTTCACTATTAACCAATTCAGTGCCTGCAATTTTACAATAAAGTGATAAGCCAATAAAAACAATTTTACAATTTTACCATGCATGCATAAACAATATGTACTGGCATTAAGACTAAAACTGCATAGATGTTTTCCAAGTAAACAGTATATGATTTGATCTTCCAGTTAATTTGATTTTCTAACTCTCCTTTTGTAATATTTAGGTTGTTGAACTTAACATTAATGAGTTACACTTCAAGATAAATGTGGTTTCTAGAGAGTACCAGCATACATGTAAATCAACTGGCTTGATGCTATGGGAATCGGCCCGGTTTATGGCTTCTGTGCTTTCTGAAAATCCGAGGATAGTTTCGGGGAAAAGGGTTCTCGAATTGGGATGCGGATGTGCAGGGATCTGCTCTATGGTGGCTGCTTCAAAATCTGCTCAACTTGTGGTTGCCACTGATGGAGACTCAAAAGCTCTTGACTTGTTGAACCAGAATATCAACTTGAATCTCAAACCCTCACTTTTTGCAAAACTGATCACAATGAAGCTCGAATGGGGGAACAAAGATGATATTGACTCCATCCGAAGAATGAACGACAAGGGCTTTGACATAATATTAGGCACTGATGTTGCGTATGTTCTGGAAGCGATATTACCATTGTTTGAAACTGCAAGGGAGCTGATTTGTCATAGAAGAGTAGATGATGGTGGTGGTGGTGCTATTAAAGATGAGGAGCCAGCGGGTTTGATTCTCTGCCATGTTCCGCGCCGAGTTGATGAACTGTCCATACTTTCAGCAGCATCTCGATACGGTTTCAAGTTGGTGGACAGGTGGCCTCACACAGAAACCACAGTCATTACATCTCCAGACATTATCAACAAGTGGTTCTCTCATGGGCATTGTGCAAACTCCCTTCCAACCACAAACTTGAGCATTTTGTATTTCTATAGTAGAGTATAATTTCAAAGATATTTTAACAATAAAAGGAAAAGAATGTAGGATGTTGTTCTTATTCTTGTTTTTGAATTTTGCCATGATTGAGTTTGATTTTTCTTTTTTACATTCAATTTCCTTATACTAGGATCATTTTTGTTAATAACTTGGGAATTCAAATGACCTATGAGTGAAGTAAAGCTATTAGGTTACTATACAACTTATGATTAACCGGCCAGTAGGGGAGCAAAAACTATGAGGTCAGAGCTTGAAACATATATGCTACAAGGGTCAAACCTTAAAATTTCAATGTAAATTCTTATTGTGTGTGTATATGAATGACATTCATATGATCATATCAGGCTGGTGTGACGGGAATCCACAACTCAATTTAAGCCAAGGGTGAAGTTTGTGATCCATTTTTTTGATTTTTTTTTTGTATAAACTTTTAGTTTCAATCATTAAGTCATAAAAAATTTAAAATTTCCAAGCCTAAATCTGCTTTTTAAGATAAATTAATTTTAACCCTTAGGTGAGTGTAGGGATGGACTCGGGCGGGGCCAACCGGCCCGGAACCGGATCGGCCTGCTACTGTGCGGGCCCGGACCGGCCCGGTGAACTGGTTGGTGCCCGGTTCGGGCCACCCGGCCCGGTCATCTAGCGGTTCGGTCCCGAGCCTGCATTTTAGTGAACCGGCCTTGCCGGGCCTGGTCCGGACCGCAACGGTCACATTTTAATTTCTTTTTTAAATACTTAAATGCTCCATAGCCGTTGGGAGAGCTCCCAAACGGCTCTATAGCCGTTGGGAGAGCTCCCAAACGGCTCTATAGCCGTTGGGAGCATAGGAGGGGGGGGGGGGGGGTCTGGGGGGTTAGGGGGGTGGGGTGAGGGTGAGGGTGGGGTATACAAAAAAACCTATTTATACTCATATTTTCTATACATTTCTCATATTAGTTAATTGCTACATTTCTCATTAAAGTAAAAAAAAGTAGTTAATTTTTACATTTCTCATATTAGTTAATTGCTACATTGCTCATTAAAGTAAAAAAAAGGTAGTTAATTTTTACATTTCTCATATTAGTTAATTGCTACATTTTTACGTTTCTCATATTAGTTAATTGCTACATTGCTCATTAAAGTAAAAAAAAGTAGTTAATTTTTACATTTCTCATATTAGTTAATTGCTACATTTTTACATTTCTCATATTAGTTAATTGCTAATATTTGTTCAATTTTAAAGATGGAGCGTGGTAGACATTCTGTAGATGTGGGTAATCTCCAACGCAACCGCAAGAGGGAGATTGCATCGACTCGATCTACTTCACGCAAAGGCAAAGGTAAAGCGCGGGTCGAGTCTTCTTTTCAAAGTCGAGATGATTTTGAAACGGATTACCAACGGTGAGATGATATGATGATGTCCGACGAGCAACTACAACACCTATTGTCCCAAAATGATCCACGCTTTGCACAAGAACAACAATTCCCGACAACCATCGATGAAGAGGAGCTCGAGGATGACGATGCGGAGGAGGACGCGGGGGGCGACGAGACTCACGGCACCCCGGATGATGAGCAAGAGTTGGAGGACGAGGGCCGTTCAATGACTACAACCCAAATTGGTAAGAAATCTAAATCTCCTATTATTGAAAACAATTATACAAAAAGGAAAGACGAAAATACCGAAAAATGGTACGCAAGTTGCAATCATTGCAAGAAAGAGTTTAGCTTGGGAACTTCTGGCGGATACGGGAGTCTCAAAAGGCATCTTCAGTCCGCCCACTTTGTGGAGTATGCGAAAATAGACAAAGGCAAGGGGAAGCAAACACAAATATCGAGGTTTGCAAATTCTCAACCCTTTGGTAATTTTTCCTATGATGATAAAAAACATTTGACTGGTATGTCTCATTTAATTGTTGAAGAAAATTTACCCTATATTTTTTCCGAAAGTCTTGCTTTAAGAGATTATGCTCAAGGTACTTTAAATCCTCAATTTAGAAATTATAGTCGCAAAACGATTAAAAAAGAAGTTATAAGACAATATAACTTGGAAAAAGAAAAATTACAAACATTTTTCGCAAACTTTGATGGACGTGTTAGTATTTGTAGCGATTATGGGAGGATACTTATCATCATTTATATTATTTGGGTCTTACTGCACATTATATTGATGATGATTGGAATATGCATAAACGTGTTCTTGCTTTTCGTGAATTCAATGATCATCACACTGCTGATAATATTTATATTCTCATTGAACGTATTTTAATTGAGTATAATTTGATTGATAAGGTGCTTGCTCTAGGTTTTCATAATGCTAGTAATAATATTGCTGCTATACCTAGATTACGTGAATTGTGTGAATTGTGTTTGCATGTCATATTCTAAATTTATGTGTACAAGATGGCTTAGCGGCATTAGGAAATGCTTTGGAGGTAGTGAAGGGGGGGATTAAATTGATTTGGGCTAGCACTCCACTAAAAATGCAATGACGGCAATATTTGAAGGATAGACATGTCAGTTATTGTGCTTTTCCTAAAGATTTGTCTATTCGTTGGAATAGTACTTATAATTTAATTCAAGTACTTATTAGATATAAAGATCATTTTCCAGCTTTTTTAATACAAACTTGTAACTATATTATAAACCCGGCTGACATCGACACTTGTGAAAAAATTGTTAATGTTTTGGCATATTTTAATAACGCAACTCAAACTTTTAGTCATGTTTATAAACCTACCGCAAACGATTTTTTGTTGAAACTGTTAATCTCGCCGGCGCTTTTTGTGAATTTTCCGAAGCCACTTACGTTAGTTATTTTTGTGATTTCATGAAACAAAAGTTTTTAAAATATTATTCACATATTCCGCATATATATGGTATTGCATTTGTTCTTGATCCTCGTTATAAACTTGCTTACTTGGCAAATTGTATAGATTACTATTATTCTTCTTTTTTTCCAACTCAAGAGTTCGATGATAATCCCATCGACCCTAAACAAGAATTCAACGATGTTAGTAATTTATTTCATCAATTGTATAATGAATTTCATGCACAATATGGTAATGCACCTCCTCCCATGCAACGAACATCTTCTTCATCTAAAGGAAAATCACTTTAAAATCCGCTTTTGGTTCTCTTTTGAAAAAAAAGTAGAGCAACTCCTGCTACTGAACAAAGCTCAGGTAACGAGCTTTCTTTGTATCTAACACTGAATGTTGATTATGAAGTTGGTGATGACTTTGACGTTCTTAAGTGGTGGAAGGAAAATGAAAGAACGTTCCTGATTTTATCAAAGATGGCTAAGCAAATGCTAGCAATGCCGATATCAACCGTTGCCGTGGAACAAGAATTTAGTGCGGCCGGCAACGTCCTAACCGATTATAGAACGAGGTTGAGCCCGAACTCTCTTGAGACACTAGTTTGCTTTCACGATTGGTTGAAGGCCCAACGAAGAACTCAAGAAATTACCATCGCTCTCACCCGCCACTTTATGGAGGAAACAACCGAAGGCGGAGATTCCGATTGATTTTTTATTACAAAATGTATTACATTGTTTAAATTCATCCTAATTCTCAATTGTACTTCTTATTTGAAATAAATATACTTGAATTAGAATATAATATATTGTAATTGTAATAAGAATTATTCTAATAATATAATATATAATAATAATAAAAAAAATTAAAAGGCCCGACCCGTGAACCGGGCGGGTGACCCGAACTGAACCGGACCTGGGGTTATCCGGGCCGGTTCCGGGCCTGCCTTCCGTGAACTGAGGCCCGGCCGGTTCAAGGCCCGAACCGGGCCCGGCCCGAACCGAGTCCACCACTAGATGAGTGTTAGAGGTGAAAAAACCAGTTTGAGGGTCTTCCTTTGAACAAAATTAAAATTTAACGATTGAAACTAATAGTAAAAAAAAAAGGATTCTAAACTACATTTTTGGCCTAAAATGTTGGCTCCGCCGGAATCCCATTATGCCCTCCAGTTCTAGTCTTACTTTCAATTCCAATTCACTTTCATTATATGTAAACATATAGTCTAGAAGAGGGCGGATCTAGTACAAAGTGGTTTTACTTTGCAAAAATTTGAACGATACATCTTACACTATTTGTATTGCATATAGATGTTCAAAGTGTTACATATCATTTTGTGAGGAAATAAACAGTTGCATTACTTGCATATTACAAGCAAAATATGGTGGGGCAAGATTACCAAATGGTTTCACCAAAAAATGCTTTTGTTCAAAGTGTTACTTACAAAAAAGTTTGGTTTCATTACCAAATGACTCGGTACGTTTTCAGACATTAGATCTTTCAAATAGTAAGGCAAGATTAGTTTGTATTTTGTAAATTAGGAGCACTTTATATTTGATCCTTTATTTAGTCTATAATGATCTAAAAGACAGAGCTCAATTATTCACTCCTAGATCGATCTCCATTCAACACGTACTAATATATATATACGTATATACACAATATATATTCCTCATCTATTTGATAGTTTTATTGTACCTGCCCTTTTGAAAACATCAAATAAGACTTTATATTCACGATGAAAAAATGTCTAGAATTCGGGAGATTAACAATTTTAGTCTTATAACTTTTGAGTATTACTAACCTGTAACTTTACTATCTTGTATAAATTTGATCCAGTGGCTAATAAATATTTGTCATTTAAGGATTTTTCCATTGGAAAAGAACACTTTCCGGGCAAAAATCGACATCAACGGCATCTTTTGCGGTATATTTTTTGCCGGAAAATGTACTTGGGGAAAAAAGTCCTTAAATTGTAAAAACTTATTATTTACGACACCAAATTTACAAGTGATTAAAGTTGTAGTAATATTAATTGGAAAACCTGAAAGTTACGAGATTAAAATTGTAAATTTGACCTACAATTTTAATAGCACGTAATTTAAAGAATGTAACCATCTTTGATGATGTACCCCATGGATACTAGACATGAATCTTCCTCCTCAACGACTCTCATTAATATTCATTCCACGAGTAGCTAAGTAAAAGATAATGACCAACAACTATCTACTCAATAATGATCAACAACTATTGTAGACAACAATTGTGTTTTACTTTTAAAAGTAGATATAGTAGATAATTTCCTTACATTTGAGAGATATGAAATATTATTTAACAAATATTAACGTGAGCGAAAAACAGTTAGTGGCCAAAACTCAGAGGCAACTGATTTTTGAAAATGCAAGAATAATTATGACATATTGTCAAGGGTAATAATAATCTTCCTATAAAATAATTATAGAAATTGCTCTAGATAGGAGCAAAAACATTTTGAAATTCCAAAATAGGAGTATCATGTTTTTTATTTTCTAAATAGGAGCAATCTGCCAAGTTTGGAAAAAAATGTCATGTTTTAAAGTCTAGTAATGCCAAATTTGGCAGAAATTTACTCATATTCAAGGAATAAAAAACATGATACTTCTATTTTGGAATTTCAAAATTTTTTTACTCCTATTTAGGGAATTCTGTCAAATAATTATTGTGCTATTTACGATTATATTTTTTAGTCATACTATGATTGTTTTTTTTGTACATGTATGTTTACAACTTAATAATTTTTGGTTATATATGCTTAAAATTACGAGGCACAAATAAAAAAACCTTATTCATTTGATTTGTACTCTAATCATGAAATCATCATACAAAGAAGAATCATAAATTAAACTCAATATAGACCTTGATATATATTTTATAAAAATTAGAGCAAAAATTAAAAAATTATACTCCCTCCGTCCCTAATCTTTCTCCCTTTTCGGCTGGACACATTTATTAAGATAGTGGGATTTGTGTGGTGGAGAGTTGTGCAGAGGAGAGAGAAATGTGTAAGAATGTGTAAGAATGATTGTGAACCACAAATTTTTTGCTAAAAGAGGGAAGAGGAGATAATTTTGGGACGGACGAAAAAGAAAAGTTTGAAGATAATTTAGGGACGGAGGGAGTAACAATTTAACGAAAAATGGTTTTTTATAGCTTGGCCCCCCACCAACTATGGCTGCTCCTTCCTTTACTTTGGCGTTCAGTACTTTGAAGTAAGAAAATGGCACGTGGCATTTTTATTGAAAATGAGTGAGTTGAGGACAACTAGACACGTATGGCCGGATTCATTAAAGATAAAATTATCTTTTGATGAATTATGTATTTTCTTATAGACACGTTGGAATGTTCCCGATTTGACCTACACACATATTAAGAAAATAAATTTACTTAATTTTACAGTTTTGACACTATTTTGACACTGTTTGCACTGTTTGACCCTATTTTGATGTATGATAACTTTCCATTTAGAGAAATGGAACTTTCCAACGGGACATCCAAAAAAGGAAAACGGGAACATTCCAACGGGACGGAGGGAGTATAAGTAGACTTTTAGTAGAGTATAATTATGTGTTTAATATTTATTCCTATGAAAATTAAATTACATCAATAACCATATATTTTCTTAAACGAGAAAATATGACACTCCGTAATTTTTTATATCAAAACGAGGAGTGTTATCCAATATTAGACAAAATGAGAATCATGAAGTATTGTCGTCTAACAATACTCCATGATTTTCCATCTTTCCTTTATTTAATTAAGTGTTAGCTTTTAAAATTAATACGCCATTTAGCTGATACTATTTTGCAGAAAAATAAACTAATTATAGCACAAATATTACGTACGGGTCTAGACTTGTGAATTTCGGGTTAACTCCGACTCATTTATAGACCTTGGCCCACATAATGGCGAGCAATGTTCTTTAGAAACCTATTTTTAGAATGATTGTAGTAACTATCTCTGTAGCACATATCGAAAACATTTTCTTATCAGGTACTCTAGAATATCGTACGTTTCCGAGACATATCTATAATTTATTAAAAGTTTGGAAAATTTTGTGTTTGCACCCCATTTTTTCGGTGATATTGGACTTTGCACCTCATTTTCAAATTTTTGTAGACTTTGCACCCTTTCTACAACATTTTATGAAGAAAAATTCCTGAATGGGGTGCAAAGGCAAAGACATTTTTGGAGAAATAGGGTGCAAAGTCTAAGAGTTTTAAAAATGGGGTGCAAAGTCCAATATCACCCAAAAAGCGGGGTGCAAAGACAAAATATCCCTAAAAGTTTCCAACTTTTTTGGTAATAATATTAAAATTTCATATACCCGTATCACCTTTTTCTAATAAAAACCATCCAAATTTTACATAATAATACTCCGTTCCTTGAAATTTTGCCAAGTTTGACCAACACGGCAAATAATAGAGTAAAAACTGCGTGGTTGAGATTTGTGCGGAGGAGAGAGAAATAACAGTAACCACAAAACATTTGACTAAAAGGGAAAGTGGCAAAGCTTTTTAGGACATCCCAAAAAGAAAAGATGACAAAATTTTAAGTGGCCAAGGGAGTAATATTCTTAAAAAATGAAAAAATAAGAATAAATTTTGTCTTGATTAATCTTGCAAACAACTAAGTATATGGAGGTAGGGGTGGTTCGGTACGGTATACCGAATATTTTCTCTCATACCTTTACCGTACCATAACTTTCGGTATGCAAAATTTATATACCGTTACCTTACCAAAGTTTCGGTATACCGCATTTCGGTATACCGAATTTCGGTTCGGTAACGGTACGGTATCGGTAAATTACCATGCATGTCTCCCAATACAACAAATTATCATAGACTAACGAAATATGCTAAATCGGTGTTACTAGTGACATATTTATTTCATTATTAAAATTTTACAAATATAATTAATAATCTATTGATGTCATACTCAATATTGAACAATAATTATTCTTAGTATATTTAAGCAGTTCAACATGCCACGTACTAAAAAACAACACTTTCTCCTAAAATAACTTGAACGATATAGATATAATTAAATCAATAGTGATCTCTAACAATAATAAATAAAATTATTCAAACAACATGGATATAAAATCATTTATTCCTAATACTACCTCTGTCCCAAAATGTTTAGCCAAATCTCAAAATTTGGACCATGATTTTGATTAGTATAATATTATGAAGGTTATAAATTTTATACTTTATGAAAGTACTTTTAACAAAGAACATTTTCATATAATTTTTATATTATAAATAATTTTCAATAAATATATATTAATCATCAAAGTTTTGGATTTGACTAATCATTTTGGGATGGAGGTAGTATGATATTGTGCATTTAGTCATTTTTTATATATTTTTAAAAAAATGAACAAGACTTTCGGACAAAGTTGTGTGCCTCGAATCGCGTGGAATCCCTATGTAGATACACATGTCATATAAGTGTACCTCTCTCCACTCATCAGCTACTCAACGACTCAATCATCGCAACTCGCAAGCTCTTGGAACAAGATGAACTTGTTTTTAGACATTAGTACATTACTAATTAGTCATTGGAGATTTGTAACCAATGTAAGTATTAATTTTGGGCTTCATAATTGTAATGGAGTTTTACAATACTCTATAATTAAAAGTAATAATTGTTGGGTAGGGAGTCGGTACGGTATTATACCGGTATTCCGCGGTATTTGAAAACATTTACCGTTACCGTACCGAAATAAATCGGTACGGTATGATACCATACCGAAAATGACGGTATACCAATATTCCGGTATTTTTCGGTATTTTTGGTACGGTAAGTGCGGTATACCGATTTTCCGGTATTTTTGCCCACCCCTATATGGAGGACAAGTAAAATGTGAAATGTTGGTGGAGATGACTTTGGGAGCATGAAAGATATAAGAGTACTTGAGTTCGCTAACATTTTCATTGATGAGCCATAATTGGAGGTTATCTTGTTACAAGATGATGTTATTACTGAAAATTAGTAGCTCTAGTGAAAATATGTATTAGACGTTTGTTTTTTATTAGAGTATTGCTTTCTATCTTCATTATCCAAGAAATTAGAATATTGGCACTTTTGATTTCAAAAGTGTGATTATTTGACTACTTTCTCATTTTAAATTAATGACATCAGGGTTAGAGGATAATATATGTATACATTTTCAAAAAAAAAAATCTAGTAATTTTTAAGTTTTATAAATACACCCCCATTATTTTTAATATTTCTAATTAAATGCACCCTCATTACATTTAATATTTATACTATACCCCGTATCTTTATTACACTTTTTTGTATCCAAGACTCCAGTACCCGTTTGCACGTACCTGTATCTGTGCTAAAAGGGAAAGTGACAAAGCTTTTTAGGACGTCCCAAAAAGAAAAGATAAAAATAAATTTTGTCTTGATTAATCTTGCACACAACTAAGTATATGGAGGACAAGTAAAATGTGGAATGTTGATGGAGATGAATTTGGGAGCATGAAAGATATAAAAGAGTACTTGAGTTCGCTAACATTTTCATTGATGAACCATAATGGGAGGTTATCTTGTTACAAGACGATGTTATCACTGAAAATTAGTAGCTCTAGTGGAAATATGTATTAGACGTTTGTTTTTTATTAGAGTATTGTTTTCTATCTTCATTATCCAAGAAATTAGAGTATTGGCACTTTTGATTTCAAAAGTGTAATTATTTGACTACTTTCTCATTTTAAATTAATGACTTGCAGGGTTAGAGGATAATATATGTATACATTTTCAAAAAAAAATCTAGTAATTTTTAAGTTTTGTAAATACACCCCCATTATTTTTAATATTTCTAATTAAATGCACCCTCTTTTCATTTAATATTTATACTATACCCCGTATCTTTATTACACTTTTTTGTATCCAAGACTCCAGTACCCGTTTGCGCGTACCTGTATCTGTGCTAAAAGAGAAAGTGACAAAGCTTTTTAGAACGTCCCAAAAAGAAAAGATGACAAAATTTTAAGTGGCCAAGGGAGTAATATTCTTAAAAAATGAAAAAACAAAAATAAATTTTGTCTTGGTTAATCTTGCACACAACTAAGTATATGGAGGACAAGTAAAATGTGGAATGTTGGTGAAGATGACTTTGGGAGCATGAAAGATATAAGAGTACTTGAGTTCTCTAACATTTTCATTGATGAGCCATAATTGGAGGTTATCTTGTTACAAGACGATGTTATCACTGAAAATTAGTAGCTCTAGTGGAAATATGTATTAGACGTTTGTTTTTTATTAGAGTATTGCTTTCTATCTTCATTATCCAAGAAGATAGAGTATTGGCACTTTTGATTTCAAAAGTGTAATTGTTTGACTACTTTCTCATTTTAAATTAATGACTTGCAGGGTTAGAGGATAATATATGTATACATTTTCAAAAAAAAAAAACTAGTAATTTTTAAGTTTTATAAATACCCCCCATTCTTTTTAATATTTCCAATTAAATGCACCCTCATTACATTTAATATTTATACTACACCCCGTATCTTTATTACACTTTTTTGTATTCAAGACTCCAGTACCCGTTTACGCGTACCTGTATGTGTGCTATATAGGTGACTACATAATCTTCATGAATTTTGATTCTCATATTAAGGACACAATCATTGATTATGCTTATTATAGTGATATAACTCTTACGAATAACAACACTCATCATCATCATCATCATCATCAGCAGCATCATCATCATCATCATCATCATCGTCGTCGTCGTCATCATCGTCATCGTCGTCATCGTCATCATCATCATCATCATCATCATCATCATCATCAGTTACCGCATACTTTTGAATAAGAAACACGTCTATGATCCGTAATCATAAAAGAACGTTAAGCTCGGGTTGGATAAAGGAATAGAATCACTAAGGAGCTATGATCGATGCAACGAATTAACATTCACATAGACACAATTACCGTATTAGGGTTCTTGATTCTAAATTTAGTAACAAGCAACTTATACTGAACAAAAAAAAAATCACAATATTGGCTCCTAAACTACGAGGCCGTTTGGCAACCCTCATTTTCGGCTTATCAGGCTTATCAGGTTTATCAGCCAACTTTTTTACCAAACACTTAAATTATACTTTCGCGCGCTGAATTGTGTAATAAGCCGAAAAAGTAAGGTTGGAGTTACTTTTCTGGCTGTATTGGCTGAAGTTACTATAGATGCTCATTTTAGCTATCTTTACATATAATTTTTTCTTCATTTTATTAATAAAATATATTTTAAAAATATTTTTTCTTATATCAGCACAATCAGCCAATGCAGCCACTTCAGCCAGAACTTTATAAATTTCAGCAGAATCAGCTAAAACAACCCATTTTCATGCTACCAAACGGGCTCTACATGTTTTAGTGCCGATAACACTGGCCACGGTAAATAAGATGGCAGAACTCATAAAGATAATACACAAGAACTCTAGGCCTGACAACGCTGTTCATTTTAGTTAAAGTTATGCACTAAATAAGAGAAACATCCTCAACAGTTGCAAAACAAACAAGGATAATAAACAGAGACTTTCAGCTCATGTATTTGAAAAGTATAGTTATATTCTATAGTACACAGTTTAATTATGAGCCAATCAGAATGTAGCAGTTTAATTATTTAAATCTAAATTAAAAATGATAAAGTCATGTGATCCAATCAAATGAATGATAGGTACGGTACCCCATTTTTCTGAAAGGTACCGGAGTTGTTACCAAAAGTATATTGCAGTCTCAAACCCATACATAGCATATCAAATCGGAGATAGACTAGATTTAAATAGGTTGAACCATTTTTAACACTTGTAAAATACACAAATATCTTACATCTACCAGACCATACAAGATCAGACTTGAACAAATCATACCAGAACTCACTTAAAAACATTCCAAGTGGACACCACACTTTTTAATTAACACTAATTACTCACAACATCATTTATCCATAACTACGAGCATGTTCAATAAAAGTAAGGGAAAAGGTGCAAATAAGTCCTCGAACTAACCAAAAAAGTGCAAATCACTCCTTTTATAGAAGGTTCTGTCTGGCCGTCGCCATTTGGGGTGGTTACCAGTGGAATTTTTTGATGACTTTTTTTGGGCATCTACTTCATTAAGTCTAGTTTACCCATACAATCGGGAAAACAATCAAATGATTTTCTCAAAATATACTCCACTGTTTAACTACGCAGTTATCTTCAAACATTTATTTGACTGCTTTCACGATTGATTTTTTAGCTGAAATTTGAAATGGGTAAAATAGACTTAATGAAAAAGATTTTAAAAAAAAATTAATCAAAAAATTCCACCAAGAACCGCCTCAAATGGCGACGTCCGGACAGAGCCTCATATAAAAAGGTGATTTGCACTTTTTTGATTAGTTCTAGGACTTATTTGCCCCTTTTCCCTAAAAGTAAATATCTACCTTAAAACATTTGAGCTATTTAAGAAAGGGAAAAGGGTCAAATAAGCCTTTCTACAATTACGAAATCTGAGATGTCTTGGACTAAATAAAAATTATACTAGGCTTAAATATTAGAGGAGTGGACCAATTAAACATGAAAAATGATAAAATTACGGTAAGTTACCCCGGGCTTCAGCCTACTATTACATGTGGATAGATCCTCCCCTGCGTAATGTCATGTACTCAATAAAGTGTTATATAAATATCTCTTCTTATAAAAAACAATCGGATGAGTCAAAACGCACTACAAAAAAATTCGCTTGTAGTCACGGACCGTAGTCACGGATGTAATCCGTGACTAAAGTGTTCCGGCCAACCCAATTTCGCCTCTGGTGGGATTTTTTTTTAATTTGAAAATAGTCACGGACGGTTCCGTGACTAGTGCCATGACTACAGTTAGTCACGGACACGTCCGTGACTAATTCCGTGACAAGTGCAAAATGGATTTTTTCAACGTTCCAAATTTAAAGTGCTCTGACAAATCGTACCAAAAATGTGTAGTCACGGACACATCCGTGACTACAAGTTTTATATATGCAGCCTCCGCTTCATTCAACAAAATCACACCATCTACTCCGAGATAGAATCCAGATAGAATTGAAGGATGTAATCTACCCATCTCATATCATTTTTCCTGTTTATGCAGATAAGGTATGTAATTTGAATTACGTATTTTTAGTATGAATTAGTTGGTTCATTTTAGCTACTACATTAGTTAAATTAATACTTAATTAATTAACGAAATAAATTCCTTAAATTTAGTTACGTTAAACGTAGGTGTAATTTAAACATATAGGGTTAATTAAGTTGTTTTTAATTAATTAAAATTACGTAAATTAGTTAAATATGTAAATTAGTTAAATACATATGTAAGTATATTATTAAATATAATATTGGCAATACATATGTTATTAATTTTAAAATATAGGGTTAAAATTACTTAAATTAGTTAAATACATATGTAAGTATATATGATTGAATATAATTTAAATGCATATTATTAATATTAGTTAAATGTAAGTATTATTTAATTCAAATGACTTTATATATATATATATATATATATATATATATATGATTAAATATAAGTATATGATTTCTTTATATTGGCAATTATTGTTAATTAAGACGGCCTAATTTAGGATTAATAATGATTTAAATTAGGGTTAGTTAATTTAATTTAAATGTGTTTATTATATATATATGCTCAAATTATTGGATTTGCTCATATTATTTAATTTAGTAAATTGTTAAATGTGCATTATTAATAAGATTAAGATGTTGATAATTTTAGTATTGTGGATTAAATTATTGTCAGTAACGTATTATGCATGTTTATAGTTTAATAATATTAATTATTGGACGTTAGTTAATTTTAAGGGAATTTTAGTGAATTTTAGTGAAATTTTAGGCAATTAGTTAATTTTAAGAGAATTAGTTAATTTTAAGGGAATTTTAGGGAATTAGTTAACTTTAAGTGAATTTTAGTGAATTTTCAGGAAACTAGTTAATTTTAAGAATTTTAGGAAATTAGTTAATTTTAAGGGAATTTTAGTGAAATTTAGTGAAATTTAAGGACATTAGTTAATTTTAAGGGAATTAGTTAATTTTAAGGGAATTTTAGGGAATTAGTTAATTTTATGGAAATTTTAGTGAAATTTAGTGAAGTTTAAGGGAATTAGTTTGTTGGGAATATTTTATGGTGTTCAATCTAGTTAGTTATCTTTGTATTTGTGTAGTTATTAATTAAACGTGTAATACGGGCCACAAATGTGTATCAGCCCGTGGGCTTCCTTGTAACCCGTAAGTTAGCTAATTTCTCCTATAAAAGGAGGCTAAATTACGGGAACCCAAAACGATCGTGAGAGGCTTAGAGACGCAGAGGCGAGATAGAGAGAGATTAGGTTTGCCGCTGCTCTCCTTCTCCAGGGAGAGTAGCGGCAGGTTCATACGATATACCAGATTCACGTTCAATCTTATCGATTTCTTTCTATCTGCTTCTTTATCACTGCTATGGTTGTATGATTGTTAGAATTCTGGGACTAACATTTGGTATCAGAGCCGAGGCGTGAAACAGGTTGGATCTGTCTGCGATTTTTTTGGATCTAACGAAGAACTGCTCTGTTTTTTCTTCTGTTTTTCTACATGTAGAGATTTGCTCCTGTAATCTCTTTTGTGAACGAAATTTTGTAAAAATCATACTGTTGGATTCGCCTTTCAAAACCGATCCAGCAGCATACCTCTTTTTTCGTTTTCTGCAATTTTTGTTTTTCGAAGATCTCTACATTGAGATCTCGAAATCCTCTTTTTTCACTGCTGCAGAAACGTTTTTGGCTTGAAACTGGTACAGGAGAATCTCGACTTTCAGGGCTATTCAGAACAGGTTTCAGATTTTCAAAAATCAATGTTTTCGTTTTGCAGGATCTCGACATTTAGGGACTCGATTTCTTCTTCTCGACTTTTGAGATCTCGAGATTTGCATCTCGACATCTTGATCTCGAGATTTGCATCTCGACATCTTGATCTCGAGATTTGCATCTCGACATCTTGATCTCGAGATTTGCATCTCGACATCTTGATCTCGAGATTTGCATCTCGACATCTTGATCTCGAGATTTGAATCTCGACATCTTGATCTCGAGATTTGAATCTCGATATCTTGATCTCGAGATTTGCATCTCGACATCTTGATCTCGAGATTTGAATCTCGAAATCAAGATCTCGAGATTTGAATCTCGAAATCAAGATCTCGAGATTTGAATCTCGAAATCAAGATCTCGAGATTTGTGATCTCGAGATTTGGAATTTCGAGTTTAGGAATTTCGAGTTTTGGGATTTCGACATTTGGGATCTCGATGTTTTGGATCTCGACATTCTGAAGATTTCGAGATTTTCAAAATTTCTCGATGTTTTGAATCTTTCAAAGTTTGCAGTTTCTTGGAACTCATAATTCGAATCTTGACATCCTTTGCAGTTCATCGAAGCTTTACATTATAAGGATCTCTAAATGATTCCCTGCTTATATATGTTTCATGAGTTTTCGATGTTCTGATGTTTTTCAAACAGCAAGTTTTCGAGATTATGAGGTTTTCGAAACTCCAAAGTTTTCGATGTTCAAACATTTTGAAATTCTGCAGATTTCGATATTCTGAGGTTTGTTTTGCAGGTGGATTTGGCCATTATTCTTCGAGGCAATCTCTAGAATTTTGTTTAAAATCCACCTGCTCTCGACATTCAACATCGAGCACCTCATCTTCGAAGAAATTCCTCAAAAACTCAAAATTAGAGATTTTCTGCGACACCGCACTGTTTTGGCCATAACTTTTGACTCGGTGATCCGATTTGTGCAAACTTTTTTTTGTTGGAAAGATAACGAGAAGATATACGTTAATTCTCGGGCTATGCCCCAGAACCCACTCTCACGCGCCCTCACTCGCAGTCTTTGAGGGTCAAAACGTTAGTTTTCCGACAAACATTGTAAATCACCGATGTCCAGGCCAAAACTTAGGCAAATCTGTTCAAATTCTTTCATTGTCAACCCTGAGGTCAAAACTTTTCTAAACTTCAATGTAAAGGTCTGAAAATCGTAGATAATTCAATAAACCTCGCGTCAACGGTCACCTTACAACAAATCAACAATCAACTGCTGAAGCTTCCCCTGACTCATCAACATTATGTGATCATCAATATGCTGAAATTCTACATGGTGAGCTCAGGAAAACCGTCATGTGTGGTACATGTTCAGATTGCTCCACACACATGGCGGGTATGACGAGCTGTGAGCAATCAAACCTTGCACATTCTGAGGGGGAGTTTCAGTTTTCTCCTCCTGGCGCCTTACACCGACAAAGCAAGGAATCTCTCAACGGATGCAACATTTTAGGGGGAGTATTCAATGTTATCCTCCCCGGTGCCTAACAATGAAGAAAGTAATGAGAGAACATGTCCCTATGGCTTAGTAAACCCAACTAAGCCTACCCAAGGGACAAAGCCGAGCGTAAGTGCGTAAGTGAGCGAGTGAGTGAGTGAACATTATGAGCATTAGGAAGCAGAAGGCTCAAGTGAGAAGAAAAAGAATTATCAATGATGAGTCTGCTACCTCAATTGCCTGTTATGAATTGAACATTTGCTCCTAGCCACTAAAATACTCTGGACTATCCCCATAGGTTCAGGACTGAATTTATTCAGATCCCGGGTAGAAGTCGCTGCATTTTGTCCAAACGGCGCATGCACAACCCTACCCTAGACCACTCACTTGTCTCCCAACAGACATGTGTTTAATCATATTTCACGGGGAACCGCATCTCTCATTACTACCTCCTTACGAGGCAAGTAATACTGACTACAGTGGCCTCAGCCCCATGCCACTGAACTTTCATTGATCACGTCGTGTCTAGTTACCTCACTCCCAAATGTTTTGAATTTTCTAGGACACCGACACACTTTTTGAGTCAGTTGCAGGTCTTCAAAGACCCGCGAGAACTTCCATAGGTCTCATCTATTCCAGATGTAGACTAATGATTGGAAGGAAGTCCTGCTGTTGCAACATAAGAATCACCAACATTTTCAGGCCATTGCTAAAGAGTTTATCTCTATAGTGATGATAACGGGCGTCTTCACGACCCCGGGGGGCTACATTATCTTCTTTACATTCTGCTTGTTTTTCCTGTTTTATTTCCGCAGAATAAAAGAATAAAAGCATGACGTCCCGATTTATCGGATCGTCATGAGGGGGAGAGTGGTCCACATGCTTTTATAAGTCAACATTATCAATCATCATGATTATAAACCATATTTATTTCTTGAGATTTCTACTTTGCTACATGAATTACAATTTACGAATAAGACTTTATATTCACGATGAAAAAATGTCTAGAATTCGGGAGATTAACAATTTTAGTCTTATAACTTTTGAGTATTACTAACCTGTAACTTTACTATCTTGTATAAATTTGATCCAGTGGCTAATAAATATTTGTCATTTAAGGATTTTTCCATTGGAAAAGAACACTTTCCGGGCAAAAATCGACATCAACGGCATCTTTTGCGGTATATTTTTTGCCGGAAAATGTACTTGGGGAAAAAAGTCCTTAAATTGTAAAAAATTATTATTTACGACACCAAATTTACAAGTGATTAAAGTTGTAGTAATATTAATTGGAAAACCTGAAAGTTACGAGATTAAAATTGTAAATTTGACCTACAATTTTAATAGCACGTAATTTAAAGAATGTAACCATCTTTGATGATGTACCCCATGGATACTAGACATGAATCTTCCTCCTCAACGATCTCATTAATATTCATTCCACGAGTAGCTAAGTAAAAAATAATGACCAACAACTATCTACTCAATAATGATCAACAACTATTGTAGACAACAATTGTGTTTTACTTTTAAAAGTAGATATTGTAGATAATTTCCTTACATTTGAGAGATATGAAATATTATTTAACAAATATTAACGTGAGCGAAAAACAGTTAGAGTGGCCAAAACTCAGAGGCAACTGATTTTTGAAAATGCAAGAATAATTATGACATATTGTCAAGGGTAATAATAATCTTCCTATAAAATAATTATAGAAATTGCTCTAGATAGGAGCAAAAACATTTTGAAATTCCAAAATAGGAGTATCATGTTTTTTATTCTCTAAATAGGAGCAATCTGCCAAGTTTGGAAAAAAATGTCATGTTTTAAAGCCTAGTAATGCCAAATTTGGCAGAAATTTACTCATATTCAAGGAATAAAAAACATGATACTTCTATTTTGGAATTTCAAAATTTTTTTACTCCTATTTAGGGAATTCTGTCAAATAATTATTGTGCTATTTACGATTATATTTTTTAGTCATACTATGATTGTTTTTTTTGTACATGTATGTTTACAACTTAATAATTTTTGGTTATATATGCTTAAAATTACGAGGCACAAATAAAAAAACCTTATTCATTTGATTTGTACTCTAATCATGAAATCATCATACAAAGAAGAATCATAAATTCAACTCAATATAGACCTTGATATATATTTTATAAAAATTAGAGCAAAAATTAAAAAATTATACTCCCTCCGTCCCTAATCTTTCTCCCTTTTCGGCTGGGCACATTTATTAAGATAGTGAGATTTGTGTGGTGGAGAGTTGTGCAGAGGAGAGAGAAATGTGTAAGAATGTGTAAGAATGATTGTAAACCACAAATTTTTTGCTAAAAGAGGGAAGAAGAGATAATTTTGGGACGGACGAAAAAGAAAAGTTTGAAGATAATTTAAGGACGGAGGGAGTAACAATTTAACGAAAAATGGTTTTTTATAGCTTGGCCCCCCACCAACTATGGCTGCTCCTTCCTTTACTTTGGCGTTCAGTACTTTGAAGTAAGAAAATGGCACGTGGCATTTTTATTGAAAATGAGTGAGTTGAGGACAACTAGACACGTATGGCCGGATTCATTAAAGATAAAATTATCTTTTGATGAATTATGTATTTTCTTATAGACACGTTGGAATGTTCCCGATTTGACCTACACACATATTAAGAAAATAAATTTACTTAATTTTACAGTTTTGACACTATTTTGACACTGTTTGCACTGTTTGACCCTATTTTGATGTATGATAACTTTCAATTTAGAGAAATGGAATTTTCCAACGGGACATCCAAAAAAGGAAAACGGGAACATTCCAACGGGACGGAGGGAGTATAAGTAGACTTTTAGTAGAGTATAATTATGTGTTTAATATTTATTCCTATGAAAATTAAATTACATCAATAACCATATATTTTCTTAAACGAGAAAATATGACACTCCGTAATTTTTTATATCAAAACGAGGAGTGTTATCCAATATTAGACAAAATGAGAATCATGAAGTATTGTCGTCTAACAATACTCCATGATTTTCCATCTTTCCTTTATTTAATTAAGTGTTAGCTTTTAAAATTAATACGCCATTTAGCTGATACTATTTTGCAGAAAAATAAACTAATTATAGCACAAATATTACGTACGGGTCTAGACTTGTGAATTTCGGGTTAACTCCGACTCATTTATAGACCTTGGCCCACATAATGGCGAGCAATGTTCTTTAGAAACCTATTTTTAGAATGATTGTAGTAACTATCTCTGTAGCACATATCGAAAACATTTTCTTATCAGGTACTCTAGAATATCGTACGTTTACGAGACATATCTATAATTTATTAAAAGTTTGGGAAATTTTGTGTTTGCACCCCATTTTTCGGTGATATTGGACTTTGCACCTCATTTTCAAATTTTTGTAGACTTTGCACCCTTTCTACAACATTTTATGAAGAAAAATTCCTGAATGGGGTGCAAAGGCAAAGACATTTTTGGAGAAATAGGGTGCAAAGTCTAAGAGTTTTAAAAATGGGATGCAAAGTCCAATATCACCCAAAAAGCGGGGTGCAAAGACAAAATATCCCTAAAAGTTTCCAACTTTTTTGGTAATAATATTAAAATTTCATATACCCGTATCACCTTTTTCTAATAAAAACCATCCAAATTTTACATAATAATACTCCGTTCCTTGAAATTTTGCCAAGTTTGACCAACACGGCAAAGTGGCCCAAAACATTTGACTAAAAGGGAAAGTGGCAAAGTGGCAAAGCTTTTTAGGACATCCCAAAAAGAAAAGATGACAAAATTTTAAGTGGCCAAGGGAGTAATATTCTTAAAAAATGAAAAAATAAAAATAAATTTTGTCTTGATTAATCTTGCAAACAAGTAAGTATATGGAGCCATGGAGGACAAGTAAAATGTGAAATGTTGGTGGAGATGACTTTGGGAGCATGAAAGATATAAGAGTACATGAGTTCGCTAACATTTTCATTGATGAGCCATAATTGGAGGTTATCTTGTTACAAGATGATGTTATTACTGAAAATTAGTAGCTCTAGTGAAAATATGTATTAGACGTTTGTTTTTTATTAGAGTATTGCTTTCTATCTTCATTATCCAAGAAATTAGAATATTGGCACTTTTGATTTCAAAAGTGTGATTATTTGACTACTTTCTCATTTTAAATTAATGACATCAGGGTTAGAGGATAATATATGTATACATTTTCAAAAAAAAAATCTAGTAATTTTTAAGTTTTATAAATACACCCCCATTATTTTTAATATTTCTAATTAAATGCACCCTCATTACATTTAATATTTATACTATACCCCGTATCTTTATTACACTTTTTTGTATCCAAGACTCCAGTACCCGTTTGCACGTACCTGTATCTGTGCTAAAAGGGAAAGTGACAAAGCTTTTTAGGACGTCCCAAAAAGAAAAGATAAAAATAAATTTTGTCTTGATTAATCTTGCACACAACTAAGTATATGGAGGACAAGTAAAATGTGGAATGTTGATGGAGATGAATTTGGGAGCATGAAAGATATAAAAGAGTACTTGAGTTCGCTAACATTTTCATTGATGAGCCATAATGGGAGGTTATCTTGTTACAAGACGATGTTATCACTGAAAATTAGTAGCTCTAGTGGAAATATGTATTAGACGTTTGTTTTTTATTAGAGTATTGTTTTCTATCTTCATTATCCAAGAAATTAGAGTATTGGCACTTTTGATTTCAAAAGTGTAATTATTTGACTACTTTCTCATTTTAAATTAATGACTTGCAGGGTTAGAGGATAATATATGTATACATTTTCAAAAAAAAATCTAGTAATTTTTAAGTTTTATAAATACACCCCCATTATTTTTAATATTTCTAATTAAATGCACCCTCTTTTCATTTAATATTTATACTATACCCTGTATCTTTATTACACTTTTTTGTATCCAAGACTCCAGTACCCATTTGCGCGTACCTGTATCTGTGCTAAAAGAGAAAGTGACAAAGCTTTTTAGAACGTCCCAAAAAGAAAAGATGACAAAATTTTAAGTGGCCAAGGGAGTAATATTCTTAAAAAAAGAAAAAATAAAAATAAATTTTGTCTTGGTTAATCTTGCACACAACTAAGTATATGGAGGACAAGTAAAATGTGGAATGTTGGTGAAGATGACTTTGGGAGCATGAAAGATATAAGAGTACTTGAGTTCTCTAACATTTTCATTGATGAGCCATAATTGGAGGTTATCTTGTTACAAGACGATGTTATCACTGAAAATTAGTAGCTCTAGTGGAAATATGTATTAGACGTTTGTTTTTTATTAGAGTATTGCTTTCTATCTTCATTATCCAAGAAATTAGAGTATTGGCACTTTTGATTTCAAAAGTGTAATTGTTTGACTACTTTCTCATTTTAAATTAATGACTTGCAGGGTTAGAGGATAATATATGTATACATTTTCAAAAAAAAAAAAAACTAGTAATTTTTAAGTTTTATAAATACCCCCCATTATTTTTAATATTTCTAATTAAATGCACCCTCATTACATTTAATATTTATACTACACCCCGTATCTTTATTACACTTTTTTGTATTCAAGACTCCAGTACCCGTTTACGCGTACCTGTATGTGTGCTATATAGGTGACTACATAATCTTCATGAATTTTGATTCTCATATTAAGGACAAAATCATTGATTATGCTTATTATAGTGATATAACTCTTACGAATAACAACACTCATCATCATCATCATCAGCATCATCATCATCATCAACATCATCGTCGTCGTCGTCATCATCGTCATCATCATCATCATCATCATCATCATCATCATCATCACATCATCATCATCATCATCATCATCATCAGTTACCGCATACTTTTGAATAAGAAACACGTCTATGATCCGTAATCATAAAAGAACGTTAAGCTCGGGTTGGATAAAGGAATAGAATCACTAAGGAGCTATGATCGATGCAACGAATTAACATTCACATAGACACAATTACCGTATTAGGGTTCTTGATTCTAAATTTAGTAACAAGCAACTTATACCGAACAAAAAAAAAATCACAATATTGGCTCCTAAACTACGAGGCCGTTTGGCAACCCTCATTTTCGGCTTATCAGGCTTATCAGGTTTATCAGCCAACTTTTTTACCAAACACTTAAATTATACTTTCGCGCGCTGAATTGTGTAATAAGCCGAAAAAGTAAGGTTGGAGTTACTTTTCTGGCTGTATTGGCTGAAGTTACTATAGATGCTCATTTTAGCTATCTTTACATATAATTTTTTCTTCATTTTATTAATAAAATATATTTTAAAAATATTTTTTCTTATATCAGCACAATCAGCCAATGCAGCCACTTCAGCCAGAACTTTATAAATTTCAGCAGAATCAGCTAAAACAACCCATTTTCATGCTACCAAACGGGCTCTACATGTTTTAGTGCCGATAACACTGGCCACGGTAAATAAGATGGCAGAACTCATAAAGATAATACACAAGAACTCTAGGCCTGACAACGCTGTTCATTTTAGTTAAAGTTATGCACTAAATAAGAGAAACATCCTCAACAGTTACAAAACAAACAAGGATAATGATGGATAGTCTACCCGGGGGTATATATCCGAAGGGTTATAGCGGGGAGTAACTTAGAGAGAAGTCAGAGCAAGTAAATATATATAGAGAGAGTGTATTATAAATGTGGAGCGTTTTCAGCGTGGTTACAAATGAGGAAATGGGGTGCTATTTATAGCAGCAATAAATGCCGGGTAGGGACACGTGTCAAGCGCTCATTGGCCGAGGGGTCACCTCAACTGGTTGGCGCTGGCAGCCGCATGTGGCCGCATTTAATGCGGCTGTTGGATGGGACGTCTGTGCAGAGTACGGTGATCTGTACGCATGTGAGGCGGATATCTTGTCGAGTGAGATGCCTTCGGCTATAGAGCAGTAGCCGAGGGCTCTTCCTCCCGATGGCACCCCTGGTGCCGAGGGCTCACAGTGCCGAGGGCTGCTGTTTTCGCCGTTTTCTCCCAGTTTCTTAGTTTGCTTGAGAAACCCGTTCTGTGAGAATTTGGAGCCTTCGGCCAGGGGGCCGAAGGCACCCCTGTGCGTTGTGCGGACTGCTTGGTACTCCGGGCGCTGTGAATTGGGCCTGTTGGGCCTTTTGGGCCTGTTGGGCCTTTGCTGGAGTAGTAGGAGTCTGTGGGCCGGGGGTTCCCGGGCCATATACTCCATCAGGAGTCCCTCACTCCTTTTGCCGAAAGGTACTTGAGGGAAAAGGAGTAATTTGTGCTTGCCCTTTGATGTTGTCCCGTTGTGATCTCTGAAGTTGGTGAGGAGTTGTTGCTTTTATGTCCCTGCCAAAGGCAGTCCCTCAGTTACCCACATGTCGGGACTTGAGGGCTTGCTTTGTTGTTTGTTGGAATTTCACAGATTTTGTAATTTAATGATTTTCTCGAAGGGGTCCTCCAGTCCCCCACTCCTTGAGGCACTTGTAAAGTGGTGAAAAGGAGTAAAGTAGTTACGTTGCTGTTGTGGGCCGAAGGCTGACGCTTTTCGTTTCATTTTGGGGGGATGCCTCGTTAAAAACCTCATTAGGAAAAACCCTTTGGGAAAAAATCCTAATGAGGGAAAAAGAGTGCACCGAATTCCCCCAATGATGAATCGAAAATGTCAAACCTTGGTAAAAAATGGAGAATGGCGGGAATGCCGAAGGCTCTCTCTTCTGAGGGCTCCTGTGTTGATTAGCCGAAGGCTGGCTGTTGATGTCCTGGTGGCGCCGAAGGGGAGCCCCTCAATCCAGGGATCGAGGGCCTGCCGGATGAGGGCATCAGTGAAGCTGTTACCGGGGGGTCCACTGTTTGTTGGTGAAGTGGTGATTAAGATACCCGAGGGCCATGGGCCATCCGTCAATGAGGCACTCCCCGGGGGCTACCCGGTTTTGCGGTGCTGAGGGGAAAACCCCGAGGGGTACCCTGATATGCAGCCCTAGGGATCTGAAGGAGTGATCCCGAAGGCGTGTGTAATGTGCGGTGTGGGGCACAACCCGGGGGCACTTCTGGGTGAGTGCACCCGGAGGCTATCCTTGATGAAGTGGAGTGAAGTAGAAAAACCCGGGGGTTCCCAAAATATAGCCGTTGAAAATATAGCCGTTGGAATATGTAACGACAGGATATAGCCGTTGGGGGGGGGGGGGTGGCACACGTGGCGTGTGATGGCTGGTTGTCCGTGGGCGGCGTCACCGGTTGGGTGAAACGGCGGTGTGTCATGATGGCGTCCATCCGGAGGCCCGGAATTTAGGCCCAAGCCCGGATTCATCGCCTATAAATACCCCAAGGCCAGGCATTCCTCCGTGTGCGATAAACTTGTTAGCGAAGCTCTGTCAATTTTCCTAGAGAGAGAAAGTTCAGCCTTCGGTCAAAACTCAGCTTTCGAGGTCAGTGCTCCCTGCCTTTCTCCTTCTAGCATAGTTGTACTGTGCCCTTAGTTTAGGAGATAGAAAAGTTAGGAAACACTACCGTCTACGAGCCCTCGAACAAGGGTGCGAATGTCGTCCCAGAGTGGCTCTCAGGACATCTCGAGGACGCCCTCGATGGAGGACGAAGGCATCTCCGATGTGGAGTCAAGCAGTGGTCAGCCCTCGGATTGTGGTGATGCAGCCCTGGCCCGGGAGGTCCAGAAGGAACTCATTGCGGAGGTTGAAGTCGAGGGCTTCGAGCAGGAGTGTGATGATGAAGACTTAGCCCTCGCCTGGCAGACAGCGGAGGATGAGGCACAGAATGAGAGCTCGAAGGTTACGATCGTTGTCCTCCCCCCTCGGGGTTCCGGGGAGGCCAGTAGCTCGAGGCCGTTGGATCCGATACCTCTGAGGGCGGTTTCCGGTGTGAAGAAGAAGAAGGCCGCTATCAAGAAGAAGGAGAGGGCCGTCGATCAAGGAAAGCCCGTAGACATGCCCGAGGGGTACAGTTGGCTGAACACTGAGGCCCTCGAGATCAGGTCGAAGGCCGACAGGGCAGATCTGTACGTGACTCAGCTGCACGTGGGGCCTTCGGCCGAAGTGGTGGAGCCAGGTCCCGACGACGTTTTGTCCAGGGCGCCCGAGGGGTGTATTGCTATTCACATCCTTTCGGTTTCCATGGGACTCAGGTTCCCTCTGCACCCATTCCTCCGGGAATATTTGCGGTTTGTTGGCTTGGTCCCCTGCCAACTCACGCCTAACAGCCACTCCTACATTGCGGGGTTCCTCCAGCTCTGCAAGTCCCGAGGGGTGAAACCCAGCCTGGATCTATTCTTCCAGAGCTTTAATCTGTGCCGGGGGGGGGGGGGGGGGGGCACGAAAACGGCGAGGGGTACGCCAACCTGCAGCAGATTGCCCGCTTCAAACTATTCTCCGATGCTCCTTCTTCCAACAAAGGATGGAGGGAACGTTGGTGCTACGTGAAGTTGGATGAGAGCCCCTTCCCGAGGGAGCTACGTGACCGATTCCGAAGGCACGAAAAGATCCGGAGTGCCGCTCTCGAGAAAGACGGCCTAAAGCTGGCCAAGTTCCCGGAGGGGAAAAACAAGAACGTGGCGATCAAAGACTGCACCCTCGAGGAGGATTTGTACACCCTCGGGTTCCGGAGGTACCGCTTCATAGGGGAAACCGATGAAAAGTACCCTCCCTTAAACAAGGCCTTCGGAGGGGCCGGAGGTAGGACCGAGGGATTTAGAATTTTGTACTTAGTTTTTTTTTTCTTTTTCTTGGATGTTATCGTCCCTTCGCTTAGACCCGTCGGACTAACCCTTTGTCTCCTCTGTGCAGGTATCCCCGTCTCCATGGTGAATGTAAAGGGCCTTGCCCGTTTGAAGAAACAGGACCCGAAGGGGTCGGGACAGGGCATCCAGAAGCCCGCCACCGCCCTCTTTAAGAAAGCCGAGGGCGATGCCGCTGCCGGCAAGAGGAAGGCAGTGGCCAAGGGGTCCCCCCCGGCTACCAAAAAGTCGAAAAAGGGGGATGTCGCCGAGAAGGAGCCCTCGGTCATTATCGCTGATGAGCCCCCTGCCTCCGGGGTGCAGGTGGAGAAGCTGCCGGGTGGAACGCCGGCGGGGGAAGAGGAGTCGCTGCCTGAGATCCTCACAGTCGCGTTCCCGAGAGGTACATCTTTGGCCAGCGGCGCCGTCGACCCGGGGGCCATCCTGAGGGGTATGACCCCTGAGACGGATAGGGCTGCCCTCGGGGCCTATAATGATGCGGCCCTCGAGGACCACATTCTCCGCTCCTCCCTCTCTGTAAGTGTTTACCTGGCTTTCTCCATCTTCTCCTTTTATTATTTTGTGTGACTGCCTTTAACTGTTTTTGTTGTTGTCCTGCAGGCTTGCTTAGCCCTCGGCGAACAGGCTCGGAGGCTTCAAGAATGGCGCCTCCACAGAGCGGAGCAAGACACCAGAATGAGGGAGTGCCTCCTCAAGAACCAAGAGGCGGTGAAGCTGGGGGCCCAGCTAGAAGAGGAGCTCCGGCAGATGAGCTTGAAACTGGAGGCTTCAGAGAAAGGCAAGGCTGATGCTGAGGCCGCTGCCAGGAGAGCTGCTAAAGAGGCCGAGGACTCCAAAGCGCTAGCTGTCGCCAAGGCTCAGGAGGAGGCCGTTGAGGCCTTTGTCGCCGAGGGTTGGAGAGCCGAGGGGCGAAAGATGTGGGTGTCCTCGGTCGTGGAGGCCTGCGTTGAAGAATGGGCCGAGGGCCCTGGGTGGGAATGGATGGCCCGGAAGGGCAGAGAGTACTATGAAGCCGGCGAATTCTTCACCCAGGCCCTCATCTACCGGAGGATGGCCCGACATTTGGGCATTGAGCAAAAGGACTTCTCCCCCTCGGCGTATGGCCTTCCTCCCTTGCAGCCTGATGTCCGTGAGCCGCTCCCGGAAGGTGTTCAGAGGCCCGACCTTGAGGACACGATGTTGAAGAATGAGGCCGAGGACGACGCTGTCGAGACCGGAGCGGAGGCATCATCGAGGCCGGCTGTAGAGGGCGCCCCAGTGAACGATGCTGTCGTAGTTGTGGAATGACTTTGTACTCAGAAATCTTTGAACATCTTTTGTAACGAACAACATTGTTCCTTCGGCTTCGGCCCGTTTGTAAATTCACACTTACTCTTGTTTTTGATGAAATGCATGCTGCCTCCGGGCTTTTCATATTCGAATACGCCTTATGTTTTGAATGTATGCCTTCTCCTTTGAATGTATGTCTAGGACTTAGAATACTATTTGATTGTAGCTAGCCCTTAGGAGCCTTCGGTAGTTGGGCACCCTCTGCTGGATATGCAACCGATGGTTTGGCAGCAATTAGGACTTAGAAAATTTTCTCTAAGTGTAGCACAGCATGAGGCCTTCGGGCGTTTGTAGTAACCCACCTCCTAGGACTTAGAAAAATCTCTAAGTGTAGATTCCCCCTTGAGAGCCTTCGGGATACGGCGCCCATTCCTGATGTGTGAATGTTGGACCGAGGGCCCAATGCACAGGACTTAGAGATTTTTGCAAGTGTAGTATGCCATGTAGCCTTCGGCTACTGTGGAGCCCCACCTGTAATATTGAATAGGCCGGGGGCTAATTCTTTTAGGACTTAGAAGATCTTCTTGAGTGTTGATTCCTTGTGAACTGTAGCCCTCGATTGATAGGTAGCCTTCGGCAATTAGGTCCCTTGAGATGAGGGTGAAATATGTAGGACTTAGAAAATCTTCTAAGTGTAGAGTTTCCCTCGAGAGCCTTCGGGAGGTGTCATACCTCCATGATGTATGAGTAGCTGACCGGGGGGAAAGCATGTAGGACTTAGGAAATATTCTAAGTGTAAAGTCTCCCTTGGAAGCCTTCGGGAGATGGCATCCCTTCTTGATGTATGAGTAGTTGACCGGGGAAAACATGTAGGACTTAGAAAATATTCTAAGTGTAAAATCCCCCTTGGGAGCCTTCGGTAGATGGCATCCCTCCCTGATGTAAGAGTAGTTGACCGGGGGGGAAATACATGTAGGACTTAGAAAATATTCTAAGTGTAAAATCCCCCTTGGGAGCCTTCGGTAGATGGCATCTCTCCTTGATGTATGAGTAGTTGACCGGGGAAAACATGTAGGACTTAGAAAATATTCTAAGTGTAAAATCCCCCTTGGGAGCCTTCGGTAGATGGCATCCCTCCCTGATGTAAGAGTAGTTGACCGGGGGGGAAATACATGTAGGACTTAGAAAATATTCTAAGTGTAAAATCCCCCTTGGGAGCCTTCGGTAGATGGCATCTCTCCTTGATGTATGAGTAGTTGACCGGGGAAAACATGTAGGACTTAGAAAATATTCTAAGTGTAAAATCCCCCTTGGGAGCCTTCGGTAGATGGCATCCCTCCCTGATGTAAGAGTAGTTGACCGGGGGGGAAATACATGTAGGACTTAGAAAATATTCTAAGTGTAAAATCCCCCTTGGGAGCCTTCGGTAGATGGCATCCCTCCCTGATGTAAGAGTAGTTGACCGGGGGGGAAATACATGTAGGACTTAGAAAATATTCTAAGTGTAAAATCCCCCTTGGGTGCCTTCGGGTGATGGGTGCCCTCTGATTCCACATCACTTTGCGAGATGCCCGGGGGCTACTCATTTAGGACAGAATACCCTCTTTTTTTTAAGTGTTGTTGTATTGCATGGCCTTCGGCCACCATATTCTCTTGGCTGTAATATTGATTGGGCCGGGGGCTCCACCTTTAGGACTTAGAATTTTTTCCAAGTGCTGCTTCCCTGTGTAGCCTTCGGGTGCCCGGGGGCTGCTCCTTCAGGACTTAGAATTTTTTCTAAGCATAAATTGATGTTGAATCCTGTTGTCGTGAAGAAAGCCAATGAGGAGTGTGTGCCCTCGGCATACACTCTAAAAGTTGTAGAATTTGATCCTTGTCATGGGGAAAGGGCCCTCGGTATTTGTGCATAACAGATGCCTTCGGTGTTTGTTTGAAGTACCGTTTAGTGGACCTTGGACAGTCCAGTCCCTTTGTATTGTTGAAGCCTTCGATGTTTTTGTGACCGGAGGTGACCAGGTAGTGGACTTTAGCCGTTTCCTGATGATATTTCTTTGAGTAGTATCCTTCGGGAAATAGGAGTCTTCAATTACCGGAGGTGTTCCCGTGGGGAGCCCTCGGCATGCTGTGATATTGTTGGAGTGTACTCTTCGATTTCTCGCTGAGTCTACTCCCCTTCACCCCCCCCCCCCCCCCTTTTGTTTTTTTTTTGTTTTTTTTGGTTGGTGGTGAAGGAAAGGCATCAAGAAACTTGGTTTCTTGGTAAGGCTGGGCCTATTAGGAGACCATCAGAATACACCAATGGCTCTCCTCCCTCGGGTTAACCTTCCGAGTGCCGAGGGGATCGAGGGACGTTTCCTGGGCACAAGATATGGTGGTCCGTAACCTGCCTCCCCTTGGGGGATGGCGCGGAAAGCGCCTCATTTTTGAAAGTCGTCCCCTCGG
Organism: Cuscuta europaea; assembly: GCA_945859875.1. Lineage (NCBI taxonomy): Eukaryota > Viridiplantae > Streptophyta > Magnoliopsida > Solanales > Convolvulaceae > Cuscuta > Cuscuta europaea. The sequence continues at coordinate 15,445,000 of CAMAPE010000010.1, read as the reverse complement.
CGCTAGACATAGTCTGTGGCCTGCCACACCCTTGGGGTGTTGGCGCGGGGAGCGTTTCGGTTTGGAAGTCGAATCCTGGGCATTTCTCATGCCTGTCATACCCTGGGGGTAATGACGCGGATAGCGTTCCGTTTTTGAAAGTCGAATCCTGGGCATTTCTCATGCCTGTCATACCCTGGGGGTAGTGACGCGGAAAGCGTTTCAAGGAAGGGTTTTCATTTGCACACTAGTTGCAAATGGCCGGGGGCACTACGTGCCGCCGGCACCGATGGTGGCGCCTTCGGAATATGCGTCCTCGTGGGGTACGGCTTTTAGAAACAACACTTGGTGTTAGTTTCGATGTGTAGCCCCCGGTACTTGGTACCGAGGGGTTTTCTGTAGGAACACTTGGTGTTCTCTTGTTGTAGTTGATGTAGGCGTCTACCCTCGGTACTTGGTACCGAAGGGCCTTCAAATGAAACACTTGGTGTTTCCCAATAGATGTTTGGAAGCTGTTAGGAGAGCATATCCCTGGCACTGGGTGCCGAGGGGTCTTCTTTGAAACACTTGGTGTTTTTTCTTCGTTTCGATATTTGATGAGGGAGGTGTACCCTCGGCACTGGGTGCCGAAGGGTCTTCTGTAGGAACACTTGGTGTTCTAATCTTTTCTTTTTTGATGTTGAAGGTGGGGAAGTACCCTCGGCACTGGGTGCCGAGGGGTCTTGACTGAAAACACGTGGTGTTTCTACTGTTTGTTGTAGGTGTTGATGGTGTCCGCCCTCAGCAATGGGTACCGGAGGGGGTTCTTCTTGTGGTGAGGCCTGGGGCCTGTAGTCAGTATGAGGGCTTGATCTCTTGAATGTATCTTCATTCTTCGAAATTGGAGGCCTTGGGCCATTGGATAGTACATTCACTAGTTATGAGGGCTTGGCCGCTCTTACATTATTGATAAAATTTAACTAAATGGTGTACATTCCAGTGCCTAGGGACCTCTTTCCCGTTGGGGCGTTTGAGTTTGTAAGTCCCGGGTTTGATGATGGCTGCTATGATGTAGGGGCCTTCGAATTTTGGTGCCATTTTTCCTCCCTCGGTTGGTTGGCTGGCTTCCCTCCTCCGGAGGACATAGTCCCCCACTTGAAATTCTCGGGTGCGAACTTTGGCGTCGATGTAGCCTTTAACTTGCCTTCGGTAGTTTTCTGCCCGGATGAAGGCTTGCTCCCGGCGTTCTGAAATGAGGTGGAGGTCGAGGGCCATGTTGCTGTCGTTGACCTCGGGGTCATATTGGATCACCCTTCGGGTAGGAAGGGTGACTTCCGTAGGAGCTTTGGCTTCAAAACCGTAGCAGAGGGAGAAGGGTGTTTCACCTGTAGCGCGCCGAGGGGTAGTGCGGTAGGCCCAGAGGATGTTGTGAAGTTCTTCCACCCAGCCACCACCCTCGGCCTCCAGCTTCTTTTTGAGGCCCTCGAGCAAGGTCTGGTTGGCGTTCTCTACCTGCACGTTGCCTTGAGGGTAGGCAACGGAGGAGAAGGTGTGTTTGATGCCCCATGCCTCCAGAAGGGCACAGAAGGGGGCTGCCTCAAATTGTGTTCCATTGTCGGAGATGATCTGCTGGGGGACGCCAAACCTTGTGAGGATGTTCTTGAGGACGAAGTGACGGCACTTCGCCTCTGTGATGCTGGCGAGGGGTTCAGCCTCCACCCACTTGGTAAAATAGTCGACGGCCACAATGATGTATCTGTTGTTGGAGGTACCCCTCGGCAGAGGGCCCACAAGGTCTATCCCCCATCGAGAAAATGGGACAGATGTGCTGATGGGGGCATAGTTGACTGCTGGCCTGCCGGGGGCTTTCTGGAAATGTTGACATGCGGTGCACCTCCGGGCAAGGTCAGCACAATCCCTGGCCATGGTTGGCTAGAAGTAGCCCTGGAGAATGAGCCTTCGGGACATGGAGAAGGGTCCCTGGTGAGCTGAGCAAGTGCCACTGTGCACTTCCTCCATTGAAACCTCGGTTTCATCTGGATGAAGGCACCGAAGTAGCGTGCCATTGTAAGATCGTTTGTAGAGCCTTCCATCTTCGATGGTGTAGCTGGGAGCCCTCAGCTTTGCCAGTTTAGCGCGGGCCTCATTCTCGGGTAGCTGCCCTGTGGAGATGAAGGCGGTGATATCTGAAATCCAATCCCCCTGACGTTGTTGTATGTTCATCACGAGGCTTGCATGGATGCTTGAGAGGCTGAGTTCCTCGATTTTGGCAATCTTGGAGATGTGCTCGGGGGAGTCTGCCGAGAGTTTAGATAATATGTCGGCCTCGGAGTTCTGAGCCCTCGGTATTTGAGTGAGAGAGTGTGCCTCAAATACCTTAAGCAACTCCTTGGCCGCTTCCTTGTACTGTTTCATTTTTCCTTCCTTGGCCTCATATTCTTCGGAGATTTGGCCAACGACCAACTTGGAGTCGCATTTGATGTGGATCTGCCGAGCCCTCATGTTGGCAGCCAGCCGAAGGCCACATAGGAGGGCTTCATATTCGGCCTCATTGTTGGAGACTTTGAAGGAGAAGCGGATTGCATAGTAGGCCCTGAAGCCCTCGGGAGTAATGAGGACTACCCCTCCCCCGCATGCTTTGGTTGCGGAGGAGCCATCAGTGTAGAGGGTCCACCAGTCGTCCGAGGTAGACGAGGGCTCCCCGTCCGTGGCTGCTCTTGCGGTACATTCCGTCACAGAGTCCGCTAGGGCTTGGCCCTTGATGGCAGGCCTTGGACGGATGTCAATGTTGTACTGGCTCAAGAAGATAGCCCATTTCACCATGCGGGAGGAGCTGGTGGGGCTCCTCATGAGGGCGCCGAGGGGTTGATGGGTGAGGACCTGAACCGGGTGAGCCTGAAAGTAGTGGCCCAACTTCTTGACAGTCCAAACGATGGCTAATACCGTTTTTTCCACAGGGGAGTACCTGAGCTCGGCCTCCCTTAGGGTCTTGCTAACATAGAAGATGGCATGTTGGACGCCGTCTTCCTCCCGGATGAGCACATAGCTGATGGCCGCCGGGCTAACCCCAAGGTAGAGGTAGAGGGTCTCCCCTACCTTGGGTTTGGAGAGCACAGGAGGTGAAGATAGATATCTTTTGAGCTCGTCGAAAGCCCCCTGGCATTCTGGAGTCCATAGAAAGCCAGCCGTCTTCCTCATGATTTGGAAGAAGGGTAGAGATTTTTCCGCCGATTTAGATAGGAAGCGGTTGAGGGCTGCCAGGCGGCCCGTCAATCGTTGAACTTCCTTCACATTGCGTGGGGGCTCCATGTTGATGATGGCCTGGATTTTCTCGGGATTGGCCTCAACACCCCTTCGGCTCACCATGTAGCCTAAGAATTTGCCCCCTTGGACGCCGAAGGTGCACTTCTTCGGGTTTAGCCGAAGGTTGAATTTTTGCATGATGACGAAGATTTCCCGGAGGTCGTCAGCATGGCTGGAAGATTGCTTGCTCTTGACGATCATGTCATCGACATAGGCCTCCATGGTGCGCCCTAGGACGGCTTGAAAGACCCGGGCCACCATCCGGGTGTAAGTGGCCCCCGAGTTCTTTAGGCCGAAGGCCATCACTAGGTAGCAGAAGATGCCCTCGGGAGTCATGAAGGCAGTTTTTCCTGCGTCCTCCTCGTGCATGAATATTTGATGGTACCCTCGGAAGGCATCGAGGAAGGACATGATTTCACACCCCGCGGTCTCATCCACCAATTGATCAATGTTTGGTAGAGGGAATGGATCCATGGGGCATGCTTTGTTGAGATCGGTGTAGTCCACGCACATGCGGAAGGTAGGGGGCTTCTGGGCGAGGACCACATTTGCTAGCCACGAGGGGTATTTCACCTCCTTGATGTGCTTGATTGAGAGGAGCATGGCGACCTCCTTCTTCACAAATTCCCTTCTCTCGGCGGAGAGGGGTCTTCTTCGTTGTTGCACTGCTTTTGCCGAGGGGTCCACCGAGAGGCGGTGGGTGATGACCCTTCGGCTAATTCCCGGCATGTCCTCCGGCCCCCATGCAAAGACAGTGGAGTAGGCGCGGAGGGCGTTGGTGATACCGGTCTTCAAATCTTCAGGGAGCTGGGCTCCAATCTTCACGACTCTCTCCGGCTGGGCCGGATCGAGCGCAAAGTCTTCTACGTCATCGGCCGGTTCGGCCCTCGGTCTTCTTTCCTCCTGGTCGACGGCTCCGGTGATGGTGTCAACACGGAGTTCCGTCTTGCTTACCTTCTTAGTGACCTGAAGATAGCAGGCACGGGCAATTTTTTGGTTCCCCCGGGAGTAGCCAATGCCCCCCTCGGCGGGAAACTTGAGGCAGAGGTGCCTCATGGAGATGATGGCTTCGAGGTCCTCGAGGGCTGGCCGGCCGAGGATGATGTTGTGGGCGCAGTCAATGTTGACGACGACGAACTCCACCTCGAGCAGGGCTCTATGGAGCCCGTCGCCGAAGATCACTGGGAGGGTTATTACCCCCTCGGAATCAATAGTGTCGCCGGTGAAGCCGGCAAGAGGGGTCTTAATGGGCCGAAGGGACCCCCTCTCCAGATGCAGCTCTCTGAAGGTGCTGAGGTACATTACATTGACGGAGTTGCCCGTATCAATGTAAGTTCGGTGAATAATGGTGTCGTTGATCTCCGTTCGAATCACCAAGGCATCCCTGTGAGGAGAAGAAGTAGGAGGGAGATCTGCGTTGGTGAAGGTGATGGGTTCCTCCCTCAATCGCTTCACCGGGGGCATATGAGTGACCTCCCCTACGTAAAGCGATTGAGCCCACTTCTTCCGCTGGCTGGTGGAATCGCCCCCTGAATTGCCACCGGTGATCATGAGGATGTGGCGTTTCTTCTCCTGGTAGTGGGGGTACTCCTCCTCCTCTTCTTCCAAGTTTCCGATCTCCCTCTCCTTGCCGAGGGGGATGGTGTTCGGATTCACCCAGGCACTTACCTTCGTATGGTGCCCTCGGGGAGGTCCCTGATGAGAAGGTCCCTCCTGCCGAGGGCTCTGGACAAACTGGGACAGGTGCCCTGCCTGTATTAATCTCTCGATGGCCGTCTTCAGCTGATGGCAGTCATCGGTCATGTGCCCCTGGTGCCGATGGAAGCGACAGTAGGGGAACTGAGGGTTGATAGCGTGTACCTCCGGGGGTGCGCGAGAGTCGCGCTCAACGAGGCCCCTCTCCTCGGCAAAATCGAGGATAATGCTGACGGGGTGCGTCAATGGGGTCCGAGGGCGGTCCAGGAGAATGGGCTGGGCCCAAGTCTTAGGGTTGCTCCTATAACCTCCCCCGGGCTTGGCTTGGCCTTGCCGAGGGCGGTCATCAGAGGGTCCCGAAGCCTTGGGGCGATTTGGAGGAGCCCCCGGCCCTCGGTTGTGCTTGTTGTCAGTGACGTGCACTCGTCGTTAGGTGCACTCAAAATAAATAATCAATACAACACTAATACGTAGTATAGTGTAGTAAGGTTCGTATCCACAGGGAAAGGAATACTTTTCTTTTATATGAATAATAACAAGGGGGGTTTAGATTTGTTTGGTTTAATAACACTAAGATAAACGACCTATATGAGTTTAATTCAATGAGATGGAGACTTAGTTTTGCTTTTATCCACTTAATGAAATGTTCGTCGATCCCGGTTATATCTTTAACTATCTTCCTCTCGAATACTCAATCGAGGAGTATATCCAGTTCATCGAGGGTAGTTATTAATAACGAGATGCGTTCATTAATAAAACTTACTATCGAGTCAATATAGAACAAGCGCCGTATATTAACTTGATAGTAGCAATAAACTTAAGATGAAAACGATTGAGATTGATAACCTCAACACAAGCGGTTTATTGGTTTAATCAATATAATTAATTCCCTTTGGCATATTAACCATGAGATGCATGCATTAATATTCCAAGTTTACTACCGTTGAAAGAACCGGATTAATAACAAGCGTATTAACCGATTGATTCTAGTAATAATTAATATGAGAAACAATACTAGTTGATACTTTAAGTAATGTTTAAGATATTAACATGAAATATGAATAGGAATTAATTAATACTTAAGGAAGAATATTAAAATATATGAATCCTACTATGATTAATATCAAGATGTTAACTAATTGTCATCTTAGTAACACTCCCCAATATTATCATAGAGGAAGAAATAGCTATTACTATAACAAATGTCAAGATGTTAACTAATTGTCATCTTAGTAACACTCCCCGACTTTGATATAGAGATAGTATTTTGAAAGAAAGAATTAATATTCAAGGAAGAAGATTAAAGAAAATAACTCACAACTTACAAATTCATTAAGCTTCAAAGTAGCAAAACCAAGATGGAAGAGTTTAGCTCCTCATTTGGAGGCTAAACATGATGAAAAATATAAAGAAAGAACTATTCTATACTGAGCTTAGATGTACAAAGGGATTGGATCCCTTTTTGTGAAGGAAAGGAGGTGTATTTATAGGTTTTTGGGATGGGATTTGGGTACTCGATCGGGTATATACATGGTACCCGATCGAGTATGTGTGTAACACCCGATCCGAGGTATACTCGACCGGTTTCAGGCTATTTTCTAAGTGTATACCCGATCGAGTATATATGAATACCCGGTCGAGTATGCTTAGAAAGTGATATTCGGGCTATACTCGACCGATCTTCGTTTGCAATTTAAAGGCATACCCGATCGGGTATGTCGGTCTACCCGATCGGGTATAGACATAGAATCGTGGCCAAAATCTTCCCTGCATGTTCCTTTGTCTTCGGATCTGATCCGATTTGAAGTTCCAACCTAATACCCGATCGAGTATAGCTAATACTCGACCGAGTATAGACCAAAATTCAGGATCTTCTTTTGTCTTTGAACTTTTGCACCTTCTCTTCACTTTTTGGGTTCACCAACTGTACTTTGGGTGACCAAAACCTGCTTTAAGCTCAGAATATGTCTAATCTAACCTATTTACAAGAATTTAACAATCTAACCTATTACACCAAAAGTGTGTAATTTCCACAGTAAAAGTCAAGCAAAACTAATTAAAAACATAAACATAGAAATGGAAATTACGAACGTATCAACTCCCCCACACTTAAACCTTTACTCGTCTCGAGTAAGATCAAATGTTTACAAGTGTCAATGTTTGTCCAAAAGTTCCACAGTTCAACAAAAATATAATACAAACACAAAGACCACCAAGGATTACAAAGAAAAATGAGTTTTAAACTCAAATCACAAAAGAGCATCTTGGGTTTAATGGCCTCCTAGTGTTGTCTTCTTTTCTCCTCCTCTCTTCTTCTTTATCTTGAATCTTCATATTCTTCATAAGGATACAATGAGTGCCTGCAAGAACAAACATTTCTCTCATATCTCTCATTTTGCCTAGGAGCCTTTTCAGGTTTTCATCCTAGCACCTCTTTTCATTTTCCATTCTCTCCAACTCACTCATTTTTTTTTATATAAGCCTTTTTTTGCTTAGATTGCCCATTTTGTTGGGTTTTCAACCTAACTAGCATTTATTTTATTTTGTTTTATTTTTTTTCTTTAATAATTTTTTTTTTTGAGTGTAAAAGTTCAAAAGAATTACATGCATAGTGCTAGGTACAAATGAGAATTACATACCATCGTGAGTGTCTCCCCCGCACTTGAATCACGCACTGTCCCTAGTGCCCGCCTTCTCCTCCGTAGTAGCTCCCTCCAAAACCGCTCCCTTGGCCACCATCTCCCATGTAAGTGTCCCCGCCATCTCCGCCGTCGTACCCTCCACCACCGGAGCCAGATCCTCCAAAGTTACCCCAATGAGTGGGGTCATACCATGAGGGTGGTGGAGGAGGGTTCGCCATGGTATGGAAGGATCCCTGCTGTGCCATAAACGAGTACATAGGCCCATAGAACCTATGTTGGTCTTCCTCATACCGGTGTCTATCGGCCTCCCGGAGCTCCTCCAAACGTTGAAAGCCGGCCCTTTGCTCATCCTCCAATCTTTGAAAACCGGCTCTTTGCTCTTCCTCTAATCGGTTGAGCCGGTTGTCCATTTGAGCTATTCCCGTTAGAAGTTGTTGTTGACCCTCCAGAAGTTGTTGAAAGAAGTCGGGTGGTGGAGGGTTTTGGCTTTGTTCTGGGAATTCATGGCTCATGGTTGGATGGCTATGGAGTTGCTCGTAGGGCTCGTCATCGGGTTGGTTTTGGGGGGGTTCCTGTTCCGGTTCTTGAAGATGTGGTGGGAGGGCGTTTGGGAAGAGGTAATGTTGATCCGGCTTGCCTGTTTTGAAGTGGAGTTGGGGGAGTTCTGGGTTGGGCAAGAGGAAGTATTTGAGGGGTTTGGGGTGGATGTGCCAGTTGTACATATTTTTGGGCCTTTCTTCACCATAAACGGTGTGTGAAAAAGAAGTACAACCCGAGTGGCCTAGCCAAGATATGTTCATTAAACAGTAGTCGGGTATAGGAGAGTCATCCGTATACCCGAACTTTGTGGCCAAGTGCATAATCACCCCGCCCACTACGATAGCACCCTTTGCCACACTTTCCTTCTTTAGATGAGCCCACATGAGATTACAGAGGTTGAAATCCACGTGGGTACGGAATAAGGCAACCGAGATGAGGCATACATCCCCCATCCTTGTATGATGGTTGTTGGGACGTCCAAGCAAGGAGTTGGCAAGGAATTTCAAAAAGAGGCGTAGGACTGGATGTTGGACATGACTAATGTATAGTTGGGAGGAGCTAAATTTGGTCTCCCCGGTCATCTTGGTCCATAGGGTGTGGCCGAAGGCGGTATTGTCGGATATAGACTTTTGGTACGGGACCGGAATACCAAAGTGTTCGGCAAACTCAAGTTTCGTGATGGTGTGATTGTGATTAAACAAACGAAACCTGAGTTTATCATCCCTAAAGTCCTCCTCATTGTTCTCAAAGTGCACCGAACTTAGGAATTCATAGATAATTTTTTCATTTGAGTTGTATTGCATTTTGAAAATTTTATCCATATGCAACTCATGAAAAAATTTCTTCATTATTGTGTATACTCCTAATTCCTTTAGAGCATCAAGGCATAAAAAGCGGGAAGGTTTGACTTGCCTTTCAATTGTGGACAAGAAGCGTGTGCGTTGTTCGTTGTCCACGAAAAGGATGTCCTCGTAGCCCGGGATGATTGTCCTAGTGCTTGAGCTCTGCCCTTTCTCTTTCCTTGGAGCCATTTGAAGTGATTTTGGCCTTTGAAAACCGAAATTGGGATGGTGGGGTAGGGTTTTTCGGACCTCTGAAAGTTGGGGGAGAATGGGATTGTTGGGTATGAATGTGTAGAGGAGGATGAGGGGAGTGTTTTGGCGTTGGAATGGGTGGATTTGGTGAAGATTTGGAAGAGATATGGTAGAGAGAAGGTGTAAAAATGGGGTTTGGGCGTTTTTTGTTCGAGATGGGGTTGGGAATTTGGGGAAGATGAAGTGTTTTGGGGCTGATTTGGGGTTATAAGACCCGTATACCCGATCGAGTATGTGCTGGTACTCGGTCGGGTATGGCTGGAAAGTGAAGTTTTTGAGCGGCCTGCCTCCTGTACTCGATCGGGTATGGTGGGGTTACCCGGTCGAGTATGCTTAGAAAATGAACTTTTTGAGCAGCCTGTCTCCTGTACCCGGTCGAGTATTCCTCCATACCCGATCGGGTATGTGCTTTTTTTTTCCATTTTTGAAGCGTGTACTCGGTCGAGTGTGGGAATCAGTCCCCTTCAATTTTAGCATTTCTAGCGATACCCGACCGGGTGTATAGTGATACCCGATCGGGTATTGCTTATTTTTCAAATTTTGAATGCTCCCTCGATCGAGTAGTGCCCGGTCCCTTTTCTTTTTGCTCATACCCGACCGAGTATAAGGTTATACTCGATCGGGTATGTCCCCAGATGTTCAAAAACCTGCAAAAATTTTTTTATTTCTTTTTTTTTTTTTTTTTTTTTTTTTTTTGATTTTTCTTGATATGAAAATAAAAGAAAAATTTATCGCCTTTCCCCGGCAACGGCGCCAAATTTGACGTGCACTCGTCGTTAGGTGCACTCAAAATAAATAATCAATACAACACTAATACGTAGTATAGTGTAGTAAGGTTCGTATCCACAGGGAAAGGAATACTTTTCTTTTATATGAATAATAACAAGGGGGGTTTAGATTTGTTTGGTTTAATAACACTAAGATAAACGACCTATATGAGTTTAATTCAATGAGATGGAGACTTGGTTTTGCTTTTATCCACTTAATGAAATGTTCGTCGATCCCGGTTATATCTTTAACTATCTTCCTCTCGAATACTCAATCGAGGAGTATATCCAGTTCATCGAGGGTAGTTATTAATAACGAGATGCGTTCATTAATAAAACTTACTATCGAGTCAATATAGAACAAGCGCCGTATATTAACTTGATAGTAGCAATAAACTTAAGATGAAAACGATTGAGATTGATAACCTCAACACAAGCGGTTTATTGGTTTAATCAATATAATTAATTCCCTTTGGCATATTAACCATGAGATGCATGCATTAATATTCCAAGTTTACTACCGTTGAAAGAACCGGATTAATAACAAGCGTATTAACCGATTGATTCTAGTAATAATTAATATGAGAAACAATACTAGTTGATACTTTAAGTAATGTTTAAGATATTAACATGAAATATGAATAGGAATTAATTAATACTTAAGGAAGAATATTAAAATATATGAATCCTACTATGATTAATATCAAGATGTTAACTAATTGTCATCTTAGTAACACTCCCCAATATTATCATAGAGGAAGAAATAGCTATTACTATAACAAATGTCAAGATGTTAACTAATTGTCATCTTAGTAACACTCCCCGACTTTGATATAGAGATAGTATTTTGAAAGAAAGAATTAATATTCAAGGAAGAAGATTAAAGAAAATAACTCACAACTTACAAATTCATTAAGCTTCAAAGTAGCAAAACCAAGATGGAAGAGTTTAGCTCCTCATTTGGAGGCTAAACATGATGAAAAATATAAAGAAAGAACTATTCTATACTGAGCTTAGATGTACAAAGGGATTGGATCCCTTTTTGTGAAGGAAAGGAGGTGTATTTATAGGTTTTTGGGATGGGATTTGGGTACTCGATCGGGTATATACATGGTACCCGATCGAGTATGTGTGTAACACCCGATCCGAGGTATACTCGACCGGTTTCAGGCTATTTTCTAAGTGTATACCCGATCGAGTATATATGAATACCCGGTCGAGTATGCTTAGAAAGTGATATTCGGGCTATACTCGACCGATCTTCGTTTGCAATTTAAAGGCATACCCGATCGGGTATGTCGGTCTACCCGATCGGGTATAGACATAGAATCGTGGCCAAAATCTTCCCTGCATGTTCCTTTGTCTTCGGATCTGATCCGATTTGAAGTTCCAACCTAATACCCGATCGAGTATAGCTAATACTCGACCGAGTATAGACCAAAATTCAGGATCTTCTTTTGTCTTTGAACTTTTGCACCTTCTCTTCACTTTTTGGGTTCACCAACTGTACTTTGGGTGACCAAAACCTGCTTTAAGCTCAGAATATGTCTAATCTAACCTATTTACAAGAATTTAACAATCTAACCTATTACACCAAAAGTGTGTAATTTCCACAGTAAAAGTCAAGCAAAACTAATTAAAAACATAAACATAGAAATGGAAATTACGAACGTATCAGTCAGCCTTCGGGGGCTGCTGGTCCGGATGCTGGTGATACTTCTCCACCTCCTCGGCCTCAGCATATCGGTCCCCCCGCTGCAAGGCCCTTATGCAGTCGCGGGGGGGTTCAATGATGAGGCTCCTTGAAAAGTTGCCGGTGCGGAGGACGGTTTGTAGGAGGGCCAGGAGGGTCCCGTCATCAGCACCGTCGACCTTGTCGGCCTCCGTCCTCCAGCGCTCCAGGAAATCCCGAAGGGTCTCATCCTTCTTCTGGCGTATTGTTAGGAGGTGGGAGAAGTGCTTCCTTGTGCGACGCCTCCCGGCAAATTGTGTCAAGAACCGCTGGGCGAGTTCTTGCCATGAATCAATACAGCCCTCGGGCAGCCTGTTGAACCATTCGTATGCTGGTCCCTCTAAGGTGGAGAGGAACCAACGACACAAATATTCGTCTGACGCCCCCACCATCATCATGCTGTTTTGGTACTTGCTGTAATGTTCCTGGGGGTCCGTTTTCCCGCTGTAGGGCTGTATGTGTTGCCCTCGGTATTTCTCCGGGATCCGGGCCGCCAATACCCTTGGGGTAAATGGCGTCCGAGTCCGGAGCTGGATGACGGGTTCCCCGGAGCCCTCGTCCACCTTCTTCTGTAACTCCTCCATCTTGGCCATCATGGCCTCGTATTTGAGATCTGAGTGAGGGGTGGAGGTGGTGGCGTGAGCTTTGTTGGACTCCATTTCGTCAAGCCGGCGCTGGAGGGCCGCAATAATCTCGTCCCGGGGGTCCCTCGGGAGGGTTTCCGCCCCCTGCGAACGAACCCGGGCCGAGTGGGCCTGGTTGATTTGGTGCCGAGCATCATCGGCATGAAGGGGTGCCTTGCCTTTGTCCCGAGGGGGACGCTCCTCGTCTGCCCTTGAAACAGAGCCCCCGCTTTCCTGGGGCCTTTGGAATGCTTTTCCCCTGAGGCGGTTTTGGACCCCTCGGCGGTCTGGCCCTCCTCCGAGCCGGTTGAGGGCGGAAGTACGGGGCCTCTCCCTGTTGTCATTATGGCGGTCCCGGGACTGAACTTCCCGGGAGGATGTTTCTTGGGCCACCACCCCTTCGTCGTTTCTCACCCGAGGGGTGGGATTTCCGAAGGGGTGTGGCAGAGGGGGAATTATGATATTTTCCCCGATCTGAGGGTGAGCTGGAGCCAGGGTGCCGAAGGCACCCGAGTTCTGGGTGAGCGTCTGGATGAAGGCGGAGAGCGCCGATTGTACGTCGATGGTGAGAACCGGAGGGCTGACTTGGTCATCGCTCCGGTTTTTCTTCTTGGCCTCGATGCCGAGGCGGGCATCGGGGGCATTTTGTTGGATCTGAAGGCGTAGGTCGACAGCCGCATGTTCCAGCCCAGCGATGACACCGCCCTCGGGAGCCCTGTGAGAGGCTTCGGGGGCGGTTACGTCGCCGGGGGCCAGGTTCTTGTCTTCTACGTTCTTTGAGTTGGCACGTGTTGTCCTCACCATTTTGATAGAGGGCTAGTGTTTGTGTTTGGTCGAGGGGGAGGGTTTCTTACTCGATTGTTCAACCTCTCAACGAGAGCACCAAATGATGGATAGTCTACCCGGGGGTATATATCCGAAGGGTTATAGCGGGGAGTAACTTAGAGAGAAGTCAGAGCAAGTAAATATATATATAGAGAGAGTGTATTATAAATGTGGAGCGTTTTCAGCGTGGTTACAAATGAGGAAATGGGGTGCTATTTATAGCAGCAATAAATGCCGGGCAGGGACACGTGTCAAGCGCTCATTGGCCGAAGGGTCACCTCAACTGGTTGGCGCTGGCAGCCGCATGTGGCCGCATTTAATGCGGCTGTTGGATGGGATGTCTGTGCAGAGTACGGTGATCTGTACGTATGTGAGGCGGATATCTTGTCGAGTGAGATGCCTTCGGCTATAGAGCAGTAGCCGAGGGCTCTTCCTCCCGATGGCACCCCTGGTGCCGAGGGCTCACAGTGCCGAGGGCTGCTGTTTTCGCCGTTTTCTCCCAGTTTCTTAGTTTGCTTGAGAAACCCGTTCTGTGAGAATTTGGAGCCTTCGGCCAGGGGGCCGAAGGCACCCCTGTGCGTTGTGCGGACTGTTTGGTACTCCGGGCGCTGTGAATTGGGCCTGTTGGGCCTTTGCTGGAGTAGTAGGAGTCTGTGGGCCGGGGGTTCCCGGGCCATATACTCCATCAGATAATAAACAGAGACTTTCAGCTCATGTATTTGAAAAGTATAGATATATTCTATAGTACACAGTTTAATTATGAGCCAATCAGAATGTAGCAGTTTAATTATTTAAATCTAAATTAAAAATGATAAAGTCATGTGATCCAATCAAATTGATGATAGGTACGGTACCCCCATTTTTCTGAAAGGTACCGGAGTTGTTACCAAAAGTATATTGCAGTCTCAAACCCATACATAGCATATCAAATCGGAGATAGACTAGATTTAAATAGGTTGAACCATTTTTAACACTTGTAAAATACACAAATATCTTACATCTACCAGACCATACAAGATCAGACTTGAACAAATCATACCAGAACTCACTTAAAAACATTCCAAGTGGACACCACACTTTTTAATTAACACTAATTACTCACAACATCATTTATCCATAACTACGAGCATGTTCAATAAAAGTAAGGGAAAAGGTGCAAATAAGTCCTCGAACTAACCAAAAAAGTGCAAATCACTCCTTTTATAGAAGGTTCTGTCTGGCCGTCGCCATTTGGGGTGGTTACCAGTGGAATTTTTTGATGACTTTTTTTGGGCATCTACTTCATTAAGTCTAGTTTACCCATACAATCGGGAAAACAATCAAATGATTTTCTCAAAATATACTCCACTGTTTAACTACGCAGTTATCTTCAAACATTTATTTGACTGCTTTCACGATTGATTTTTTAGCTGAAATTTGAAATGGGTAAAATAGACTTAATGAAAAAGATTTTCAAAAAAAATTAATCAAAAAATTCCACCAAGAACCGCCTCAAATGGCGACGTCCGGACAGAGCCTCATATAAAAAGGTGATTTGCACTTTTTTGATTAGTTCTAGGACTTATTTGCCCCTTTTCCCTAAAAGTAAATAGCTACCTTAAAACATTTGAGCTATTTAAGAAAGGGAAAAGGGTCAAATAAGCCTTTCTACAATTACGAAATCTGAGATGTCTTGGACTAAATAAAAATTATACTAGGCTTAAATATTAGAGGAGTGGACCAATTTAACATGAAAAATGATAAAATTACGGTAAGTTACCCCGGGCTTCAGCCTACTATTACATGTGGATAGATCCTCCCCTGCGTAATGTCATGTACTCAATAAAGTGTTATATAAATATCTCTTCTTATAAAAAACAATCGGATGAGTCAAAACGCACTACAAAAAAATTCGCTTGTAGTCACGGACCGTAGTCACGGATGTAATCCGTGACTAAAGTGTTCCGGCCAACCCAATTTCGCCTCTGGTGGGATTTTTTTTTAATTTGAAAATAGTCACGGACGGTTCCGTGACTAGTGCCATGACTACAGTTAGTCACGGACACGTCCGTGACTAATTCCGTGACAAGTGCAAAATGGATTTTTTCAACGTTCCAAATTTAAAGTGCTCTGACAAATCGTACCAAAAATGTGTAGTCACGGACACATCCGTGACTACAAGTTTTATATATGCAGCCTCCGCTTCATTCAACAAAATCACACCATCTACTCCGAGATAGAATCCAGATAGAATTGAAGGATGTAATCTACCCATCTCATATCATTTTTCCTGTTTTTGCAGATAAGGTATGTAATTTGAATTACATATTTTTAGTATGAATTAGTTGGTTCATTTTAGCTACTACATTAGTTAAATTAATACTTAATTAATTAACGAAATAAATTCCTTAAATTTAGTTACGTTAAACGTAGGTGTAATTTAAACATATAGGGTTAATTAAGTTGTTTTTAATTAATTAAAATTACGTAAATTAGTTAAATATGTAAATTAGTTAAATACATATGTAAGTATATTATTAAACATAATATTGGCAATACATATGTTATTAATTTTAAAATATAGGGTTAAAATTACGTAAATTAGTTAAATACATATGTAAGTATATATGATTGAATATAATTTAAATGCATATTATTAATATTAGTTAAATGTAAGTATTATTTAATTCAAATGACTTTATATATATATATATATATGATTAAATATAAGTATATGATTTCTTTATATTGGCAATTATTGTTAATTAAGACGGCCTAATTTAGGATTAATAATGATTTAAATTAGGGTTAGTTAATTTAATTTAAATGTGTTTATTATATATATATGCTCAAATTATTGGATTTGCTCATATTATTTAATTTAGTAAATTGTTAAATGTGCATTATTAATAAGATTAAGATGTTGATAATTTTAGTATTGTGGATTAAATTATTGCCAGTAACGTATTGTGCATGTTTATAGTTTAATAATATTAATTATTGGACGTTAGTTAATTTTAAGGGAATTTTAGTGAATTTTAGTGAATTTTAGTGAAATTTTAGGCAATTAGTTAATTTTAAGAGAATTAGTTAATTTTAAGGGAATTTTAGGGAATTAGTTAACTTTAAGTGAATTTTAGTGAATTTTAAGGAACCTAGTTAATTTTAAGAATTTTAGGGAATTAGTTAATTTTAAGGGAATTTTAGTGAAATTTAGTGAAATTTAAGGACATTAGTTAATTTTAAGGGAATTAGTTAATTTTAAGGGAATTTTAGGGAATTAGTTAATTTTATGGAAATTTTAGTGAAATTTAGTGAAGTTTAAGGGAATTAGTTTGTTGGGAATATTTTATGGTGTTCAATCTAGTTAGTTATCTTTGTATTTGTGTAGTTATTAATTAAACGTGTAATACGGGCCACAAATGTGTATCAGCCCGTGGGCTTCCTTGTAACCCGTAAGTTAGCTAATTTCTCCTATAAAAGGAGGCTAACTTACGGGAACCCAAAACGATCGTGAGAGGCTTAGAGACGCAGAGGCGAGATAGAGAGAGATTAGGGTTGCCGCTGCTCTCCTTCTCCAGGGAGAGTAGCGGCAGGTTCATACGGTATACCAGATTCACGTTCAATCTTATCGATTTCTTTCTATCTGCTTCTTTATCACTGCTATGGTTGTATGATTGTTAGAATTTTGGGACTAACATTTGGTATCAGAGCCGAGGCGTGAAACAGGTTGGATCTATCTGCGATTTTTTTGGATCTAACGAAGAACTGCTCTGTTTTTTCTTCTGTTTTTCTACATGTAGAGATTTGCTCCTGTAATCTCGTTTGTGAACGAAATTTTGTAAAAATCATACTGTTGGATTCGCCTTTCAAAACCGATCCAGCAGCATACCTCTTTTTTCGTTTTCTGCAATTTTTGTTTTTCGAAGATCTCTACATTGAGATCTCGAAATCCTCTTTTTTCACTGCTGCAGAAACGTTTTTGGCTTGAAACTGGTACAGGAGAATCTCGACTTTCAGGGCTATTCAGAACAGGTTTCAGATTTTCAAAAATCAATGTTTTCGTTTTGCAGGATCTCGACATTTAGGGACTCGATTTCTTCTTCTCGACTTTTGAGATCTCGAGATTTGCATCTCGACATCTTGATCTCGAGATTTGCATCTCGACATCTTGATCTCGAGATTTGCATCTCGACATCTTGATCTCGAGATTTGAATCTCGAAATCAAGATCTCGAGATTTGAATCTCGAAATCATGATCTCGAGATTTGAATCTCGAAATCAAGATCTCGAGATTTGAATCTCGAAATCAAGATCTCGAGATTTGTGATCTCGAGATTTGGAATTTCGAGTTTAGGAATTTCGAGTTTTGGGATTTCGACATTTGGGATCTCGATGTTTTGGATCTCGACATTCTGAAGATTTCGAGATTTTCAAAATTTCTCGATGTTTTGAATCTTTCAAAGTTTGCAGTTTCTTGGAACTCATAATTCGAATCTTGACATCCTTTGCAGTTCATCGAAGCTTTACATTATAAGGATCTCTAAATGATTCCCTGCTTATATATGTTTTAATGAGTATTCGATGTTCTGATGTTTTTCAAACAGCAAGTTTTCGAGATTATGAGGTTTTCGAAACTCCAAAGTTTTCGATGTTCAAACATTTTGAAATTCTGCAGATTTCGATATTCTGAGGTTTGTTTTGCAGGTGGATTTGGCCATTATTCTTCGAGGCAATCTCTAGAATTTTGTTTAAAATCCACCTGCTCTCGACATTCAACATCGAGCACCTCATCTTCGAAGAAATTCCTCAAAAACTCAAAATTAGAGATTTTCTGCGACACCGCACTGTTTTGGCCATAACTTTTGACTCGGTGATCCGATTTGTGCAAACCTTTTTTTGTTGGAAAGCTAACGAGAAGATCTACGTTAATTCTCGGGATACGCCCCAGAACCCATTCTCACGCGCCCTCACTCGCAGTCTTTGAGGGTCAAAACGTTAGTTTTCCGACAAACATTGTAAATCACCGATGTCCAGGCCAAAACTTAGGCAAATCTGTTCAAATTCTTTCATTGTCAACCCTGAGGTCAAAACTTTTCTAAACTTCAATGTAAAGGTCTGAAAATCGTAGATAATTCAATAAACCTCGCGTCAACGGTCACCTTACAACAAATCAACAATCAACTGCTGAAGCCTCCCCTGACTCATCAACATTATGTGATCATCAATATGCTGAAATTCTACATGGTGAGCTCAGGAAAACCGTCATGTGTGGTACATGTTCAGATTGCTCCACACACATGGCGGGTATGACGAGCTGTGAGCAATCAAACCTTGCACATTCTGAGGGGGAGTTTCAGTTTTCTCCTCCTGGAGCCTTACACCGACAAAGCAAGGAATCTCTCAACGGATGCAACATTTTAGGGGGAGTATTCAATGTTATCCTCCCCGGTGCCTAACAATTAAGAAAGTAATGAGAGAACATGTCCCTATGGCTTATTAAACCCAACTAAGCCTACCCAAGGGACAAAGCCGAGCGTAAGTGCGTAAGTGAGCGAGTGAGTGAGTGAACATTATGAGCATTAGGAAGCAGAAGGCTCAAGTGAGAAGAAAAAGAATTATCAATGATGAGTCTGCTACCTCAATTGCCTGTTATGAATTGAACATTTGCTCCTAGCCACTAAAATACTCTGGACTATCCCCATAGGTTCAGGACTGAATTTATTCAGATCCCGGGTAGAAGTCGCTGCATTTTGTCCAAACGGCGCATGCACAACCCTACCCTAGACCACTCACTTGTCTCCCAACAGACATGTGTTTAATCATATTTCACGGGGAACCGCATCTCTCATTACTACCTCCTTACGAGGCAAGTAATACTGACTACAGTGGCCTCAGCCCCATGCCACTGAACTTTCATTGATCACGTCGTGTCTAGTTACCTCACTCCCAAATGTTTTGAATTTTCTAGGACACCGACACACTTTTTGAGTCAGTTGCAGGTCTTCAAAGACCCGCGAGAACTTCCATAGGTCTCATCTATTCCAGATGTAGACTAATGATTGGAAGGAAGTCCTGCTGTTGCAACATAAGAATCACCAACATTTTCAGGCCATTGCTAAAGAGTTTATCTCTATAGTGATGATAACGGGCGTCTTCACGACCCCGGGGGGCTACGTTATCTTCTTTACATTCTGCTTGTTTTTCCTGTTTTATTTCCGCAGAATAAAAGAATAAAAGCATGACGTCCCGATTCATCGGATCGTCATGAGGGGGAGAGTGGTCCACATGCTTTTATAAGTCAACATTATCAATCATCATGATTATAAACCATATTTATTTCTTGATATTTCTACTTTGCTACATGAATTACAATTTACGAATAAGACTTTATATTCACGATGAAAAAATGTCTAGAATTCGGGAGATTAACAATTTTAGTCTTATAACTTTTGAGTATTACTAACCTGTAACTTTACTATCTTGTATAAATTTGATCCAGTGGCTAATAAATATTTGTCATTTAAGGATTTTTCCATTGGAAAAGAACACTTTCCGGGCAAAAATCGACATCAACGGCATCTTTTGTGGTATATTTTTTGCCGGAAAATGTACTTGGGGAAAAAAGTCCTTAAATTGTAAAAATTTATTATTTACGACACCAAATTTACAAGTGATTAAAGTTGTAGTAATATTAATTGAAAAACCTGAAAGTTACGAGATTAAAATTGTAAATTTGACCTACAATTTTAATAGCACGTAATTTAAAGAATGTAACCATCTTTGATGATGTACCCCATGGATACTAGACATGAATCTTCCTCCTCAACGATCTCATTAATATTCATTCCACGAGTAGCTAAGTAAAAAATAATGACCAACAACTATCTACTCAATAATGATCAACAACTATTGTAGACAACAATTGTGTTTTACTTTTAAAAGTAGATATTGTAGATAATTTCCTTACATTTGAGAGATATGAAATATTATTTAACAAATATTAACGTGAGCGAAAAACAGTTAGAGTGGCCAAAACTCAGAGGCAACTGATTTTTGAAAATGCAAGAATAATTATGACATATTGTCAAGGGTAATAATAATCTTCCTATAAAATAATTATAGAAATTGCTCTAGATAGGAGCAAAAACATTTTGAAATTCCAAAATAGGAGTATCGTGTTTTTTATTCTCTAAATAGGAGCAATCTGCCAAGTTTGGAAAAAAATGTCATGTTTTAAAGCCTAGTAATGCCAAATTTGGCAGAAATTTACTCATATTCAAGGAATAAAAAACATGATACTTCTATTTTGGAATTTCTAAATTTTTTTACTCCTATTTAGGGAATTCTGTCAAATAATTATTGTGCTATTTACGATTATATTTTTTAGTCATACTATGATTGTTTTTTTTGTACATGTATGTTTACAACTTAATAATTTTTGGTTATATATGCTTAAAATTACGAGGCACAAATAAAAAAAACCTTATTCATTTGATTTGTACTCTAATCATGAAATCATCATACAAATTAAAGAAGAATCATAAATTCAACTCAATATAGACCTTGATATATATTTTATAAAAATTAGAGCAAAAATTAAAAAATTATACTCCCTCCGTCCCTAATCTTTCTCCCTTTTCGGCTGGGCACATTTATTAAGATAGTGAGATTTGTGTGGTGGAGAGTTGTGCAGAGGAGAGAGAAATGTGTAAGAATGTGTAAGAATGATTGTGAACCACGAATTTTTTGCTAAAAGAGGGAAGAGGAGATAATTTTGAAACAGACGAAAAAGAAAAGTTTGAAGATAATTGAGGGACGGAGGGAGTAACAATTTAATGAAAAATGGTTTTTTATAGCTTGGCCCCCCACCAACTATGGCTGCTCCTTCCTTTACTTTGGCGTTCAGTACTTTGAAGTAAGAAAATGGCACGTGGCATTTTTATTGAAAATGAGTGAGTTGAGGACAACTAGACACGTATGGCCGGATTCATTAAAGATAAAATTATCTTTTGATGAATTATGTATTTTCTTATAGACACGTTTGAATGTTCCCGATTTGACCTACACACATATTAAGAAAATAAATTTACTTAATTTTACAGTTTTGACACTATTTTTACACTGTTTGCACTGTTTGACCCTATTTTGATGTATGATAACTTTCCATTTAGAGAAATGGAACTTTCCAACGGGACATCCAAAAAAGGAAAACGGGAACATTCCAACGGGACGGAGGGAGTATAAGTAGACTTTTAGTAGAGTATAATTATGTGTTTAATATTTATTCCTATGAAAATTAAATTACATCAATAACCATATATTTTCTTAAACGAGAAAATATGACACTCCGTAATTTTTTATATCAAAACGAGGAGTGTTATCCAATATTAGACAAAATGAGAATCATGAAGTATTGTCGTCTAACAATACTCCATGATTTTCCATCTTTCCTTTATTTAATTAAGTGTTAGCTTTTAAAATTAATACGCTATTTAGCTGATACTATTTTGCAGAAAAATAAACTAATTATAGCACAAATATTACGTACGGGTCTAGACTTGTGAATTTCGGGTTAACTCCGACTCATTTATAGACCTTGGCCCACATAATGGTGAGCAATGTTCTTTAGAAACCTATTTTTAGAATGATTGTAGTAACTATCTCTGTAGCACATATCGAAAACATTTTCTTATCAGGTACTCTAGAATATCGTACGTTTCCGAGACATATCTATAATTTATTAAAAGTTTGGGAAATTTTGTGTTTGCACCCCATTTTTTCGGTGATATTGGACTTTGCACCTCATTTTCAAATTTTTGTAGACTTTGCACCCTTTCTACAACATTTTATGAAGAAAAATTCCTGAATGGGGTGCAAAGGCAAAGACATTTTTGGAGAAATAGGGTGCAAAGTCTAAGAGTTTTAAAAATGGGATGCAAAGTCCAATATCACCCAAAAAGCGGGGTGCAAAGACAAAATTTCCTAAAAGTTTCCAACTTTTTTGGTAATAATATTAAAATTTCATATACCCGTATCACCTTTTTCTAATAAAAACCATCCAAATTTTACATAATAATACTCCGTTCCTTGAAATTTTGCCAAGTTTGACCAACACGGCAAATAATAGAGTAAAAATTGCGTGGTTGAGATTTGTGCGGAGGAGAGAGAAATAACAGTAACCACAAAACATTTGACTAAAAGGGAAAGTGGCAAAGCTTTTTAGGACATCCCAAAAAGAAAAGATGACAAAATTTTAAGTGGCCAAGGGAGTAATATTCTTAAAAAATGAAAAAATAAAAATAAATTTTGTCTTGATTAATCTTGCAAACAACTAAGTATATGGAGGTAGGGGTGGTTCGGTACGGTATACCGAATATTTTCTCTCATACCTTTACCGTACCATAACTTTCGGTATGCAAAATTTATATACCATTACCTTACCAAAGTTTCGGTATACCGCATTTCGGTATACCGAATTTCGGTTCGGTAACGGTACGGTATCGGTAAATTACCATGCATGTCTCCCAATACAACAAATTATCATAGACTAACGAAATATGCTAAATCGGTGTTACTAGTGACATATTTATTTCATTATTAAAATTTTACAAATATAATTAATAATCTATTGATGTCATACTCAATATTGAACAATAATTATTCTTAGTATATTTAAGCAGTTCAACATGCCACGTACTAAAAAACAACACTTTCTCCTAAAATAACTTGAACGATATAGATATAATTAAATCAATAGTGATCTCTAACAATAATAAATAAAATTATTCAAACAACATGGATATAAAATCATTTATTCCTAATACTACCTCTGTCCCAAAATGTTTAGCCAAATCTCAAAATTTGGACCATGATTTTGATTAGTATAATATTATGAAGGTTATAAATTTTATACTTTATGAAAGTACTTTTAACAAAGAACATTTTCATATAATTTTTATATTATAAATAATTTTCAATAAATATATATTAATCATCAAAGTTTTGGATTTGACTAATCATTTTGGGATGGAGGTAGTATGATATTGTGCATTTAGTCATTTTTTATATATTTTTTAAAAAATGAATAAGACTTTCGGACAAAGTTGTGTGCCTCGAATCGCGTGGAATCCCTATGTAGATACACATGTCACATAAGTGTACCTCTCTCCACTCATCAGCTACTCAACGACTCAATCATCGCAACTCGCAAACTCTTGGAACAAGATGAACTTGTTTTTAGACATTAGTACATTACTAATTAGTCATTGGAGATTTGTAACCAATGTAAGTATTAATTTTGGGCTTCATAATTGTAATGAAGTTTTACAATACTCTATAATTAAAAGTAATAATTGTTGGGTAGGGAGTCGGTACGGTATTATACCGGTATTCCGCGGTATTTGAAAACATTTACTGTTACCGTACCGAAATAAATCGGTACGGTATGATACCATACCAAAAATGACGGTATACCAATATTCCGGTATTTTTCGGTATTTTTGGTACGGTAAGTGCGGTATACCGATTTTCCGGTATTTTTGCCCACCCCTATATGGAGGACAAGTAAAATGTGAAATGTTGGTGGAGATGACTTTGGGAGCATGAAAGATATAAGAGTGATACCTGCTTTTGTTCGTCTGTAAAAGAGTGAGTGATCTGATTTGCCTTTGATCATTCCAAACTGTTCAATTGACCGACTGAACTTCTCAAACCATGCACGAGGACTCTGTTTTAGACCATAAAGAGATTTTCGAAGTCGACAAACTTTACCATACTCCCCCTGAGCAACAAACCCCGGATGTTGCTCGATGTAAACTTCTTCCTGAAGGTCACTATGCAAGAATGCATTTTTAATGTCCAACTGATGTAAGTGCCAATCATGAGTTGCAGCGAGTGAAATAAGTAACCTGACAGATGTTAATTTAGCAACAGGAGAAAAAGTGTCAGAATAATCAACACCATAGGTTTGAGCATAACCCTTCGCAACTAATCGGGCTTTCAACCGAGCAACAGATCCGTCTGGATTAACCTTAACAGCAAAGACCCACTTACATCCAATAGACTTCTTCCCTGTAGGCAAGTCTACCAAATCCCAAGTACCATTAAGATCCAAAGCATTCATTTCCTCTACCATGACATGACGCCATTCAGGATGAGACAAAGCTTCTTTAACAGATTTAGGAACAGAAATAGAATCGATGGAAGCAATAAAAGAACATGAGGCAGAGGATAACTGACTATACGACACAAATGAAGAAATGTGGTGAGTACAAGACCGTGTACCTTTACATAGTGCTATCGGAAGGTCAAGATCTGATGTAGAGACAAGATCTGAAGATGCATGTACTGGTTCAGGACATGAGCTCAAGGACGGACCAATATCGGGATAAGTAATCACAGGAGTCACAGGTGGAGGGTGATCTGGTGCTCTGTTTCGACGGGTGTAAACCAAGTGTACTGGCGGTCTGGGGTCGGGAACAGTAACATGAGGAATAACTACATAAGGTGTAGATTCCGGTATAGTGACAGAGTAAATGAGTATTTCATCATTGTCATCATGAATATCTGTCTTGGATGATGAAAAAGGTGTATTTTCATGAAATGATGCATCAATAGAAACAAGATATCGACCTGTGCTTGGACAAAAACATCTATACCCCTTCTGAACTCGAGAATAACCCAAGAAAATACATTTTAATGATTTGGGGTCTAACTTTGTAAGATGAGGATTAACGTCTCTAACAAAGCAAGTACAACCAAATGTTTTAGGTGGGATAGGAAAAAGTTCTTTATTTGGAAACAGGCAGTGATAAGGAGCTTTACCATTTAAAACAGAAGACGGCATACGGTTTATCAAAAAACATGCGGTAGCCACATCATCCGCCCAAAACGTTTTAGGCACATTCATTTGGAATAGAAGAACCCTTGCAGTTTCTAACAGATGTCGATTCTTTCTTTCAGCGACTCCATTTTGAGGAGGTGTGTCTACGCATGAAGTTTGATGAATAATGCCATTTTGAAGCATAAAAGATTTAAATGGAGCCGAGAGATATTCTTGGGCATTGTCTCCCCTCAACACACGAACAGGAACATTAAATTGAGTTTTAATTTCAGCACAAAATGCAGAAAAATGAGTAAATAACTCTGATCGACGTTTCATAAAGTATAACCATGTCATACGAGAATAATCGTCAACAAATGTAACAAAATATTTGAAGCCAGATTTGGACACAACAGGACATGCCCCCCAAACATCAGTATGAACAAGATCAAACGGAGCGTTTGCTCGTTTATTAAGTCGAGGACTTAAACTAGTACGATGATGTTTTGCAAATTCACACGACTCACATTGTATAGATGACACCTTATTCAACTGAGGATATATTTGCTTCATTAGTGGGAGAGATGGATGTCCTAATCGGTAATGAGCTTCTAATAGATTTGCAACCCCAAGACAAGAGATACCTTTTGTGATTGATGTATCCAAAATATAAAGGGCAGTCGACTCATGTCCCTTACCAATAGTCTGCTTTGTCAACAGATCCTGAAACACACAATATCCAGGAAAAAATGTTACAGAACAATTAAGAGTTCATGTGATTTTACTAATGGAAAGCAGATTAAATGCAAAATTAGGAAGACTCAAAACATGTGATAATGGTAACGTAGAAGTTGGGACAACAGTACCAGATCCAAGAACAGGTGAGGTAGATCCATCAGCTAAAGTGACACTAGAATTAGGTAAATACGAATGAAATGATGAGAATAGACTAGGATTACCAGTCATAAGATCTGTGACACCTGAGTCAATGACCCATTTCGAGGATGAGGAAACAAGACATGTGCTTGAAATACCTGAATTAGCGACTACCGAGATAGGGGCAGATGAATGCTTCAAAAATTCTTAGTAGGAAATAAATTTGGCATACTCGTCTGAAGAAACAACAATTGATCCATCAGATGAACTGGTAGCGGAAGCAACATGACCAAACTGATTTCCTTGATTCTTGAATACCAATTTCCTACATTCTTTGATCAAGTGCCCGGACTTCTTGCAGTAATTGCATATTACTCCTCTGTTAAGTTGACCTGCACACGACATTTTTTTTTCTTTTTTTTTAATTTTTTTTTAAGTAAAGCAAAGAATAAAAGAAAGGAAGTTCAATAGAATTGGACTTCTGTATTCTCCTTGTTGACCGCTAGTAAACAGACTCAAAAAAGTGTGAGACAAAACTTGTTATCAGATTTGAATCCACGTGTGCTTACTGATGGGATGTTGTAGGAGTGCAAGCATAGGTATCCACAACCATGATGCCTAATAGGCTTGTCCTCTCGGTTGTCTTCTGCACGCTCGTTCCCTGGCCGTAGGCGAGCCGGAATGCGGTTTTCGATCGAAAATCTGGGCCGCGAATATACGTCACGCGCCGGCGCGTGAGTTGAGGTCGCCGGACTTGTGGTGGCGCGTGTAGCACACTCGCAGTGTAGTTGGACGTCGGATTATGGCTGTGGGGTCGTCGGAGGTAGGCGCACCTCCTGGGTATGGCTTTGATGCAGTCTGGTCTGAAGAGAATATGGGGCTGTAAAGACTAACTGAGTTTCTGAAAAATTAGCAGCTAATTGAGTTTCTGAAAAATTAGCAGCTAATTGATTTTCTGGAAATTAGCAGCTAATTGATTTTCTGATTTTTTTTTACCGCTCTGATACCATGTTGAAATATAAACTAGAATTATATTGAAAAGTGAAGGAAAGATTTTCTGTGTTTTTCATTAGAGGGTTAAGGGCCTATATATATATTACAAAGATGGAATATTCCTATATAAGATGCTATACAATAATAATGTCTAGAGTATTTTCCTAAAGCATATTCTAGAGCATATTCCTAAAGCATATTCCTAGATACAACAATACTTTCACATAAAACAATAATTAAACCACTGATTTTGGATGCGTGTATAGATATTTAAACTTACATAAAGATATGTTCATGATATCTGTACTTTGTCTATTCCCTTTGCCCAAAGTAGTTGTCTTACAAGAATTAAAAGATACTTTTCCTTGACATTCAAGGAATTTATAACAAGACTTAAATGAGTACATGCATGCCATTTTACTCTCGGGTGGATCAAGTGTTTTAGCCTTGAGTTGTCAGGGGGCAAAAACCCTTGAGTGGTTGAGCGCTTGATTGGTAAGAGTAAAGTGGCTGAAATCATGGCTCAAATGGTTTCATTCTACCAATTCAGTCAAATAAGTTCCAACAACCTTACTTTTTTCACTATTAACCAATTCAGTGCCTGCAATTTTACAATAAAGTGATAAGCCAATAAAAACAATTTTACAATTTTACCATGCATGCATAAACAATATGTACTGGCATTAAGACTAAAACTGCATAGATGTTTTCCAAGTAAACAGTATATGATTTGATCTTCCAGTTAATTTGATTTTCTAACTCTCCTTTTGTAATATTTAGGTTGTTGAACTTAACATTAATGAGTTACACTTCAAGATAAATGTGGTTTCTAGAGAGTACCAGCATACATGTAAATCAACTGGCTTGATGCTATGGGAATCGGCCCGGTTTATGGCTTCTGTGCTTTCTGAAAATCCGAGGATAGTTTCGGGGAAAAGGGTTCTCGAATTGGGATGCGGATGTGCAGGGATCTGCTCTATGGTGGCTGCTTCAAAATCTGCTCAACTTGTGGTTGCCACTGATGGAGACTCAAAAGCTCTTGACTTGTTGAACCAGAATATCAACTTGAATCTCAAACCCTCACTTTTTGCAAAACTGATCACAATGAAGCTCGAATGGGGGAACAAAGATGATATTGACTCCATCCGAAGAATGAACGACAAGGGCTTTGACATAATATTAGGCACTGATGTTGCGTATGTTCTGGAAGCGATATTACCATTGTTTGAAACTGCAAGGGAGCTGATTTGTCATAGAAGAGTAGATGATGGTGGTGGTGGTGCTATTAAAGATGAGGAGCCAGCGGGTTTGATTCTCTGCCATGTTCCGCGCCGAGTTGATGAACTGTCCATACTTTCAGCAGCATCTCGATACGGTTTCAAGTTGGTGGACAGGTGGCCTCACACAGAAACCACAGTCATTACATCTCCAGACATTATCAACAAGTGGTTCTCTCATGGGCATTGTGCAAACTCCCTTCCAACCACAAACTTGAGCATTTTGTATTTCTATAGTAGAGTATAATTTCAAAGATATTTTAACAATAAAAGGAAAAGAATGTAGGATGTTGTTCTTATTCTTGTTTTTGAATTTTGCCATGATTGAGTTTGATTTTTCTTTTTTACATTCAATTTCCTTATACTAGGATCATTTTTGTTAATAACTTGGGAATTCAAATGACCTATGAGTGAAGTAAAGCTATTAGGTTACTATACAACTTATGATTAACCGGCCAGTAGGGGAGCAAAAACTATGAGGTCAGAGCTTGAAACATATATGCTACAAGGGTCAAACCTTAAAATTTCAATGTAAATTCTTATTGTGTGTGTATATGAATGACATTCATATGATCATATCAGGCTGGTGTGACGGGAATCCACAACTCAATTTAAGCCAAGGGTGAAGTTTGTGATCCATTTTTTTGATTTTTTTTTTGTATAAACTTTTAGTTTCAATCATTAAGTCATAAAAAATTTAAAATTTCCAAGCCTAAATCTGCTTTTTAAGATAAATTAATTTTAACCCTTAGGTGAGTGTAGGGATGGACTCGGGCGGGGCCAACCGGCCCGGAACCGGATCGGCCTGCTACTGTGCGGGCCCGGACCGGCCCGGTGAACTGGTTGGTGCCCGGTTCGGGCCACCCGGCCCGGTCATCTAGCGGTTCGGTCCCGAGCCTGCATTTTAGTGAACCGGCCTTGCCGGGCCCGGTCCGGACCGCAACGGTCACATTTTAATTTCTTTTTTAAATACTTAAATGCTCCATAGCCGTTGGGAGAGCTCCCAAACGGCTCTATAGCCGTTGGGAGAGCTCCCAAACGGCTCTATAGCCGTTGGGAGCATAGGAGGGGGGGGGGGTCTGGGGGGTTAGGGGGGTGGGGTGAGGGTGAGGGTGGGGTATACAAAAAAACCTATTTATACTCATATTTTCTATACATTTCTCATATTAGTTAATTGCTACATTTCTCATTAAAGTAAAAAAAAGTAGTTAATTTTTACATTTCTCATATTAGTTAATTGCTACATTGCTCATTAAAGTAAAAAAAAGGTAGTTAATTTTTACATTTCTCATATTAGTTAATTGCTACATTTTTACGTTTCTCATATTAGTTAATTGCTACATTGCTCATTAAAGTAAAAAAAAGTAGTTAATTTTTACATTTCTCATATTAGTTAATTGCTACATTTTTACATTTCTCATATTAGTTAATTGCTAATATTTGTTCAATTTTAAAGATGGAGCGTGGTAGACATTCTGTAGATGTGGGTAATCTCCAACGCAACCGCAAGAGGGAGATTGCATCGACTCGATCTACTTCACGCAAAGGCAAAGGTAAAGCGCGGGTCGAGTCTTCTTTTCAAAGTCGAGATGATTTTGAAACGGATTACCAACGGCGAGATGATATGATGATGTCCGACGAGCAACTACAACACCTATTGTCCCAAAATGATCCACGCTTTGCACAAGAACAACAATTCCCGACAACCATCGATGAAGAGGAGCTCGAGGATGACGATGCGGAGGAGGACGCGGGGGGCGACGAGACTCACGGCACCCCGGATGATGAGCAAGAGTTGGAGGACGAGGGCCGTTCAATGACTACAACCCAAATTGGTAAGAAATCTAAATCTCCTATTATTGAAAACAATTATACAAAAAGGAAAGACGAAAATACCGAAAAATGGTACGCAAGTTGCAATCATTGCAAGAAAGAGTTTAGCTTGGGAACTTCTGGCGGATACGGGAGTCTCAAAAGGCATCTTCAGTCCGCCCACTTTGTGGAGTATGCGAAAATAGACAAAGGCAAGGGGAAGCAAACACAAATATCGAGGTTTGCAAATTCTCAACCCTTTGGTAATTTTTCCTATGATGATAAAAAACATTTGACTGGTATGTCTCATTTAATTGTTGAAGAAAATTTACCCTATATTTTTTCCGAAAGTCTTGCTTTAAGAGATTATGCTCAAGGTACTTTAAATCCTCAATTTAGAAATTATAGTCGCAAAACGATTAAAAAAGAAGTTATAAGACAATATAACTTGGAAAAAGAAAAATTACAAACATTTTTCGCAAACTTTGATGGACGTGTTAGTATTTGTAGCGATTATGGGAGGATACTTATCATCATTTATATTATTTGGGTCTTACTGCACATTATATTGATGATGATTGGAATATGCATAAACGTGTTCTTGCTTTTCGTGAATTCAATGATCATCACACTGCTGATAATATTTATATTCTCATTGAACGTATTTTAATTGAGTATAATTTGATTGATAAGGTGCTTGCTCTAGGTTTTCATAATGCTAGTAATAATATTGCTGCTATACCTAGATTACGTGAATTGTGTGAATTGTGTTTGCATGTCATATTCTAAATTTATGTGTACAAGATGGCTTAGCGGCATTAGGAAATGCTTTGGAGGTAGTGAAGGGGGGGATTAAATTGATTTGGGCTAGCACTCCACTAAAAATGCAATGACGGCAATATTTGAAGGATAGACATGTCAGTTATTGTGCTTTTCCTAAAGATTTGTCTATTCGTTGGAATAGTACTTATAATTTAATTCAAGTACTTATTAGATATAAAGATCATTTTCCAGCTTTTTTAATACAAACTTGTAACTATATTATAAACCCGGCTGACATCGACACTTGTGAAAAAATTGTTAATGTTTTGGCATATTTTAATAACGCAACTCAAACTTTTAGTCATGTTTATAAACCTACCGCAAACGATTTTTTGTTGAAACTGTTAATCTCGCCGGCGCTTTTTGTGAATTTTCCGAAGCCACTTACGTTAGTTATTTTTGTGATTTCATGAAACAAAAGTTTTTAAAATATTATTCACATATTCCGCATATATATGGTATTGCATTTGTTCTTGATCCTCGTTATAAACTTGCTTACTTGGCAAATTGTATAGATTACTATTATTCTTCTTTTTTTCCAACTCAAGAGTTCGATGATAATCCCATCGACCCTAAACAAGAATTCAACGATGTTAGTAATTTATTTCATCAATTGTATAATGAATTTCATGCACAATATGGTAATGCACCTCCTCCCATGCAACGAACATCTTCTTCATCTAAAGGAAAATCACTTTAAAATCCGCTTTTGGTTCTCTTTTGAAAAAAAGTAGAGCAACTCCTGCTACTGAACAAAGCTCAGGTAACGAGCTTTCTTTGTATCTAACACTGAATGTTGATTATGAAGTTGGTGATGACTTTGACGTTCTTAAGTGGTGGAAGGAAAATGAAAGAACGTTCCTGATTTTATCAAAGATGGCTAAGCAAATGCTAGCAATGCCGATATCAACCGTTGCCGTGGAACAAGAATTTAGTGCGGCCGGCAACGTCCTAACCGATTATAGAACGAGGTTGAGCCCGAACTCTCTTGAGACACTAGTTTGCTTTCACGATTGGTTGAAGGCCCAACGAAGAACTCAAGAAATTACCATCGCTCTCACCCGCCACTTTATGGAGGAAACAACCGAAGGCGGAGATTCCGATTGATTTTTTATTACAAAATGTATTACATTGTTTAAATTCATCCTAATTCTCAATTGTACTTCTTATTTGAAATAAATATACTTGAATTAGAATATAATATATTGTAATTGTAATAAGAATTATTCTAATAATATAATATATAATAATAATAAAAAAAATTAAAAGGCCCGACCCGTGAACCGGGCGGGTGACCCGAACTGAACCGGACCTGGGGTTATCCGGGCCGGTTCCGGGCCTGCCTTCCGTGAACTGAGGCCCGGCCGGTTCAAGGCCCGAACCGGGCCCGGCCCGAACCGAGTCCACCACTAGATGAGTGTTAGAGGTGAAAAAATCAGTTTGAGGGTCTTCCTTTGAACAAAATTAAGATTTAACGATTGAAACTAATAGTAAAAAAAAAAAGGATTTTAAACTACATTTTTGGCCTAAAATGTTGGCTCCGCCGGAATCCCATTATGCCCTCCAGTTCTAGTCTTACTTTCAATTCCAATTCACTTTCATTATATGTAAACATATAGTCTAGAAGAGGGCGGATCTAGTACAAAGTGGTTTTACTTTGCAAAAATTTGAACGATACATCTTACACTATTTGTATTGCATATAGATGTTCAAAGTGTTACATATCATTTTGTGAGGAAATAAACAGTTGCATTACTTGCATATTACAAGCAAAATATGGTGGGGCAAGATTACCAAATGGTTTCACCAAAAAATGCTTTTGTTCAAAGTGTTACTTACAAAAAAGTTTGGTTTCATTACCAAATGACTCGGTACGTTTTCAGACATTAGATCTTTCAAATAGTAAGGCAAGATTAGTTTGTATTTTGTAAATTAGGAGCACTTTATATTTGATCCTTTATTTAGTCTATAATGATCTAAAAGACAGAGCTCAATTATTCACTCCTAGATCGATCTCCATTCAACACGTACTAATATATATATACGTATATACACAATATATATTCCTCATCTATTTGATAGTTTTATTGTACCTGCCCTTTTGAAAACATCAAATAAGACTTTATATTCACGATGAAAAAATGTCTAGAATTCGGGAGATTAACAATTTTAGTCTTATAACTTTTGAGTATTACTAACCTGTAACTTTACTATCTTGTATAAATTTGATCCAGTGGCTAATAAATATTTGTCATTTAAGGATTTTTCCATTGGAAAAGAACACTTTCCGGGCAAAAATCGACATCAACGGCATCTTTTGCGGTATATTTTTTGCCGGAAAATGTACTTGGGGAAAAAAGTCCTTAAATTGTAAAAACTTATTATTTACGACACCAAATTTACAAGTGATTAAAGTTGTAGTAATATTAATTGGAAAACCTGAAAGTTACGAGATTAAAATTGTAAATTTGACCTACAATTTTAATAGCACGTAATTTAAAGAATGTAACCATCTTTGATGATGTACCCCATGGATACTAGACATGAATCTTCCTCCTCAACGACTCTCATTAATATTCATTCCACGAGTAGCTAAGTAAAAGATAATGACCAACAACTATCTACTCAATAATGATCAACAACTATTGTAGACAACAATTGTGTTTTACTTTTAAAAGTAGATATAGTAGATAATTTCCTTACATTTGAGAGATATGAAATATTATTTAACAAATATTAACGTGAGCGAAAAACAGTTAGTGGCCAAAACTCAGAGGCAACTGATTTTTGAAAATGCAAGAATAATTATGACATATTGTCAAGGGTAATAATAATCTTCCTATAAAATAATTATAGAAATTGCTCTAGATAGGAGCAAAAACATTTTGAAATTCCAAAATAGGAGTATCATGTTTTTTATTCTCTAAATAGGAGCAATCTGCCAAGTTTAGAAAAAAATGTCATGTTTTAAAGTCTAGTAATGCCAAATTTGGCAGAAATTTACTCATATTCAAGGAATAAAAAACATGATACTTCTATTTTGGAATTTCAAAATTTTTTTACTCCTATTTAGGGAATTCTGTCAAATAATTATTGTGCTATTTACGATTATATTTTTTAGTCATACTATGATTGTTTTTTTTGTACATGTATGTTTACAACTTAATAATTTTTGGTTATATATGCTTAAAATTACGAGGCACAAATAAAAAAACCTTATTCATTTGATTTGTACTCTAATCATGAAATCATCATACAAAGAAGAATCATAAATTAAACTCAATATAGACCTTGATATATATTTTATAAAAATTAGAGCAAAAATTAAAAAATTATACTCCCTCCGTCCCTAATCTTTCTCCCTTTTCGGCTGGGCACATTTATTAAGATAGTGGGATTTGTGTGGTGGAGAGTTGTGCAGAGGAGAGAGAAATGTGTAAGAATGTGTAAGAATGATTGTGAACCACAAATTTTTTGCTAAAAGAGGGAAGAGGAGATAATTTTGGGACGGACGAAAAAGAAAAGTTTGAAGATAATTTAGGGACGGAGGGAGTAACAATTTAACGAAAAATGGTTTTTTATAGCTTGGCCCCCCACCAACTATGGCTGCTCCTTCCTTTACTTTGGCGTTCAGTACTTTGAAGTAAGAAAATGGCACGTGGCATTTTTATTGAAAATGAGTGAGTTGAGGACAACTAGACACGTATGGCCGGATTCATTAAAGATAAAATTATCTTTTGATGAATTATGTATTTTCTTATAGACACGTTGGAATGTTCCCGATTTGACCTACACACATATTAAGAAAATAAATTTACTTAATTTTACAGTTTTGACACTATTTTGACACTGTTTGCACTGTTTGACCCTGTTTTGATGTATGATAACTTTCCATTTAGAGAAATGGAACTTTCCAACGGGACATCCAAAAAAGGAAAACGGGAACATTCCAACGGGACGGAGGGAGTATAAGTAGACTTTTAGTAGAGTATAATTATGTGTTTAATATTTATTCCTATGAAAATTAAATTACATCAATAACCATATATTTTCTTAAACGAGAAAATATGACACTCCGTAATTTTTTATATCAAAACGAGGAGTGTTATCCAATATTAGACAAAATGAGAATCATGAAGTATTGTCGTCTAACAATACTCCATGATTTTCCATCTTTCCTTTATTTAATTAAGTGTTAGCTTTTAAAATTAATACGCCATTTAGCTGATACTATTTTGCAGAAAAATAAACTAATTATAGCACAAATATTACGTACGGGTCTAGACTTGTGAATTTCGGGTTAACTCCGACTCATTTATAGACCTTGGCCCACATAATGGCGAGCAATGTTCTTTAGAAACCTATTTTTAGAATGATTGTAGTAACTATCTCTGTAGCACATATCGAAAACATTTTCTTATCAGGTACTCTAGAATATCGTACGTTTCCGAGACATATCTATAATTTATTAAAAGTTTGGAAAATTTTGTGTTTGCACCCCATTTTTTCGGTGATATTGGACTTTGCACCTCATTTTCAAATTTTTGTAGACTTTGCACCCTTTCTACAACATTTTATGAAGAAAAATTCCTGAATGGGGTGCAAAGGCAAAGACATTTTTGGAGAAATAGGGTGCAAAGTCTAAGAGTTTTAAAAATGGGGTGCAAAGTCCAATATCACCCAAAAAGCGGGGTGCAAAGACAAAAATATCCCTAAAAGTTTCCAACTTTTTTGGTAATAATATTAAAATTTCATATACCCGTATCACCTTTTTCTAATAAAAACCATCCAAATTTTACATAATAATACTCCGTTCCTTGAAATTTTGCCAAGTTTGACCAACACGGCAAATAATAGAGTAAAAACTGCGTGGTTGAGATTTGTGCGGAGGAGAGAGAAATAACAGTAACCACAAAACATTTGACTAAAAGGGAAAGTGACAAAGCTTTTTAGGACATCCCAAAAAGAAAAGATGACAAAATTTTAAGTGGCCAAGGGAGTAATATTCTTAAAAAATGAAAAAATAAGAATAAATTTTGTCTTGATTAATCTTGCAAACAACTAAGTATATGGAGGTAGGGGTGGTTCGGTACGGTATACCGAATATTTTCTCTCATACCTTTACCGTACCATAACTTTCGGTATGCAAAATTTATATACCGTTACCTTACCAAAGTTTCGGTATACCGCATTTCGGTATACCGAATTTCGGTTCGGTAACGGTACGGTATCGGTAAATTACCATGCATGTCTCCCAATACAACAAATTATCATAGACTAACGAAATATGCTAAATCGGTGTTACTAGTGACATATTTATTTCATTATTAAAATTTTACAAATATAATTAATAATCTATTGATGTCATACTCAATATTGAACAATAATTATTCTTAGTATATTTAAGCAGTTCAACATGCCACGTACTAAAAAACAACACTTTCTCCTAAAATAACTTGAACGATATAGATATAATTAAATCAATAGTGATCTCTAACAATAATAAATAAAATTATTCAAACAACATGGATATAAAATCATTTATTCCTAATACTACCTCTGTCCCAAAATGTTTAGCCAAATCTCAAAATTTGGACCATGATTTTGATTAGTATAATATTATGAAGGTTATAAATTTTATACTTTATGAAAGTACTTTTAACAAAGAACATTTTCATATAATTTTTATATTATAAATAATTTTCAATAAATATATATTAATCATCAAAGTTTTGGATTTGACTAATCATTTTGGGATGGAGGTAGTATGATATTGTGCATTTAGTCATTTTTTATATATTTTTAAAAAAATGAACAAGACTTTCGGACAAAGTTGTGTGCCTCGAATCGCGTGGAATCCCTATGTAGATACACATGTCATATAAGTGTACCTCTCTCCACTCATCAGCTACTCAACGACTCAATCATCGCAACTCGCAAGCTCTTGGAACAAGATGAACTTGTTTTTAGACATTAGTACATTACTAATTAGTCATTGGAGATTTGTAACCAATGTAAGTATTAATTTTGGGCTTCATAATTGTAATGGAGTTTTACAATACTCTATAATTAAAAGTAATAATTGTTGGGTAGGGAGTCGGTACGGTATTATACCGGTATTCCGCGGT
Organism: Cuscuta europaea; assembly: GCA_945859875.1. Classification (NCBI taxonomy): domain Eukaryota; kingdom Viridiplantae; phylum Streptophyta; class Magnoliopsida; order Solanales; family Convolvulaceae; genus Cuscuta; species Cuscuta europaea. Next base: position 15,408,110 of record CAMAPE010000010.1, on the reverse strand, counting down.
ATTTGAAAACATTTACCGTTACCGTACCGAAATAAATCGGTACGGTATGATACCATACCGAAAATGACGGTATACCAATATTCCGGTATTTTTCGGTATTTTTGGTACGGTAAGTGCGGTATACCGATTTTCCGGTATTTTTGCCCACCCCTATATGGAGGACAAGTAAAATGTGAAATGTTGGTGGAGATGACTTTGGGAGCATGAAAGATATAAGAGTACTTGAGTTCGTTAACATTTTCATTGATGAGCCATAATTGGAGGTTATCTTGTTACAAGATGATGTTATTACTGAAAATTAGTAGCTCTAGTGAAAATATGTATTAGACGTTTGTTTTTTATTAGAGTATTGCTTTCTATCTTCATTATCCAAGAAATTAGAATATTGGCACTTTTGATTTCAAAAGTGTGATTATTTGACTACTTTCTCATTTTAAATTAATGACATCAGGGTTAGAGGATAATATATGTATACATTTTCAAAAAAAAAAATCTAGTAATTTTTAAGTTTTATAAATACACCCCCATTATTTTTAATATTTCTAATTAAATGCACCCTCATTACATTTAATATTTATACTATACCCCGTATCTTTATTACACTTTTTTGTATCCAAGACTCCAGTACCCGTTTGCACGTACCTGTATCTGTGCTAAAAGGGAAAGTGACAAAGCTTTTTAGGACGTCCCAAAAAGAAAAGATAAAAATAAATTTTGTCTTGATTAATCTTGCACACAACTAAGTATATGGAGGACAAGTAAAATGTGGAATGTTGATGGAGATGAATTTGGGAGCATGAAAGATATAAAAGAGTACTTGAGTTCGCTAACATTTTCATTGATGAACCATAATGGGAGGTTATCTTGTTACAAGACGATGTTATCACTGAAAATTAGTAGCTCTAGTGGAAATATGTATTAGACGTTTGTTTTTTATTAGAGTATTGTTTTCTATCTTCATTATCCAAGAAATTAGAGTATTGGCACTTTTGATTTCAAAAGTGTAATTATTTGACTACTTTCTCATTTTAAATTAATGACTTGCAGGGTTAGAGGATAATATATGTATACATTTTCAAAAAAAAATCTAGTAATTTTTAAGTTTTGTAAATACACCCCCATTATTTTTAATATTTCTAATTAAATGCACCCTCTTTTCATTTAATATTTATACTATACCCCGTATCTTTATTACACTTTTTTGTATCCAAGACTCCAGTACCCGTTTGCGCGTACCTGTATCTGTGCTAAAAGAGAAAGTGACAAAGCTTTTTAGAACGTCCCAAAAAGAAAAGATGACAAAATTTTAAGTGGCCAAGGGAGTAATATTCTTAAAAAATGAAAAAATAAAAATAAATTTTGTCTTGGTTAATCTTGCACACAACTAAGTATATGGAGGACAAGTAAAATGTGGAATGTTGGTGAAGATGACTTTGGGAGCATGAAAGATATAAGAGTACTTGAGTTCTCTAACATTTTCATTGATGAGCCATAATTGGAGGTTATCTTGTTACAAGACGATGTTATCACTGAAAATTAGTAGCTCTAGTGGAAATATGTATTAGACGTTTGTTTTTTATTAGAGTATTGCTTTCTATCTTCATTATCCAAGAAGATAGAGTATTGGCACTTTTGATTTCAAAAGTGTAATTGTTTGACTACTTTCTCATTTTAAATTAATGACTTGCAGGGTTAGAGGATAATATATGTATACATTTTCAAAAAAAAAAAAACTAGTAATTTTTAAGTTTTATAAATACCCCCCATTCTTTTTAATATTTCCAATTAAATGCACCCTCATTACATTTAATATTTATACTACACCCCGTATCTTTATTACACTTTTTTGTATTCAAGACTCCAGTACCCGTTTACGCGTACCTGTATGTGTGCTATATAGGTGACTACATAATCTTCATGAATTTTGATTCTCATATTAAGGACACAATCATTGATTATGCTTATTATAGTGATATAACTCTTACGAATAACAACACTCATCATCATCATCATCATCATCATCAGCAGCATCATCATCATCATCATCATCATCGTCGTCGTCGTCATCATCGTCATCGTCGTCATCGTCATCATCATCATCATCATCATCATCATCACATCATCATCATCATCATCATCATCATCATCAGTTACCGCATACTTTTGAATAAGAAACACGTCTATGATCCGTAATCATAAAAGAACGTTAAGCTCGGGTTGGATAAAGGAATAGAATCACTAAGGAGCTATGATCGATGCAACGAATTAACATTCACATAGACACAATTACCGTATTAGGGTTCTTGATTCTAAATTTAGTAACAAGCAACTTATACTGAACAAAAAAAAATCACAATATTGGCTCCTAAACTACGAGGCCGTTTGGCAACCCTCATTTTCGGCTTATCAGGCTTATCAGGCTTATCAGCCAACTTTTTTACCAAACACTTAAATTATACTTTCGCGCGCTGAATTGTGTAATAAGCCGAAAAAGTAAGGTTGGAGTTACTTTTCTGGCTGTATTGGCTGAAGTTACTATAGATGCTCATTTTAGCTATCTTTACATATAATTTTTTCTTCATTTTATTAATAAAATATATTTTAAAAATATTTTTTCTTATATCAGCACAATCAGCCAATGCAGCCACTTCAGCCAGAACTTTATAAATTTCAGCAGAATCAACTAAAACAACCCATTTTCATGCTACCAAACGGGCTCTACATGTTTTAGTGCCGATAACACTGGCCACGGTAAATAAGATGGCAGAACTCATAAAGATAATACACAAGAACTCTAGGCCTGACAACGCTGTTCATTTTAGTTAAAGTTATGCACTAAATAAGAAAAACATCCTCAACAGTTGCAAAACAAACAAGGATAATAAACAGAGACTTTCAGCTCATGTATTTGAAAAGTATTGATATATTCTATAGTACACAGTTTAATTATGAGCCAATCAGAATGTAGCAGTTTAATTATTTAAATCTAAATTAAAAATGATAAAGTCATGTGATCCATTCAAATGAATGATAGGTACGGTACCCCATTTTTCTGAAAGGTACCGGAGTTGTTACCAAAAGTATATTGCAGTCTCAAACCCATACATAGCATATCAAATCGGAGATAGACTAGATTTAAATAGGTTGAACCATTTTTAACACTTGTAAAATACACAAATATCTTACATCTACCAGACCATACAAGATCAGACTTGAACAAATCATACCAGAACTCACTTAAAAACATTCCAAGTGGACACCACACTTTTTAATTAACACTAATTACTCACAACATCATTTATCCATAACTACGAGCATGTTCAATAAAAGTAAGGGAAAAGGTGCAAATAAGTCCTCGAACTAACCAAAAAAGTGCAAATCACTCCTTTTATAGAAGGTTCTGTCTGGCCGTCGCCATTTGGGGTGGTTACCAGTGGAATTTTTTGATGACTTTTTTTGGGCATCTACTTCATTAAGTCTAGTTTACCCATACAATCGGGAAAACAATCAAATGATTTTCTCAAAATATACTCCACTGTTTAACTACGCAGTTATCTTCAAACATTTATTTGACTGCTTTCACGATTGATTTTTTAGCTGAAATTTGAAATGGGTAAAATAGACTTAATGAAAAAGATTTTCAAAAAAAATTAATCAAAAAATTCCACTAAGAACCGCCTCAAATGGCGACGTCCGGACAGAGCCTCATATAAAAAGGTGATTTGCACTTTTTTGATTAGTTCTAGGACTTATTTGCCCCTTTTCCCTAAAAGTAAATAGCTACCTTAAAACATTTGAGCTATTTAAGAAAGGGAAAAGGGTCAAATAAGCCTTTCTACAATTACGAAATCTGAGATGTCTTGGACTAAATAAAAATTATACTAGGATTAAATATTAGAGGAGTGGACCAATTAAACATGAAAAATGATAAAATTACGGTAAGTTACCCCGGGCTTCAGCCTACTATTTACATGTGGATAGATCCTCCCCTGCGTAATGTCATGTACTCAATAAAGTGTTATATAAATATCTCTTCTTATAAAAAACAATCGGATGAGTCAAAACGCACTACAAAAAAAATCGCTTGTAGTCACGGACCGTAGTCACGGATGTAATCCGTGACTAAAGTGTTCCGGCCAACCCAATTTCGCCTCTGGTGGGATTTTTTTTTTAATTTGAAAATAGTCACGGACGGTTCCGTGACTAGTGCCATGACTACAGTTAGTCACGGACACGTCCGTGACTAATTCCGTGACAAGTGCAAAATTGATTTTTTCAACGTTCCAAATTTAAAGTGCTCTGACAAATCGTACCAAAAATGTGTAGTCACGGACACATCCGTGACTACAAGTTTTATATATGCAGCCTCCGCTTCATTCAACAAAATCACACCATCTACTCCGAGATAGAATCCAGATAGAATTGAAGGATGTAATCTACCCATCTCATATCATTTTTCCTGTTTATGCAGATAAGGTATGTAATTTGAATTACGTATTTTTAGTATGAATTAGTTGGTTCATTTTAGCTACTACATTAGTTAAATTAATACTTAATTAATTAACGAAATAAATTCCTTAAATTTAGTTACGTTAAACGTAGGTGTAATTTAAACATATAGGGTTAATTAAGTTGTTTTTAATTAATTAAAATTACGTAAATTAGTTAAATATGTAAATTAGTTAAATACATATGTAAGTATATTATTAAATATAATATTGGCAATACATATGTTATTAATTTTAAAATATAGGGTTAAAATTACGTAAATTAGTTAAATACATATGTAAGTATATATGATTGAATATAATTTAAATGCATATTATTAATATTAGTTAAATGTAAGTATTATTTAATTCAAATGACTTTATATATATATATATATGATTAAATATAAGTATATGATTTCTTTATATTGGCAATTATTGTTAATTAAGACGGCCTAATTTAGGATTAATAATGATTTAAATTAGGGTTAGTTAATTTAATTTAAATGTGTTTATTATATATATATGCTCAAATTATTGGATTTGCTCATATTATTTAATTTAGTAAATTGTTAAATGTGCATTATTAATAAGATTAAGATGTTGATAATTTTAGTATTGTGGATTAAATTATTGCCAGTAACGTATTGTGCATGTTTATAGTTTAATAATATTAATTATTGGACGTTAGTTAATTTTAAGGGAATTTTAGTGAATTTTAGTGAATTTTAGTGAAATTTTAGGCAATTAGTTAATTTTAAGAGAATTAGTTAATTTTAAGGGAATTTTAGGGAATTAGTTAACTTTAAGTGAATTTTAGTGAATTTTAAGGAAACTAGTTAATTTTAAGAATTTTAGGGAATTAGTTAATTTTAAGGGAATTTTAGTGAAATTTAGTGAAATTTAAGGACATTAGTTAATTTTAAGGGAATTAGTTAATTTTAAGGGAATTTTAGGGAATTAGTTAATTTTATGGAAAGTTTAGTGAAATTTAGTGAAGTTTAAGGGAATTAGTTTGTTGGGAATATTTTATGGTGTTCAATCTAGTTAGTTATCTTTGTATTTGTGTAGTTATTAATTAAACGTGTAATACGGGCCACAAATGTGTATCAGCCCGTGGGCTTCCTTGTAACCCGTAAGTTAGCTAATTTCTCCTATAAAAGGAGGCTAACTTACGGGAACCCAAAACGATCGTGAGAGGCTTAGAGACGCAGAGGAGAGATAGAGAGAGATTAGGGTTGCCGCTGCTCTCCTTCTCCAGGGAGAGTAGCGGCAGGTTCATACGGTATACCAGATTCACGTTCAATCTTATCGATTTCTTTCTATCTGCTTCTTTATCACTGCTATGGTTGTATGATTGTTAGAATTTTGGGACTAACATTTGGTATCAGAGCCGAGGCGTGAAACAGGTTGGATCTGTCTGCGATTTTTTTGGATCTAACGAAGAACTGCTCTGTTTTTTCTTCTGTTTTTCTACATGTAGAGATTTGCTCCTGTAATCTCGTTTGTGAACGAAATTTTGTAAAAATCATACTGTTGGATTCGCCTTTCAAAACCGATCCAGCAGCATACCTCTTTTTTCGTTTTCTGCAATTTTTGTTTTTCGAAGATCTCTACATTGAGATCTCGAAATCCTCTTTTTTCACTACTGCAGAAACGTTTGTGGCTTGAAACTGGTACAGGAGAATCTCGACTTTCAGGGCTATTCAGAACAGGTTTCAGATTTTCAAAAATCAATGTTTTCGTTTTGCAGGATCTCGACATTTAGGGACTCGATTTCTTCTTCTCGACTTTTGAGATCTCGAGATTTGCATCTCGACATCTTGATCTCGAGATTTGCATCTCGACATCTTGATCTCGAGATTTGCATCTCGACATCTTGATCTCGAGATTTGCATCTCGACATCTTGATCTCGAGATTTGAATCTCGAAATCTTGATCTCGAGATTTGCATCTCGACATCTTGATCTCGAGATTTGAATCTCGAAATCAAGATCTCGAGATTTGAATCTCGACATCAAGATCTCGAGATTTGAATCTCGAAATCATGATCTCGAGATTTGAATCTCGAAATCAAGATCTCGAGATTTGAATCTCGAAATCAAGATCTCGAGATTTGTGATCTCGAGATTTGGAATTTCGAGTTTTGGGATTTCGATATTTGGGATCTCGATGTTTTGGATCTCGACATTCTGAAGATTTCGAGATTTTCAAAATTTCTCGATGTTTTGAATCTTTCAAAGTTTGCAGTTTCTTGGAACTCATAATTCGAATCTTGACATCCTTTGCAGTTCATCGAAGCTTTACATTATAAGGATCTCTAAATGATTCCCTGCTTATATATGTTTCATGAGTTTTCGATGTTCTGATGTTTTTCAAACAGCAAGTTTTCGAGATTATGAGGTTTTCGAAACTCCAAAGTTTTCGATGTTCAAACATTTTGAAATTCTGCAGATTTCGATATTCTGAGGTTTGTTTTGCAGGTGGATTTGGCCATTATTCTTCGAGGCAATCTCTAGAATTTTGTTTAAAATCCACCTGCTCTCGACATTCAACATCGAGCACCTCATCTTCGAAGAAATTCCTCAAAAACTCAAAATTAGAGATTTTCTGCGACACCGCACTGTTTTGGCCATAACTTTTGACTCGGTGATCCGATTTGTGCAAACTTTTTTTTGTTGGAAAGCTAACGAGAAGATCTACGTTAATTCTTGGGCTACGCCCCAGAACCCATTCTCACGCGCCCTCACTCGCAGTCTTTGAGGGTCAAAACGTTAGTTTTCCGACAAACATTGTAAATCACCGATGTCTAGGCCAAAACTTAGGCAAATCTGTTCAAATTCTTTCATTGTCAACCCTGAGGTCAAAACTTTTCTAAACTTCAATGTAAAGGTCTGAAAATCGTAGATAATTCAATAAACCTCGCGTCAACGGTCACCTTACAACAAATCAACTGCTGAAGCCTCCCCTGACTCATCAACATTATGTGATCATCAATATGCTGAAATTCTACATGGTGAGCTCAGGAAAACCGTCATGTGTGGTACATGTTCAGATTGCTCCACACACATGGCGGGTATGACGAGCTGTGAGCAATCAAACCTTGCACATTCTGAGGGGGAGTTTCAGTTTTCTCCTCCTGGCGCCTTACACCGACAAAGCAAGGAATCTCTCAACGGATGCAACATTTTAGGGGGAGTATTCAATGTTATCCTCCCCGGTGCCTAACAATGAAGAAAGTAATGAGAGAACATGTCCCTATGGCTTAGTAAACCCAACTAAGCCTACCCAAGGGACAAAGCCGAGCGTAAGTGCGTAAGTGAGCGAGTGAGTGAGTGAACATTATGAGCATTAGGAAGCAGAAGGCTCAAGTGAGAAGAAAAACAATTATCAATGATGAGTCTGCTACCTCAATTGCCTGTTATGAATTGAACATTTGCTCCTAGCCACTAAAATACTCTGGACTATCCCCATAGGTTCAGGACTGAATTTATTCAGATCCCGGGTAGAAGTCGCTGCATTTTGTCCAAACGGCGCATGCACAACCCTACCCTAGACCACTCACTTGTCTCCCAACAGACAGGTGTTTAATCATATTTCACGGGGAACCACATCTCTCATTACTACCTCCTTACGAGGCAAGTAATACTGACTACAGTGGCCTCAGCCCCATGCCACTGAACATTCATTGATCACGTCGTGTCTAGTTACCTCACTCCCAAATGTTTTGAATTTTTTAGGACACCGACACACTTTTTGAGTCAGTTGCAGGTCTTCAAAGACCCACGAGAACTTCCATAGGTCTCATCTATTCCAGATGTAGACTAATGATTGGAAGGAAGTCCTGCTGTTGCAACATAAGAATCACCAACATTTTCAGGCCATTGCTAAAGAGTTTATCTCTATAGTGATGATAACGGGCGTCTTCACGACCCCGGGGGGCTACGTTATCTTCTTTACATTCTGCTTGTTTTTCCTATTTTATTTCCGCAGAATAAAAGAATAAAAGCATGACGTCCCGATTCATCGGATCGTCATGAGGGGGAGAGTGGTCCACATGCTTTTATAAGTCAACATTATCAATCATCATGATTATAAACCATATTTATTTCTTGATATTTCTACTTTGCTACATGAATTACAATTTACGAATAAGACTTTATATTCACGATGAAAAAATGTCTAGAATTCGGGAGATTAACAATTTTAGTCTTATAACTTTTGAGTATTACTAACCTGTAACTTTACTATCTTGTATAAATTTGATCCAGTGGCTAATAAATATTTGTCATTTAAGGATTTTTCCATTGGAAAAGAACACTTTCCGGGCAAAAATCGACATCAACGGCATCTTTTGCGGTATATTTTTTGCCGGAAAATGTACTTGGGGAAAAAAGTCCTTAACTTGTAAAAATTTATTATTTACGACACCAAATTTACAAGTGATTAAAGTTGTAGTAATATTAATTGGAAAACCTGAAAGTTACGAGATTAAAATTGTAAATTTGACCTACAATTTTAATAGCACGTAATTTAAAGAATGTAACCATCTTTGATGATGTACCCCATGGATACTAGACATGAATCTTCCTCCTCAACGATCTCATTAATATTCATTCCACGAGTAGCTAAGTAAAAAATAATGACCAACAACTATCTACTCAATAATGATCAACAACTATTGTAGACAACAATTGTGTTTTACTTTTAAAAGTAGATATTGTAGATAATTTCCTTACATTTGAGAGATATGAAATATTATTTAACAAATATTAACGTGAGCGAAAAACAGTTAGAGTGGCCAAAACTCAGAGGCAACTGATTTTTGAAAATGCAAGAATAATTATGACATATTGTCAAGGGTAATAATAATCTTCCTATAAAATAATTATAGTAATTGCTCTAGATAGGAGCAAAAACATTTTGAAATTCCAAAATAGGAGTATCATGTTTTTTATTCTCTAAATAGGAGCAATCTGCCAAGTTTGGAAAAAAATGTCATGTTTTAAAGTCTAGTAATGCCAAATTTGGCAGAAATTTACTCATATTCAAAGAATAAAAAACATGATACTTCTATTTTGGAATTTCAAATTTTTTTTACTCCTATTTAGGGAATTCTGTCAAATAATTATTGTGCTATTTACGATTATATTTTTTAGTCATACTATGATTGTTTTTTTTGTACATGTATGTTTACAACTTAATAATTTTTGGTTATATATGCTTAAAATTACGAGGCACAAATAAAAAAACCTTATTCATTTGATTTGTACTCTAATCATGAAATCATCATACAAAGAAGAATCATAAATTAAACTCAATATAGACCTTGATATATATTTTATAAAAATTAGAGCAAAAATTAAAAAATTATACTCCCTCCGTCCCTAATCTTTCTCCCTTTTCGGCTGGGCACATTTATTAAGATAGTGGGATTTGTGTGGTGGAGAGTTGTGCAGAGGACAGAGAAATGTGTAAGAATGTGTAAGAATGATTGTGAACCACAAATTTTTTGCTAAAAGAGGGAAGAGGAGATAATTTTGGGACGGACGAAAAAGAAAAGTTTGAAGATAATTTAGGAACGGAGGGAGTAACAATTTAACGAAAAATGGTTTTTTATAGCTTGGCCCCCCACCAACTATGGCTGCTCCTTCCTTTACTTTGGCGTTCAGTACTTTGAAGTAAGAAAATGGCACGTGGCATTTTTATTGAAAATGAGTGAGTTGAGGACAACTAGACACGTATTGGCCCGATTTGACCTACACACATATTAAGAAAATAAATTTACTTAATTTTACAGTTTTGACACTATTTTGACACTGTTTGCACTGTTTGACCCTATTTTGATGTATGATAACTTTCAATTTAGAGAAATGGAACTTTCCAACGGGACATCCAAAAAAGGAAAACGGGAACATTCCAACGGGACGGAGGGAGTATAAGTAGACTTTTAGTAGAGTATAATTATGTGTTTAATATTTATTCCTATGAAAATTAAATTACATCAATAACCATATATTTTCTTAAACGAGAAAATATGACACTCCGTAATTTTTTATATCAAAACGAGGAGTGTTATCCAATATTAGACAAAATGAGAATCATGAAGTATTGTCGTCTAACAATACTCCATGATTTTCCATCTTTCCTTTATTTAATTAAGTGTTAGCTTTTAAAATTAATACGCCATTTAGCTGATACTATTTTGCAGAAAAATAAACTAATTATAGCACAAATATTACGTACGGGTCTAGACTTGTGAATTTCGGGTTAACTCCGACTCATTTATAGACCTTGGCCCACATAATGGCGAGCAATGTTCTTTAGAAACCTATTTTTAGAATGATTGTAGTAACTATCTCTGTAGCACATATCGAAAACATTTTCTTATCAGGTACTCTAGAATATCGTACGTTTCCGAGACATATCTATAATTTATTAAAAGTTTGGGAAATTTTGTGTTTGCACCCCATTTTTTCGGTGATATTGGACTTTGCACCTCATTTTCAAATTTTTGTAGACTTTGCACCCTTTCTACAACATTTTATGAAGAAAAATTCCTGAATGGGGTGCAAAGGCAAAGACATTTTTGGAGAAATAGGGTGCAAAGTCTAAGAGTTTTAAAAATGGGGTGCAAAGTCCAATATCACCCAAAAAGCGGGGTGCAAAGACAAAATATCCCTAAAAGTTTCCAACTTTTTTGGTAATAATATTAAAATTTCATATACCCGTATCACTTTTTTCTAATAAAAACCATCCAAATTTTACATAATAATACTCCGTTCCTTGAAATTTTGCCAAGTTTGACCAACACGGCAAATAATAGAGTAAAAACTGCGTGGTTGAGATTTGTGCGGAGGAGAGAGAAATAACAGTAACCACAAAACATTTGACTAAAAGGGAAAGTGGCAAAGCTTTTTAGGACATCCCAAAAAGAAAAGATGACAAAATTTTAAGTGGCCAAGGGAGTAATATTCTTAAAAAATGAAAAAATAAGAATAAATTTTGTCTTGATTAATCTTGCAAACAACTAAGTATATGGAGGTAGGGGTGGTTCGGTACGGTATACCGAATATTTTCTCTCATACATTTACCGTACCATAACTTTCGGTATGCAAAATTTATATACCGTTACCTTACCAAAGTTTCGGTATACCGCATTTCGGTATACCGAATTTCGGTTCGGTAACGGTACGGTATCGGTAAATTACCATGCATGTCTCCCAATACAACAAATTATCATAGACTAACGAAATATGCTAAATCGGTGTTACTAGTGACATATTTATTTCATTATTAAAATTTTACAAATATAATTAATAATCTATTGATGTCATACTCAATATTGAACAATAATTATTCTTAGTATATTTAAGCAGTTCAACATGCCACGTACTAAAAAACAACACTTTCTCCTAAAATAACTTGAACGATATAGATATAATTAAATCAATAGTGATCTCTAACAATAATAAATAAAATTATTCAAATAACATGGATATAAAATCATTTATTCCTAATACTACCTCTGTCCCAAAATGTTTAGCCAAATCTCAAAATTTGGACCATGATTTTGATTAGTATAATATTATGAAGGTTATAAATTTTATACTTTATGAAAGTACTTTTAACAAAGAACATTTTCATATAATTTTTATATTATAAATAATTTTCAATAAATATATATTAATCATCAAAGTTTTGGATTTGACTAATCATTTTGGGATGGAGGTAGTATGATATTGTGCATTTAGTCATTTTTTATATATTTTTAAAAAAATGAACAAGACTTTCGGACAAAGTTGTGTGCCTCGAATCGCGTGGAATCCCTATGTAGATACACATGTCATATAAGTGTACCTCTCTCCACTCATCAGCTACTCAACGACTCAATCATCGCAACTCGCAAGCTCTTGGAACAAGATGAACTTGTTTTTAGACATTAGTACATTACTAATTAGTCATTGGAGATTTGTAACCAATGTAAGTATTAATTTTGGGCTTCATAATTGTAATGGAGTTTTACAATACTCTATAATTAAAAGTAATAATTGTTGGGTAGGGAGTCGGAACGGTATTATACCGGTATTCCGCGGTATTTGAAAACATTTACCGTTACCGTACCGAAATAAATCGGTACGGTATGATACCATACCGAAAATGACGGTATACCAATATTCCGGTATTTTTCGGTATTTTTGGTACGGTAAGTGCGGTATACCGATTTTCTGGTATTTTTGCCCACCCCTATATGGAGGACAAGTAAAATGTGAAATGTTGGTGGAGATGACTTTGGGAGCATGAAAGATATAAGAGTACTTGAGTTCGCTAACATTTTCATTGATGAGCCATAATTGGAGGTTATCTTGTTACAAGATGATGTTATTACTGAAAATTAGTAGCTCTAGTGAAAATATGTATTAGACGTTTGTTTTTTATTAGAGTATTGCTTTCTATCTTCATTATCCAAGAAATTAGAATATTGGCACTTTTGATTTCAAAAGTGTGATTATTTGACTACTTTCTCATTTTAAATTAATGACATCAGGGTTAGAGGATAATATATGTATACATTTTCAAAAAACAAAATCTAGTAATTTTTAAGTTTTATAAATACACCCCCATTATTTTTAATATTTCTAATTAAATGCACCCTCATTACATTTAATATTTATACTATACCCCGTATCTTTATTACACTTTTTTGTATCCAAGACTCCAGTACCCGTTTGCACGTACCTGTATCTGTGCTAAAAGGGAAAGTGACAAAGCTTTTTAGGACGTCCCAAAAAGAAAAGATAAAAATAAATTTTGTCTTGATTAATCTTGCACACAACTAAGTATATGGAGGACAAGTAAAATGTGGAATGTTGATGGAGATGAATTTGGGAGCATGAAAGATATAAAAGAGTACTTGAGTTCGCTAACATTTTCATTGATGAGCCATAATGGGAGGTTATCTTGTTACAAGACGATGTTATCACTGAAAATTAGTAGCTCTAGTGGAAATATGTATTAGACGTTTGTTTTTTATTAGAGTATTGTTTTCTATCTTCATTATCCAAGAAATTAGAGTATTGGCACTTTTGATTTCAAAAGTGTAATTATTTGACTACTTTCTCATTTTAAATTAATGACTTGCAGGGTTAGAGGATAATATATGTATACATTTTCAAAAAAAAATCTAGTAATTTTTAAGTTTTATAAATACACCCCCATTATTTTTAATATTTCTAATTAAATGCACCCTCTTTTCATTTAATATTTATACTATACCCCGTATCTTTATTACACTTTTTTGTATCCAAGACTCCAGTACCCGTTTGCGCGTACCTGTATCTGTGCTAAAAGAGAAAGTGACAAAGCTTTTTAGAACGTCCCAAAAAGAAAAGATGACAAAATTTTAAGTGGCCAAGGGAGTAATATTCTTAAAAAATGAAAAAATAAAAATAAATTATGTCTTGGTTAATCTTGCACACAACTAAGTATATGGAGGACAAGTAAAATGTGGAATGTTGGTGAAGATGACTTTGGGAGCATGAAAGATATAAGAGTACTTGAGTTCTCTAACATTTTCATTGATGAGCCATAATTGGAGGTTATCTTGTTACAAGACGATGTTATCACTGAAAATTAGTAGCTCTAGTGGAAATATGTATTAGACGTTTGTTTTTTATTAGAGTATTGCTTTCTATCTTCATTATCCAAGAAATTAGAGTATTGGCACTTTTGATTTCAAAAGTGTAATTGTTTGACTACTTTCTCATTTTAAATTAATGACTTGCAGGGTTAGAGGATAATATATGTATACATTTTCAAAAAAAAAAAACTAGTAATTTTTAAGTTTTATAAATACCCCCCATTATTTTTAATATTTCTAATTAAATGCACCCTCATTACATTTAATATTTATACTACACCCCGTATCTTTATTACACTTTTTTGTATTCAAGACTCCAGTACCCGTTTACGCGTACCTGTATGTGTGCTATATAGGTGACTACATATTCTTCATGAATTTTGATTCTCATATTAAGGACAAAATCATTGATTATGCTTATTATAGTGATATAACTCTTACGAATAACAACACTCATCATCATCATCATCATCATCAGCATCATCATCATCATCATCATCGTCGTCATCATCGTCATCGTCGTCATCATCGTCATCGTCGTCATCGTCATCATCATCATCATCATCATTATCATCATCACATCATCATCATCATCATCATCATCATCATCATCATCAGTTACCGCATACTTTTGAATAAGAAACACGTCTATGATCCGTAATCATAAAAGAACGTTAAGCTCGGGTTGGATAAAGGAATAGAATCACTAAGGAGCTATGATCGATGCAACGAATTAACATTCACATAGACACAATTACCGTATTAGGGTTCTTGATTCTAAATTTAGTAACAAGCAACTTATACTGAACAAAAAAAAATTACAATATTGGCTCCTAAACTACGAGGCCGTTTGGCAACCCTCATTTTCGGCTTATCAGGCTTATCAGGCTTATCAGCCAACTTTTTTACCAAACACTTAAATTATACTTTCGCGCGCTGAATTGTGTAATAAGTCGAAAAAGTAAGGTTGGAGTTACTTTTCTGGCTGTATTGGCTGAAGTTACTATAGATGCTCATTTTAGCTATCTTTACATATAATTTTTTCTTCATTTTATTAATAAAATATATTTTAAAAATATTTTTTCTTATATCAGCACAATCAGCCAATGCAGCCACTTCAGCCAGAACTTTATAAATTTCAGCAGAATCAGCTAAAACAACCCATTTTCATGCTACCAAACGGGCTCTACATGTTTTAGTGCCGATAACACTGGCCACGGTAAATAAGATGGCAGAACTCATAAAGATAATACACAAGAACTCTAGGCCTGACAACGCTGTTCATTTTAGTTAAAGTTATGCACTAAATAAGAGAAACATCCTCAACAGTTGCAAAACAAACAAGGATAATAAACAGAGACTTTCAGCTCATGTATTTGAAAAGTATAGATATATTCTATAGTACACAGTTTAATTATGAGCCAATCAAAATGTAGCGGTTTAATTATTTAAATCTAAATTAAAAATGATAAAGTCATGTGATCCAATCAAATGAATGATAGGTACGGTACCCCATTTTTCTGAAAGGTACCGGAGTTGTTACCAAAAGTATATTGCAGTCTCAAACCCATACATAGCATATCAAATCGGAGATAGACTAGATTTAAATAGGTTGAACCATTTTTAACACTTGTAAAATACACAAATATCTTACATCTACCAGACCATACAAGATCAGACTTGAACAAATCATACCAGAACTCACTTAAAAACATTCCAAGTGGACACCACACTTTTTAATTAACACTAATTACTCACAACATCATTTATCCATAACTACGAGCATGTTCAATAAAAGTAAGGGAAAAGGTGCAAATAAGTCCTCGAACTAACCAAAAAAGTGCAAATCACTCCTTTTATAGAAGGTTCTGTCTGGCCGTCGCCATTTGGGGTGGTTACCAGTGGAATTTTTTGATGACTTTTTTTGGGCATCTATTTCATTAAGTCTAGTTTACCCATACAATCGGGAAAACAATCAAATGATTTTCTCAAAATATACTCCACTGTTTAACTACGCAGTTATCTTCAAACATTTATTTGACTGCTTTCACGATTGATTTTTTAGCTGAAATTTGAAATGGGTAAAATAGACTTAATGAAAAAGATTTTCAAAAAAAATTAATCAAAAAATTCCACCAAGAACCGCCTCAAATGGCGACGTCCGGACAGAGCCTCATATAAAAAGGTGATTTGCACTTTTTTGATTAGTTCTAGGACTTATTTGCCCCTTTTCCCTAAAAGTAAATAGCTACCTTAAAACATTTGAGCTATTTAAGAAAGGGAAAAGGGTCAAATAAGCCTTTCTACAATTACGAAATCTGAGATGTCTTGGACTAAATAAAAATTATACTAGGCTTAAATATTAGAGGAGTGGACCAATTAAACATGAAAAATGATAAAATTACGGTAAGTTACCCCGGGCTTCAGCCTACTATTACATGTGGATAGATCCTCCCCTGCGTAATGTCATGTACTCAATAAAGTGTTATATAAATATCTCTTCTTATAAAAAACAATCGGATGAGTCAAAACGCACTACAAAAAAAATCGCTTGTAGTCACGGACCATAGTCACGGATGTAATCCGTGACTAAAGTGTTCCAGCCAACCCAATTTCGCCTCTGGTGGGTTTTTTTTTTAATTTGAAAATAGTCACGGACGGTTCCGTGACTAGTGCCATGACTACAGTTAGTCACGGACACGTCCGTGACTAATTCCGTGACAAGTGCAAAATTGATTTTTTCAACGTTCCAAATTTAAAGTGCTCTGACAAATCGTACCAAAAATGTGTAGTCACGGACACATCCGTGACTACAAGTTTTATATATGCAGCCTCCGCTTCATTCAACAAAATCACACCATCTACTCCGAGATAGAATCCAGATAGAATTGAAGGATGTAATCTACCCATCTCATATCATTTTTCCTGTTTATGCAGATAAGGTATGTAATTTGAATTACGTATTTTTAGTATGAATTAGTTGGTTCATTTTAGCTACTACATTAGTTAAATTAATACTTAATTAATTAACGAAATAAATTCCTTAAATTTAGTTACGTTAAACGTAGGTGTAATTTAAACATATAGGGTTAATTAAGTTGTTTTTAATTAATTAAAATTACGTAAATTAGTTAAATATGTAAATTAGTTAAATACATATGTAAGTATATTATTAAATATAATATTGGCAATACATATGTTATTAATTTTAAAATATAGGGTTAAAATTACGTAAATTAGTTAAATACATATGTAAGTATATATGATTGAATATAATTTAAATGCATATTATTAATATTAGTTAAATGTAAGTATTATTTAATTCAAATGACTTTATATATATATATATGATTAAATATAAGTATATGATTTCTTTATATTGGCAATTATTGTTAATTAAGACGGCCTAATTTAGGATTAATAATGATTTAAATTAGGGTTAGTTAATTTAATTTAAATGTGTTTATTATATATATATGCTCAAATTATTGGATTTGCTCATATTATTTAATTTAGTAAATTGTTAAATGTGCATTATTAATAAGATTAAGATGTTGATAATTTTAGTATTGTGGATTAAATTATTGCCAGTAACGTATTGTGCATGTTTATAGTTTAATAATATTAATTATTGGACGTTAGTTAATTTTAACGGAATTTTAGTGAATTTTAGTGAATTTTAGTGAAATTTTAGGCAATTAGTTAATTTTAAGAGAATTAGTTAATTTTAAGGGAATTTTAGGGAATTAGTTAACTATAAGTGAATTTTAGTTAATTTTAAGGAAACTAGTTAATTTTAAGAATTTTAGGGAATTAGTTAATTTTAAGGGAATTTTAGTGAAATTTAGTGAAATTTAAGGACATTAGTTAATTTTAAGGGAATTAGTTAACTTTAAGGGAATTTTAGGGAATTAGTTAATTTTGTGGAAATTTTAGTGAAATTTAGTGAAGTTTAAGGGAATTAGTTTGTTGGGAATATTTTATGGTGTTCAATCTAGTTAGTTATCTTTGTATTTGTGTAGTTATTAATTAAACGTGTAATACGGGCCACAAATGTGTATCAGCCCGTGGGCTTCCTTGTAACCCGTAAGTTAGCTAATTTCTCCTATAAAAGGAGGCTAACTTACGGGAACCCAAAACGATCGTGAGAGGCTTAGAGACGCAGAGGCGAGATAGAGAGAGATTAGGGTTGCCGCTGCTCTCCTTCTCCAGGGAGAGTAGCGGCAGGTTCATACGGTATACCAGATTCACGTTCAATCTTATCGATTTCTTTCTATCTGCTTCTTTATCACTGCTATGGTTGTATGATTGTTAGAATTCTGGGACTAACATTTGGTATCAGAGCCGAGGCGTGAAACAGGTTGGATCTGTCTGCGATTTTTTTGGATCTAACGAAGAACTGCTCTGTTTTTTCTTCTGTTTTTCTACATGTAGAGATTTGCTCCTGTAATCTCGTTTGTGAACGAAATTTTGTAAAAATCATACTGTTGGATTCGCCTTTCAAAACCGATCCAGCAGCATACCTCTTTTTTCGTTTTCTTCAATTTTTGTTTTTCGAAGATCTCTACATTGAGATCTCGAAATCCACTTTTTTCACTGCTGCAGAAACGTTTTTGGCTTGAAACTGGTACAGGAGAATCTCGACTTTCAGGGCTATTCAAAACAGGTTTCAGATTTTCAAAAATCAATGTTTTCGTTTTGCAGGATCTTGACATTTAGGGACTCGATTTCTTCTTCTCGACTTTTGAGATCTCGAGATTTGCATCTCGACATCTTGATCTCGAGATTTGCATCTCGACATCTTGATCTCGAGATTTGCATCTCGACATCTTGATCTCGAGATTTGCATCTCGACATCTTGATCTCGAGATTTGAATCTCGAAATCAAGATCTCGAGATTTGAATCTCGAAATCATGATCTCGAGATTTGAATCTCGAAATCAAGATCTCGAGATTTGAATCTCGAAATCATGATCTCGAGGTTCGTCTCGTAACGTCCCTGCAGAGATGAGTGCGTGGGGAGACTATGCTGAAATGAGATGGGAGCAACGAATGGTATATGACGCATACGGTGCATCGATGTCTCAGTTCAACCCCCCACAACCATCTAACGATCCTCCTGAAGCTTCGACCTCATATCAACCACATGAGGATGAAAATCCGATATTTTATGAACCTTATGTGGATGAAGGTTTAGCTGAAAGATTTCAAGATGTTTTAAAAGCAGCTGATCAACCTCTGTATGCTGATTGTGAGGGATACTCTCAGCTATCCGCCGTTACAGAGTTTATGAACATAAAAGCTGAATACACTCTCCCTGAAACTTGCATGACTAGAGTCTTGCAGTCAGTAAGCGGGATGCTACCACGTGATCATAACCTTCCGGATTCATATTATCACATGAAACAATTAATGTCTAAGTTGGGGCTACCTTTTATAGAAATTGATGCGTGCCCGGAAGGATGTATGTTGTTCTGGAAGGATGATGAGGCACTTGAATTCTGCAAGTTCTATGGTGGAAACAGATACAAACCTGTTCCTCAAAGTAGAAAGAAACCACGAAATAGGTCGGCATTGTCTAAACTGTATTACCTCCCAATAGCTCCACGACTTCAGAGGATGTACGCTTCGACTGCTACTGCGAAACACATGACATGGGATGTTGAACACGAAACAAAAGAGGGTATGATGTCTCACCCTTCGGACTGTGAAGCTTGGAGACACTTTGACCGTTGTCATCCTCAGTTTGCAATGGAGCCACGAAATGTGCGACTGGGATTGTGTTCAGACGGATTTGCTCCATTTGGAAGGTTTGGGAAGAACTATTCATGTTGGCCGATCATGTTAACTCCTTACAATCTCCCTCCCGACAAGTGCATGAAAAGTCACTTTATGTTTTTGACTCTAAGATGTCCGGGTCCCAATGATCCAGGGAAAAAAATAGTCATTTATCTCCAACCCCTTATCGAGGAGATGAAAGAACTTTGGGCCATTGGGACACCAACATATGATGTTTCAAGGGATCAAAATTTCATAATGAAAGCTGCCATCATTTGGACCATTAGCGACTTCCCTGCCTATGGCATGCTTTCGGGATGGAGCACACATGGTCTTATGGGATGTCCGATATGCATGGAGAAATCAGGTGCCAATTGGCCAACTTTCAGTAAAAAAAACAAGCTACTTTGATTGTCACCGCAAGTTTCTCCCGGAAAACCACCGATATCGGAAGGACAAAAAGTCTTTCATTAGAGGTAGAGTGGTACGAGACACCCCGCCCCGAGATTGACCGGGGAAGCAATTTTTAACCGGGTTCGACATATTCCTACAGTTATGCAAGAACCAAATAAGAAGCCAAATGGGTTTTGTGATACCCATAAATGGACAAAGAGAAGTATCTTTTGGGAGTTACCATATCGGAAAGACCTTCTCATTCGTCACTATATAGATGTCATGCACACTAAGAGGAACGTGTTTGAAAATATATTTAACACAATGATGGATTTCAAAGGCAAAACTAAAGACGGTCTTGCATCTCGAAAAGATATGACTATTTGGTGTGATAGGCCCGAACTATCTGTTGATCTAGAGTATCAGGGCAACAATATTCCAAAAGCAGTCTACCAAGTCACACAAGCACAAAAAGAATCAATATTACAATGGCTTGTGTCTCTGAAGTTTCCAGATGGCTACTGCTCCAACTTGTCCAGATGCGTGGACATGGACAAACTTGCAACGACGTCGAGCATGAAAACTCACAATTGTCATGTAATCATGCAAAGACTTCTCCCAATTGCACTGAAAGAGATGCTTCCTGAACACGTATGGTCCTGCATTACTGAGATCAGTTTGTTGTTTCAGTCGATATGCTCAAGCGTTTTGGATGCAGCATCTCTCCGTAGACTAGAAGAGTCTGTTCCCATGCTGATGTGTAATTTGGAAAAGATAATGCCTCCATCATTTTTCGATGAAATGGAACATCTTGTAATACATCTTCTGTATGAGGCTTTAAATGGTAGACCCGACTTCTATCACTGGATGTACAAATTTGAAAGGTTAGTCACAATTTCATTTATCTTTGAATATTTATTTCATAACAACATTAATCTGTGTACCACTTTTATTTTACTTTGCAGATTTCTTGGAGAGTTGAAAAAGAAAGTGACCAACAAGGCACACGTTGAGGCTTCAATTTGTCAAGCATATCTTCAACAAGAAATCTCAACGTTCTCATCTTTTTATTTTGAGCGTGAAGTCATCACTAAAAGAAAGAGACCTGCCCGAAACGATTACATTGGCGAGGATTTATATGAAAATGTAGTTTCCATTTTCAATTACCCATGTAGAGGTAAAGGAGCTTGGACAAAACCGATACATCGTGGGAAAAGAATTACAAATTGCGCATACTTATATGCTCATTAATTGTCCAGAAATCTTACCGTTTTATCAGTAAGTTAAATTTGTAGTTATGTTTGTAATATATATACAATTAAGGTAGTTGATTTATAATATTTTCATGTTTGACTTCACAGTGAATTTAGAGTGGAGTACTCAGCATTCCCTGACAATGAAATTGATGCATTGGTGGACTCTCATTTTATACCGTGGTACAAGCATCAGGTATATATACATACACAAACATTAATTATATATATTATTAAGTAATAATATTTAATAATTACCCAATGTTATCGTGTTTTAATTTACAGATCAATAAAACACTATTTAATAAATAAACCGTTTTAATTAAAAAGTTTTCCCGAAGTAATTAAAAAAATACCCCCTCATGTCAAACTTCCAAAAACGTTTAACATGTTAATAATTATAAAATATTGAGTTAGACATTAAAAACAGTTCTTAAATTTAGTATAAACTGTAGACTATAAAAAGACAATGTTTAATAAATAAACTGTGTTAACTGTTTTAATTTAAAAGTTCTTCTGAATTAATTAAAAAAAATACCCCCTCATGTCAAACTTCCAAAAAAGTTGGACATGTTAATTATAACATATTGAGTTAAACATTAATATAGAATATTCATTATACCAAAAAACTGTTTTTACACAAAACAGTTTTTATGTTTTTATACAACTGTTTTTTATACAACTGTTTTTTATACAACTGTTTATAAAAAACTGTTTATAAAAAACTGTTTACAAAAAACTGTTTACAAAAAACTGTTTACAAAAAACCATGGTAGTCAATGGCGCAGAATGGCGCGCGCGCCATGCGCCATGAGGCGCGAAATCCCAGATGCGCTATGAAAAGGGCTGGTGGCGAGGTGTATACACATGGCGTATACGCGAATGCTTTTTTAAAAAATGGGTCCGTTTTTGAGCTGTAAGTTGTTTAGGTTTGGGCCATAACAATCTATTTTAGCCCATAACAACAATAAAACTCTAACAAAACTTACTATTTTAGCCCATAATACTAACAACAACCCTAAATAAAAATAAATAAACACAACAAAGTGAACACGTGATGAGAAGTTAAAGCTACTGCGACAACAAAAAAGCTCTGCGACAACCGAGAAAGGCAAACGACAAAGGGGACGGACTGTCGTTGACTTCTTCCAACTACATAAGGTACTACAACCTCTTTAATGCTGTGTATTAATGAATAAAAGTTCAGTTTATAAGTTACAGTTTATCCAAAACTTTATATGAGTTATAGGATTTGTAAAATGAAGTTTTTACTTTAATACTTATAGGAGTTATAGCATTGAAAAATGATGTTTTTACTTTAGAACTCAAAGTATTTAAACTGATAAATTGATACACTTTTATAAGTTAATTTAGACTGTTTATGAAAGTCTAAACTTTACTGTGAATGGTCTAAACTTAAATGTGCATGGTTTAACTAAAACAGAGACTTTCTATGGTATATAATTTATGTAAA
This sequence comes from Cuscuta europaea, assembly GCA_945859875.1. Classification (NCBI taxonomy): domain Eukaryota; kingdom Viridiplantae; phylum Streptophyta; class Magnoliopsida; order Solanales; family Convolvulaceae; genus Cuscuta; species Cuscuta europaea. Next base: position 15,385,085 of record CAMAPE010000010.1, on the reverse strand, counting down.
GTTTAAACTTAAAGATAAAGTGTTTATGAATGTGTTTAAAGTTTAAACTTTATATTTTGTGTTTAAAGTTTAAACTGAACTTTACAGTAGTTGATGCTCATTGAAATTTTTACAGTAGTTGATGCTCATTGATCATTTTTATTTTAATTTACTTTACATGATGCTCATTGAATTTTTTTTCTTAATTGTTATTATAAAGGTAACCGAAGAGGCAGAGCAAAGGATGTCTGTTGCCTTTGCTAAGGAGCTCTGTCAGAAAGTGAAAGAAAACAACAACAATGAATTGCGCTGCAACTACTGTGGGCACGTGACGAAAGGTGGAATTACAAGGTTTAAACAACACTTGACCGGGAAGCACCGCAACACAAGACAGTGTGAACGCATTCCCGCTGATAAGAAGGCTGAACTGCAGGCGTTAGTCTTGAAAGAATCTGCTGCTAACTTAGAAAAAAATGTGTGTGAACAAACCTTTCGAAGTACATACACAGTACAGCAGTCTGGTGGGTCAAGTGCAAATAGGGTGATTGGAGATGATGATGTTGAGATAATTGGTTCTCAGTCAAATGCAGAGGGAGGTGGTGTGACTGGGCCTATGGATAATTTCGTATATCCAACAAAAAAACGTAAGAAGGAAACATTGACGCAAACAACAATCCCATCACACATGAAGAAAAAAGAGAGGGATGAGTATGCTCAAAGCCTTTGTTTGTGGATGTACAGGAACTGCATCGCCTTTAATGTAGCTCGTGACCCTTTGTGGAAAGAAACACTAGAAAAGATTGGCAGGTTTGGAGCTGGGTTTAAAGCACCAACGTATCATGAAGTGAGAGAGACGTTCTTGCGAAAAGAGGTCGCAAAAACAGATCTTGTGGTTAGTGAGCACAAAAAATTATGGGAATTAGATGGCTGCACTATTATGTCAGATGGGTGGCAGGATAAACGGCATAGAACTCTAGTGAACTTTTGCGTGAATTCTAGCAAAGGGACGGTGTTTATGAAAGCCGTAGATGCTTCATCTTACAAGAAGACCGGGGAAGCACTTTTCAAGCTTTTCGATGAGTGGATAAAAGAAATAGGTCCTCAAAGTGTCATACAAGTTGTAACCGACAATGCTAAAAATTATGGATTAGCGAAGAGGAAGATAGAACAAAGATATCCACATATCTTCACGACGGGGTGTGCAACTCATTGTCTTGACCTTGTTCTAGAAGACTTTTCAAAGAAGATGCCGATAGTTAGAAGAACTGTGAAGACGGCACAAGGGATTACTACCTACATCTACAGCCATACCCTTATTCATGACTTAATGAAAGAATTTACCAAGGGTAGAGAGTTAGTTAGACCAGCTGCCACACGGTTTGCCACTAACTTTCTGACTCTTCAAAGTCTTCTCACGCGGAAACAGGCATTGAGGCAGATGTTTGCTTCACCGAAATGGTATCAAAGTGAGTTTGCAAAAACTACGGAAGGTCAATCTTGTTTTGAGTCAATTTATCGTCAAAGCTTTTGGAGGAGTGTTGCCTATGTTATGAAGATTTCATTGCCAGTAGTGAAGGTATTGAGAATTACGGATGGAGAGTTGCCTGCAATGGGCTTTATTTATGAGGCTATGGAGAGAGCAAAATTGGGAATAAAAAACACATTGGGAGGTAAAGAAGAGAAATACATGCCTCTTTGGAAGATAATAGATAAGCGTTGGAATGAGAACCTGCATTCTCCATTACATGCAGCGGGGTATTATCTCAATCCTCAATTCTTCTACCCTAATTCACGACGAATCCTCGGAGATGAAGAAGTATGCGATGGCTTTATAAAGTGTGTGGAGAAGATGTTGCCCGCTAGCATTGGAGAGAGTGTAGAGTTCTCAACTGAGATATCAAACTATACAAATGGTAGAGGAAGTTTCAGAACTAAAATGGCAATGAACAATAGGGACAAACAACCACCGGGTATGCAAACTGTAATCTGTCTTCTCTTTCTTATTTAAGTATTTTAATTAACTTTCTGCTAGAACTAATTTTGTAGGTTTATAGATACTGGATTTAAACTTTTTGGAAACTGGAAAGTCCTAAACTGCAACCTACTATCCTACAACCTACTGTCTGGATAATGGAATCTGAAAAGCTTAAATCTGAATATTTTAAGCATGAATGTATGATTACTTGATTAGTAAATTATTTTAAGTACCAAATGTGAGTGACTAAGTGTTAAATGATGGCTAGCACTTGCTGTAGGCTGTAATTGACTGCAAGATTGGAATGGAAAGCTGAAATTTTAAATCCTGAAATCTGAGTATTGTTTTCTACATTATTAATTAGCATTTGGTTGGAATTTTTAAATATAGTTGACTGGTGGCTTTCAAATGGCTCCTCGTCTCCTACATTGCAACATCTTGCTGTTCGGATCCTTAGTTTAACTTGCAGTGCTTCTGGATGTGAACGAAACTGGAGTGCTTTTGAAAATGTAAGTTCATAAATCTGCCTTTCATATTTAATTCAACTATTTAAGTTATCCGTAGTTGATTTGTTATCTACTTGTTTTAGGTTCAAAGCAAGAAAAGGACAAGGTTGCTGCCAAAAAAATGAATGATTTGGTATACATTCGGCAGAATCAATGTCTTCAAGATCCAGCTTTCAAAAAAAATGAAAGTATGTTTGGATGACATTGACGATTGCAATGAATGGATTGATGAAGCTGCTGAGCAAAATGAAATGGAAAACTGGGATGTAGTGGAAGAAGTTGTTGGTGTTAACGAAGCAAATCACAACACAAGAGCAACAACATCAAGGGCATCAACACTTCAACTGCACGACGAAGAGGACACAGAGGAGGCGGAGGAAATGGAGGAAACGGACGAGGTTGCAGATCCCTCCGAGGATGAAATGAATGAGGATGGTGTGCCATTGCTATCAGATTCAGACGAAGATGATGAAGAGTCCGATGATTGATGATGATTATGCCATAATCATCAAACAAAAACAAGCTAACAAGCCTAAATCCTAACATTTTTTGGCAAGACAGAAACTTTTTTTTTGAATATTATGTTTTTTGGAAGTACTTTGAACTATTTTATCATGTTTTAGTGGTTGGGTAAACTTGGGTAAACTCTAACTATTATTCGTTTTGATTTATTTTTTTTTGTCACGTGGCGACGCCATATTTGCGCCATCGCCATCGCCATGGAAAATGACCTGTGCGCCATGGGTTGCGCCATGCGCCATGACAACCATGCAAAAAACTGCTTTTATATAAAATGTTTTTTATAAATTTAAATACGAAAACTTATTTAAGATTTCAACCAAAATTTGATCTTCTATTATATTTACACTATTATTTGAAAATGTAAATTAATACTCCTCATTAATCAATTATTTTAGATGAGCAATGAACAATCAACCTCCCGTGTTCACCCAAACTATGCGCCCTTAACCCAAGCCGAGCGCAACAATGAAGATTCGGAATGAGTGACACCTCACATGGTTGCTAAGTAAGTAACTATGAACTTTATCTAATGTCAAATAATTTTATCTAATGTCAAATAATCTAACCAAATGGATATAAAAAAATATCATTAATTTTTTGAAGCGATCAAGATGTGCTCAACCAAATCAAAATCATAATTGGTGGACACTTTCTTGACAACTGGGCTACGTACACGGATGTTGACCCCAAGGTCCGTGAACTTTGGTGGAACTTGTTCAAGGTAAAAAAATGAATTTTCCGTTATTGATGTAACCTAAAATTTGACAAATGATAAGTTAATTTATTTTTTAATAAAGGCCCGGTTTCGCTGGGCTGAAGAACAAGGCCCCACTATTCTAAGGGCGTACAATGCCAGAGTTTCAAACTGGCTTCGTCCCACTTTTAAGCGTGCCTGAGCCAGTGGGGTAAGGCCTCAATGGTGTTCGGATGAGGTATGGGAAAACCTTGTCCGCCACTGGTCTTTGGATCCGACTTTCTTGGCTAGAAGCGAAAGCGGGAAGAAAAATCGGATGTCCGAGAAGGCATTGACAACGCAATGGCACGGAGGCCACAAACCTCAGAGTAAAAATAAAGAAACTCTTGTAAGTCTTATTCAAATAAACCTTACACCATTTTAACCCTTTATTTTTTTACATTTATTTAAACCTTTTTCGAACCTTGTAGGCGGGGCCTCAGAAGAAGAGGGTCTCTATCCTCAAGGTCATCAAACACTGTTAGACAAAGTATAACGCAAATGTTGAAAAGAAGCGGGCGGAACTAAGCTTGACGCAACAAGATGACATCGATTTCGATGTGAAAAACGATGTGATCCTTGAGGCAGGTGGGGTGTACAAGGGTCGGCTTTCGTGCCTCGGGGCTGAGGGGCAACGTATTTTGTACGATCGCAGCGGCAGCGGAGCTTCATCATCTTCTCGATCGAGGCGAGGAGAAGATCCACGCATTGCCCAATTGCAGCGAGAATTGGAGGAGCAGCAGCGGACATTTGAACAACAACGGAAGAATGATGAAGAAACAAAGGCCCGACTGGAAGCAATGGAACGGATCCTTGCCGGATATCAGCCTCTGCCTCAGCCTCTTCCTCGGTCGTACATGTTGCACGTTGAGCAGACTACTCAGGTTCCGCACATGGGTAATATGGGTTATCACTCTAACTCCGGATATGGTGTCATGCCTGCAATGAGGTCGACATTCGGATCTCTGTCGTCTGATATGCTCAATCAGTTTCAGTCATCCGGTGGAGGCAGCCGAGGAAGCCATCAAGGAGGCCATCGAGGAGGCAACCGAGGAAGCAACCGAGGAGGCAACCGAGGCAGCCGAGGAGGTACCTGACCCTTGAACACCGTGGATGCAGAAGAGGATCATCATCGTGACTATGGTGATAATGATGACGCATATGATTATGATGATTCTAATTTTTATCATAATGGAGTCCGACGTACGGGCATGTAATTACATAACATTGTACGGATTTTGTTTGTATAATTCAGTCTGTAATAACATTTTTTATGTTTAAGATTGTATGGAATTTGTTTTTATTCTAATTGCTTTAAAGTAAAATTAAAATAATTTTTTATTTTTTTTTATTTAAAATCGATTTTTTTTAAAATCAAAAAACATTAGTCACGGACTACATCGATGACTACGTTTTAATCCGGACTATTTTTTTATTTCAAAAACTTAGTCACGGATACATGTCTGTGACTAATCACGGGTTTTTTTAAAAAACGTTAGTCACGGACGCCCACAAAAATAAAAAAATTTAAGTTAAACCTAGTCACGGCGCTTGTCCGTGACTAACATAAAAAAAATTAAATTAAAGTAATCACGGATATAGTCCGTGACTAACACACCGGAGGGCTAATTCCGGTCAAGATGTAGTCACGGACCGAGTCCGTGACTAATCCGTGACTACACTTAGCCACGGCCAATGTTCCGTGACTACGTTCTAGTCACGCGAAATTAGTCAAGAAACTAGCCACGAATAAAATCCGTGACTAAATGAGTTAGTCACAGATTTTTTACACTACGGTCCGTGACTAAGTCCGTGACTAAGTCCGTGACTACAGGCGAATTTTTTTGTAGTGACGGCCCGTTAACAACCTCATAATTCCGATTTTAGTGTACATCTATCTAATTATCTTTTTGAAATAGATTATAAGGCCGAGGTGAAATATTCGATAATGATTCACTTAAATACAAAGCACAAATAATGACACATAAGCTAAAATCGGAATAAGAGGTTGTCAATGGGTCATTTTGACTCATCCGATACTTTTTATAAGTAGAAGTATTTATATTACACGTTGTTGAGTACATGACTTTATATAACGATTCCGTAACCGTAGAAAATATTATTCGACCCTTTTCTCTTTAAACATATGAACTATTTAAGAAGTCTCTAAGGACTTCTAATGATATTTTGGCACAAGAATTTCTATGACGTTAAAAAAACACATATGTACTGTTTAAGAAGTCTCTAAGGACTTCTAATGATATTTTGGCACAAGAATTTCTATGACGTTAAACAAAAACTTTATCGAGGAAAGAAAGTCAGCATCTTCAACATTAACAACTTGTTATAGATAACAAAACCAAATCAAAGAATAAACTTCTAACAAATATTTATACATTTTTAAAAATCTTTTCAGATACTAAAAGAGTACAAACTACTACTTGACACTATTTATTAAAACATCATAAAAGTATCTTGAAGCTAGTTGTGCTAAACAGACTTTTGCTTATAATTTATTAAAAGATTCCCAAGTATATTTAAAGTTACTTGTTCAAAACATATACTATGATCAAAGAGCCAATTTTTGTAACTTTTGTTAAACAATTTCATTTATTGCGTTTTAAAACTTTTTTTGATCAATGATGACAAACTTTAGGTAATGATTTCAATTATTATATTTGTATATATATAAATTGTAAATTTTATGATTTTATGAAAATAATTTGAATAAATATTTATAATGATTTTCATAAAATAATTTTATGAAAATATTTTGAATATAACTTTCATATTCAAAATAATTTAGTGTTAAAAAATATAATTGATCAAAATTGATTGCCATTGACAAGAAAAATCAGTTTGGCAAACCTTTTCAGGACAAAGAGAATAATATTTCTCGAGTAATTACCAAGTGCAAAAAAAAAATAGGGAAAACGAAAACTAATAATCCAACCTTTTAACGATTTTCTTACAATAGTCTCACTTTTGATTATTCGAAAATAATTTGGAATAACAGATCATCTAACTTGGATTATTAGTTTCCATTTTCCCAAAACTTATTTTTCAATCGACATAGAATAACCACAACAATCATTACCGATTTACCTAAACGCATTTGCATATTTCCATATCCTGTTGGGATAAAGTGAAAAAGTTGCACTCAACGTATTCAGCAAGTTTATGGGGGTTGTTTGGAAGGGTTATTAGTTATGAGTACTCAAAAAAAATTTTGTATATCAAATTAATTGAAGTCGGTTCACGACGTCCTGATCCTAACAATGACTGTTCACTATTCTGATGGAACTAGTATTTCACCTGTGCGATGCACGGAATAATATTCTGTTCAAATATTAAATCTAAAAAGCGAAATACCATAACTTAAAAATTATCGCACAACGTTAACATCATAAAATTGCCATATGAATGATAATAATAAAGTACACATCTTAAATTAAGCATTTAAAAGCTAAAAGTTGGAAGCATGCAGAAGGGTGCTTCAAACTGCTTTCACTTTTTTTATTACATAAAAGTACTACATCCGTTCCCATTTTAACTTCCAAATGGGTTTGGCACAAAGTTTAAGATAGTGGATATTATGTGGTGGAGAGTTGTGCAGAGGAGAGAGAAATGTGTAAGAAATGTTGTGAACCACAAATTCTTTACCAAAAAGGGAAAGTGGAAGTTTTAATTGGAACGGACGAAAAAGGAAAGTTAGAAGTTTATTTAGGAACGGAGGGAGTACTTATTTTATCAAACACTACCAACTTTTTTTTTTGATAATCATTTTTTTTCTCAAACACTACCAACTTATACTACTCCATCCGTCCCATAATACTTAGCCAATGTTGACTTGCACGTAGATTAATAAAGTAAAAACTGTGTGGTTGATATTGGTGCAGAGGAGAGAGAAATAACTTTAGCCACATATTTGTTACTTTAAATGGAAATGCAAAGTAATTTGAGACGGCAAAAAAAGGAAAGTTGGCCAAGTATTATGGGACGGAGGTAGTATTATGTACTTTCTTCAAAATCACTTTAAAATACTCCCTCCGTCCCATAATACTTAGCCAATGTTAACTTGCACGTAGATTAATAAAGTAAAAACTGTGTGGTTGATATTGGTGCAAAGGAGAGAGAAATAACTTTAGCCACATATTTGTTACTTTAAATGAAAATGACAAAGTATTTTAGGACGGCCAAAGAAAGGAAAGTTGGCCAAGTATTATGGGACGGAGGTAATATCACTTTTTGAAGTATAAGCAATCGCAACCGCTCTAATGACAACTTATCTTCCACCGCAAACTTCTGTCCACGCGTCTCATCTCCGTTCTCCTATGACGGTTTTCTCTTGTTCAGATATCTATCATATCTGTATTCTTTAGATGATAATTCAATGATGTTTCTGATGTACTCCATCCGTTCATTAAATTTTTGCCAAGTTTGATCGTCACGGAGATTAATAAAGTAAAAACTGTGTGGTTGAGGTATGTGCAGGGGAGAGAGAATTAACTGGAACCACAAATTCTTTTCTTAAAACAGAAAATGCAAAAATTAATGTGACATCCAAAAAAGGAAAGTTGACAAAGTTTTAAGGGACCAATGAGTATATTTTAGGAGGAACAAACCCTTGAGGGTTATGAGGTGATGCTTAAATCAAATGGCAAAGGTTTATATATCATTTATACGTATTATGTGTTTATATATTATCGAAGCAGTTTTTTTATCTCAACTTTTAAGGATTCAGCTCGTGTAACGTCAACTCCAACCTCAACTTCATGTGATCTATTTAAAAGAGATAAGTACAACTTTGTGTCAAATTATCTTCAATATCTTTTTTAAGGAATCAGTGATTTCTAGACAAAAATTAAATATGAAAGAAGTTTAATTGATATTGTCTTCATATATTTTAATATAATATATAAATTAGTTTAGTAATTTTAAACTAATAAACTTTTGTGAAGAAAAGCATATCAAAATTTAGTAATTGAATTAATTAAAAATTAAATATCACGGAACAATTGGTTTTTTCTTGATTATTACCACCAACTTCCCAATTAGAGCGGCAAATCATATCAAAATTAATATAATATTGGAATTTTATCAATTCAGGAGCCGAAACATAGATTAATTATCAATTCAGGACCCGAAAGATAAAATGTATCGGTATAGGATCCGAATGATGGAAAAGTATCAATTTAGGACCTAACATTTCATAGGTTTCGATTTATTTAATTTTTAATTAATTCAATTACTAAATTTTGATATACTTTCCTTCACAAAAGTTTATTAGTTTAAAATTATTAAAAAAAAAAAAATAAAAAAAAAATTATGACAACTTAGGCCCTAGATTAATAGTTTTCAATCATTCAGGTCCTAAATTGATAGTTTTTCATCATTCGGGTCCTATATCGATGCATTTCATCTTTCAGGCCCCGGATTGATAATTCGTCTATCTTTCGGGTCCTAAATTGATAAAATACCTAAATAATAATATGGAAAACAATTCATTCTGATAGCATCAAACATGATTTCGAGATTGTAATGTGATTAAGGAGTTTTTAATTTTTCAATTGTTTAAAACATGGTTTGTATGTGAATTGTATTTCATTTATTTACTATCCCCGACTTCAGTAACAAACTGAATTATGCACGTACCCTTGTCTTACTTAGAATATACTTAATACGATACACATAGTTTTTAAGATATGAAGCAAATTAAAACCATTCAGCGATATGCCAATAACTAAAATATGTTGCATAACCTTGTTTAGATTATGCTACAAAATGAAACGTGCTATCAGAATCTTCATTACTAAATGAAATTAGATTTAAATATAAATTATCCTATATAACTTCTGTTGTTAGCATAAATGAATTACCCTTTACATTACTTAAAGAAAAATAAATATTGAACATTAGTACAGAAAATATAAATTTAAATGTTGCAAACATTTCTTTAGAAATCTTTGCCTCGAATTTCATCATATGCTCTTTTTCGAATCAAGGTAGCAGACTTAGATTATAAAACCTTCGGTCTCAATATAAAGAATGTCCCGTTTGTTGCAGAAATTGTGTTATACTACGTATATAGCATGTATTAGATTTACAGAAAGAAACATCCTCATTAATGGAGGTTAGTTCTAAAAAAATTGGGATCCATAAAGAATATAGCCAGCCAGCAACTTAAAATACCGCATACATTCAATTAAAAATTAAATAGAAATTGCTCTAAATAGGAGCAAAAACGTTTTGAAATTCTAAAATAGGAGTATCATGTTTTTTATTCCCTGAATAAGAGTAATTTGCCAAGTTTGGAAAAAATGTCATGTTTTAAAGTATAGTAATGTCAAACTTGGCAAAAATTTACTCCTATTTAAAGAATAAAAAACATGATAGTCCTATTTTGGAATTTCAAAACTTTTTCATTCAAAAATTTGTAACAGCATCTACTCAAAAAATTTCGTCTCCAAACACCAATCCTTCAACAAAGTCATCAATCTTTTTCTTGTTTAATGGCTTTATTCAGTTTTTGGAAGGCCCGTAGATGAGAACAGTATACACTCGTACAATACAAACCTTTACCGTCCATGTGGATTTGCTTTGGGTTCACATCTTATACCCAACTCCATAAACCCATCATCTGAACTCTTGTTTATGACCAAACTGTATGTTTAGGACAAAACTGATTTGTTAATCACAGGTTGTACTACTTATAATATGCAGGTACCCGACTCTATAAAAGCTGAACATAAAACATGCATTAAATGCTACATAGAGGAATCAAACATCAGCCATGTTTGCCTACAAAACAACCAATCATAATCCTTTTTGAAACGTGAATCAGCATTGTGTTGGGCTTATCAACAATTGTATTTGCCGATACACCTCGATTTGTAAATTACGGATGAGAGTAATTAAAAAGCTAAACTCTTGGGAAATTGAGCACGTGATTCTAGAATGTACTAACTTTGGGCGGGAACTTAATCAAGAAGTTTTCTTTTGCTATTATATAGTAATAGATCAAGTGTAACGACAACTTGTATTTACACAGAACTTTCCTTCGTTAAATAAGGAAAAGAATATTATGTAAATAATAATAATAATATCGACATTTAATTAATTTAAGGTGTATTAATCCACTTATTCCTTTAATCAACTACATTATTTTGAGCAATTTGTATAGTTTCAACACTGATAATATGTATATAGCATTCATATTCTTGTGGAGTTGTGGAAAATCGTAATATTTGAACAAATAAATGATACCATGAAGTAAATACAGGCAAATACCCCCTTATAACTTTGCCAACTTTCCTTTTTTGGATGTCCCATTAACTTTGCCACTTTCCCTTTTAAGTAAAGAATTTGTGGTTCCAGTTCATTCTCTCTCCTCTGCACAAACCTTAACTACACAGTTTTTACTTTATTATTTCCCGTGCCGGTCAAACATGACAAAGTTATTAGGGACGGAGGGAGTATAACTCTTGCCTCATGCTTGTTCATTTAAACAAAAGTAAAAATGCAAATTACAAATCAAATAATACTCCGCATTCAATAGTGACAGCATTTTGTTAAGTCACATTGTGAAAGGAAAACAATTTCTGAAATGTTATCGATAAGAATTGAATATTGCTTAATATCTATCATCGTTTCACTTTCAGAGTTTCAGACAAACAGTACTAAATTTATTAGGATTGCACCAACAGAAAGAAAACACTTCAAGAACTAGATCAAACACTACACGTATTTTGCTTAAAAAAAGCCTAAAGAAATTAATGTTTCACTTCAAAACACTACACTACACTAGATCAAATGCATTTTGGTAATATTGCATTTTGGATTTTCAACTCTTAAATGAATCAAACCAGTACCTTAATTATCCATAAATGTTTCAAATTCTATATCACTTTAGTTTTGAATCCATAAATCTAGATCACTTTAGTTTTGTCCATATGATCATTATAGTGTGACTCTTGCGTATGGAATTTTAATCATCCTCAAGGATTTTTTGATCGGAAAATTGAATAAAAAATCTCAAATTGAAACATTTATGTATAGTTAGTACCGTTTTGATTCATTTTCAAGTTAATGTACCAAAATGCAACATTACCAATAGTTAAGGTACCATTTATGCATTTGGATAAGTGATTTTTCTTTTTAAATTATCATCAAAAAAGTAAGAAAAAATAAGATTTGTTCCACAAAATAAAAATAAGGACTAGATAACACGATATTGAGATACAGTAGAGAAAATAAAAATTATTGAAGTTCAATTTAGAAGTCTTATTTCTAAAATAAGACTTGGTTATGAAAATTAGTAATTGTTAAGTTGCACTTAGATTAATAAAGTAAAAACTTAAAATTTGTGAGGAGGATAGAGACCATTCTATTACTTTCAATATCAAACTACTTTCAATATCAAACTACTTTCAATATCAAACTGGACAAAGTTTTATCAAAGCAGATCAAACTTGAAGAACAATAAAATATAGGGATCCCTAAAATATAAGTATGCCCACATTTCTGAGACCAGACTTCATCAAAGGAAATTTTCATCAAGCTAAAAACATCCTAAATTTGGAAGTAAGTGATGAGTCCAAAATGCCAAAAACTGAAACACAAAAGCGTAAGGAATTACAACAGCTAGGCACATATTTTGCGTGACTCTAAACCTTTACACAGCCAAGCATATGAAGGCATCTCAACAACTTGCTATTCCAGGTATGGGAATGATTGTTCTGGCCAACATCCAAAAAAGTTTGTATAATTATGCAGCCAGAAATGACAGGTTAGGTTACCCAGGCCAGAGCTTAAGAAATTTATATTGATGGACCAAAATTTAAAATTTATTACAACTATATGGAACGTCCTTCAAAAATGGTCCATGACCCCGCATATTATCTGCTCTAATAAGTGAATTAATAGAAATTAAGAGTAATAATTAAAATGTGGGATTATTTATAGAGATTACCTGCTATATCTCTTTAAAAACTATAGGAATTTATTTATAGTCGGTCACGTCGAACCATTATTGGCGAAAGGTCTATACAGTTGAGATTATTCTGAAATAATGAATAATTGGGATTATTATGAGAGGACCGCAAATAGTTGGAATTATTACGATCAATTTTTCCTAAAATTTATTACTGCTTATAGATATTTAAGCATACATATATACATCACAAAAAAAATTCATTGGGCCCTGCTAGCCTCCGTGTCTCCACCCCTGGAGACACAAATCAATTGAATTTAATTTACAAAATGTAAATATGGAATTAAAGAAGCTTGAAAACATACATTTTCAGAAGTCCGAACAACTTTTTCTTCAGATCTGCTCTTCTTAAGTATATGTAGGAATAAAATCCAATGCAATTGCCACTTTTTTGCCACAATCGTATGCTGAAATTCAAATATACCTGGAGAAAGCCCTAAACCGTCACTTTAATTTCATGAAAGCTTCACCAGATGGATCATCTGAATTTCATGAACCTCTTCAGCCAGTCAGTCAGCCTCAACAAAGATGGGTTAGGAAAAGCAAAACAAAACTGAAAAATATATAAAATCACCCATCAGTGGAAAAATAAAAAGACATAGAAACTGTGTAAGATCTTAGACGCATCAAGAAAAAGGATAAATGGAGGAAGAAGAGAGAGAGAGAGTGGGATGACAGAGAGAGAGTAAGCACACATAGCTTCAAGCATGGAAATCATGCAAGAAAACACCATTTGTGCTCACTCTCTTCTGTCACCTCCTAGCTTTACCCCTTCGATCTAGCTGCCAGTTCTTGAATCCTTCTTGACTTCTCATCCATATATGACCAGGAAAAGGGTATAATCGGGAGAAGAAATAACAAAAACAACCCCTAGAAATGACTTTTCCCTAGAAATAAGAGAACAACATGTGAACCCTAGATAGATATATTAAAAAATGGAGAAGATAAAGAAACAGATAAGGGAAGACTGTTACATTGGGAAAGGGAATACGGGAATGAAAAGGGATCACGTTTGAGTTGATGTGAGGAAATAAAAACGGGGGCGGCCATTCATATATAGGGAGGAGAAGAAGAGATAATGAAGAGGATCGATTCAATGCCACAGCCCATACCCTAATTTACTTTCCCTTTTAAATATGCTTTTCAGACCGGGCGGAGCTTATTCGAGATGTATAGGTTGGTCGTAATATTTCGTTTGGTAGGTACGCATATAGAATGAAGCGCCTCCGTGGAATATTTCTAATTATACGTATGGTGTGCCGATCCCACTTTAAACAAGTGCTCTTCCATTTTCTTTTTTACTGAGAGTATCGTTCATTCTTTTTCTTTCTTTAATTTTCTTTTGTTCAATTCTTTTCTTTTTTCATCAAATTAAAATACTAAAAATTTAATAGCAATCCTACTTCTTTATCTTCATCTTAAATTATAATTGAATCTACTTTTTTTATTCTTTATCAATACATAACAAAAAGTTTATTAATCTAAATAAAATAAGTATATTGCATTTCATATTCATAGACTATTTTTGTTTCTGTAATATTTTTTATATTCATATACTTATTTTGTAATATACTACGTAGTATTTATATTCATATACTTTTTTGTAATATTTTTTATATGGACACGCTTTTTCTATAATATATTTTTTTATCACTTTGTATGTTTTTAGATAAACTCCGCCATGATATCATTTTTTTGGTATCATGCCTATCCCAAGCCAGGATAAAGGAGGAGGGTGCTGTGGTAGGCGTGTGACGGCCAACAGTATCACCTAGTCACATCACATGACATGAATCGAAATATGAATATCGTTAATGCTAGGTCGTCACCCGTAAGTGACGCGTCATCCCTCCGCCTGGGGGTGGTGTCAAATATGCAAGGGCGCGCTACACTTGATAGACCTGGGTGTGGTGAAAAGAATGCTAAGGTTGCTAGGTCGCCGCCCAGAAGCGGCGCGTCATCCCATTGCCCGGGGATGATGTCAAATAGGCAAGGGCATGGTGGGGTCCGAGATGGGGCTAAGAACAGAAGGTGGAATGCTAGATTGCGTTTTGGGACATGGAATGTTGGGTCTCTTACAGGCAAATCTTCCGAGGTAGTCGAGGTTATGAGCAGAAGGAATATCAGCATTATGTGTGTGCAAGAAACTAAATGGGTTGGTGAGAAAGCACGCGAGATTAATCCCGGAGGTTTTAAGTTGTGGTATTCGGGGAGAGATAAGACTAGAAATGGGGTAGGCATTATTGTGGCGCGTGACTATGTTGAGGATGTGGTAGAAGTCTTCAGGAAGAACGATCGCATCATGAGCATTAAATTGGTGATAAGAGGTGAGATTGTGTCTGTGGTAAGTGCCTATGCACCACAAGTGGGATTGGATACATCTACAACTCAACAGTTCTGGGAAGATCTTGAGGACGTGGTGCGACGAGTGCCAAGGGGAGAGAAGTTGATCATAGGAGGTGACCTCAACGGGCATGTGGGCTTGAGTCGTGATGGCTTTGAGAATATTCATGGCGGACATGGTTTTGGCACTAGGAATGAGGCGGGAAAGAACATTTTGGATTTTGCCTTGACGTATGAGTTGGCTATAATGAACACTTGGTTTAAGAAAAGAGACTCTCACCTTGTAACCTATAAAAGTGGAGCTAATAGTACCCAAATTGACTACTTCTTAGTACGGACCACTTGGAGAACTAGCTACACTGATTGTAAGGTTATTCCAGGTGAGAGTGTTGTCACTCAGCATAGGATGCTTGTGCTTGACTTTCGAGGTAAGAACCATAGAAGACAAGTTAAACAACAAGTGGAACCAAAGATAAAGTGGTGGAGGCTTGAGGGAGATCTTCAACAAAGCTTTACACACAAAATGGTCGGTGAAGATGTATGGCGTATTGATAATGAAACACATGTGGATGATGTGTGGTTATCAATGGAGTTGACCATTAACAAAGTGGCAAAGGAGGTACTTGGAGAATCCAAAGGATGTCGACCACCTAAAAAGGACACATCTTGGTGGAATGATGAGGTGAAACAATCCATAAGGAACAAAAGAGATTGCTACAAAAAGTTGGGGACAAATTGGAGTGATGAGAACATAGAAGCATACAGGGAGGCTAAAAGACAAGCAAAGAAAGCCGTAAGGGAAGCACGAGGGAAAGTGAACAAGGAGTTGTATGAAAAGTTGGACTCTAAGGAAGGAGAACTAGATATTTATAGACTTGCTCGTCTTCGTGATCGCAGAACTCAAGATATTGCAAAAGTTAAGTGTGTGAAGGATGTTGATCAGAGGATATTAATGGACGACGGAGAGATAAAAGAAAGGTGGAGGTCATACTTTGATACACTATTCAACGGGAACAAAACGCAAGATATCGGCGATTTGTCCATACCAGATTGTATGGTAAACCGTGATTTTGTGAGAAGGATCCAAACAACGGAAGTTAAAGAAGCTCTGAGGAAGATGGGACGGAAAAGAGCAATGGGGCCAGATGGCATACCGATCAAGGCTTGGAGAAGTTTGGGAGAGAGAGGCGTCGAGTGGTTAACAAGTTTCTTCAACATGATTTGGAGAAACAACAAGATGCCAACGAGTTGGAGGAAGAGTACTCTTATCCCCTTATTTAAGAATAAAGGTGATGTACAAGAATGTGCCAACTATCGAGGGATTAAGCTTATGAGTCACACCATGAAACTTTGGGAGCGAGTGATTGAGCAAAGACTTCGAAGGACTGTGAAGATTTCAGAAAATCAATTCGGTTTTATGCCTGGTCGCTCAACAACTGAGGCCATTCACCTTCTTCGACAACTTATGGAGAAGTATAGAGATGCTCATAAGGATCTGCATTTGGTGTTCATTGACTTAGAAAAGGCATATGATAGGGTACCTCGAGAAGTTCTTTGGTGGGCCTTAACTAGGAAAGGCATATCACGCAAGTATATCAACATCATCATGGATATGTATGAGGATTGTACTACAAGTGTTCGTACTAGTGTAGGGAGGACTGAAGAGTTCCCTATTACTATCGGAGTGCACCAAGGATCGGCCTTGAGTCCTTTCTTATTTGCCATAGTCATGGATGAACTTACGAAGTCAATTCAAGACGATATACCGTGGTGCATGATGTTTGCCGACGATATTGTATTGATTGATGAGACGCAATCAGGTCTTAAAGCAAAGTTGGAAGTATGGTGACAAACATTGGAGAATAAGGGTTTCAAACTAAGTCGGAGCAAGACAGAGTACATGGAGTGCAAGTTTGGTGGAGGTAGAAGTAGTGGTAATAGCGGAATTACTCTGGATGGTAAGGAGATACCGGTCAGCGATATGTTCCGTTACTTGGGCTCCATAATTCAGAAGGACGGTGAGTTAGATGGAGATGTATCCCATAGAATCAGAACAGGGTGGATGAAGTGGAAGAGTGCGTCAGGATTTCTATGCGACCGAGGTATGCCGACTAGACTGAAGGGTAAATTTTATAGGACAGCAATTAGGCCTGCATTACTGTATGGCGTAGAGTGTTGGGCGGTGAAACAATGTCACATTCATAAGATGAGTGTGACAGAGATGCGCATGCTGCGTTGGATGTGTGGGCATACTAGGAAGGACCGCGTGAGGAATGAGACAATCAGACAAATGGTGGGAGTAGCACCTATTGAAGACAAGATGTGGGAGTCGCGTCTACGGTGGTTTGGTCATGTGCGTAGAAGACCGAGTGATGCACCTGTTAGGCGAGTTGAGATGTGTGGACAAGAGGCAGGGAAGAGAGGGAGAGGAAGACCCAAACAGACGTGGGTTAGGGGAGTTCGACGTGATATGCTTTTTCTGGGGTTGGATGAGGGCATGACTTTGGAGAGAACTAAGTGGAGGGCGGGTATTCACGTGAAGGAGTGATCTTGATAATTTTTTTCCCTCATCTTTTTTTTTCGTAGTTTTTTTTTATCCTTATATATATATATATATATATTTATAAGCATTATTTGCAACCTTTTTATTTTATCATTTATATATATATATATATATATATATATATATATATATATTCATCTTTTTTATATTATCTTTTCATAATAGCTTATCTTTTTATCTTTATTCCTTCTTTTCCTTTTGGTTGTGATATCATGTATCGATTCATGTTAGCCGACCCCAATATCTTTTGGGACTAAGGCTTGGATGTTGTTGTTGTTGTTTGTATGTTTTTAGATGTTTTAAGGACATTTAGTTTGTTTATTTTAATTCTTGAAGGTACATTTGATAATATATCATTAAGTTACATCTTTTTCAGCTTGAGTTACATCTTAATGTAAGCGAGTTACATCTTAATATACACGAGTTACATCTTAGTGTATGCGAGTTACATCACGGAATAAACCCCTGCTATATCATTTTTATAGCCCTGATATTAAAAATAAACATATTCACTATTCAAAAAAATAATTAAGCTATTAGGATCAATTTTTTATTGTTTCCATTGAAATTAATGTTTATGATATATATATATATTATACTCAAACACACACAAAAATTGTTCAATTTTCCAACAAGTTACATTCTGTATACACCTAAGTTATATTTGCCATTACCGCGAGTTACATTTGTAATAACATCAGTTTCATTAAAAAATCAACCCCTGCTATTTAAAAATGATATATTTTTAAAAAATTATTTTTTATGGTCATGATATTAAAAACAAAACATATTCATGATTTACCTAAAACAATTGTGCAATTAGACTCTCTTTTTTCATTGTTTACATTGAAATCAATATTGTATTTCTTGTACTATGTGATAGACTATAAGTCTAGAGAGAAGTGAGAGCTAGAGAGAGAAGTGCAGTAAATGCTTTGTATTAATGATTTTGTGAACCCCTATAACTACTCCCAAGGGGAGTATTTATAGAGAAAATTAGGACCGGGCTCCCAAGTCTTGGGCTTGGGAGACCCATTTACAATAGGGCCACTAATGGGCTGGATACAAAGTGTGTAGAAATGACCAAGTATAAAATCCTATTCTGGCGACTACCTATGGCCGGTGAGGGCATGGTCGACGAGGGCATGGCCGACGAAGACCCGGCCGACGAGGTCACCCGGTTTTCCTGGCTTCCGGATCACATTCTGAGTAGACTTCTTTCTGGCCGATGGAGGTCATATGACCGACGAGGGTCCCACCAGGTGATCGTGGTACCTTCTGTTCTCCTGAGTATGTGGGCCCTAGGGTCTAGACCCATATATTCCATCAGGAGTTCCCCACTCTCCGAGCTGAGATTTAGACGAAGTGAAGGAGAGTAGATTCCCTGGCGTTGACGTTTTCTGGCTATTGTGGGGCCGCTATGGAGTCTTGGTCGTTATGCGCACCCTTTGCTTTGGTCCTTTATTTTTCGTTGTTACGGGCGCACTACGTTCTGGCCGTTGTGTGGCCCCTGCTGCGGACGAAGAGTGCCCTAGCCATGCGGATGATGCTGTTTCCTGTTGAGGACGACGAGTGCCTTTGCTTGGTGGAGACGATGAACGTTCTCTGTCATGACTGGCCGATGTAGACGGTGCTTCCTTACTCCTGACCATTGATGGTCGAGTTTCGTACTCTGAGCCGAGGAGACCGTTGTGGTTATCTCCTGTTTTGGGGACGATGGGTGTCCTTTCGTTTCCGGGTGGCCGGTGAGGGCGCTGTTTGCTTTGTTTGGCCGCTGTGGATCTCATTCTGTGCTTTTGGCCGAGGAGTGGTGGTATCCGTAGCTTGGTGCCCATGTTCTTGAGGATGGTAGCGGCACTGATCCGGAAGAAGTGGTGCGTATCCTGGTTTCGCGGACGATGATGATCTGAGGACGTTGAGTTCCTATTTTAATTCCTGGGTGAGAGTGGAGTATGCGGTCTCAAAGCCGTTGAGTGTCCTGTGATCTTAGGTGTTGCATCTTTGGAGGGAATTCTTTGTTTGCTGACTTTGCTGCGGCTGATGGTGCACCACAAGGTTATGGACGATGTGGTGCATATATGATCTGATGTTGTAGTTGTGGACTTGGTATATTTTTGGATTTCTTTGATTTTGTCCTCTTGATTTCCAAAGGCCGATGTAGTCCCCCAGTCCCCCACTGCTTCAGGCCGAAGAGTAAGCGAGGGGTGAAGGAGTAAAGGATTCCCTAGGCCGAAACGGGATTCTTGTATTCCCCTGAATCCAACTCCTTGGCGATTTCCTGACCAAGGTAACCCTGTGGGAGAACCCTTGGATGTAGGTCGCTTGCAAGAAATTATCATCAGGGTTTTGTACAAGGCCGATGGCTGTGGGGTTGCTTTTGCTTTGCTGTTGTGGCCGTGGAAAGGGCCATGCTATTGGTATTCTTGTTTGGGCCGGTATGGGCACACCTTGTGGTGTGGCCTACCCTTTTGAAGTCATCTTTGTTGAGGCCGATGTAGGCGGGCTTCCCTATTGTGGCTGTTGTGGACGTTGATTACTGTCACGTTAGTGATGGGCCGATACTGATGGAAGTGGGCCTGACCTGTCCTTTGAACCGGTGCCAGCCCAATGGGCCTGTGTGGGGTGGTGGCCGTTCACGTGGCCAATGGATGGATGCCACGTGTAGTGACCGTTGGGGGGTCTATAAATACCCCCTCCCTCCGAAGAGGCTCCCCATTGCGTTCTTGAGATAACGAAGTGCTGCCAAATTTTCTAGAGAGATAAGGGTTGTTGGAGTGTTCTTCCGTTCTTCAAGACTTCAAAGGTTAGTTCATCAAACTTTTCTCCACTTCCTTGCATATTTTGCTTCCTTTAGACCTTGATCCAGTGTTAGTCACGAAAACAACTTAGATCTGAAGTAGTCCCCCTTAGAATTGTGATAGCTGTTATAATGAAGACCTTAGACGAAGAGTACTACCCTTACGACGATGAGGCCTCTGTTAAGTCCCTTGACTATCGGGTGGTGGAAGAGTGCTGTGAGGAGATTGAGGATTTGAGTTCCTTGAAGACGGGGGAGCAAGAGGACGATGAAGGTGTGGGCGAAGAGGCCGCCTCGTCGTTTGAAAGGGAAGATGTAAGGGTCTCCCGCGCTATGGACGATGCGTCTACTTCGACCGCCATTCCTTGCCCGAAACCGGTTTCTGCCATCAAGGGAGTCGCATCGAAGAGGAGGCGTCGGCCAAAGAAAGGCCCAGGCTTCTCCTATCTGGACCTTAGCAACATTTACCTCATCAAGCCGCAGAGTGGTGCGGCTGACTACTTAGTTGCCCAGTTGTACGTAGGGCCTTTTAATAGGGTTAGGGCTCCTAGGCCGACAGACCACATTCTTAGTCCTCCACCGGGGTATTTTGGGGTGTATCCGATGAGCTTTGCGAAAGGACTTCGCTTCCCGCTTCATCCTTTTATCACGGAGTACCTGGATATGGTGGGGCTTCCCCCGGCCTTGTTGTCCCTGAACAGTTATTCCCTGATCGTCAGGTTTCTCATCCGTTGCGCTGAGTTGAACTATAAGCCGATGATGGCTCTTTTCATGAATATGTACTAGATAGGCCGAGGCAGCCACCAGAATTGTGCCGGCTACGCCAATCTTCAACAGCTGCCGAAGAAGAGGAGCTTTACTGACCTTCCTTCGTCTATCCACGGTTGGAAAGGCAAGTTCGTTTTTGTGTCGTTGGGTGAGGGAGGCATTGAGCTTCCTTCCGTCGGCCACAGTGGTAGATTCACCCTCCACGATGCGCCGAGGAGTACCATCTTGGAAGCTCAAGTGGCCGCATTTTCGGAAAGGGGGCCGAGGAGCGTAAAAGATTACATCACGAGGTACAAGATGACCGCCCTTGGCTTCTTTAGGTATTTCGTTTACGGTGAAAAGGAGGATGATGTTGCGTTGTGGCCGAAGATGACCACTACCTATGAGGAGGCCGATGGTCCAGATTTGGGCTTGCCTGCCGAAGCCGATGGTAATGCCCTCCCTAGCGCCTTTGTTTCCGGTTTGTTTCCCTTCTTGGCTAACCTCGATTTTTTTGTTGTGCAGACTTTGTGATGGACCGGAGATCTGTGATGAGCAGGGCCAAGGCGAAAGCGGCCGAGGAACTAACGGCCAAGGAGGCCGCAAAACGCGCGGTCGAGGGGACCCAACCTGCCGATGCGCCGAAGAAACCGCCCACCCAGCCGAAGAAGAAACGGCCGGTGGATGACGGGCAAAAGAAGTTCACCGAGGTCGGTATGCAACCGTCCAAGAAGTCGAAGAAGGATGTTGCCGACCCCGCCGCTGGGCCGATGACTGTCCCTGCTAAGGACGAAGGAGGCTCTGGTACCGCTGCTGCCCTATTGGACCTTACCTCTGATCCTTCTTTTGACGTTTCTCAGCCCCTCCCCCTCATCCAAGACCCCCGGAAGAAGCGTTCCGGTAAGGACTTGGCCACGGGGACGTACAAAATGGAGGTGGAGTATCCCGTGAAGGGAGGCGTCTTTAATGACGTCGTGGACGGCCATGACGTGCTCTCCCAAGCTCTCCTGGTTGAGGACCGGGTTTATCTTGACAAGCTTGGTAACGTCAAGATTTACGACGGTGGGATGGACCTCGTCGTCCAAGTAAGTTCCTTTCGCGCACCTTTGTTTTTTTTTGTGTTTCCTTGTATGTGTCATCGTCTAACCACTTTATGTTTTGCAGGGGGCCTTCATGCTAATGGAGAGCAACAAGAGGCAGCAAAGGGAGATCGCTCGGCTGAGAGAGGTTGAGCAGAAGGCTGTCTCGGACGAGGAGGCCATGGGTTGTCTGGATCGGTTGCGAACCGAAGTAGCGGATCTCCAAAGGAGGGCTGGTGAGGCCGACGTGGCCTACCGTGAGGTAGCTGCTGCCAGAGATGACGCCCTGGCCAAGCTTGCCGAGGAGAGGGCGGCGCGTGAGGCTGATCGCCGTCGTGCTGAGGAGGACAAGGAAGCCAAGGTCGCTGCGGAAAAGGCCGTCGACGTTGCTATTGAGAAATTCCTGGCCGAGGGCTGGAAGGCCGAGGAACGCCTGCCCTGGTGCTATGAAGTGGTGGCGGCCAAGCTCGAGGATTGGGGCACGAACTCTCCTGCTGGCCAAGAGTATTTTGAGAGGGAAATGTCGGTGTACTACGACATGGGCCAGCAGCGGATGCAACGGCTGATCTACCGGAGGGTGCACCGTGCCTTCAAAAAGCTGAAGCTTACCCAGAAATGGGCCAAGAAGAATTTGAAGCTCCCCAGGTTGATGAAGGACCCGGAGGCCGAAGCGAAGCTCCCCCTTCTGAGAGGCAGGACCCGATACTCAGCTCCTCCATCGGTGAGCCGGATTGGTCCGATGACGACACCTTGGCCGATACTGCTGTCTCCGCAGTAGCCGAGGCCAGTGCAGGTGTGGGATGGAGGGGGCACCGAGGCTGCTGTTGAGCAAGCCAATGTGGGGCTGGTTGCTGATGAAGTCGCTCCAGAGAATTGATCGGCCATCCCATTTTTCCTTTGTTAGCTTAGGCGGGTGCCGTGGCGCCCATATTTTGTAATGGCCGTTGTGCCCCCATGTACCTTTGCTTTAATGAATGAAAATATATTTCTTTTCCGATTTTATAGTGTATGATGTCCTCCTCGTCTTGCTTTTTCCTTTTGCTTTTGTTGTTCAAACATTACGAAATTTTTCCAAGTGTTTAAGTTGGGACTTGGATAATCATTCTCTTCGGTTGTTTCCTCTGATTGTGGTTGAAGTAGGTAACTTAGGTGAGCATGCTTCGTCGTTGGTGAGCACCCCTTGCTTTTAACTGCACTTTTAGAATTTCTTCTAAGTGTCAGACTTTTAGTGATTGAGTGTCCACTTCGTCTTGGCGTTACCCCTTTCCTTTTATTGTTCACACTTTAGAATTTTTTTCTAAGTGTCAAACTAAGCAGTTCCTTTTGTTGGGGGGCCTTCGTCTGTCACGCCCCGGACCTATCCGAACACATCAACAATCCGCCGTACAATATGAATAGTCAACCGCAGTCTAACTCATCCATATTATACAAGGCGTCTCGAATATCATTCACACATAAGTCATCCATAAACATACATAATAAGTAATTGAATACGCAACGGAAATCATAGTTTGAAAACAAGTGCCACACGGGGAAAACAAGAGCACACAGGCTCCATAATGAAAAACAATATCCATGAGCATGTTTAAATTGTTTAAAAATAGAATGTAGGAAGCACGAACCAAGTCTTCCCTCCGAGATGATCGCCCGCTCAACAAGCACAGGTAGCAAGCTCTAGCCTCAAGCTGAAATGATGGTGGGATGACCCCCGAAAGGGGGTCGGTACTCTATACGGCTATAAAGTACTGGTGTGGGTGGCATATAATAGATATACAACAAGTATTTCAAACACAAGACCCTCAAATAGAGTGATAATATAATCTAGGCCGTAACCCCAAGTTACCCCTTTTCAAAATATTCTTACTTTATATATAAAGTCAAGTAGTCGGCCCATGACCCAAAGTTCGTTTACAAAACGTAACCCAAACCCTGTGACCCCTAGTCACGACAATACATAGGGTTCAACCTTAACACACATGTTTGTATTCCTCGAGTCCAACTCGACTATATCACCACGTACATCATTCACAAGTCAATTACTCCACCAATCTCCGACGTCATGTTCACCCATGCAATTCTAGAGCATCAGGCTCAAGTACATCTCCTTACATGGGCTGAACCAAATCCTTATAGCTACCCAATGCAATTCTAGAGCATCGGACTCAAGTACATCTCCTTGCATTGGCATAGACCCAATTCCTAAGCACTCGCTATGCCTAGAATTGTAATATCAATAATCTATTTCGGGACATCCTTACGGACTGCCTCATCATGATCTTAGCATCACATTAAATCAATTTAGTCACTTGAACCACAATCAAGTACATCATTTACAATCAAATTCTTAGATTCAATTCCTTAACAATTACAAACAATCATTAACTAGTATTCCAATACTATTAAGATTATTCTCATCAATCATATATTTCATTTGTAAATCCCTACATATTTAGAAATATGTAGCAGCAACTTAATCATCCAATGTAATACATAAATAATCATTTATGTATTTACACAATTCACACATGAGTAAAAATGCCTATTTCACACAATAGTTCATTTAACTCCATTTTTATCAATATGATTTCCAAATCATTTGCAATTTCATTCCTTATCAAATATATCAATATTTCTTCAATAATCAGTCATTATAATCCATGAAAAACATGATTTAGGCATTTAGGTAATCTCATGCTTAACCTACAAGTTGTAAGCAACTAGATGTCGATCCTCACCTTAAATGAGCTTTAAATTTCTCCTTCTTGATCCAATCGTCAAAGCATAGGCCAAGGTGGATTAAGAACTGATTACTTGCTTAAAAATGAGTGTTAAGCAGCCTCCTCATAGTGCTAGCTCAACCCCTAAACGTCAACACGAAAACATTCCCTAGAACGGGTGTTTTCCGGCGAATTCGTTCCCTAACCTTTCAAGGTTTTGTCTAGGTTAGTATCTAACTTTTCCAACAATAAAAATTACTATATAATAAAATTTTATACACTTAAACCAGTGTATAATAGTTCTTCAACCATTCAAAGGATTTAGGCAATAGAAAGGAAGGTTTTGGATTCAAACTTACTTTGAATACCACAAACGTATCCTGCAAGGTTTCGCTGTGTTCGGACGATTTGGAGGTCTTAAACTACTCCGTTTCCTTCAAACCGCACGCCTATGGATTCCTCTTCTCGATAGATTTCAGAGGAAACCTTACACGCTTTAATTGGATGAGTGAAACTCAAGTTATGAGTCGAACAAGGAGGCCTACATACCTGGAAAACTCCTGCAGCCAGCTCTCCTTCTTCTTTTTCTTGGGTTGTGCGGCTCCTCTCTCTTCCTTATCTTTGGATTTCGAATGAGGGGTGAGGGGAGGTGTTTAGAAGCTCTCAGATGTGATCTAAACGAGTGGCTCTAAAAAACAAAGGTAGGGTATTTGATCCCAATCAAACATGGGATGGTCCTTCTCTTTTATTTCTCTTTTGTATTGTTTGAGCTCTCAACTCAATAGGTCCGTCCCATTTATGAGTTCTAACTTATTTTACTTGTTTTGCAGGTTCTAGGAAGGTGTGGGCCGTACTCTCACGTCCCCTAATTAATTTGGGAGCAAAATATCTACCAATACATCCAAAAGTGGAAAGATGGGTCCCATCATTTTTGTCCTTTGTCATAAGATGTACTTTTGTACTCTCCCCAATTTATTTAGATCAAGAAAACCTTCTACATCATATTATTAGTCTCTAATATATGTTGGGTGGTCCCAATAATTTATTTGATGTATAATTACAAAAGAAAACCATACTCCCATTATTAAGCCTAATAATGCCAAAGATGGGACCATAGGCATTTGTATTCTTCTCCAATCATTCCATCATTCAATTATGATATTAATATTTATATATCTGGGCTACCAACCGTGTGGGTCACCCTCCAATGGGTCTAGGATTCCATTCTTGAATAATTACTATTTTTAGCAGGTTAGACCCAAAATAACATTTGGGCTGCCCGACCGCACTTACATTGTACCGAGGGGTTGTATATCTTTATTTAAGGATGTTGGGCCCCAATATCAATAATATGGCCCAATTAATTATTTAGGAGTCGATTATCATTATATGAGCCCAAATAGTAATATGATAAATCATACGTTCCGTAAAACTTTAATCGTTTTACAATCGTTCGAAAATAGGGAAATTCAATACATATGCTTTGAAATTAAATTTAAATTTCTACGACGTTCGGGTGCGGTGTCACATCGTCGGCCAATACGACCAGTATGGATAGCTTTATATGCCTAGGTGTTTTCATCGGCATGTGTACCTTTCCGGCCATTGTGTATTCTTCGTCTTGTGTCATTCCTCATCCCTTTTTATCTCACTTGCCATTTTTATCTCAAGTGTCAAACAGGAACTCTTAATCTTGCTCTCCGTAGTTGTGGCCGATGAAGGTTCCTGTCCTTTTCTCGGCTGAGGGGGGAAATGTCTTCTTCGTCTTTGTAGTATCCGGTGTCCCATATTTTTGTGAAAATATTTCTAAGTGTTTAGGTTAGAGTATATGTCCGCCCCATTCTGACATGGACGATGAGAGTTGTCGGCCGTCCAGGGCGCCCCTTAGGAATTTTTCCAAATACTTGAAAATTTTTCTAAGTGTTGGGTAGACTTGGGTGGTGGCTTTCTTCATGAGTGGCCAGTGACGGTTTTCCGTTTGGTTTGTCTGATGCCGGCTACTTGGTGCCCCTTGTCGGCCCCAGGAGTTTACCTTAGTAATTTTGTCCAAGTTTTTTCTTTCCTTTTTTTTGAACGCATCCGGCCTTAATGCGTAATATTTGCCTGATATGTACTTGGACAATTTTTGGGATTTTATTTTTATTGCTCGAGGCCGGCGACTGCACGGCTCATCGGCTTCCCTCTTTTATGTTTTGGGGATATCGCTTTAGGCCGGCAAGTGCGCGGTCCTTCGGCTGTCCCTCTTTTATGTTTTGGGGATATCGCTTTAGGCCGGCAAGTGCGCGGTCCTTCGGCTGTCCCTCTTTTATTCTTGGGGATATCGCTCCAGGCCGACAAGTTCGCGATTCTTCGGCTGTCCCTCTTTTATTTTTGGGGATATCGCTTCAGGCTGGCAAGTGTGCGGTCCTTCGGTTGTCCCTCTTTTATATTCTTCCTCTTTACTCTTTTGAGTGAGGAGTGGGTATCCTTCTTTCAGGCTTCGGCCAAGGGGGTCGATAGTCCCTCGGCCGGTAAGGAGTCCTACTGGATCGTCCTGTGATCTCAGGGAGGTCCCATCTCCTATTTATGACGCGGGCTAAGGCTTTTGGTCGGTTACCGACAGATGTCGTTTCTCACCACTGAGTTTGGGGATTTTTGTCACCTCGGCCATGATTTCAGACCTGTCGTCCTGCTGATTTCGCGGATAGACGACGCGGTGAGCTTCCCATTTCAAGACGTGGGCTCTTTGCGGGCCCTTCGTCCTGGGGACACCATCAGCCTTTCCTAAGCATTTTCGCTCTGAGGAGCCGAAACGGTGTGGTGTAGTATCGTTTCCTTGAACTTTTTAGAAAAGTAAGTAGAATACAACTTTTATTGATAAGTGGCTCGAGGCCGAGGGTGGCGTTCGACCAACAATCCGTGGGAAGGTGAGGGCTTTGCCGGCTGCGCCGTCCCCGGATAATTGACAGAATTTCATCAAGTGATGTACATTCCACGTTCGTGGTACATTAGACCCATTCGGGTGTTTTAGTTTGTAGGTGCCGGGCTTGACTACGGCACTGGCGATGTAGGGGCCTTCATATTTGAGTGCCAGCTTGCCACCTTCCGTCGGCTTACTCGCCTCTCTTCGGCGAAGGACGTAGTCCTCCACCTGGAATTCCCGGGAACGTACTTTGGCGTCGTAGTATGATTTTACTTGACGCCGGTAGTTCTTTGCCCGGATGAAGGCCTGCTCTCGTCTTTCCTCGATCAGGTGGAGATCAATCTTCATGCTTCTTTCGTTGGCCTCAGGCTCGTAACGCTCCGCCCGCCGACTGGGTATGGTGACCTCTGTGGGCGCCTTTGCTTCAAAACCATAGCAAAGGGCAAAAGGTGTTTCACCCATCGCCCTCCTCGGTGCAGTACGGTAGCACCACAGAATATTGGGGAGCTCATCGGCCTAGCTGCCCCCTTCATCCTGGAGCTTCTTCTTCACGTCCTCCAGGATGGTTCTGTTGGCGTTCTCGACTTGCCCGTTACCTTGAGGATAGGCAACGGAGGAGAAACGATGTTTGATTCCCCACTCTTGGAGGAGCTCTTGGAAGGGCGCGGCCTCGAACTGGGTGCCGTTGTCGGATATGATCTCTTGAGGGACGCCGAAGCGGGTGAGAATATTCTTGTGGACGAATTTCTGATACCTGGCCCCTGTGATGCTGGCCAAAGGTTCCGCTTCGACCCACTTGGTGAAGTAGTCCACGACGACGATGATGTAGCGGTTGTTGCCTGCGGCTCTGGGCAGGGGCCCGACCAGGTCAATACCCCATCTTGAGAATGGGATTGCGGTGCTGACCGGGGCGTAGTTGACGGCTGGCCAACCAGGGGCTTTCTGAAGGACCTGGCATGCAGTACACTTCCTCGCAAGATTGGCACAATCTCGCGCCATCGTCGGCCAGAAATAGCCCTGGACGACGAGACGCGAGACATGCTGAAAGGGCCCTGATGTGAGGAGCAGACGCCACAGTAGACTTCCTCCATGGCCACCTCGGCCTCGCCTGGGTGCAGGCATCGGAGGAGAGTGCCGTTGTAAGATCTTTTATAAAGTTTCCTATCCGCGATGGTGTAGTTTGGGGCCCTTAGTTTGGCTAGCTTGGCTCTCTCCTCGTCCTGGGGCAGTTCTCCCGAGGTGATGAAGGTCATGATGTCGGTGATCCAGTCCTCCGGCCGTTGTTGGATGCACATGACCGGGATGGCGTGGATGCTGGACATGCTCAGCTCTTCGACCCTGGCTATCTTGGAGATGTGCTTTGGAGTGTCTGTGTTGAGTTTGGAGAGGATGTCGGCCTCAACATTCTCTGTCCTTGAGATCTGGGTGATCTCGTGGGTTTCAAATGCCTTGAGCAACTCCTCGGACGCCTGTTTGTATTGCCTCATCCTCCCTTCTTTAGCCTCGTATGAGCCCTCGATCTGGCCCACCACTAGCTTGGAGTCGCACCTGATTCAGATGTGTCGTGCTTGAGGCCGGCGGCGAGTCTGAGGCCGCTGAGGAGGGCCTCATACTCGGCTTCGTTGTTGGATACCCTGAAGTTGAAGCAGATGGCATAATAGGCTCTGAATCCTTCAGGGGAAATGAGGACGACGCCGCCACCGCAAGCTTTGGCAGCCGATGAGCCGTCAGTGAAGAGAGTCCATGCTTCGTCTGGCTCTGGTCCGGGCGTGGTAGCGTTCGTTTCCCTAGTTGTGCACTCGGTGACGAAATCGGCCAAGGCCTGCCCCTTGATGGATGGCCTCGGCTTAATCTGGATCTGGAACTGGCTGAGGAAGATCGCCCATTTCACCATTCGTGAGGAACTGGTGGGGCTCCGCATGAGTGCGCCGAGGGGTTGCTGAGCTAAGACGTGGACGGCATAGGCCTGGAAGTAGTGCCCTAGCTTTTTCACTGTCTGGACGATGGCCAGTACCGTCTTCTCAATGGGGGGGGGGGGTACCTGAGCTCGGCCTCCCGTAACGTCTTGCTTACGTAGAAAATTGGCTTCTGTACCCCCTCATCTTCGCGGATGAGCACGGAGCTGATGACCGACGTGCTCACCCTTAAGTACAAAAAGAGGGGTTCACCGGCTTTGGGTTTGGAAAGCACCGGAGGGGATAATGAGTACCACTTTAGTTCCTCAAATGCTTGCTGGCACTCCGTCGTCCATCTGAAGTCGGTTGCCTTGCGCATGATCTGAAAGAAAGGGAGAGACCTTTTAGCCGATTTTGAGAGGAATTGGTTTAGGGCCGCGAGGCGTCCCGTCAGCCGTTGTACCTCCTTCACATTTCGTGGTGGCTCCATGTTGACAATGACCTGAATATTCTCCGGATTGATCTCAATGCCCCTTCGGCTGACCATGTAGCCGAGGAACTTGCCCCCTTGGATGCCGAAGGTGCACTTCTTCGGGTTCAGGCAGAGCTATAACTTCTTCATGATTTCGAAAATCTCCCGGAGGTCGTCAGCATGAGTAGTAGATTGCTTGCTCTTGACGATCATGTCGTTGACATATGCCTCCATCGTCCAGCCGAGGACTGCTCTGAAGACCTTGGCTACCATCCTGGTGTATGTGGTGCCTGAGTTTTTGAGCCCAAAGGCCATGACAAGGTAGCATAAAATTCCCTCCGGGGTCATGAAGGCCGTCTTCTCGGCGTCATCTTCATGCATGAAAATCTGGTGGTACCCCCTGAAGGCGTCAAGGAACACCATCGACTCACACCCCGCCGTCTCATCCACCAATTGATCAATGTTGGGGAGAGGGAACAGGTCCATGGGGCACGCCTTGTTCAGGTCAGTGTAATCAACGCACATTCTGAACGTCGGCGGCTTCCGGGCGAGGATGACGTTGGCCAACCAGGTGGGGTATTTCACCTCTTTAATGTGGTTGATTGAGAGGAGCATGGTAACCTCCCCTTTGACGAAGTCCCGTCTGTCGGCCGAGAGGTAGCGCCGCTTGTGCTTGATAGGCTTGGAGGTGGGGTCGACTGACAGCCGGTGAGTGATCACTCTTCGCCTGATGCCAGGCATATCGTCCGGCCCCCACGCAAAAATGATTGCATATGCCCGTAGGACGTTGAGGATGCCGTCGCGTTGATCCTGCGGGAGCTGTTTCCCGATTTTTAGGACACGTTCCGACCGGGAGGTATCCAGGGGGACCTCCTCGACCTCTTCGGCTGACATGGCATGTGGCCTCTCCTCGTCCTTGGTGACGGTGGCGGTGATGGTGTCTGTTCTCTGCCCGGCGGTAGCTGCCGGCTTTGTGAGCTTTAGGTAGCAAGCTCGAGCTATCTTCTGGTTCCCCCGGGCGTAGCCGATACCGCCGCAGGTAGGGAACTTCAGGCACAGATGTTTCATGGAGATGATGGCCTCAAGATCCTCTAGTGCTGGCCGCCCCCATATCAAATTGTGGGCGCACTCGAGGTTGACCACCATGAATTCCATGTCAATTTTGGTGCGATGGGAGCCGTCGCCGACCTCCACGGGAAGGACTATCGTGCCTTCGGCGTTGATTGAGTCCCCGGTGAAGCCGGACAACGGTGTCCTTATCGGCTTGAGCAGCGCTTTGTCCAACTTCAACTGCCTGAAGGTGTCAAGATACATGACATTGACGGAGCTCCCCGTATCGATGTAGGTGCGGTGGATGATAGAGTCACCTATCTCGCACCGGATGACAATGGCGTCTCTGTGTGACGCGGGTCCTGGAGGCAGATCCTTGTCGGTGAAGGTGATCGCCTCCGTCCGCTGCTTCTTCGGCTGGGGGGAGCGTGGGATACCTCTCCGATGTAAAGGGAATGGTCCCATTTCTTCCACTGGGTGGCCGAGTCCCCCCAGTGTTGCCCCCCACAATGAGGTTAATGTGGTTTTTCTTCGGAGGGGGCTCTTCGAAGTCTTCGTCATCGTCGCTGAGTCTACCGATCTCACGCTTCTTCGTGGAGGGTTCACCCCCATGTGTACCGGTGTTTACCCACGTTTTCTTGTGCGGGCCACCTTTAACAAACTGGGATAGTTCCCCCTGACGAATCAGCTTCTCGATGGCTCTTTTCAGAGTGACGCAGTCGTCTGTGTTGCGGAGGTGTTCCGGGTGTAACGACAGTAGGTGCCGCCCTGATGGACGGCATAGATCTCCTTTGCCGACCGTGGATCTCGCTCAATGAGGTCGTGCTCCTCGGCGTAATCGAGGATGGAGCTGACCGGATGAGTAAGTGGGATCTTCGGCCTTTCCATCCTCGGCCGCCATATGCGGTCCTTGTTCTTTCCACTAGGTCCATGGCGGCCTTGTCCTCCCTGACCTCAGTCTCCGGCCGAGGGTGCACCTGCAGCTGGTGCGACGTTTATCTTCTTGGAGGGGTGTCCTCCGTCTTTCTTGTGGCTGTGGAGCTCGTCCTCCACCATGGTGGCTCCCTGTGTTTGCAAGCGGGCTGCGTGAGCCGTGTTGATTTGGTGACGGGCATCACCTTCGTGCAGTTTCCCCTTGCCTTTGTCCAGGCGGGGCCGATCCGTTGTCCGGGATACCGACCCAAAGCTTTCCCTGGGTGAGCCAGGCTCACGCTGACCAATCCGCCCCGCCATCCTCTCCGAAGCAGGCCGACGGCACGTGTCACCTAGCCTGTTAAAGGTTGAGGCTTTTCCACACGCTGGGGTCGGTCCAGCTCGAAGCGGGGAAGCAGGGTGGGAGTGGAACGACGTCGTGTCCTGGGGCACCACCCCCTCATCGTTGCCTAGCCTGACGGCAAATGGCTGGGGTTGAGGAGGCGGCGTCGTGTTCTCCCCCGTCCTTGGCATGAGTGCGCTGAGGACGGTAGGGTTCTAGGTCAACAGCAGGAGAGGCCGGTTGCGCCGAGGCGTTGTCGCCTTTTTCCGCGCACTTCTTGTCCAAGCCGATGCGGGCGTCGGGGGCGCCACCGTTGAGCTCGTTGCGCAGGTCACCTGCGAGGTCGATGGCTTCCTGGAAGACATCCCCCTCGGCGGCCTTGTCGGTCGTAACATCTTCCTCGTGCTCTTGGTTCTCTTGTGCCTCAGGGATGGCCTTGCCGAGGAGGTTGGGGTTTGACTTAGTTCTTCCCATTGTCAGTTAGCTGTGCTTGGTAGCGACGAAGGAGGCTAACTTGATTGTTCTAGCTCTCAATGAAAGCATTAAATGATAGACTATAAGTCTAGAGAGAAGTGTGAGCTAGAGAGAGAAGTGAAGTAAATGCTTTGTATTAATGATTTTGTGAACCCCTATAACTACTCCTAAGGGGAGTATTTATAAAGAAAATTAGGGTCGGGCTCTCAAGTCTTGGGCTTGGGAGGCCCATTTACAATAGGGCCACTAATGGGCCGGATACAAAGTGTGTAGAAATGACCAAGTATAAAATCCTATTCTGGAAGTTACCTATGGCCGGTGAGGGCATGACCGGCGAAGACCCGGCCGACGAGGTCACCCGGTTCTCCTGGCTTCCGGATCACATTCTGAGTAGACTTCTTTCTGGCCGATGGAGGTCATATGGCCGACGAGGGTCGCACCAGGTGATCGTGGTACCTTCTGTTCTCCTAAGTATGTAGCCCTGGGGTCTAGGCCCATATATTCCATCACTATGTATTTGACAAGTCGCATTTCAAATGAACTTGAGTTACATTCATCAATAATGTAAGTTACATATCTTTACACGCGAGTTACATCATTTATGTTACTGAAACAAAAAGAAAAAAAAATAGTTACTGTACACGCGTGTACTGTTCACGCATGTACTGTTCATGCGATTTTTTTTAAAATTGTGTAAAGCTATGTCGTTTTTGAAGTGGAGCACGGTGCTCACCGTGGGATGATCCCACGGTATACGCACTCAATAATTGAGGTCACCTAAAACAAAATTTAACAACAAAATAAAAGTAAACTTCGTAATTTAGTGAAATATAAGTTTAAAGAACTAGGTATTTAAAGAACACAAATTAGAATGTCTAAATGTTATAGATCTTTTGAAATCTGGAATAATTCATATATTCAAAAAATGATTCTATATCTGCTACTACATATTAAATTTTTGAAGGCCCCTATAAGACTGGTCCCCGATGTCAGGCACCCACCTCCTAAAGACGGCCCTGATTATTTCGAAGTATCGAGTTATTAACTACTCAAAGAAAAGTACACTATAGCAATGGCGGACCCACTAATGGTCCCACGGGTCCCAGGACCCCATGCACCTCGAAAAAAATACCTATTATATATATATATATATATATATATATATATAATATAAAATTAAGAAAAAATTCTAGTTTTGGTCCCATGGCTATTATACCACTTCCACATTTAGTCCCTTACTTTCAAATTGTCCACATTTAGTCCGTGACCATTATCCCCTCACCACCCCGGTCTCGTCCTTCCGACCAAAATTCCGGCAAATTTAGTCCACTTCTCAGCCTCAGAATCAGTCTTTGCATTAAATTTTATATCAAGTTGGATTTTTCATATCAGTCTTTGCACTAAATTTGGTTTTTCCTACCTAAAATCTGCATTAAATTTGGCGGAATTTTGGGTGGAAGGACGAGGGTTGGTGAGAGGGTAATGGTCACGGACTAAATGTGGACAATCTGAAAGTAAGAAACTAAATGTGGAAGTGGTATAATAGTCATGGGACCAAAAGTGAAATTCTTTCTAAAATTAATTATTCAATGTATATTTATACAAAAACGACCTTAGAACCAAAAGAACGGAGCAGGAGAACGTGAGCACGCGCGGGATTGAAACTTTCTATGTTGCGAGAGGTACCACTTTTGAATCCCCTTGGGTTCCTTTTTTGTTTTACAAAACTATTTTAATTAAATAGACCAAAACTACGTCGTTTTGGCCTATTTTTTTAATTGCTGCCAATCCTTAAACGCAAAGGCAGAGCACTCGATCGATTCCAACATTAGACCTACGCGGCTACGCCTCTGCACGAGAGTTCGACGTTCCGCCTCCAGCCCTCCAGTCCCCACTCCACGCCGTGGGGTGCCGTCAAAGACCAAGCGATCACCAGCCGTGCCCACCACTCCAAGCCGCACGCGCACTCGCGGACTCGCGCTGTCGCCTGTCGCCCAGGGTTTTTTCTCTGCTGCTTTTCTTTGCATATCTTTTTTTAATGTTAGATTAAATTAATAAATTCAAGTATTTATAAATGTTATTTTCAATTTTATACAATTTAGGATGAAAAGATATTTTGATGTCGTACCCAAATTTAATGAAACTCAGAGTACCGTGAGTAGTTCAGGTGTTAATTGTTGAATGATTTTTATATGTAATTTTTTGCTTTATAATATCTTAATGTTTTGATGGTGTACATTAACTTTGAAGTGCTATGCTTCTTTAATATTTTTTTATTAATTTTATATTAATTAGAGATTAGAAATATAAAAGGGTAGGGACCCCGTGACTCCAACTTTCTGGGTCCGCCACTCCACTATAGCCTTATAAAAACGTCAACAATCAAGTTCTTAATTGGAATTGAATTTTCTCATGTAGTATGTTTTTAAATTTTTTTATATTTTTATGATTAAAATAAATGTTTTTACAAAAAACAATTACGTTTCAAGTGTAGTTATTGTTGTAATAACTGAAATAATGATAAATATAAAACCGAAATAAAGAAATTGGACAAAAATATGACTTAGTGACCACCATAGTAACTGCAGTGACCATGATTGTATTCAACTCTACTACTATCGTGACCATGCACAGTAACTATAATAATATTTCTTTCTATTAG
This sequence comes from Cuscuta europaea, assembly GCA_945859875.1. Classification (NCBI taxonomy): domain Eukaryota; kingdom Viridiplantae; phylum Streptophyta; class Magnoliopsida; order Solanales; family Convolvulaceae; genus Cuscuta; species Cuscuta europaea. Next base: position 15,349,422 of record CAMAPE010000010.1, on the reverse strand, counting down.
TTATATTCCGGTAATATCTAAGGAAAAACCTGATAACTCTAAGTCTTTAATCATAGTAATTTATGTTCAGTTTTATACTTAAGTGACAATGATACTATATTATTGTATTTTTTGGAAGATATATTATTGTATTTAAAGTCATACTTTTGTAAATAAGCATATAATATCGTATAAAAGTACACAAAAGTATGACTTTAGTATATAATACTACCTCTGTCACTTACTTCCTCCGTTCCCCAATTAAGTTTCTAGATGAATTTCACACATTAAAAAAAAATATTATTGGGGGGTAAATTTTATTGTTTTGACACTGTTTGGACACTGTTTGACACTGTTTTTACTGTTTTGATGTAGATAGTTTGTCAAATAAGGAAATGTATGGAAGTGTGAATTTAATCGTGGACTGTCCAAAATGAAAAGTGGGAACTTAATTGGGGGACGGAGGGAGTATTATTTAGTCATTTTTGACTTTTCCGATCAAAGATGATAAACTTTGATCCATTATTTTAACTAATATATTCATGTGAAACTTAATAAATTTATACTTTTGTGATGGTATTTTTAATAAAGAACATTTTCATATCATTTTCATATTATCAATATTAGCGTGTATAAATATATAATCAATCAAAGTTTAACGTCATTGACTTGTAAAATAATGTTTGGCTAAATAAAAAGGGACTGATGGAGTAGTCTAATATCATGGTCACTTAAGTATAAAACTAAACATAAATTATTTGAGTAATACTTTTGGAAAAACTTCATGTTTTTAATTAGGCTAATTTTAGTTTTCCCCCCGGTAGCGGTCCACCAAAATCAGTGGGACAAATGCCGTAGAACATTTGCTAAATTATACAGATGAAAAATAAAAATACATATGGAAACGGGGACTAGACCATAACCTTTCCACAGAGACAACCCAACCAATTACATATGGATAAAACCCACCAAAGAATAGAAAATCAACACCAAGCTAATTAAAAGTGGAAAGATGGAATTCCCTAAAAATCCATCAGATCACTAAATTTTAAACCATATCAGAAAACATTTTAAATTGACTAGACCAGGTCATATAAGATCAAAATTTGACAATGATAAAACACAAATAAAATAGACTTCAATCCAAGTAACATACCAGACTACGTTAAACCAAATTATGTAAGACCAGAAATCTTCAATCCAATTAAGAGTTTTTCAGTTTGGTTGATGATAAAGTTAAATCTTCCATGTAGATAGTTGAACCACTTTTAATATTCAAAAGATATATTCTCACAATTCTACTATAAATGTCTCATTTTTTCTTTTTCGTTTGTCCCACTAAATTTGTCTCATTCCATATTTAATAATATTGTGTGATTCATTTTTACTTTATTCTCACTTTATCAATTAGTGATATCATTATTATTAGTGACGTTCACTCACAATTGTTTTATACTTTAAGACTAGATTTTCACCCACGCGATGCGCGGTCTATATTATCGAATAGTTATATAATCTTATTTATGAACGTTATTAGTGCATGTGCAGATTATATTCTGTTTATACACATTTAATAGATATATGAACAATATACAATAATTATAGAGAAAACTATAGTTATCTCTAACAATAGGTACGATTTATATATTAGGAAAGACAGAAAAACGAAACACATAATAAAGTTTGAAACACTTGTTTGTAAGCATTTGAAGCATACAATGAGATCTACAGAGACTAAACATTTCGAAAGACTTATTTGTAAACAACATTTGTAGTACGATCAGTGCTTTTCCCATCTTCGCCGCAAATCAATATCTTCAAACCCTTACGGTTTGTCACTCTAGATACTGCCACGTACAATTGACCATGCATAAAGACATGTTTCTTTAATAAGAGTCCAACATGGGTCAAAGATTGGCCCTGACTCTTATTTATTGTCATCGCATAAGAAGTCATGACAGGAAATTGCCTCCTCTGAAACTTGAACGGTATTCTTGCATCTGATGGAGTCAAACTTAACCTTGGGATGACAACTTCTAGCCCAACATATTTTCCGCCTAAAATTCTTGCTCCAAGTATGTGATTTCCAAGCCGAGTAACAATCAATCTTGTTCCATTGCATAGCCCCATTGAAGGATCAATATTTCTTAAAAGCATTATTGGAGTACCAACCTTGAGGATTAACTCATGGTTAGGAACTCCGGATGCACGTATTTTGTTGAGAAACTTTGGAGTATGCAAATCTGCCAAAAAATCCGCATTAGAGACTGACTTGCAAATGCTATCCGAACTTAAATATGTCCTTGATTCTTCATTCACATTCAAAGAGGTCATGTATTCATTAATCGCATCGACCACATCAAGAGTTGGAGCCAAGATTGCACGCTCATGCAAATAAGTCGAATCGTTGGCAATATTCTCAAAGTCCGGATACATGCTTTTTACGATTGTAGCAATGAGATCATCTCCGCACTCCAACAAAATGTCGCTCAGAATATGAACATCGGCAAAGCCATCATTATCTTCTCCCTCATTACCATCCCCCAAGTTAGCAATCCACTTGGCGAACTCTACCAAATCTTCATATTCACGGTCGACACTCAAGGATTGCAATCTCATGTTCTTCGTCAAACGTAATACAATGCACTCGTGCCAAAGATATGAAGAATTAATCGCCGCGTTGACTATGTCTTGTCTGCGACCTTTTGTGATGACCGGTAAAATCTGTCTGAAGTCTCCTCCGAAAACAACCGTTTTCCTTCCAAAAGGGTTGTCAGCACTAAACGAAACAGTGAATCTAAGAATATCTCGCAAAGTTCTGTCCAAAGCTTCGAAACAATATCTGTGCGTCATAGGAGCCTCATCCCATATAATGAGCTTGCAACGAATTATCAACCGCGCTAGTGGACTCCACTGTTTTATGTTGCAAGTGGAATTCTCATCGGGATTGATGGGTATTGCAAATCGAGAATGCATTGTCCTGCCACCAGGCAACAGTAAAGCCGCAATGCCGCTAGAAGCAACATTGAGAACAATTTCCCCACACAAAAGTTTTGCCTGTGCCCCCGTAACCATAAACGAAGAAAACTCCACCTTCGGTTGATTCAATAGATTACATGATAGTTGTATATACCTCACGTTGATCTTCATTGAGAGCCTTTATGCATTTCTCGTGCTCTTCGTGTAAGGCAACACGATCATATTGCAATTCGTCAAATATAAGCCTTTTCTGAGACATGGATGATTCGCTTATGTTGGGGAACGACATTGACAGATAGTCCTTCAAGCTTTTACCTATTCTCTTCAACATGGTCTCTATCTCGATGAGTGCATAATTCTTAATCTCATCTTCGGTCAATGTCAAATCTAAAATACACAATTAATACAGTTATTTAGCATATACAATATGTGATATAATATTACTGAATGACATAAATATGAAGTGTTAAATGACTTGCAATATTTGTAAGTACCAGGATGCAGTAAAGCTCTCCTTTGCCTATGCAAAATGTCATCTGACATAAATGTCCAACATTTGTCCCACACGTATTATGGTCTGCTCATTGTATCCACTGCCAACAATATAACAAATAGCTTTCTGAGGACCCATGCAGAGGCCCAAAAACTACCTTCAGACATTCCTTCAATATACTCCTTGTCATAATCTAACAATCCTAAAGCGTAACATGCATCGCGATATGTAGCATGGCAAATCCCATCGACAGTTCTTAGATCATCATAGCATGTAGCCCCACGCCTCAAATTAAGGATGCATCTTAAATAATAAGACTCACCTGAACCTGGAGGGACATACGTCAGTCTGCCTATAGCAAAACCCTTTTGGCGAGGGACAAATTCTATGGATTTCACCTTCCACACGAACTTTTGAGGGAATTCAGCGTAAGTTAAATCTCTTGCCTCCGGGTACTGTACATTCGCTCTCATCCATGCCAAAAACATACTCTCCCTAACGGATTCACGCAGTACAACATCATTCACATTTGCCCCATCTTCAAAATAAACATACTGCTCGTCAGGAAAATGAAAGCTTAGTCGTTCTACAGATGGATTCTTGTACTGAATTTCAAACCCAAATATTCTCCACATGGCCTCACAAGGAGATATATACCTACAATCGTAGTATACCTTTATTTCATCAACAGGTTTGTCAATTTCATCTTTATTAGTAGTCTCATAAAATCCTGCTGTGACACGATCATTTCCTTTGTTTACATATTTGAACAAATATTTTATTGACCTACTTTGATTGCACCACTCCACATTTAGGTGAGTACCATACTTCAACAGTAAAGACGTATTATGGGGGACAACATATCTATTGTCAAGATGCGTTGCACCCTTGACAACTGATCTCCCATTATTGCGCCTTCTATACTTAGGATAACCTTCATCGTCAAGAGTGGTTTGTTCGTTGAAGTTTTTCGGAAAGTGCTTTGAACACTTCGATTGTACCATGCATGAAGCACTTTTGGCATCATTACCACACGGTCCATGCATCATATGCATACACACAACATTATAATACTCTGGATCATTCAACTCATCAGGTATTTCAGCAGATATGATGCCATCAATGTCCGTTGGTGTTGGAAACTTGTCAGTGCTTCCCATGAATAAAAGAATATGAGCGTGAGGGAGACCACGCTTCTGGAACTCAATTGTGTATATGATTGTAAAAAAAAATGTTATATCATGACATTAAATTGGCGTACATCACATTACAAGTATAATATTTTAATTATAATACCGGAAAGTGATGTGAGCTATGATATACCTGCCCTGACTTCACCAAATATCTTGTTGTGTCGTAGATCCTTAATCAATTCGTCCAACTTCATTTTAAAAACACGACATATTATATCTGGTCGATCCTCAGGGTTCAAGTTTCTCTTCTTGAGGAATCTGACAATTTCTGGCCACTTAGGATTGCAAGTGAATGTCAGAAACAGATCAGGATACCCAGCCCACCGACATATGGCCATCGAATCTTGATAATTCTGTACCATATACCGTGCCCCTCCAACAAATGTGGGCGGTAAAACTACTCTCTTACCTTGTGTAGAAGCATCTCTCTCCCCACTAAGCAAAGCATAAAAAATGCCTTTGTACATTGCACACCTCAATTCTTTTTGATGTGTTCTTATGTACCTTAGCCTTGAAGATTTGACCATTGTATACCCGTCAACAACAAATTTCTGGAACAATCTTCGACTCTGAAGGATGAAAGTGCACTCGGTGCTCCGCTCATGCAATCTATATGCTAAAAACTCTCTAATGCTCACACTTTGGCGAGCCCTTGTCTCAGAACTATCAAGGTCAGAAAAGTTTATATCCTCCCGATAACCATCTTCCCCAAATGGAAACAGAAGTGGATACTGCAACCCCAAATATGAAGGATTCAATTCACTTATACGCTTCAAGAGACCTGCCTGGGTTTCAACCATTATATCTCTTTCTCCGAGCGCTTCATCAAAGTCCACGACAACCAAAGCCGCTACTTCTGAAACGGTGGGCAAATTATAAGTTCTAGCGTCTCTATTTCTCATGCCTATTAACTTCAAACTCACTTTCGTCTCTCCCCCTTCAGCGATCTTGTCTCTAACCATCCTAAAAGACTTCACCAAAACGTTATGCTCATCTAACATTCCCCTTAAAGTAGATACGATCTCTGCATGCAATTTGTTTTTTTCGTATCTTCCGTAACAGAACTCAACCTGTTCATATCTTCATTTTGCGTATCATATATATATAATTGGGCAAATTTTGGCACACTTCCTTCTTGTGGCAGCAGAGATCCCATCAAATGATAATTCTGACCATTGAGTTTAAAAATAGGTGGTCCGCCACCCTTATTAATCGTCCGATCTACGCTCCCACCCATTGATGTAAACGAAAACATACTATTATATGATCTGATATTCTCTTGGAAATGCTTACTTCTACGATCTGTCCCGTTAATCAAATCATACAATTCAGGTGGGGGGTTCTTCACTTTCAGCAAAGTAATTTTACCTTTCTTGCAACAAAGAGAGTACTTGGGGTGTGTTTTTGTAGAACTTCGAAGTGTCCTCTCCTCAAACCAAAAAAGTGCTCCACAGGCGGCACAATTATGTGATGGATCTCCCATATCACAATACTCCACACTCATTGTGTCTAGAAAATGTCATTCGAAGCAAAATTAATTAAAACAAAGGAATAAGAGGAAAGTTGTGTTCTTAACAAATATTGAAATTGGGATTTAAAAAAAATCATAACAACACTGCACCTTCAACGTGATCAGATTCCGATGGAAGCACACATTGCATATCTGAAGGTTGTGCTTCACCATTGACATTCATCGTCCTCATACCGCGAGAAGAATTAAACGGCAAGTAACAAACTACAGAATGTTAACAAAAATTCCAATATATCAAAACTTATATATATTAATTAACCTGATTACAATTGCAAGATTAAAATTATTAGAGTGAGAAGTACCATTCGTTTTGTCGACCAAAACATTAGATGAGCTATCACGATGAGGCAAGGAAACTTTGTTAACATTTTGACCAACATTTTCTGTCAACAATGGAAATGTGTAAAATAAGTTCATAATAACATTATATTAATATTTTTTAAGGGGAAATAACATTAAATTAAAATGCTAAACCTACAATACTTAATGTCAAGATGTGAAATAAATAAATCTGTGAAATTATTTGGGGAGTATTTAAAACCTTCTGAGTAGAATTTGTATATACCATACATTATAATAATTTGAAATGATTATCGTGCTTACGTTGCGGACCAACGAATTTTTATGTTGACTTAAATTACATGAAAATAATGTTTTTTGATCTATGTTAATACTATAAAAACAAAAGTATTTATTCAAACCCTTTAAAATATTTTCATGGCCCAACTAAATCTGACCAAAGCATTGAATATGTACAAAAGTAAGTAAAATCCATTAAATTTCAGAACCAAATATCTGAAATTTCGGATCCAGCTTAATACCTTCAGCCAGCCTTAATTCTACCCGACCCATTTAATCGTACCCAGCCCAGTCCAACCCGTTACTTTTAATCTACCCAGAACAACCCTGAACAACCCTAAGTATAAATACCTCTGCGATCCAACCTATTATCCAGTGTACCCTATTATCTTACAGACCGTTCAACGCCTAACTCCCTCTGCGATGAACCTACCATCTTCAATGCGATTCAACCTCCCTCTGTAAAACTTCCCCTCTAAACCCATTATTCAGATTGTTCTCACTTCTCTATGCATCGATGGATGGCATGTCTTCTACGAAGCATATTTATGGCCACCGATGGATGGTCTGTGTTTCCATCTCATACAATCCGAACGATTGTTATGGACTCCAATTGAGTTATCGGTATATTTCTTAATTTCTTTGTTTTGAACACACTTGTTCATTATATATTCGATTTTCTGTATTTTGGTTTCCTATACAAAAAATATTGAAAACATTCAATTATTTCATGTTTATACACTGCGTTTCATGTAGATTTGATAATTTTTTTAAAAAAACTTCCACTGCACGTACAATCCGTAACAGATCTTTGTAGATCCATGGATATTGGTTCGTGTTTGTCTTAATCTCTGAGATCTATCATCATTTGGGATTTAGACCTTTTTTAATGCATGATTATGTGGTTGTACACTTTAATATATGAGTTTTTCATTTTGATTTCGTAGTGACTAAGGGTTATACTGAGATTTCTTAAAAGTGAAATGTTCGACCATCCTTTATCACGAAATGGAACTACCTATGTGTCTAAATATATGATTTTTTTTCGTTTCTACATGCTTAAATATAGTCAGAAATGGACTTCCAGTTGTATGTTCTTCTTAGTAACCATGATTCTTATACTTAAACTAAAATATTCCGAAGTTATTATATTTTTTTTAATATGTCATGTAGTACTAATTTGAAACAAAACCAACCTGTCACAACTAAATAAAACCCTATTAGGAAGCTATTTTTGATAAATACCACTCTGTTTTTACAATTGATATACCTATGGGTCATACATATATTGTAAGGTCTATATACCCATGAGAATACCTATTTGTGTTCCAGTTTAAATCTCTTTTTAAACAATATGGTTTCAAAATAATTCTAATTTTTAAACTATGTGACATCCATGTTAAATACTGAAATTGATTTATTCCTAAGATATTCTAATTATTCTTTTCTGTCATGTAGTTGTATTTGAAACAAATCAAAGCTGTCTCACTTCTATAAAACCCTAAGATTAAACTATTTTGGATAATCAATAATCTGGTTTTTGAACTGATACACCAAAGGGTCATATATATAATCTATGTCTAAATTCATATTTGAATACTTATTTGTGTAACAGCTTTGATCTTTTTTAACAATATGGGTTCAAACTTAATCTGATTTTCAAACCATGATGTCATACCTATTTTAAAACACAATATACTCAAATTAACATATTCCCAAGTTATTCTAATTATCTTTAATATTTCATGTAGTCCTGATTTGAAACAAATCAAAGCTGTCATACCTATTTTAAACACTATTATTAAACTATTTTTTGATAAATCTCTAGGCTGTTGTTACAAATGATATACCTATGTGTCATTCATATATTTAAACGTCTATATACCTATTTGAATACCTATTCAGTAACAGTTTGGATCATTTTTAATCAATATTGGTAAAAACTATATCAGACTTTTAAACTATGCTACATACATCTTAAATACTCTGTTTTAGTGCTGCCTTTAATGTTGCTTTGTTTTATAACTAAAATGTGTTCTTTCTTTCAATACTCATTTAATATTTTATTAATAGTGATTTCAAATCACAATTATTTTTAAAACAAAACTGCCATACTTATTCTTCTATGAAAAATCCTATATTTTGATAAATTCGACACTTAATCTTTAAAAATATTTTTTCACAAAGTAGATATACATGTATGTATGTATATGAAAACTTTATGTTTTCTGAAGTAATGTTTGCAGTCATACCTAAATGGATGTTAACTATTGTCTATCTGGGTCAATTGGTAGGCGATGTGGCATTGACCATAGGGTTACCCGATACCCTGCCAGCCACATCATTGGCCTTCGGAACTGCGTGGTCGGGTAGCCCGCTAAGCAGCCATCTTCAATTCTACCTTACACCACCTTGGTATGATAATAGGAGTTCACAAATGTTTTTCCCAAAAGTTTTTGGTGTTATGAACATAATTCATTCATGGTTTTGTAAACCATGAGAAATCTGAAGTTTGCAGTAATACCTTGATAAAAAACCTCTCCTGCCAGCCTCTTACGGTTGATTATTGTTGATTTAGTAAGCCTCCTCATTTTTAATGCATTTGCTATAAGTACCCTGTTTATCATTCATATCAGGTTATATCTCTGAGCTCTCATATGCATTTTGATTTGGACAAATGCATCCAAAAATGTGTATTCCATAGGTATATATATGTCATACATATAAGTTCATCCTAATCATATTTTTACGTTACTGTGTTTTGCACTTCATTAAAATATATTTTTTCAAAGTTAGCATGAAAGAAATGAAAGCAGAGGGTAATGCTGTAGCAAAAATATGCATTCTTAGTGCATTTAAATGAAGCTTTCATAGCATTTCATTACATTCAATGTTCTGATACATTTCAGGTAGCATAAAGCCACACTGTTTGAGAAAAGCATAAACTATTTTAACTAAATCTTTTTTAACCAACCCATCTGCATACCCACAACTGTGTATTCATTGAAGAACTTTCTGTTAAGATAAATAACCCGTTCAGATCTCCTAGGTAACACTGGACATGCATCTAGCAATTCTTCTTCACATTGTTTGCATATCAAGTCCACAGTATCCCTGTCCTTGTTAAGTGGCTTCATGCAGTAGTTGTGGCTAAAGTTTGATTTACACTGAGAACAATCTTCCAGCATAAATCCCCCACTATGTTCACCACAACCATGACATTTGAGACTAAATGTTGCAGTATTCATCGTTTTTAGTTCTGATAGGTCAATCTGTATATGAAATATATATCATTTTTACTAAAATTTGTACTCAAAACTGCATTCATACTCTATGTTTTACAGCATGCATTTTATTTCTAATAGGTCAATCTGTATATGAAATATATATCATTTTTACTAAAATCTATACTCAAAACTGCATTCATACTCTATGTTTTACAGCATGCATTTTTTTATAGATTCAATGTTTAGTATGAATATCTACTGCATAAAATTTGACATAGCAAAATAATATAAAATTGGGCTTTTATTGCTCTTTAATGGCAAACCCTTGCACTCTTAGACTACATTCATGGTGATGGATTATCTGAATTGCTATTTCGTTTCTAGCTAATAAATGAGGTTCTTGTAAGTTGTTGGATTCATTTATGTCTATTGATAATGGGGATGTGAGACTGGGCAATACCCAGAGGTAAATATATTAATCTGACAGCATTGATTTAAGCAATTGGGATAGCTACGTTTTATTACTTTACACAACTGCATTTCAAATTTTCATTGGAAACAATCCATTTTTAATAAGTCTGTCAACTTTGAATGACTACATTTGAGAGCTACGTTTCATTAAAAGTCACAGACTGGCATCAAAACTTTTTTATTGGGAAACAACCATTTCTTAACTACCACACTCTTTTTTACCGCTGAATGACTACTTTACTTGTGAACCACCATCCATTTGTGATAAAAAAGTTTTTTCTGGCCTTTGTCAATTAGTAGCTGAAATTGTCAATCCCTACTCGGTTATTAGGGAATTGAGGATACTCAAAGGCCTACATTAACTGTGCTCAAATGTTATACCTTGTTTGCCTAAATTATTCTCTTGACTTTTCAAAATTTTAATATTTTGGGTGATTTTAAACATATTCATATACTTTAAGACACAGTTTAATATAAGGGCATTTTTTTGTATTATATACCATTTAGTTTTAATGCAATTATATGTAATTGCCACCTATGTTTTTATATTCTTATTTAAAATATTTGAGCACATACATTAAATAATAATTTGAGCACATACATTAATTTTATACTTTACATAATAATTTATTGACTTTGTAATTTATTTAGTCATTCAAAGAAGAGTTACTTTTTTAGGGTTTAGTAAAAGGTATCCACTGATGTTTTTTCCACATGTACATTTAAGCTTGTTCAGCTTACAATAAGGAGTGGAAAATGCAGTTAGATTTTTTTTATGACGAACACACATGTAATTCCTAGGAATCTGGGACCTTATAAAGGTTGCCAAAAATGTAATAAGTATATTAGTTGATATTAGGATTTGCGGGGTTCTGTCACAGCATCCAAAGACACTGGTATGTTGCATGTTACATACACTTCTGCTTTATTTTCAACAATAAACTTTTTGTTCATTAGGATTGAATTTGCACTGGCCAAAGTTCTTTAATGGAATAAATTTAGCTTTTTCTTACATTACCAGGCTTTGACATGGGCAAAGTACATCAGCAAGTTTTTTGTATATGGGAAAAACATTTTTTCTAACATCTTTGAACTCTGTGTTAAATCAGTTTTCAACAATATCTTTACAAAATTTACTCTAGTCAGTCTGATAAGAGTATTGCCCATACTTTACTGTTTGGTTTTAAACATTTTTTCGAAAACAATGAAAACAGTGTTTACAGTGTTCACCTTTAAACCATCATTTTTAAAATTAAATCCTTTGTGTTTGAGGTTATTTATGTTTTTTTTTCATTTTTGTCTTAAAATAAAATTGAACTTATTCTCTCTGTATTTTGTCCAATAATTAATATAACCAAAACCTTTTCAACTCACCTCTTTGAATATGCAATCAACTGTTCTTAAAAATATATAATACATAACATATATACAACTTATTTTAAATAACAAACTGTTTAATTCCATAGTTACATTACAATAATATCAATACAATATTGCATTGAAAAATGATATAAAATTTCCATCTGAACTATTTCTAAGTTTATAAAGAACTCTGGCAGGTGCATTAGATATGATGGAATGCCCTTGATACTATTTTCCCTCCTTGCTGTTTGTATCCTTTAGCCTTAGATTTGGCAAGCCATCACCTCCACCTGAAAAGAAAAAGAAAAAGCATATCCAAAATACACATTTATATAGGTCATCCACAAATTCCGTAGGTAACCCAACATAAGGTAGGATCTCACATAGTAATCCTAATAGAATAAGTCTAGAGTTATTACAACACTTAAATGCTCATTAAGTTCACACGCATTCCCAAATAAGCTGAAAAGAAAAGTTTGCTTTTGACATAGATGTAAGTCAAACAAAATAACCATCCTTGGCTCTGCTTATGATTAAGCTTTCAGCAAACATCTTGAAGAATCTTCTCCATCCTAAACAGCCCTGCAGTAAGTCCTAATCCTTTTCCTTCTTAACCTCAACCCTCATTCTTTTTCCATTCTTAGTTGCTGAGAACTCGTCCTCCAATTTTCGTTTCATTGAGTCGTCCAATGCAATCACTGTTTTCTTTGCTGAAGTCTGAGGAGTGTCCTCTTCTGCACCTTCATTGACTTACACATAAAGTTAATTTTGTTAGGGCCATGTTCAAGTGGCATGTTGAAACTTAAGTTTAGAAAAGACATGAACCAATATTAAGAAACCTATATCTGAAACGTGTTTTATATGTACCTTAGCCTTTCCATTGGCTTCACCTTCTTTGCTATGTACGATCAGCTCTACGTTGTTCACTTAACCACTCTAAAATGAAAATCCATTGAATATATTAAAAGTAATTTAGAGGGTTAAAATCTTAACAAAAAAGAAAAATGTGTTAGAAAAAGAAACCATTTCCTTGTCCTCTAGCTCATCAAATTCCACAGTTTCTCCTTCTTTTGACTTATACATTGCCAAAATAGCCGGGTCCCTGAACATAGACAGCACCCCAAATGAACTCGTTCCCTTATAAGAGCATCCTTCTGGCTTGTTCTTGACTTGGACTTTGAACAAACCTTTTTTCTCAATAACAGCCTCAATCTCTTCAGGAAAATGGTTAGGATCTCCCGTTTTCTGAATCATTCCAAAAATATATATACCTTTGTCAAAAACTTTGTATGAAGTAAGCAATATTTTTTTTAGTATTGAATTGTATGTATCATTAAAGTGTTTAAATCCCACCTCCATGACTTCCCTCCTTAATCTCGCTGCTGACTTCCCCAGAATTTCAGAGCACTCTCTGTCCCATAGAGTGAATGAGGCATGACCAATATCATCCATAACACAGATGCTCACTTTGTATCTGTATCATATCAATAGTAAGTAGATTCGAATAACTAAAATGCTTGCCTAACATAGAGGACATGAACACGAACTTCACCTTAGAACACCTTCTGCCAGAGTGATGTTGCATGATGCACATCTAAATCTTTTTTCCTTAGGGACCACCTTTTTGTTGCATGACGTGCACCCTAAGTAGCACCACTCCCTAAAACTGTCTATTGAGACAATCTCTGCCAGCACCCAGTATATTCCTTCCTGAAAAAAGAATTGAAACCGTTGTTACACATAGTAAATCGAACTACTATAGCTTGAAGCCTTAGCCTAGAGTATACTAACCTCAGTTTTTTCTAGTAATTCACTAACTGTGGTGAGAGTTACATTTCCACCCAAAATTTTGTCATGGCCATTGTTGATTGACTGGGTTCCAAGAAACGTGAGAGTTCCATTGTCCTCTGCTTGCTCATCAAACCTGTACAAAAGTATTTCTTTTAGGTACTTTGAATGTTTCCAATATCTTAAGGTACTTTATTGAAACTCACAGATTTTTGAATTCTTGAAACTCAATCCTGTCTTCGTTGATGATAAGCTTTGTCACATCAAACGATGAAGAAACTGAAACATTTCCTGCGAAAACCGTATATGGTTAGATAATTTAGTCCACCAATTAGAAAAAGCATTTCAAAACGTTAATAGAGTACCCTTGTAGAGCTTTGGCCTGCAGAGTTGAACAATCATAAAGATGGCCTCATTTTGAGCTTGGTTCACATAGTCATTAAAGTCAGTAATGTAGTTGTTCCATAATGTACAACCGATTCTGTTCCCGCTACAATATTAAGAGAAATTAAGACCGATTTATTTACGTTTTGAAATAACATGGAATTTATATAATCAATCCGTACTCAGAATCTTCTAGGGTGAGTTCCATCAGCCTCTCAGTGCGGTTGTTGATGACATGGGTCTGTGGTGCACAGCGCCCCACAACCTTTCCAATGACATCTGATTTAAAAAACAGTTAGCATGCAACAAATATATTTGTATGAACTAATCATTAGAGTTAGGATAGTTATTTACCTATTAGCAGCCTATCGTTAAGCACCCTTTGAGCTTGCAGCATCTCAAATGGCTGCAGGTCATACATGAAGTTAGGAAACTCCTTATCCAAGTGAACCACCTTTGTCCTCCTCACAAACTCCAAGATGTAAGGGTGAGAGGTGGTTTTGTACAGCTGGTAGTTGTCGTGTACCATGAAATTCTTCATTGCATAGACATTGTCTTCCATTACTTGAGGTCTGAACAGAGCAACTTGTGGTCGTTTAACCACAACATGAATCCGGGTGCCCTACAAAAATGGTATATATAAGTTTGGAAAATAACTGAAAAAATGTATGAATATGGAAACTACAGTTCAATTAAGATACACCTCTTCATCATGGAGCACCATTTCTAGAGTTTTACCTCCCTTAGCATGAGCTGCTACTTCAAATACCCTAACCACTCTTACTCTCAAAGCCCAAGAGGTTTTGCTGTGGTAAATCTCATTTATGAGAGACCACATTCCTGAACTCTTAGTGGCAGCCATAGGTTTAGTTGGAGTTGGGAGTACTGGAAAGTTGGGAAGTATAGAGTGCTGAGAGTTTGTTGTGTGAGAATGACTGTGGGAAGTGTCCTATTTACAGCAGAACTTTGTGGCCCAATAGTATTTCACAACTAAACTTAAGTGCTCGGCCTAATAAGTTTAAAAATTTTGAATTGGAATATAATAAAGAACTACACCATCTGCGAATACTTTTTGCTCTACATTAATTGTATATCTTCATTATTGGTGTCTAACCCCTCAACTACATCAAAAGTGGTTTCTACTTCAAACGCAAATGGGATGTGTTGTCAAAATCAAAACTTTTTTTCTCGTGTAAGCATTCTGAAGATCAAATGCATTTAATGCTTATCCTGGATTCTTTAGCATTCTGTAGATATCTCATTAATTGAACATCTATTTTTGGAACAACTTCCAACTACCCAATTGTACTATTCTGGATTGTGAACTATAATGGTAATGTAAGTCAACCGAAATGAATGAATGCATTTAATGTGATCTCCAATTTTTGGCATAAATTTTAAGAAGACATCGACCTTC
Source organism: Cuscuta europaea (assembly GCA_945859875.1). Lineage (NCBI taxonomy): Eukaryota > Viridiplantae > Streptophyta > Magnoliopsida > Solanales > Convolvulaceae > Cuscuta > Cuscuta europaea. The sequence goes on along the minus strand of CAMAPE010000010.1, from coordinate 15,334,019 downwards.
AAAGATATTTAACCTTATTAATGAAATATGACTGCTGCCACACTCAATCTACATGTTGGACCCAGTGCACCCGACCCAATAACTAAACCCGACCCGAATACAAAACCCACCCAGACTTGTAAACAAAAATTTGGGCGGGAAAACAGCCTGCCTTTCCACCTCTTTTTATGTAGAGGTAGATATCAGACTTTAATACTCAAAATTTATTTCTCTCTCCCACCCTCTTTTCCTCTTCGTAGAACCTAATCCAGTTACCTATTTTATAAATTTAACCTAATTTATAAATCAGCCCATGTGACAGTAATTGATGGGTTCTACATTTTTTTGGAAGAATGGGTTCTACATATTAATTACTTCAATATGCAGTGATTTCTTTATATTAATTTAATGTAATTGTTTGACACATTTGTTTAATATATTAATCTTATTTTTAACCTTTTTCAAAATGTCAGTTTGTAGCTATGTAGTGCATCATGTTTGATAATCATAAGCTCCTGCATAGTACTTTTTAATTTTTGTACTATTTGAAAAGTCTCTAAAGTTTCAAATTGTATGTTTGGGACGATAAATACCATTGTTCTAAAAATTGCTCTAGGCACTCGACTAGTCTCTGCCTAGGCGCTATGCGGTAGCCAGACGCCCTGATTTTTGACTAGGTGCCACGACTAATTGGTTTGATGCCTAGATGAATTAGTCGGCTGCCTTGGGTGCCTAGTTGCCAGACTAAAGCGCCTAATCGCCGACCAATTTTTTATTCGCCATCTAGATTTGTCGAACAATTTTTTTTGTTTTTGATTTTCTTTTTGAAAGAGATATATGTACTTTTGTTGGGTTTCGGGTAGAAAAATGCAACGAAAAACGAAAACAATTTTCTGCCCAAAAGTAAGCAATCGGATATGAGGTTCTTATTATAAACGAAATTACAAGATATAAGAGACACTTACATAGCAATCTTAAAGCAAGGATGTGAGATAGTCCCATAAAATGATCCCGAGCTCTACCAGTATCCACACGCACGTGTCTGGATCGCCCGCAGGGAACCTGCTAGTGTTCTCTTCTTTCCCTCTCTCTCTCTCTCTATGTTTTAGATGCGAGTTTTAACTCTAAAATTTGTGGCTCTCCTTAGCACTATTTTTTTTTGTAGCCCGGGTGGTTTTTTTTTCTTCTTTCCCCCATGGTTTGGAGAAAGGAGTTTTAGCTAAGTGAAGGGGGAAGCTAAGAGGTAGCACCCCCCTCGGAAAGATACATTTAAGGTTTACCTTGATTTTGAGCTAAGAACCGAAGCTTTGGAGAAGATGATGAATAGTAGCCAATTGTACGGACAGTCTTGATGATGAAACAAAGTTGATTTGCTTAATGCCCACAGCTAGGAGAACCTTAATCCAAGCTCAGATTTCAGACTGGACAAGTAGAGCTCAAGATATTGGCGTTGACCTTCGTGGATGAATAGTAGAAGTGCGATGAACCAGTTTGGAATGTGACCGAAAATTCTCCGGAAAGAGCTCAAAGATTAGAAATATGACACCCCAAAGAAGTTGTGAAGGTAATATAACTAATATCCAAGCTCCAAACAAGAGAATCAGTGGATAAGAGAGCCAAGAATCAAGAATTTCCGTAGGGAAGAAACGAACCGAGGCTGGTTCGCGAGAGCTTCTCTCTCAACGTCTCCAACGAAAAAATCTTTAGCACTATTTATAAAAGGAGGAAAGGAGGAGTTTTATAGCTAATAAAACTCTCCTGGAGGCCCTAGCTCAATACCATTCAAAAACAACCTATTTCGAATTGGGCTAATCGAGCTATTTTAATGTTATTAACAAACATTAATGATCAATATCACTTAGGTGTGTGACCCTGTAGGTTTATATATCATTGGCAGCGGGCTAGAAAATTAATTCGAGCCTCACAAGTTATAAGCGGTCCCTAACAAGGCATTATAACTATCCAAGATATATAAATGTCAATTAAATCTGCTATAACCTTTTAATGATTAATTGGTGCAAATAATTCTCAATTGAGACAAGGTTATGTCGTGTCATCCTTATTATTCTCAATTAATATTTCTTGATTACCAAGTAAGATTAATCTTGGTGCACAAATTAAATGACACTTCATTTGAGCATTGTCATGCTGATTAATCTTACTTGTCAAGGGGCCCAATAGATCGATCTTGTTATACGAGAGTGACAAAAATTATCTTGATAATTCACATGTCACTACATGGTTCATAATATGTACAATCATGTACCACCTTTATAATTACCCATTTAAAGACAACAGTTAATGGTGTTAATACATATTAATTCTCATGTAAGTAACCATGATTATCTCAAGTATAAGAATATACCACTTCATCATTATTGAGGACAACATTGATGACATATAACCTAACAATATCCTCAAGTTGGGTTTGTTGAACTTGTTCACTAACAAGCATCTATGTTATTAAATTGATATCTTTATACCCATGACTTATGGAATATAGCCATCGGTTAATCCATATACCGGTCTATTAATTATTAATGTCCTACAACAACAACAACATCATATCCAAGCCTTAGTCCCAAAAGACTATTAATTATTAATGTCCTAAATTAATAATATTAGACTAGGGACAATTAGAATATTATGCTTATTAGAAAGTGTGGCATTCTACAATTAAGTCACGTACTTAATTATATACTAAACATTATATTCAGGGACTAAATATCAATAAAGAAAACATACAATAATAATTAACATAAAATGAGTTTGTGACTTTATTAATTAATGATCATTAAATATCCATTGAAAAATCATAAATTATGATTGTCCTAGGGCATATTTTTAATTGTCTCCTGATCGGGCTAAATATGCAAGTATACAAGTTCCGATATAGTAATAAAATACTGGTAAATATTGGGTCGATCCACAGGGAAATGATTGCTATTATAAAGTTGAGTATTGAGTGCAGAGAATATAAATGGTATAATTTTTCAGGAGCTTTTTTCTTTGAGATTGGTTTAAACAAGAATGAGAATTACTAAGACAATCGAGATTCACCTAAATGCTTTAATAGTTATTTAATACTAGTTCTTCCCCAATAATTCTGGATACGATGTCGCTAATATATTCCCAACTCCGATTAAGGCAGCGAGAGCGTGGTTTTTGTTACGTAAAATTCCCGTTACGGCTTACATTCATCTACCAAACCCCATTGAATATCAATACATCACACCCGTATCATATAAGACCGGATATATTTCTATTCTCGGTACTATATATGTTTATCCTTTAATGTTCATAGTTTAGACTTCAATGTTAATTGCAAGTATAAACTAAATTTAACATACTTTTATCACAGTTTATTGGTTGAGAACTTTTATCAAACACCTAGTGGGAATAGAGGTTCATCCCTACCCTTAGCTAAGAATTAGCCTCTAATGCTCATATTATTCACAATACAACAATTAAATATAATGACATATGAAATTACAAAGGAAATAATACCTAAACATCAATGATTTCGGAAAAATAGCAAACACAAAATATAAGAGCTAAGAATTAAAGTATGGAATGTAATAATCTTGTTTGATGAATTGAGAGCTTTATATAAGCTAAAGAATAACATCTTTTAGTCTATTCGAGCCCAACAATCAGGTATGGAAGCAATATGTGATCAGATCATAAGGAAGAATCGGACAAATCGGCGCCGGTTTTCCCATCAAGAATTTCTTGCACGTTGTTGTGTATATAGCAAAAATCGGACCAATCGGCGCCGGTTCTAGCCTGACCAGCACCGGTCATGTGTTTTTCTCGTGAATAAATGGGACAACCGGTGCCGGTTGCTGCGCCAAAATATGTACTTCCTTTTTCTTCTTATTTCGGTGTCCGCAATTGATCCAGAAGTGCCGATTTTTTTACCCCTTTTGACTTTTGGTCCCATATTTGTCGCTTCTAGCCGTATTACATATTTTTGCTCACTTTGGAATATTAACCCGTTTTTGCTCCATATTTTTGCATTGATAAATATAATTACCTATGTAAAACATAAGTAATCATTGTGCTTATCATCTCTCACTTGCATTAGGACCAATCATGAACAAAATGAATGCCTATTGGACTAGTATGACGTTCATGTTTTGCTTGTGGTAGTAGCTTGGTGAGCGGGTCAGTACATACTTTGATATCTGGTGTGATCTAGGTTCCTTGGCTTGTGCAATGGCTGCATTGTTATCACAATGCAAGTCCATTGATCCAGCAATACTAGGAATGACACCGAGCTCATTGATGAATTTCATTATCCATACTGCTTCTTTTGTTGATTCTGAAGCAACAATGTACTCACCTTCTGTTGTAGAATCAGTCATCGTGTCTTGTTTAGAACTCTTCCAGCTCATTGCTCCGCCATTGAGGCAAAACACAAATTCTGACTGCGATCTAAGATCATCCTTATTGGATTCGATCCCAGCATCCGTGTAACCATTTACAATGAGCTGATCTTCACCGCCATAGACCAAGAATACATCCTTAGTTCTTCTCAAGTACTTTAGAATATTCTTGACTGCTATCCATTGACTATCACCTAGATCTGACTGGTATCTACTAGTCATGCTTAGAGCGCAAGCTACGTCAGGGCGAATACATAACATAACATACATGATAGAACCTATAGCAGAAGCATAAGGGATTCTATTCATTCGATCCCGCTCATCTTTTGTTTGTGAACACTGAGTCTTGCTAAGATGTGTGCCATGTGACATAAGCAAGAATCCTCTCTTGGAATCTTGCATATTGAACTTATGCAGGACCATGTCAATGTAATTACTTTAACTTAGTCTTATTAGTTTTCTAGATCTATCTTTATAGATTTTGATCCCTAACACATAGGATGCATCACCCAAGTCTTTCATTTAGAAACACTATCCAAGCCAAGCCTTTACAGACGAAAGCATTGGAACATCATTCCCAATGAGAAGTATGTCATCTACATATAGGACTAGGAATGTGATTGCACTCCCACTCAATTTCTTATAAACACAAGGTTCTTCTTCGTTTTGATTGAAACCAAACTCTTTGATTGCAACATCAAAACGGAGATTCCAACTTCGAGATGCTTGCTTTAGAATATATATATTGATATTTTAAGCTTGCATACCTTCCCAGCATTGCTTGGATGTTCAAAACCCTCAGGTTGTATCATATACACGTCCTCATCTCAATTTCCATTTAGGAAAGCAGTTTTGACATCCATTTGCCAAATCTCATAATCAAAATGAGCGGCAATTGCTAAGAGAATCCGAAATGATTTAAGCATGGCAACTGGCGAGAATGTTTCATCATAATCTATACCATGAATTTGTTTGTAACCTTTCGCCACTAAACGTGATTTATAGACATCTACATTGCCATCTTTATCTAATTTCTTTTTGTAGATCCATTTGCACCAAATGGTTCTACAACCATCAGGTAGATCAACCAAGTCCCAGACTTGATTGTCGGCCATGGATCTCATTTCGGATTTCATGGCTTCTAGCCAACTATCGGAGTGAGGGCTCAAAACGTTGTGTGCTAGTTGTCCATACCATGGATACATGGAGCAATACGTCATTCTCTACTTTTATGATGGTCTTGCAGACCAAGATAGACACATGGTGAATGCGGTGTGTGAGGGGGATTGTTAATAAAACGCATTTTCAAGCAAGTAAAATCATCTCGGAGTTGGCCGAGAATTCTAGAACTACAATGGGAGGTCATCAACCCAAAGGGTTGCTTCAACAGAGTCCACATTATCATTGAAGAGTCAAGTTTTCGGCTTGATTTCTTTTGTAAAAGAGTTTCTCTTAAACCCCAAAACCTAAGAAGTCAAGGTCTACGACATTTGCACATCACAAGAGCATCCGACTGACTCATGCCCAACGCTTCAAGAGGAGAACCCCGAGCAAGTCAACGTCTTGGGTTTCCAAGGACAAAAAAGATACGAACCCTACTCAGCAAAATTTCCAGTGCGAAATTTCAAATGAAGTCACAACTTGGACAGCCAAATGAGCAAAATTTCCAGTGCGGTGAGTAGGCTTGAAGTCAAGGATTCGGGAAAGCTTCCATCTCAAATGAATTCGAATGCTACACAGCAAGCCCACACGGTCACGTTGAGAAACGGAAAGGAGTTCATAATTGCTAAGGAAAAAGAAAAAAGCTACATTGGAGAGGAAGAAGAGAAAGTGGAGCTAAAAGGGAAAGCTCAACCGGAGGAAGAGGAATCTGAAATCAACACCCCACCACCGGCTATCCATGAGCTCATTCCACCATTTCCCGAGGCTCTAAGAGATCGAAACACGAAGGGCGGAGAAGCAAAAGGACATCTACGAGACATTCAACAGGGCCGTCTAGAGCATTTATGAGGCCCTAGACCATCAAATAGACATTTCATTTAATTTGTATATGTTTTACTCGACACGGAGGGCGGTTTTTCTTCTCTGTTTCGGGATTTGATCGGCACCCCCCCCTGCACGTAAGAGAGAGCCTTTACCTTCAGGAATCTTAACTCCTTCAAAGAGGCTTCCCTTTATAAGGGGGTGAAAATCCCTTGAGTTTTCCGGCATGGTATAAAACACACTAGAAATCCATCATTTCCCCAGTTTTTCCATTTCAACGAGTGAACTTCGAGAATCAATTTCTCATTCACCCGTTATCCGTTTTGAGCGTACCATATATCGAATTGTAGCACTTAACAAGGACAATTCGAAACCACTTTGACCTGATCCAAATCGGAAGTGGACCCCACTCAAATAATTGCCCCAAAATGACCATTTAATGCAATTTTAAACAAATTTTTCCAACAAAAATTGCATCAAAAAGTTCCACCGGGAACCGCCCCAAATGACGACGGCTGGACATAGCCTCCTATATAAGGGCTTATTTGACCTTTTATTGGTTAGTACGTGTGCTTGTTTGCACTTTTTTCCTTTAAAATTTGCTCAGAAATGAACAAAAGTTCACTTTGGAATTTTTACGAATAATTTGTGGGCATTACTATTTAGAAGATAATTTTAATGAAACTATTAGATCATAACTAGTTAAATAGAGTGATGAAGATGTTTCAATCAAATTATTATTACCTTTAATGTTTTCGGAAATCAAAATAAGTGAGAAGGAAAAAAGATGGAAGCTAGGGAGAAGTCCAGCCAAGTTCTTGCGCTTAGCGAGAGCATCGGGCAAGAGGAGGCAGCAGGGAGTTTAAATAGATATGTAATAACTAGGCTGAAATTTGTAAAGAATTACAAAAATACCGGGTGTATAGGTACACAAGGGTGTACCGTAGATATTGCGCAATTCGACTGATCTGCGAAGTTCTCTCAAGGTTAGCCATAGATTCAGCCATGGATGGATATATATATATATATATATATATATATATATATATATATATATATATATATATATATATATATATATATATATATATATATATATATATATATATATATATATATATATATATATATATATATATATATAATATTAATAGGTTTATTTTAAATTTTGGAGACCCCTAGAATATGGGGGCCTTAGACAGTACTTGTCTAGGTGGAATGCCCCCATAGCCGGCCCTGACATTCAGCAAATATGAGGTAAATATTCTTCTCCTTAATTTAATCAGAGGTGTTCCTAGGTTTGCCGAATTTTTAAAAGAACTTTACACAATCAAGAGGTAACATAGATTATATAGAAAACAAAAAGTCCTAGTTAGTGAACGTGTTTTGGCCGTTTTTCAAAAGAAACTCCCAAAGAAATACAATAACCCGGCTTGTTCACCATACCTTGTAAGTTAGGAGGCACCGCATTTTGAAAAGTCATGCTAGATCTAGGAGCACCAATTAATGTTATTTCTTATTCTTTGTATAAGTCACTAGAGCCTGGCCCTTTAAATGAAACCAGCGCGGTGATCCATCTAGCGGATCGATCAAATGTTTATGCTAAGAGTATAGTAGACGACGTACTAGTAATGGTTGACTATTGATCTTTGTCCCCCGACTTTTATGTTTTTGAAATGGAGAATGATAAAAATACAACTGTTATCCTTTTAGGAAGGCCATTTTTAAAGACCGTGATAAGTTCGTATTTCAAAACACATTTCATGCGTTTTGAGGTTGATTTTTATCACTTTTCCTAACCAAAATGAGTCACAACACGTTTTATTAGTTCAATTCATAGTCTGCAGGGTTTTTGGTTTGCGTTTGCTATTTTTAGAACCAAAAGTCAGGAATTTGAACCCGACGTCGGCGTTAGAGATTAATTTGAGAAGATTTGGTACGCGTTCGAGAGTTTATTAGAGGCATCAGAGATCCATGGGAGATTGAGGAGCAATTTTAGAGTCAAAAGAAATAAAAAAATGAATATAAGATCGATGGGATCGAACAGGGAAGAAAAGAGCACAAAAACGGTTCAAAAGAAGTCTGCGTGCCCCTCGCACCTAGGCCGCATTCCACGTTGACGAATTTGAGAGCCTGAAATTTGGAAATCTGAACCGCACGCCCCGCGGGCGAGGCCCCATGCCACGCAGTTCAGAACATAGCTTCGGGGAAGTCCGCACGGTTGGACCGTGCGGAGGCCGCATGCCGTGCGGACCGGCAAAGATTTTTTACAAAGGTCCGCAGTGCCATCCGCACACCGTGCAGACGACCGTGCGGACAACCCTGCTTACCTAATTTCTCCCAATTTTAGTTGTTTTCTAGAAATACATCCTGTTTTTATCCGTTTTTGGATGATTAGCTTAGAGAGATAAACCCTAGAACGAATTTCTGAGAGCTTTTCAACCTTTGATTGCCAAAACTCTGGGATAGTAACTTCAATCTTTTTAATTAATGACATTTAATTCTTTCTTTATCAATTATATTGCTAATTCTATTATGAATTGTGAATAGTTTTAATTAGAGATTTGAGATTGATGAAAGGTACCATCTCTGGATGGCATCCGGCGAAACTCCGACGAAACTCTGGTGAACTTCAGTGAAATCTGGCGATATCTCCGACAACTTTCTCAACTCCACGAAAACACTAGGAACACCTTAGACGAGTATGTCCTTAACAAGGTTTTATCATCCCAAAACTCATATCAATACAAATAACCTCTAGAAGAATATTCTTCAGAGAACCGGTAACCTTTAGGTTCTAAGTCTGTTTTGGACTTAGAACCACCTTAGCTTCCAACCCCTTATTCTACACCTCCAAGTATTTAGATCAATCCTAGGGGTTTTCCATATGACTTATTTAGTCATATAAACTTAAATGAAAGAAGGAAAGGTAACAATGAGGTCATTACCGTTTTAAGGTTTTTCCTCAATTTTCTTTCCTTAAACTGCTTTCTTGGACCTTCCTTATTTGATTAAGTTGGACTTTTCACTATGGAGGATGATGTTGCAGAGATTCCTTCTCTCACTGTGAGTGCCTTGGACGAGCTAGGCGGATGGGGATCAGCCTGAAGAAACTCCCTTTGTCTCTTTTTTTTGACTCCCTTTGTCTCTTTTGCACAATAAGAGAGAGAAGGTGGTCCACCTCAAGTCTTCTCTGACCCAATCCATCACCTTTCAGTCCACAACTCTCCCTCATAGCATTCTTGGCTGGCCCAATGCAAGCTGGCTTTTGAGACATATTTTTGTGGGGTAGTCCCACTCATATGGGAGGTCATCCCTTTGTGATCCGAAGTTTACATTCGGTTATGAAAGTTGTATTTATCGGACTGTTTCAATTAAGAATCATTCTTGGTGTACACACCTTTGTACACTGTGTACACATGCAACTAGGGAGGGGGTGTTCAAAAGTGTACAAATAGATTTTTTAATTAAACTTCATTTACCAGACCAAATAAATTACATATCACTCTCCCAATTATTATGGGCTTCTATAACGAATATATATTAGCCAACTTTATTTTAGTGGTCCCCGTAATTTATTATGGGTCGTTATTCGGCAATTTACCAAAACTAATGAATGAGTCTCGTCAGGGCCGGTCCTGAGGAAATGAAGGCTCTGTGCAACAAAAATAATTGGGCTTTCTTTTCAAAGTTTCAACACAAGTTAAAAAAACCGAACCAAAACCGCACCGACTCAAACGGGACCCGAAAGTCGAGACTCGAACATAAATCGGTTAAATGAAGGTTTTTTGAGTTAAAAAATCGATTCAAACCGAACCGATTTTTATTAAGAGGTATTTTTAATTATTTATTTTGTAGAACAAATAGGTAATATAAAGCTTGTACGTCGTTATTTCAACAATTGGTTGATTTGGTCCAGTGGTCAGAGAAAATGCTCATCAGCTGGATATCTTTTTCGGTGGCTGGTCAGACCGATATATGATTCCGACAATTTCTAGTTGGTAGGGTTTGTTGGAATAAATCCATGAATACTTTAATCTTCATATTGAAATTATCTGGAGAATTAACTGAGCGGAAGCGTACCTGACTCCATGGGAGATGGCCTTTAGAGATCCGGGAGACGGAGGCTAGGGTTTGTGTCTTCTAGTTGATACACACCCTCGGGATTATCTCTCTAGCGATGGGATGCAGAAAGACAGAATGACGTGTACAACTAGGGACCATAACCCCTTATTTATAGAGTGCTTAACCCTAATCAGCCCATCATTGATTAGGTCAAGCCCATGGGTCTCTACACATTGGGCCCTATACCTTATTAGATAACTTATTAGCCCACTTAAATTAATATTCATAGGACCACTAATTTTTTGGGCCTAAATATAAGATAGCTTATAACATACAATTAAACCCGATAAATAATATATTGTGAATATTACATGTAGTATAAGTCCAATAATCTAACAATCTCCCACTTGGACGACATACACATGTATACACAATCCTTAGAATTGTATGTTTACTTTAGGAGCTCCAAATTATTGCTATCAAACTGTAGTCATCCTTAATCAATCCGGTCCATTAATTATATCAACATAGGACCAAAGAAGTCTTTGCTATATTTGAATAACTAGACCCATCGATGATCACATATATTAATATAATAAACGACATGGATCAAGTATAGGTGTGTAGCGTGGAAATAACATATAGTGTGGTCTGGAATGGAATGTCTATTTCCAACTGGTCCACCCTGAGATCAATAATATAACTGTAAGAGTACATAAAACTTTAAACTTTATTTCTGCAGAAAATAACATTAAAACTTGAGTTAACCAAACATAGAAACATTACAAACTCCCACTAAAACTCATAATCCTCAACTGATTTGACACCCATTTGAGCAACATGCTCATGAAACAATTTGGGTGGTAATCCTTTAGTGAGCGGATCCGCAATCATGGAGTTTGTGCTAATGTGCTCTATAGATAACTTTCCTTCTTGTACTCGTTCCTTAACAGCCTTAAATTTGACCCCAATGTGTTTTGCCTTGGTCAAACTACTGTTATTCTTAGCATAAAGGACTGCTGATCTATTGTCACACAATAGCTTAAGTGGTCTTTCAATGTTGTCCACTATGCGTAGTCCACTAACAAAATCTCGCAGCCATAATGCCTGATTGGATGCCTCATAACATGCTATAAACTCTGCTTCCATGGTGGAAGTAGCTGTAAGAGTCTGCTTGATACTCCTCCAGGAGATAGCTCCTCCAGCTAGAATGTAGATGTAGCCTGAAGTGGATCTCAAGCTATCTTGACATCCAGCAAAATCAGAGTCGGTATACCCAATGATCTCAAGCTGATCCGATCTCCGATATGTGAGCATATATTCCTTTGTTCTCTGTAAATACCGCATGACCCTTTTGGCTGCTTTCCAATGGTCCATTCCCGGATTGCTCAAATATCTGCCTAACATCCCAACAATGTATGCCAAATCAGGCCTTGTACAAACCTGGGCATACATCAAACTTCCTACAGCCGAAGCATAAGGAATGTTCCTCATTTCTTTAGATTCAAAACCATTCTTAGGGCACTGCATGAGACTAAACTTGTCTCCCTTAGAAACTGGGGTATCTCCTGGTTTGCAGTCTTGCATACCAAACCTTTTGAGAACCTTATCGATATAGCTCTTTTGTGAGAGTCCAAGAACGCCTTTGGAGCGATCTCGGTGAATTTGAATTCCTAATACAAAAGAAGCCTCACCAAGATCTTTCATTTCAAAATTCTTTGAAAGAAATCTCTTAGTTTCGTGTAATAAGCCTATATTGTTAGTAGCAAGCAGTATGTCATCAACATACACGACCAGGAAAATATGCTTACTCCCACTGAACTTGTGGTATATACAATCATCACTGACATTTGGTTGAAACCCAAAAGATATAATGATTTTATGAAACTTGTGATACCACTGACGAGAAGCCTGTTTGAGCCCATAGATGGATTTCTTTAATTTGCAAACCATTTTCTTTGAATCCCTCGAAACAAAGTTTTCTGGTTGCTCCATATAGATTGATTCCTCAATGTCACCATTGAGAAACGCAGTTTTTACATCCATCTGATGAAGCTCAAGATCAAAATGTGCCACTAATGCCATTATTGTTCTAAAAGAGTCTTTCGAGGATACCGGAGAGAAAGTCTCTTTATAGTCAATTCCTTTCTTTTGAGTGTAGCCTTTAGCAACAAGACGAGCTTTAAACCTTGTAACATTGCCCTTTGAATCCCTCTTGATTTTAAATATCCATTTACAACCAATGGGTTTAATACCTTCACGCAATGAGACTATCTCCCAAACGTTATTGTCACTCATAGACTTCATCTCATCTTTCATGGCATTAATCCATTCTTGAGAGTTAGAACTTTCCATGGCTTGACGGAAGTTGATTGGATCATCTTCCGCAAAAACAACATTTGATTCTTGTTCTTGGAGGAAGACAATTATTTCTTCCACCAATTCCCAATTTTCCTCATGTTCTAGGAGAAATACAATATAATCATCCGGAATTGCGCTTCTCCTCTCTCGAGTGGATCTCCTTAATGGCACCTCAGGTTCTTGAGGTTGTTGAGTTTGATCCTCATTAACAAATTCAGGTACTTGATTGGGGATGTTTTCGAGATTGTCATGAACTGGAGTTGTTTCTTGAACATCATTAGGAATAAACATATCTTGATCATGTTCAATGACAACTGAAGGAAGAGTAACATGTTCTTCCTCAAAGACAAAATCTCTAACCTTATCTCCTCACCCCCCAAACTCAATATCCTCAAAAAACCGGGCATTACCCGTCTCAAAAAATAGTCCTGGTAGTGGGATCGTAAAATTTATACCCCCTTGACCTCTCAGAGTATCCTACAAAATAGCTACTAACTGTTCTTGAGTCCAGTTTCTTTTCATTTGGCCTATAAGGCCTTGCCTCAGCTGGACAACCCCAAACATGGAAATGATTTATACTGGGTTTCTTTCCAGTCCAAATTTCATAAGGGGTTTTAGTTGTAGCTTTAGTGGGAACTCTGTTAAGTATGTAAGCTGCAGTTTTCAGTGCCTCTCCCCAGAGTGAATCGGGTAAAGTAGTATGACAAATCATACTCCTAACCATGTCCTTCAATGTACGGTTTCGTCTCTCAGCAACACCATTCATGCTAGGAGTTCCTGGCATGGTGTACTGAGGAACAATTCCACACTCCTCTAGGTATTTAGCAAATGGCCCTGGACGTTGTTCACCGGAACCATCATATCTACCATAGTATTCACCACCACGGTCAGATCTAACAGTTTTTATTGTTTTGCCTAATTGATTTTCAACTTCGGCCTTATAAGATTTGAACACGTCTATTGATTGGGACTTTTCATGAATGAGATAAAGGTAACCATAACGAGAGTAATCATCTATGAATGTGATAAAATATGTTTGGCCATTTCTACATGGTGTAGGGAATGGTCCACAAATGTCCCTATATATCAATTCTAATAGATCTGAAGCTCTCTCGGCACCTAACCTCCGTTTGTTCGTTTGTTTTCCCTTAACGCACTCAACACAAATATCAGAATTTGAGGAGTCAAGAGAATCAAGAATTCCATCTGACACAAGTCTCTGAATTCTTTCTTTAGAAATATGTCCTAGACGCTTGTGCCAAAGTGAAAATGAATTCTCATTGGTTAATTTTCTTTTAGTACCACGAGTACTTACATGCAAGGTTTCATTATATGAGGTATTTATATCAAGTGAATATAGATTATCATAAACTGATAAAAGACCAGTACCAATAAGTTTTGAATCTTGAAATAGACTGAACTGACTATTTCCAAATGAACAAGAATAACCAAATTTGTCCAATGCAGAAATAGAAATTAAATTCCGCCTAAATGACGGCACAACAAATGTCTCTTTCAAATCCAAATAAAAACCAGTCTTTAATAATAATCTAAAAACACCGATAGCCTCAACTTCAACTCGCTTGCCATCACCGACATAGATGTATCTTTCACCATCAATTGGTTTTCGGCAGCTCAGGCAACCCTGCATAGATACACTTATGTGAGTAGTAGCACCGGAATCTACCCACCAAGTGTCTTTTGGTACCGAAATTAAATTAACCTCAGAACAAACAAGAGCAAGAGACATACCCTTTTTCGCACGCCAAGCATGGTACTTAGTGCAGTTCTTTTTCTTGTGATTAGTCCCTTTGCAAAAGAAGCATCCAGATTCCTTAGTTTCTTCCTTAGTTTCCTTGTGATGCTTCCTGGGAGGCCCCGAATTTGCAGCTTCCTTAATTTTTCTTTTATTGCTGCCCTTAGAGGTAGATGCCAAATGAGCACTTTCTGTCTTATTTTGCTTTATTCTCTCTTCCTCTTGAACACAATGAGAAATGAGCTCATTGAGAGACCATTTCTTCTTAATGCAGTTGTAACTGACTTTAAATTGATTAAATTGAGAAGGAAGAGAGATCAAAACTAAATACACAAGCAATTCCTCAGGTAAAATAAGCTTTAGTGCACTTAGTTTTGAAGCAATGTGAGACATTTCCAAAATGTACTCCCTTATGTTGCCTTTGCCTTTATACTTCATGGAAACAAGAGTGCTTAAAAGAGTACTAGTTTCCGCCTTTTTGTTTTTAGCAAAACGCTTTTCAAGTTCGGCAAGGAACGATTTGGCATCAGCCTCATCAGCCATTGTGTCCCTGAATGATTCTGGAATTGCACGTTTCATGATCATTAGACTCATGCGGTTTGAGCGTTCCCACCTCTCCAGCTCCCTCTTTTCATCAAGGGTAGATGTGTCCTTAAGAGCGGCGGGTTTCTCAGTCCGAAGTGCAAGGTCTAGATCCATGCAGCCGAGAACGATCATAACGTTCTCTTTCCATTCCTTAAAATTCGTGCCGTTAAGCACTGGAATGCTATTAATATTAGCAGATATTGTAGCAGCAGAATTATTGACTGAAAGAGAACAAAAAAAAAAATATAAATGATATGCTCTATGTACTGAAATTAATTTGATAATTAATTTTGAATTTAAATATTAGCAATCCCCATCACAAGATACCTAACGCAACATCTAATCTTGTCTTTGGACATAAATTAGACTTGCAAATGGTACTCTTGGCGTAATAATAAAATTTTGATAATAAAATCATGTCAAATACTAAGCCTTTCTTTGGACCGACTTAATATTCACACGAAAAACTTCATAATCATCACAAATTTTATTATCACAAATGTACTTAAATTTCGGCCAAATAATAACCTTCCTTTGGGCCGATTATTATCCGCATGAAATAAGAAAGTACACAATCATCTTAATATATGAGTTAATTAATTTCAACAAGAGAGGCTACTTTGGCAGCATGTTGTATCAATTAACTAACTCAAATATTAGACATGCTAATATTAACTCGAAAATCTGAAAAATAAAATTTGGGAAAATTTTTCTGAATCACATGCAAATGTATTATGTATAACGATAATTTGTAAAACCCATACCCAATTGATGTGCGATCACAAAATGGGGTTTATGCATCCCATAACACACAATACATATTTTTCAAGCCACAAATTACAACGACCAAAAATAATATATTCCGGTAATGCAAAATCATGCATTTTTAATAAAACTGATATTGGCCGTAATTACATATAAGTATTTAATTACCAAAACTGATAATAATTACATATATGTACTTAATTATCAAAGTCATATGATTTAATTATTGTGGTTAAACATATAATATTCCGCAACTTCTTAAATTACCGAAGAACTAAAACCATTACAAAGCCCATGCATCCTAAAACGTTCCAGCGAATAGTGATTAGGAAAGTTATTCCTTCCCTAGGTTTTGTAGCAGCCGCATTACGGCCAATACAAAAAATTGAATTCATATCCAAATTCAATACTCAAAACAGCATAAGTCTGTAGATACAAAATTCAAAAAAAACATACTTTGATCCTCAATTCAGAATGATTGCCTAGTGGACTGACAATTCAAAACCACACTTTGATCCTTAATTGATTTGATATTAAATTGATCATTGTATTGTACGCAAAAAATCGATCGACCATCATCATATGCAAAAAATTGAATCATATACGATAATACGATATAATTTATGATGTCTACTAATCTGACATCAATTGTACGATTAAATTCCAAGAGCGACATCATTTAATTATACATAATTATATAACGATAGATCAAGATCTAGAAATATCTGGATCTATGATACTGATTCCAAATAATTCAATATGAAGGAGGCTCTGATACCAATTGTTGGAATAAATCCATGAATACTTTAATCTTCATATTGAAATTATCTGGAGAATTAACTGAGCGGAAGCGTACCTGACTCCATGGGAGATGGCCTTTAGAGATCCGGGAGACGGAGGCTAGGGTTTGTGTCTTCTAGTTGATACACACCCTCGGGATTATCTCTCTAGCGATGGGATGCAGAAAGACAGAATGGCGTGTACAACTAGGGACCATAACCCCTTATTTATAGAGTGCTTAACCCTAATCAGCCCATCATTGATTAGGTCAAGCCCATGGGTCTCTACACATTTGGGCCCTATACCTTATTAGATAACTTATTAGCCCACTTAAATTAATATTCATAGGACCACTAATTTTTTGGGCCTAAATATAAGATAGCATATAACATACAATTAAACCCGATAAATAATATATTGTGAATATTACATGTAGTATAAGTCCAATAATCTAACAGGGTTTCCTTTGTTGGTTGCAGGTCAAATCAATTCTCCCTTTCCAGTGGCTGGAGAAATTGGACCTTTTATGTAACTTTTTATCTTTTATTTAGAGTAGCAAGTGCAACAAGACTGTTAGAGTAGACTACATTATTGCGAGGTTAACGAGCTGCAAGACAATGATTCATGCGATCTTTTCCATTCAAAATCTCATCTCATTGTAACCTTAAACTATTCATTCACTTGTTTATTTAGTATGATTTGATGAATAAATTAATCATTTGGTTTTTCAAAAATGTGTCTATTTTTATATCATCCCACTTAATTTTAAATATGAATAACAATTTTTTATGTTTCAACAATTTGTTAGTAATTATGGCAAAATAAAACATTTCAATCATTTTTAATAATTATGTCAGCTCTGTTAATAATGGGATCAAATGAACAAAAAAATTCAATTATATTTAATTTAATGTATTTATTTCAAATCAAAACATTCAAATTGGAAGTAACATTTTAAATTAAATTTTTGCTTTGTTTAAAAAATCAAAATGTTTGGTCAATGAAACATAAGGAGAAATTACCAATTGGTAGAAAAAAAAAAGATTTGTTTATCAAATTGGTAAAAAAATCTCCGACAAACATATTGGTGAAAAAAAGAACTACTGATCAGACCAGACCAGATCGGATCATACTAGACAAGACCAGATCAGATCAGACCAGACTTTCATAATTATAAAATACACAGAGACCAAATATTTACAAGACCAGACCAGACCGACAAATTTTAATCCAAAAGAAAACATCAATAATCATAATAGTCTCACTTTCAATTGCAGACTTACCACCTTAAAGAATGCATGGCCAATGTCATTACACTTTTTTTAGTGAAGTTCTCACAAATATATTAATAAAAGAAAGAGTACAAAAAGTAGAAGGGCCAAATCAAGGTCTGATCTACTCTGAAAAGAAATTACAGAACATAAGGAAAACTAACAACATCAAACTTGACAATACCAACAAATTGGTTAAAATGATGAGTTGTGGCTTTAATTTTCATACTATGGTGAGCTAAGAATTCCGCAGCTTTGTTCATTTTTGGATTGATGAAGGAAATGATCCAAACCGAGCAGACCAGCCTAGCTTGTTGTGATGTTACCGATGTATATGTGAGGTTTCGTGTTCGAAACCCGTTATGCATCAAAGGGAAGATGAGGGAGGTCTTGCTCCCAATGATTCTTCCTACCTTCACGGAGTTGCTCAACAGTTAATAAGGGAGATGATGGTACTGCAACTTTGCGGATTTGTGTGGTAGGAGGACCACCTGGATGCAGCTAGGCTGACAGGCTTTGGAAGTCTTACTGGATTCACCATGTGGTGCCAGTACCGATGAGACTGACTGTGATTAAATCTGTATTTAATTATCTAGGGGCTTTGGAGGATAATTCCTAGACTCTAGGATTAGGGGAGCACAAACAACGACCTGAATCATAAAAAGGAAATGATCGTTGAGCTTTTTTCTGATCTTTTTAATATTCGGCCATCGTAAATTATACCGTGGGATCGGCCCACCGTGCGCACGGTGTGTCGATCCCAAACGGTACCGTTTTAATTAGTAAAAATCAATCACCATCTTCCGATTTCAATGGCCGCGACCAATTCTTGAGCTCTTCTCATCGTGAAAAATTTCAGATTCATCGTCCGAGCACACTGCCGCCTTCCATCCTCAGCATCCACAACAAACTTAGTGCTCAATCCCTATGGTTTGATTTAGTTCATAACTCTCTCCATCAAATCCCTAGACAAACTCAAATCCTTCCCCTCGCTGAGTACCTCTGCAATTGTTCAAATAAACAACCCAACAATCACTTTCCATTGAATCAATGATACAGTGACAACAGGCTTGAACATACCAATTTTTTTTTGAAGATTTGGCTGCAGATGAAAGCCAATGTTAGCATCATTACCCACCCCAGCTAGGCCGAAACTGAGAGCAGAGAACCCGAGCAGAGAACCCACCGGCCGCCTGACATGGGGATGAGAATAAAAAACTTAGTGCTCCTAAAGTTGGGATTAAGTTTCTGCAGGGGATAGGCATCCATGGATATCTTGAAAAGTCAATTTGTTTAAGTTTTGTCATTTTTTATCTAAGAAAAGTTACATTTTTATTAAAACAATTTACATTTCCATTTATCTCAAGTTACATATCTATTAGCGTGAGTTACATGTCAACTTTTATCAGCAAGTTACATCTTGCTTACTCGTGATTTACATCTGTCATACTGCGAGTTACACCACAAAACAATGCGAGTTACACAACAAAATAAACGTCTGTTATTCAAACAAAAATATTTTTTTATTACAAATCGTTTTTAATAACCCTGATATTAAAAACAAAACATATACACTATTTATGCAGCATAATTAATCAATTAGACTCTTTTTTCATTACTTGCATTGAAATCAATGTTTTACTTCTTTTATTCTGTTTTAGATAACTTACATTTTAATTTAACTCAAATTATATTTCTTAATAATGTGAATTACATTGTTTTAAACACGAGTTACACCAAACCTACTGCTCAAATAAAAAACAAAGCCATGAGAGCAGGATGCTCAAGGTGAGCCGCTCCCACAGTATACGTACCGTTCGGCCAGTGCTTCGAATGATGAAGAAGAGGTTGTTTATTCCGTGTATACCTCCTTATCATCCGCTTCAATGATGAGATTTATAGTAATACAAATCTAGTCCAAATAATTTCATTTTATAATCACTTAACGAATTTTTTTATTATTTTAAATCACTTAATTAGAATATCAATTTTTCATTATTTTAATTGAATTTTATAATTTTAACGTAGTTTCTAAATATGTAGATTTTAATTATAAAAATTAAATTAATTATAAATTATTAAATTAATTTTAAATTATTTGACCAAAAAATGTTGAATTGGTAAATCTATTTTAGAATGACGGAGTAAGATATTGGGCGTGTTTGACATTTAGCGGTAAGCGGATTATGTTAGCAAGTTATCAATAGCGGATTTCGTCAGCGGGTTTGACTAGCGGAACAAGTTGGCCGGTTGTTAGAAAATGTTTTGTAATTTAGCTGTTTGGCCAAAAAAAAATGTAGAAAAAACGTCATATTTCAAAATGGTAACCCAAAAACTCTTTTATTTGTAGCGTTTCCATTTCAGCGTTTTAGTCCAAACACACTAATGCCGAACAGCTATCTACCAAATAACTTTTTTACTTTTTAAAAACGCTGAAATTTACCAAATCATCATTTTTCGGCTAAAATGCCCTTTACCAAACACCCCATTCGATTTTATGTCTAATAATTTGTTAGATATATATATTGAAGGACTAAGGGAATCACATAAAGGAAATGTTTCCCATTACCTTCCAATTTATACCCTAAAAGTTGGGTTTCATTCGATCAAGGGGTGGATGTTAAGTTTTAGCAGCCACATTTTCAAAAAACAGTCCCTCGTTTCTGTATCAATTAAAATTATTTCGTTGGAGTGGAAAGGGGCGGAGGGGAGAGTGAGAAAGCTCTTCTTTGTATTTGGGAGTAATAAAGTTGGAAGGAGGGGATTTTTGAAGGAATTATAATTAAAATCACTTTAAGATATGAAAAATTCAATTCAAATCATTGAGCTGATATTCATTTCTAATTTAGCTTAAATTATCATCTTGTTAATAATCCTCCAAAATACTCCAAATTGGGGGAACTTAAAACTTAAGATTTGGAGGGTTTTGAAGGGTTACAAAAGCCCTCCAAAACCACTCCTCCAATTTTTTAAACTCCCAAACATGAAAAGGAGGACCTCATTAACTTTCCTCTCCCCTCCAAAATCCTATTCCAATCACACCCTAAGGGTATGTTTGGGAGTTTGAAGGAAGGGGAGAAGGCTTTGGAGGTTTGTTAGAGGGAAAGGGAGGTGAGGGTGAAGAAATCCTTCATTGTATCCGAGAGTAATAAAATTGGAAGAAGAGAATTATGAAAGAATTATAATTAACTCCCAAACATGAAAAGAAAAATCATCAACCCTCATTAACCTTCCCTTCCCCTCCAAAATCCAACTCCAATCACACCCTAAAGGTATGTTTGAGAGTTTGGATGGAAGGGGAGGAAAGATTTTGGAGGTAGGTTGTTGGAGGGGAAAGGGAGGGAAAGGTGAGAAAGTACTTCTTTGTATTTGATAGTAATAAAATTGGAAGAAGAGAGTTTTTGAAAAAATTATAATTAAAATCACTTTGAGATATAACGAATTAAAATCATTGAGTTGATATTTATTTTTAATTTAGCTTAAATTACCATCTTATTAATTATCCTTCAAAACCCTCCAAATCGAAGGAAAATATTAAGAATTTGGAGAATTTTGAAAGGTTACAAAAGCCCTCCAAAACAACGCCTCCAATTTTTTAAATTCTCAAACATGAAAATGAGAGTCATAAACTCATTAACCTTCCCTTCCCTCCCCTCCAAAACTCGCACCCTAAGAATCCAAGACAAATTAAACCTCATCAAATCCAACTCTCATGTATGAAGTACGTGGTAGACGGGCGGGAGGCTTGATGTCTGAAGTTTCTAGAATGGCGAAGAAGCCAACCACCCCTCGGATGGTCGTCTGTTTTGAATGGAATGCATGCACATAATTTTATTTAAACTAAATTTATTTATTTATATTTAATTTGGGGGCTGTATTCAGCAATTTTAGGTGGTAGATTCTCCCAAGATTGAAAGGAGGAGAGCAAAGCTAATAAATTTAAAGTGAATATTTTCTTCTCTATAGCGGATTTCTCTCATCATCATTTGTGCTTCCCTCTGGTTTTTAACAAAGCTTTTCTTTTTATGACAAAAAATGAAAGCATAAAGGATACTAGGTTTAGGATAATATTTATCTCCATCGAACTAAATCAAATTTAAATAGCAAGGAATTTTCTAGTACAAGCTCAAACATTCTAAATCATCAATCTGTGTGCGAATTGAAATACTAGTTCAAACATTCAAACAGGTAATTAATGTAAAAATAAATAAATTAAGTTCAATCAATTTCAATTAATTAAATATGAAATAAATTAAAAGTTCTAAGACATAAACTCAGAACAAAATTTTCAATTCCATAAGAAAA
This sequence comes from Cuscuta europaea, assembly GCA_945859875.1. Lineage (NCBI taxonomy): Eukaryota > Viridiplantae > Streptophyta > Magnoliopsida > Solanales > Convolvulaceae > Cuscuta > Cuscuta europaea. The sequence goes on along the minus strand of CAMAPE010000010.1, from coordinate 15,311,781 downwards.
ACAAGTTCCAAGGATCATCATAACATCCGGAAGTCATGACCACCTTTTAGGTCACAATCGTATGTTGAACTTCAACTATCGCTTCAAAAGGCCCTATTCCATCTTTCATTTTCGAAACGGATTGATCATCATAATCTCATGAACCATTTCAACCAGTCAACCTCAAGAAGCAAGAGTTAGAATAAAACCAAACAAAACTGAAAAATAAAATGAACCATCAGTAAATTAATTAAAGCTGTAGATTAGTAGATCCATAGTAAGAGAAATAAAGAGAGCTTAGATCTATCGTAAATAAATGATAAATTACAGAGATAAATAAAGGAAGAAGAGAGAAAGAGGGGTGACAGGAAGAGAGTAAGCACACATAGCTTCAAGCATGAAAATCATGCAAGAAAACACCATTTGTGCTCACTCTCTTCTGTCACCTCCCAAAATTACCCGTTCCATCTGCCGGCCAGTTCTTTAATCATTCTTGACTTGTGATCTATGAATTATCAGGAAAAGGGATTTAATCAGGAGAAGAAAAAATAACAAAACAACCCATATAAATGGCTCTCTATAAAAAGAGAGAACCCCATACGAATACTGGATGGATATAATATAAATGGAGAAGATAAAGAAGCAGAACAGCAAAGACTTTTACATTGGGAATGGGAAAGGATAACGTTGGAAGTGGTTCTGAGTTGATGTGAGGAAATGTAAAACGGAGATGGGCTTTATATAGGGAGAGAATGAAGAAATTTCGACAAGAATCAATTCAATGGTATCCACAGCCCATACCCTAATTTAGTTCCCTTTTAAATATCCTTTTCAGACCGGGCGCACCATTTCTCTTTTATAGTACGGCTCCCTCTCATCTAAACTTGATCTTACTAACTTACCTACACATTCATATTTTCTCACTTTCCTTTTTTGATCGTAACATCCATATTTTTTCACTTTTAAATCTTTCATCATACCATCAATAATTTTAAAAATAATACACTGCTACAATTACTTTTTTTAGATTTATCCTCATTCTATCACATTGGGTCGTTTGGATATTAGTGGATTAGAGCAAACCGCCATTTTCCAATAAAGGAAAACGCTGATATTTTCAGCGTTTTGGCTCTGACCCGCCGAAAAACAAACGTCCCCAATAGGAACATATGTCACTATCTTCCATTATATCTTCAATAATTTATATACCCTTTCACTTTTCATAATCTATCTACTTTTCAAATGGGAACATATTTACGTTATAGAGGTAGTATTAGCTCTGTCTCATTGTGTGTGTCTCGTTTTAGTTTGACATAATTATTAATAAAGTAGTTAAAAAAGTAAAAGCCGTGATTGAGATTTGAATATAATAAAATTAAATATTGTGAACTACGTATTTATTTCCAAAAAAGAAATGTGACACTTAATTTGGAACAACTCAAACAGAAAGTAAGACATCTAAATTGGAACGGATGAAGTATTATTCGGTCAATGTAAATTGTTCTTAATTTTTTTCTTTATGTATTAGACTTTTATTAGGTTTGAGTTTTACTCGAATTATAAATTTTTTATTGTAATTTCTAAATAGGTAAATTTTGTTTTATTAATAAATTAATCTTATTATTAACTGGGATCAGTTAACTTACGATCAATCACTAATATTAAATTTTTTTAATGTAATTTCTAAACTGGTAATTTTTTCTTTAAATAGTTTCATAAAAATATTTTACACTAATAAAAATTATTAATAAAACTTTATTATTTTCAACACGAAAAGTTAAATGTGACAGAGTTTTTAAATTAAAAGTAGTATATTAATGGAATCCATGCCTAGGTTAATTCGAGCTTTGTTTACCTTATTCATTAAACAAGTTAGTAGTTCAAAAAAGTTATGTGCGCGCGCACACACATGAAAAAACTGGTGTGCAAATTTTAGAAAATGTTTATAATAAATACGCCCTTACATTTTTATTAGCTATGTGTTTCCATCACATTTCTTATCCTATATTTTTAAAAAAATATATTTTCTATTTTATGTTTCGTGTTTTGTGTGCTACTTAGGTATTGAATAGCGGTGGCTAATTACTAGAGTGTAGGTTCATTTGGTTCTTTGAAGCATATGTTTTTTTGAAAGCCCTAGAAGAAGCATATGAATAACCCCTAAATAGGTTTATTTGATACTTACATAATCTATAATAATATAAAGTAACAAGGTGTTAGAAAAAATAGTATTAATAAATGCGAGTTTAGTCAGATAAAATCCCGAGTTTAATCACAAATCACCAGACAAACCACCAAATGCAAGAACAAATAAAACAGAAGCAATAATTAGAAATAAAATATTAAAATAAAAGTAGAGAAAAGAAAACTTAGCGTAAGATCGTCCGTTAACCGGACTGGCCTTGAAGAAAGATAGCCCCCGTATCTCGATAGCTACTCGAACGGGACTGGCCAACTCGCTCCCAGGATAATCCTACCTCTGTTCCGGTCCTTTAGCTTGCTTGACAGAAACACTTCAACCGTTGCCCGATTGCCAATTTAATAGAGATGAGCCAGAAAAGAAATGAAGTATAAACTATGGAAATTTATTTTTTCTTCTCGGATAAGATCTAATTAAGCTTCTCACGAAGAGGAAAAATCAAAGAGCTTTTTAAGAGTGAAGAGGTTTTGTTCGTGGGTGACTTTAGTGAACCAAGAAAAAGTCAATAATGCTAGCAACAGAACCGTTTTGTACGTGAGAATATGCTAGGCTTGCTGTGGGGTGATTTATTTGGAAATCAGATATATACATATACGAGAGTAATGGGTCAAAAGTTTGATTGCTCCTATAATATTGCCATAATCCATTATAATAGGATCAAACCCAACTAAGTATCACTTAGCTCTTTTGATTTCAAATTTTTAAAATTCAAAAGTGCACGTTCATGTTTCAACTTAGTCAAGCATGCAATATTACTTGAATCAATTAAACTTTCGTAGACTTCAACTTTTATTAATAAAAATTAGTCCAGAATTTTTGTCCCCAATAATTAAATGGCCGGCTTTTTGACTTGGAAGTATTTGTATACTAACCAATCATTTGATCCCATTAAGTCACCTTATATGATACTTGAATATTATTCCTTATCATATAAAAGTACCATTTATTTTAAATATTGGACAATAAATTCTTCAAATCAATACATCACTTTTACAACTTTTACAACTATGGATTCTAGTCATTAAATGAAATCGATCCGAACATGTAATTAAGTTGTTCTCCAATGTATAATAACCCACCTCCAATTCATATATTATACAATTATTTATTTTATCATATTTCCAACACAAGGTGTAGCACCTTGCTTTTCCCTTGAATTTGACATTTAATGTTTCATACCCATTAAAAATAATGCTGGTTACATTGATAATTAGCGTTAGCAATTAGTAATAATAATAGTAGTAGTAAATTGTAATATATCATGGAGTAATTTGAATATTATCAATTTAAAATAATAATAGTAGTAATAATAATAGTAATATATAATTGACGGGAATTCATTTAACACATACTAGAATGTTTACGATATTTTGATTGGAATGCTTTCAATTATAAGCTAGACGAGACCGAATTTAAAAAAGAAAAAACTAGATCAAATCAGATCGGAATAGATAAGTAAAATATACATACACCAGACACATACCTGACTAGATCAAATTAGACCGTCATACCAAACTTAAACAGACTTGACCATAAAACTTTAGTTTAATTAAAAAAATCGTTATTACTGTCTTGCAGTATATAAGGAAATAACAATGACATCTTATAGGTATAGATAATAGTAATATTAACGATAATAATAATAATAAATTAATAATAATTAGTTTTTATCCTTCTAAACCTGTTATTCTATATGTTCATAACAACAACATTAGCAACAGCAACAACAACAACCAAGCCTTACATGGTATAAATAGCATTACATGGTAAAAAAAACTGCTCTACAAATATGTGTAAAAGAAGATTACACTAGTGCATAATATACATTCTATAACTAGCATTTAATATGGTGATAGTATAAAATTGTTATTGTTTATGTTTGTAATTTTAACTAGTTTTATTTGTTGTTGTTTGGGAAATTACACACTTTTGGTGTAATACTTTATTTTTCCTAGTTACTTGTAATTTGTATAGATTAGGAATTTTCTGAGCTTAAACTAGGTAATTAAAGATCATCAAAAGGATCCTGGAAAGGTCAAGGAAAATGTAAGGGAACAAGAGAAAGGGAAAATTTGGGAAAATAGTCAAAAACCTGACCGGGTTATCCAAAAACCTGATCGGGTTTGACTTGACCCGAAGATCAAATTTTGATTTGGAGGCAATTAAACGTGCACGACGAAGATTTGGCAAAGATTTGTCTTTTACCCGATCGGGTAAATCAAAAACCCGATCGGGTATATGTGTTTAATGAAGATTATGGGCACTTAATCAAGAAACCAGATCGGGTTTCTGAAAAACCCGATCAGGTAAATGACCCTGCCACCTCCAAACACATATAAATACACCCCTTTTCCTTCCCATTTGATCATCTCTTCTTTCATACTCTTAAGCTCAGTTTAGAATAACATTTCTTTATATTTTTCTAGCTATGTTTAGTCTCCAAATGAGGAGCTAAACTTCCATTTCTTGGTGTTGCTCTTGAAGCTTGTTGATTATTAAAGTTGTGAGTTATTTTCTTAACTTCTTTCCTTGAATATTAATTTTTCCTTTAAATACTATTTCTATATCAATGTTGGGGAGTGTTACTAAGATGAAAATTAGTTAACATCTTGACATTAGTTATAGTAATAGTTATTTCTTCCTTTATGTTAATATTGGGGAGTGTTACTAAGATGACAATTAGTTAACATCTTGATATTAACTATAGTAGGATTCATCTTCTTTAATATTCTTCCTTGAGTATTAATTAATTCCTATTCATATTTCATATTAATATTTTGAACATTACTTAAAGGATCAACTAGTTTTGTTTCATATTTTAATTATTACTAGAATCGATCGATGAATACGCTTGTTAATGGTTGATGGTTTCACAAGTAAGTAACTTCGGTTTATTAATGCACGGTCATGGTTAATAAACTTAAGAGGGATTAATTTTGTTGGTTAAACCAAAACCGCTGTGTTGAGGTTATCAATCTCAATTGATTTCATCAAGGACTAAGAGATTAAATGCTACTATCAAGTCGGTATATGGCGGTGTTCTATACTTGACTAATAGTAAGGGTTATTAATGAACGGTCGTTGTTAATAACTACCCTCAATGAATTGGATATACTCCTCGATTGAGTATTCGAGAGGGAATAAGTTATAGATATAACAATGATCGACTAAAATATATCAACAAGTGGAAAGTAGCAATGCCAAGTCCCTTTTATTCTTGAACTAAATCTCATATAAGTCATTCATCTTAGTTTTTAATTAAACTAAATCATTCAGACCTAACCCCCCCCCCCCCCCCCCCTTTATTTACTAAGTTCATAAAAAGAAGGATATTCCTTTCCCTGTGGATACAAATTAAACTCTACTACGTTATACTACGTATAAGTGTTAGTATTGAATATTATTTTGACGCACCGTGACAAAGTGATCGTCATATGTGTCAATGTTTAACTGTTATGATATAGTAACACGGGGTCAACTTCATAATTAATAAAAGTTTTGTATTGGCTGTTGGGGCAAATTTATAAAATCAGAAGTTTTTGCATAACGGTTATATCAATTACCCCATATAAAAGTAGAAAACAGGGTCATTTTTACAATTCTCGTAAAATATCAATCCTGTGCGGGGTCATTATTCTAAATTAGAGAAATTAGTTTTCATGTCAGTTCTTAGTTTAACCCTTATCAAATGTCTTTAAAATTTTTAAACCCTGTTTTTCTAAACCTATCGCTGCAAGACTACCCAAGAGAAACTCATCCAAACAGCTACCCGCCGCTCACTCCTCCCCGGCCAAGCTCCAGCGCACCGTCGCAAGTCACATGACGGCCCTCTGACATCCCACCTCACCTCTATAGTTTTATCAGCTACTCTTCCGACCGCTCGAGCCCAACGACTAAAGTGCCAAGCAAAATGTCCTAGCCGCTCACTCCTCCATCTCCGGTGCAGCAATTCAAGTCGCCACCAACAGCCCGAATGTGTCCACGATTCCGACCGCTCAAGCCTGGCCAGTGGCTAAGGTGAAGCATAGCAAGTCACCGCCAACCACCGAACTGTGACCTAGCTTCTGACCACACGAGCCCAGCGGCTAAAGTGCCAAGCCTGCTGTATATTGACCCCTGTCTAACTCTCTCGGTCTCTCCTCTATTAGGAGGTTTGTCAATTAATTTATCAGGTATGAAGTATCTACTATGATTGATTATTTTCCACTTAGGTTTTATCCTTATTTGTTCATACATAATCTGAAATTTACATGGGTTTGTTGAATTCGTATTGTTGTATTTGTTTATGAGGATTTTTGTTGATGTTTCCGGGTGTGTATTTCTGAAATCGCCCTTTAGTGTTTAGATCCTCGGTTAGAAAATATATGGATGTAAGGATGGAGTACATTTCTTTCAAGTTTCAATGAAAACTTACATTGTCTTGTTCTCAAAGGGAGAAATGCAATTTAAAACTCACACAATAGTTTTTAATGTTTGTAGTTTTCAATAGATTTTGTATCATCTTGAACATGACAGCTACATTATATGTTAGACAGTACCTTGCATACAATATGAGATACTCCCCAAAATAATACTCATACTTTGAGCCTCTTTCAAAGTTAGAAGAGACCATTTAACTTGAAAAACACAGATCTTCTTGCAATATATAATCTCGATGAAGTGTGGAGCCTCTAAGGTTGCGATGAGCTCTTAATTGATCAAGTGTCTCAATTTTACTAAATGCTTTCAATCATCTAAGATATTTTTAATAAGCTACGGATTTGACCCATGTGATACTTTTGTGTCAATCCAGATTGATTTATGTCAATAGGGAAATCAATCCATATTTTAACCCTTTAGTTTTCTCTACACAAAAGTATCACAAAACTAATGGATTTTCCCAAACTACAGGAAAATGACCTTAACATCCATGCACTCTTCAATGAGTAAGTATTTTCCCTCTTAATATCCCATTGCCTGTATTCTGTAAGTTAGCTTTGGCTTGCACAATTTAAAAAAAATCACTTTTGATACACAGAAAGGCGTTACTTAGAAATGCAACTCTTATCAGAGCTGTAATATTATTATCTAAGAAATGCATACTTGTACGGTTGCAGCTATGTTCCCACTTCAGTCTTGGTTATTACTGATGTCCAGCCTAAAGAGCTTGGCATACCTACTAAAGTATACTATGTTGTTGAGGAGGTCAAAGAGGTAAGATCATAAACACTTTACCTTCTTGTTTGAGGGGGCAAATAAACTGATGAGAAAAGATGTATTCTATCAGTTTGTCTATATGTGCAATTTATAGCCATCACTTTTTTTAAGATGCCTTATTGTTAAATAGTTGTACAAATATACAGAATGCAACTCAAAAGAGTCAGAAGGTCTTTGTACATGCCGCTTCAAAAATTGCTGCTCATGAAGTGGAAGAGATTGGTCTGTTCTCTTATCCCAACTTCTGTATTTTTTTACTTTATCCGGTTCAAATGTGTGATAGCATTAACATTTGCATTGAATTTTTCCATCTTGTGTCAGCATTTCCACTTCTCTTTCTTATTATATATAGGGGTCGAGCACTTGCTGAGGGATGTCAAGGATACCACAATCAGTACTCTTGCAACAGAGGTTCACTTTCTCAACTTGTTTCTTTCTATCTTTATGGAAAAGTAAAAGTTAGTACTCTTATCTCTTGCATGTTTTGAGTTGGAAGAAAAACACTCAAGTAAGCTTAATGTTTGTTCTAATTGCTTTTCAGTTATGTCATTAAAGTCTAATGGTTTCCAATTTGCATTTACTAACTTTAATAAGTTTTGGCTCTCATGTGAACTTTTGGGGAAAGCCTGGTAAGGCTTCGGCAACAAGACTCCCACGTTAACAATTATAATATTAATATAGGAAAAGTGGAAAACATATTGAAGAGGGAAAACGGTTCCAGAATAATAAACAAGATAAATAGAATTAGAGGCAAAAGTATCACTTTTTGTGGATAGAACTTGTAGCATAGATTCATACTCAAGCTTTCTGTGTACAAAGCTAGCCTTAGAGTGTCAATCCATATTGCAAGAAAGAAGAAGACGGATTTAACCCAAAAGTATCACAAAACTAATGGGTGAAAATAAGCTTTCTGTGTACTTAAGCTTTCCATGTAGTATCACAAAAGTATTACTTTTTTGTGTCAAAGCCATATGGATTGATTTCTAATGGGTGAAAATATTTCCATAGAAAGAAGAAGCCGAATTTGACAAAGTTAAAACATACACCGTACAATACTATAAAACAAGCTAAAAAGAAGAGGAAGTTTCTTCTTAGCACCACACCACAAGCATAGAAATCTGGAAACAAATTTAACTACTGAAGTTAAATTTAACCACAAGTACCACATCACTTCTTAGCAAACTGGACTACTAAATCTACTTAAAGCTTGAGACACAAATTTATGTATATGCTACTAATTAGACAACAATGTGCAGGGCATTCATTCAACACTTCTTTGGGAGCATTGGGGTTTCAATTAGTGAGAACTCTGGAACATCTTTCCCCCAGCTCATACAGAGTGACAGCGCCTTTGGAGACATCGGTGAATCCCCACACAGGTGTGCTATTGTGCAAAGGAGTCAGCTGCAACTCTCGCAGTTCTTCCAATTCCAAGTTCTTCGCTCCTTCACCCTGGTTCTTCACTCCTTGTTATATAAAGAAAGCCTTTGTGATTTAATCATGTAGTTTTAGGTTTGAGGTCCAAGCTTTTCAGTGTCCTTTTTCAATTATTGTTATAATTATTATTTCTTTGATAAGTTTTATTACACACCTTTCCGTGTGGAATCTGAATTGGGTTTTTTATTCTATTTGACAGAGAATAAAGAAATTCAGGATTTAACTGGTTTTATTGAAGTTTGAAGAATAGTGTGGTGAGAAGAAGCTTGAAGAACTAAAGTGCACTGAGGAAGAAGTTTGAAGAAGTAAAGTGCATTGAGAAGAAGCTTCAAGAAGTAAAGTGCATTGAGAAGAATCTTGAAGAATTAAAAAGTGCACTTTGAAGAAGCTTGAGTTATTAGTAAAGGTTCTAACCAGTCATTGTTATAAATCTTTTGTTTGAAAAATTAAATTTAATTCAAATGTTTCTTGATTGAAATTAAGTGTTCGTAATTTTTTCTAGGTTTATATGCATTGGGATGTAAAGCTATAGTGTTCTACGTACTTGTTTTTAGAAAAAGCAGCCATTATCTATTTAGAGATATAATATATTATAATATGAAGTATAATATATATTAATATACATTATTAAAATGTAAAGCATTTTTTTAGAATAGCATTTTTTTATGTAAAAAATGGAATTGATATAACGGTTCATTGACAACCGATATGAGAAGTCTTCCGCATGGGTTAAAACCAATCGACACCGAAGGGGTGTACTTTCCATAATGGTTCCGGAACCCATATTAAAAGTATCGGACTTTTAATAGGTGCTGCAACAATAACGGTTCTCAACCGTTATCAAAAGTCCATTATAACCGTTATTATAAAATCCATATTTTCCACTAGTGTTATAAACGTATCTATATGATTAAACTATGAGCTCAATTTTTTACCATTTTGGTTTTCATTGTATAATAATATATGCGACTGTTTTTATGGAAATAATGACATATTTTTATATATAACTAAAATAAAAACTAAAATAATGACACATTTACTATGATAGTAAATCTTAGTCACTATAATTATGTTTGACGTTGTACTATATGAAGTCATAGTCATAATAAGTTTAGTCATGTTTTTGGTCAAGAATTTTATTGCCTTAAAATTATCAGAAATTATTCTCTTTAAGGAGTGTATCTGCAAGGAGACACATCATAGTACCATGTATTTTCCTTTAACATAATTTGAATCTTTTTCTTTGAAATTGGCAATTTTCAGTTCGATGAATTATAACGATTTTATAAAATTCATTGATGTGTATTTTTTGATAGTAATTCTTAAGAATTTGAAAGCAACAATGAACAGTTTGAGTACGATACTGATCCATTATGTAATTCTTTCTCTTCCATTTTAAAAAAATTAAATGGTCATGTGGAATCAACTTCATATATGATTGACTGTCACCAAATATATTCAGTTGTACATTACACATATGATTGTCATCAAATTTATTATTTTCTAATCTGGATGGAAAATGGTATGATCAATGATAAGTATACACCTTTAAAGAGTCACTTTTTCTACTAATATTATGGAAATGTAATATTTTTTAAATATTAATATTGGGTGTTTGATAATGTAAAACTTTTGAATTTTAAAGCTATACTATTAATTAATGTTTATGTTTATTGGATGTTTACAAAAGTTTGAGAAGTATCATTTTAGCGTTCTCAATTGCTTGGATCTTTTGTAATTATATTCTATAAACACAAATACGTAACAAAATATTTATATATATCTAATGACAAGTATTTTTGTTAGTACGAAGTGATCTCAATTTTATCGAACTTTGTGCTCCGAGAAATCCATCCCAAATTTTTAACAGATATAAATCCGAGTTGATCTAACTATTCGTTAGATTTCCACTTATCATCTAATGACATAGTTAAACATATAACATATGCATCCCGGATATTAGTCCTGTAACTATATTTGCAGATTTAATCTTGTAATTAATAGATATATTTTCCGACGAATCCACGACCGCAAAAATGTACTTTTCAGGGACGAAAATAAAAGAATTTTATTTTGAGATGCTACACTAAATAGCATATCAAATTTCATAGGTATAAAAGTTATTTTAAATTTTAAATTTAAATACGAAAATAAAGTGTCTATAAAAAGGAGTCATTCGTGCATTTAGAGTGGCAATTTGGCGACTATTGAGTCTAATAAGTAGACTCAATTGTTTTATTCATTCCTCATCTAAGTATTTTGAATGAACAAAAACGTTTTAAACTCTAATAAATTTAACAAATCAAAACACCGATAGTTTTGGTAATTGTGTAACCAAAAGCAACACATCAGATGGGATGGAAGTGAAATTTTAAATTACAATTTAGCTTTTTTGAACTCAAAATGTTTAGCCATTGAAATTTGAAACTTAAAGACCGCTGCTTACAGCAATTCAACAATATAATCTCACCCTTAATTACAGGGTTACAAACTTAAAGAACGCATGGTGAATACCTTTACACAATCTAACTTTACACGGTAATAAGTTAGATTTTATTTATGACAAAATTCAAATAACGTACATATGAAATAAATTAAAAGTTCCAAGACATAAACTCAGAACAAATTTTACATTCCCATAAAGAAACAAGTTTTCCCTCCGACAGGATCTAATTGATATGAAAAACATCCGGAAGTCATGACCACCTTCAGGCCACAATCGTACGTTGAACTTCAAATATCGCTGAAAAAAGCTCTATTCGTAATCTCATGAACCACTTCATCCAGTCAAGAAACAAGGGTTAGATAAAACAAAACAATAAACCAACCATCACTAAAGCTGTAGATGAGATAAAGAGATGCTACTTAATTCTGTCCCATATAATGATTCTCGCACAAAATTCTCCCGTCAACATAAATTAATCTTAATTTTTTACACTATACATCCAAGTTTTATCAAATTTGAGTTTTTGACGTTATAAATTTTTTAATGTAGGTTTTTTAACGTAACTTTTGAATATGTAATTTTATTTACTAAAAATAATCTAATTATTAAAAAGAATCAATTATATTTCAGACCAGTCAATTCAAACATCGTTAACCAAATGATAACTTCTCAATAAATAAATGTTAAAATACACAAAAAAATAGTTAGATAAAGGAGGGAATATGAGAGAAAGAGTGGGGTGACAGGAAGAGAGTAAGCACACATAGCTTCAAACATGGAAATCATGCAAGAAAACACCATTTGTGCTCACTCTCTTCTGTCACCTCCAAAATTACCCCTTCGATCTGCCAGCCAATTCTTTGATCATTCTTGACTTCTGGTCCATGGATTATCAGGAAAAAGTATATTATCGGGAGAAGAAATAACAAAACAAGCCATAGAAATGGCTTTGTCTAGATAAAAGAGAACCCTAGATAGATATATTAAAAAACGGAGAAGATAAGAAGCAGATAAGCAAAGGCTGTTACATTGGGAATGTGAAAGGATAACGTTGGAAGTGGTTTTGAGTTGATGTGAGGAAATATGAAATGGAGATGGGCATTATATATAGGGGGAGAATGAAGAAATGTCGACGAGAATCAATTGAATGGCATCGATTAAAAACAACTCCACAGCGGCGCAGCCCATACCCTAATTTACTTTCCCCTTTAAATATCCTTTTCATACGGGTGTAGCCGTCTAGCCGAGACAGGTTCCTCTTTTTATACTGTCTCATCTTTTTTTCCTGTTTTAACAAGATTGTTCATGTAAAATTTGGTAAAATTCATGTGATTTCTAATAATTTTTACTTTATTCTTACATTGTGAAATCAATATCAACCATAAAAACTCATTTTTGTTAATACTACACCACATTCATCTCATATCCCTGTTGGTCCAAAATAGGATGCTCTTAGACTTTTAGAAAAGCTACGTACGACACTCAAGCAGGAATTAGGAAAGCAAGAACGAGAATGGAAAGTAGCTAGGAGATTTAGTTGCCAGAAATAGCATATATATTATTTGACTCGAACTTGCCTTTTATAGGTGATTACAAATGGTAACTGCCAAAGATACTAATGGCTAACTAATTTCAACATTAATACGGAATTAAATAAGTAATTAAGTCACGCCTAAATTACTTTGGCCGCTATAGTTCCTGGCTGGCAGGTCAGTCTGGCTGGTAGGCTGGACGCTTGAGCTCCCTCCTGCTGGACTGGACGGTGGGCTCCCCGCTAGGCTGGAGGAAGGCTTCTGACCGAGCTGGAGCCAGGCTCCCGGGTAGGCTGGAAGGCAGGCTCCCCGTTGGACTGGAGGTAGGTTGTTGTCCGGGCCGGAAGGCAGGCTCCCACCTGGGCTGGACCGCAAGCTCCCAGCTGGGCTGGTCAGCAGGCTCCTGGCTAGGCTGGAAGGCAGGCTCCCCACTGGGCTGGAAGGAAGGCTCCCCGCTGGGCTGGTCGACAGGCTCTCTTGGGCTTCCGCTCCTTGATTGCCCTGATTGGTTGGGCCGATTCGAGCTCTGGGTTGCTGGGCTTGGGCCTGCTGGTCCAAGTTCGGGGCCTGGGCCGATTAGGCTCTGGGCCTAGTCCCATAACCCCATCACGAGTCCCCCACTCCCTTAGTCGAGTAGTAGACTCGGCTAAGAGGGAGTAGTTCAAGTCAGCTCCCGTTAAAAGATATTCACATATTAGGGAGCCATAATTGTGGATTCTGTCAATCCCACAATTTATGGAGATTTCCAAATTTTTAATAAGGCACCCAGCTTTAAAAGGCTCCAAATTAATTCCCTTAGCGTTCTAGCATTCCAGCAGCAAGCTTTCTCCCAGACTTCAGGATCCAGGTCAGCTTCAAAAAATCCCTGAAAGTTATTATTATTATTTCATAAATTATTTTCGGACTTTATTTTATTTTTCCTTCCTTTTTTTCTTTCCTTTTCTTTTCTTTCCTTCCTTTTTCTTTCCTTTTTTTTCTTTCCTTCTTTTTTCTTTCTTTTTCTTTTCTTTCCTTTCTCTCTTTCCTCTCTCTCCCGCGACCTGCGCGCGTCTCCCTCGCGTCGCCCCAGCGCCGCCGTCAACCAGGGAACCGTTGCAAATCGGTTGGCCGCCTTCGTGATCCGGCATCTCTGTCGGGTCTGTCCCTGCTGCGCCAAGCCGTTACTCCGCACCACCCACCGGCGGACGGCGTCGCCCCCGCAATCCAGCGGTTCTGGCCGGTGGGTCTGGACCCCATGTCTGGCCGACCCATCTACTCAGCCGGTGGTCGTTCCACTCTTGGTCAGCGTCACCAGGGGCTGGTGGCCCGGCGGTCCCCCAAGTCGGGCACCCGGGCGACATTCTTCTCTCAGGCGGCCAGGCCGCTTGCGGCCGTGCAATTCCTTCGTCGTGCGTCCCCCAGGTCGTCTTCCCCAACGGCTTGCATAGCCCAGAGCTTGAGCTGGCCGGGGCGTCCCGTGCTGGTCAGCGGCTCCCTAGGGCGGCAGCGTGCTAACCGACGTCCCTTGCCTAGCAATTGGATATTGGACTCTACCCAAGTCGGACGTCCACACCATAGGGCTGGCGGAAGGCCGGAACCCAGTTGTCGCTCGTTGCGCGGCAGATGCGACGGTCTCCCATTGATGGCGGCTATCTTCCTGCTGCCCGGCTGAGCCCCCATAAAGCTCGACACTTCGTATTTTCATTAATTCTTGTAGCCCTTTTTTATGTGTGTAGGCACGCTCCTTTTAGTTTGATCATGCAGGGCGGCAAAAGCTCTCCCCATGAAAACAACGATCATATGGATTCAGGATTGTCGGCTATTATTGAAGCAGAGCGCGGGGCGGCCGCGAGACCTATGCGGGTCAGCCACGACCCTCGGCCACGTATGCATGCGGGTGTTACTACTAGGCGGCAAGCTGATGTTCTCCCTGAGTTGGCTCCAGCTCTGCGGGTTGCTACTTCAGAGGGACGACCCCTCAATGTTCCAGACAGAGCGTGCATCCAACCTGTGAACGTACCAGACTTTGACGATGATTCTGATACTCGGGTGGACTTGGATTCCTGGTGGGACCTTGATAGCAGCGTAATACCGGATCTCCCTTCACGCGTCACAGAAGGGGACCTCGCCATAGCATATAGTCTGATTGGTGATAATTGTTTGTTGGAACCTCCGATGGCTACTGACGTATTGAGCGATCCACCAGCCCTCTATTTCGGGGTCCATATCCGCTCTCTGGAGTTAGGGATGGCCGTGCCACTGCACCCCTTCCTGGTTCGGTTCCTTCACTTTCTGGGTGTGGCACCGGGTCAATTGGCTCCGGCGGCTCACATGTTCGTTACAGCTTTTGTGGCGCGGTGTGAGGATGTGGACCTCACACCCACGATTGATATGTTTTTCAGCTGCTTCCAGTGGCGTGCTTCTAGCTTTTTCGCCCTACTCTCCCAGAGGCCGGTGAGCAAACTGTTTCGGTCGGGTTACCCCCGTTCGGGGAAGGGGTGAAAGAAGAGATGGATATGGGTATCTGACCCCAACCTCCCGTCACCTCTGCCTCAGTGGGGTGAACGGGTTCGGAAGTGTGAACGGGTCGCTCAATCCCCTGGTCTCAAGTCCTCCATCGAGATATTGTCCGCAGGCGGTCCCCACTCCATCAGCTCATAATTAGGTGATTGTCACCTCCGTGGTCTCTGTTTGCTACTTTGTATTTTATTCTGCTTATCCTCACATTTTTCTTCTGCGGCTGTGCCTGAGAAGCTCGTTGTTGAGGCAGAATCCGATGAAGAGGAGGAGCCTCAACAAGTCATCATTCATGTGGCTCTTACGGCTGCAAAGGGGAAAGAGCATTGAGCCCCCCCTCCAAGAATGGTGAGATTTACCTTCAGGCCTCGGCCAACTACGCCAGTGCAGGAGAAGCACAAGGGCGGCCTTGTCGACCTGCTAGTCGAATTGGACGGGTCCGATGAGGAGGAGGAGCCCTGCCCAGTCGTTGCTCGTGTGGCCCCTAAGACTGTTGCGAGGAAAGAGCGCGGAGCCTCCTCCCCGGGCCAAGGGGAACATGTCCCGAAGAAGGCCAAGGTCGCCCCCAAGTTTCATTCCGCTGAGCAGGTACATGAGGGTGAAGATGAGAGGATGGCCGAACGGATCAGCCATGACACCCAGCATACACTTATTTACGCCTTCCCATCTTCGGGTGCCTCGATTATGCATGAAGGCTTCCCGGTCATGGATTATGCTTCATCAATCCTCCCACCAGGCGACCTCGCCTGTACGACTTCCCAAGAGTTTCATCCCTTCTTGGAGGGTTCTATCCGGTCACATATTGAGGTAGGTTGATCACGTCTTGACGTGGATTATGTTTATCCCTGAACCCCCTCACATTTTCATTTGTCTATTTTGCAGGGGCTCGCCAACACCATCAGGGCACTCCATGTGGCCAATCATTTTCAGGCCAGGCTTCAGCATGAGGCTGACGAAGCTAGGGCTGCCCTGTGGGCCAGCCAGAAAGCCTTCTCTGACCTGCAGTCCTCGCGTGCACAAGAATGTGAAGAAGCGGCCAAACAAGGAGCCAATAAAGCGCTCTCCGAGTTCCAGGCCTCTTAGCAGTTCCAGAAGATCATCTCTGCGAGGGTGCAAGCGGAACAGTCTGAACTAGTGCAGAGGTGGCTGACGACCCACGATGGAAAGTATTGGCGCGCTCGCGAAGTCCTCTATGCTTTTGAGAGTGGCAAGTATTTGATGCAACAGAAGGTGTATGGCCGGTTGCACGATCTCGACCCTGACTTTCACCCATCCACACTGGGCCTTCCGGGTCGCATGAAGAAACTCGTGGAAGCAATAGCCCTTCTTCCCCCAGAGACCGTCCGCCAGGAGGAGGAGCTTGGTGGTTCGAATGAGTGGGCCTGGTTCTTTCCGCCAGCTCCGGGGAACATGACTCCTGTGGCCCCTGGTCAGGACTTGGTTGGCGTGTTAGATGATATTCCTGAGGTCGATGGTGATGGGCCTGTCCAGCCATGATCTTGTATTTTGTATTCCCTTTGTTTTCCACTTGAATGTTATGTGTTTCGAATGGATGTTTGATTTTGAACTCATATGTCTCCTTTTCTCTACTTTGCATTACGAATACTTAGCAATTTATTCAAGGATCCGGATTCTCTAACCTCCCGGGGCGGTTAGGCTGGCATGGCCGAGCCTATCCGTGCCCCTCCTGGTCGGATAGAAGTGATCTGTTCGCTGTCGATATGGAATCAACAAGTACGCGACTTGTTCGGCCAGTAAGGTCGGACATTGAACCTACGAGGAGGACCCTTAGGTCGGTATCCTGAACATTCATGACCCGGGGGTCAGTCCTACTGTCACTTTAACCTGTTCAGTTTGCCCGGACATGGGGAATAATCTAGTTACTCCCGCAGGCATAACCGAACAACAGGGGCGGACCCTGCATGATCCACCAGAACGGACCCGGACCGCTAACTCAAGGATGGCGAGAGCGCGAGCTGCTTGACCAGCGATGTTAGGCGGCAATCACTCGAAAGGACCCGGAGGTCAGCATCCTGAGCACCCTCGACCCGGAGGTCGGCCCTACTGTCGCCTCGACTGTCGCGGCTGGATCTTTACTTTAGAAAATTGCCCGGATTCTCGAAAATCGCTTGGCTATTTTCAGTTCAAGAGCCTCGCCGATGTCGGCCAAACACTGAGGGGGGCATAGTACCTCTTTTTTTTTCTTTTTTTTGCCGCCGCCCTTTCGAAGACAAAATATCGCTAGCAAAATATATTGAATTCATGATGTGGGCGGACCACATGAAGAATTACAAATTGTAATCCCGTTCTCGGAGCACAAGAGTTTACAAAGAAAAGTAAAGTTATGATTTCCTACTGGTAAAACTTCATCAGGTGCTCGGCGTTCCAGACGCAATCTACTAGTCGGCCTGTTGTTGTCTTCAACTTGTATGTTTCAGGTCCGATCATGGCGTCAACCACGTAAGGGCCTTCCCACTTGATGGAAAGCTTACCTCCCTCTGTCGGTCTGCTCGCCTTCCTACGCCTCAAGACGTAGTCACCGACGTCAAAACTCTGGGGCCGGGCTCGGCTGTCCTGGTACGCCTTGACTTGCCGTCGGTAGTTTTCCGCTTTGATGAAGGCACGGTCTCTTCTTTCCTCGATGAGGTGGAGCTCGGCTCGGAGCCTCTCCTCATTGCTGGCTGGTTCAAACTCTTCCACCCGTCGGCTGGGGACTACTGCCTCGAACGGTGCCCTCGCCTCAAAGCCATAACACAAGGCGAAGGGGGTCTCTCCGGTTGCCTTCCTTGGGGTTGTTCTGAAGGTCCAGAGTATATTGTTCAACTCCTCCACCCAGGCAGTCCCGAGGGCCTCCAATTTCTTTTGCAGCCCATCGACGATCGCCCGGTTGGTGTTCTCCACTTGTCCATTTGATTGAGGGTAGCAGACCGCTACTCGGCTGGATTCTACGCTCCACTCTGCGCAGAACTGTCGGAAGGCTTCGCAGTCAAACTGCCTTCCGTTGTCGGAGATTATTTGGAGGGGAACCCCAAACCTGCAAAAAATATTCATCCATATGAATTTCTTACATTGAAGATGCGTGATGCTGGCGAGTGGCTCGGCCTCCACCCACTTCGTAAAGTAGTCCACTGTGACAATGACGAACTTTCGGTTTTCCGACCTGGTTGGCAGGGGACCGACCAGGTCGATGCCCCATCTTGTGAATGGAAGGGCGGTGCTGATCGGTGTGTACATCGTGGCTGGCCGGCCAGGGCTCTTCTGGAATTTCATACATGTCTCACATTTCCTCGCATAGTCGGCGCAATCCTTCATTATTGTCGACCAAAAGTACCCCTGGAGGACGACCTTCCTAGCTATCGTGCATGCCCCCAGGTGGGTGGAGCACACGCCCCCATGGAGTTCGGAAACGATCCTGTCTGCCTCATGTGGGCGCAAACACTTTAGCAGGGTCCCATTGTAGGACCTCTTGTATAGCTTCCCATCCAAGACAACGTAGCCTGGAGCCCGTCGTCGGACTAGCCTTGCTTCCTCTTCTTTATCGGGGAGCGTCCCGTCGGCTATGTAGCGCAGGAGGTTATCCGCCCAGCACCAGGCGACCGGTTGCAGGGGAAGGACCTCGACGGATGGTGATGCAGCTATACTTGAGGTTGTCATCTCTTCAATGCGTGCGATTTTTGAAATGTGTTCAGGTAGTCCCTCGGATAGTTTTGAGAGGAGGTCTGCATCCGAGTTTTGATTTCTCGGGATGCAGATCAATTGTACTTGCTTGAAGAACCCGAGCAACTCCCGAACAACATCTCGGTACTTCATCATTCTTTCTTCCTTCGCTTCGAACTCACCTTTGACCTGGGAAACCACCAGGCGGGAGTCACATTTCACCATTATCCACTCTGCTCCCATGGCGGCTGCCAGTCGCATCCCAGACAGTAGGGCCTCGTACTCCACCTCATTGTTGGAGACTTTGAAAAGATAGCGGTAGGCATAGTAGGCTCGGAATCCCTCGGGTGAGATGAGGACGATTCCGCCCCCGCATCCCTTGGCTCCTGCTGACCCATCAGTCGCTAGAGTCCACCACTGTTCATTGCTCTCTTGTTGCTTATCTGCCACCTCTCGGGCCGTGCATTCCACAATGAAATCAGCCAGAGCCTGACCTTTGATGGACGTCCGAGGCTGGAAGTCAACCTCATATTGGTTGAGGAGCGTCGACAACTTCACTACCCGGGTTGTGTCGGGCGCCCTCAGAGCGGCACCTAGGGGTTGGTCCGACAGGATTCTAATCGGGTGCTCTTGGAAGTAGTGTGTTAACTTCTTGGCGGTGATGTAGGCGACATATATTGTCTTCTCGAGCGGGGTGTACCGGAGCTCAGCATTCTAGAGGGTCTTGCTTGCATAGTAGACGGGATGTTGAACGCCTTCCTCCTCGCGAACCAGCACGGAACTGATTGCGCCTTGGGAAACCCCAAGATAAAGGATTAATGTCTCCCCCCTCTCCAGCTTGCTGAGTAAAGGCTCAGAGAGGAGGTACTTCTTCAGGTCGTCGAAGGCTCGCTGACACTCAT
Organism: Cuscuta europaea; assembly: GCA_945859875.1. Classification (NCBI taxonomy): domain Eukaryota; kingdom Viridiplantae; phylum Streptophyta; class Magnoliopsida; order Solanales; family Convolvulaceae; genus Cuscuta; species Cuscuta europaea. The sequence goes on along the minus strand of CAMAPE010000010.1, from coordinate 15,291,936 downwards.
CATTCCAGACAAAACCATTTTATTTCTTTAGGACCTGGAAGAAGGGTAGGGACTTCTCGGCGGACTTGGACATGAAGCGTCCAAGGGCTGCTAGCCGGCTGGTGAGAATCTGAATTTCTTTCACCGACCTCGGGGGTTCCATGTCAAGTATTGTCCTTACCTTCTCGGGATTTGGCTCAATCCCCCTCCATGTGACCATGTACCCCAGGAACTTGCCTCCCTGGACGGCAAAGGTACACTTCTCCGGGTTCAGACGCAGTCGGACTGCCTTCATGATCCCGAAGATCTCTGCCAAGTCATTTGCATGATCGGATGCCCGGGTGCTCTTGACGATCATGTCGTCAACGTAAGCCTCCATGTTCCTTCCGAGTACCTTCCGGAATACCTTGGCCACCATCCTCGTGTATGTCGCCCCAGAATTTTTCAGCTCGAAGGCCATGACAAGATAACTAAAAATTCCCTCTGGGGTGATGAACGAGGTCTTCTCCGCATCGTCTTCATGCATGAAAATCTGATGGTATCCTCGAAAAGCGTCCATGAAGCTAAGGAGCTCACATCGGGCCGTCCCATCGACTAGTTGATCGATGTTAGGCAATGGGAATGGATCCATCGGACATGCCTTGTTAAGATCGGTGTAGTCAACACACATCCTCCAGGTTGGCGGCTTCGTGGCTAGGACCACGTTTTCCATCCAGACCGGGTACAAGACCTCCCGAATATGCTTGATACTCAGGAGCATGTTGACCTCCTTCTTCACAAATTCTCTCCTCTCGATTGAGAGGTGTCTTCTCTTCTGCTGGATGGGCTTCGCTGTTGGGTCGACCGCCAGCCGATGGACAACAATGCTTCGGTCGAGGCCGGGCATGTCCTCGGGTCCCCATGCAAAGACAACGCTAAAAAGGACAAGGATCCGGATGATCTTCTCCTTCAAGCCGTCCGGGAGCCCGGTCCCGATCTTGACCTTCCGCTCCGGCCTCTCGGGGTCAATTTGGATTTCCTCCACTTCTGAGGTGGGTTCAGCGCGGAGCTGACCCTCCTCATACTTCACGTCTTTGTTGTTGATGGTGTGGACCCTCAAGTTTTTCTGACCGATTTGTTTGCAAGTTTTCAGATAGCAGCTCCTTGCCATCCGCTGGTCTCCCCTGGAAACTCCGACACCATTCGGAGTGGGAAACTTCATGCATAGGTGCTCCTGGGATATCACACATGTGAGGTCTTCTAGGGTCGGCCTACCCATGATGATTTTATGCACACAAGTTAGGCGTACAACGATAAACTCGATGTCTTACTTGGACACGCAGGGCTCGGAGCCCACCATCACGGGGAGGACTATGCTGCCCTCCAACTCAATGGAGTCCCCGGTGAAGCCCGAGAGTGGGGTTCTTACTGGGATCAAGTCCTTTCGGTCCAAGCTAAGACCCTGGAAGGTGTCATAGTACACGACGTTAACAGAGCTCCCATTGTCCACCAGGACTCGGTGGACGATCGCGTTGTTGATTTCGACCTTGATCACCAAGGCATCCCTATGCGGTGGAGGCATCGGTGGCAAATCTGCGTCGGTGAAGAAGATGGGATCCCTCTTCACCCTCTTGTCAGTGGGAGCCCTGATTATCTCCCCGACGTACAAGGCTCGGGCCCACTGCTTCCGTTCTCCAGATGAGTCACCTCCCTGGGGTCCCCCGAATATGAACGAACATCGATGGTACTTCCGAGATCCGTTCTCTAGGTCGGCATCGTCCTCCTCGGACAAGGCGCCGAGCTCTCGCTTCTTGGCAGGCTGTTTCTCATTTGACGTGGTGTCTTGGACGGACCGCTGCCATGTCAGACTCCTCTTCTGCGGGATGCCTCCTTGTTTGCCCACGAATTGGCCCAGTTACTCTTTCTGGATGAGTTCCTCAATTTGCCGTCGGAGAATGACACAATCATCTGTATCATGCCCTGCTCTCCGATGGAATCGACAATATTCGTCGTGGTTGCGCTTGGCGGTCACCACATCACACTCCTCCGGAATGTCGACTAAACCTTGCTCCTCCGCGTAGTCGAGGATGGCCCCGACCGGCCGAGCAAGTGGAGTCAATTGCTTGACGGGCAGGAGCGGTCCGCTCGGGACGTCTGCCTTGCCCTTGCCTTTGCTTTTATTACCTTTGTACTTGTTGTTTTTGCTGCTGGCTTTGCCGTCAGCTTTCTCAGCACCCAAACCAGCTTCCTTCTTCTTCTCTTCATTTGCGCCTTCTTCCTCATCTCTTTTCCTCTGCAAGGCGTCCTCCACCTCGGCTTGACGGTCGGCACGGCCGAGCGCCTCCTCGTACGAGGTGGGGGGACTTCTGACGAAATCTTTGTAAAGCTCACCCGACCGGATAGAGTTTGTGAGCATGACCACCCCGGTCCTGTCATCAAGGCCCTGAACCTTGACTGACTCGGTCCTCCACCTCGCTAAGAAGGTCGACAATGATTCCTTCTTCCCCGGTTTTAGGCCGAACAGGTGGCTGAAGTTCTTCGTGATGTCTCGGGAGCCCGCGAACCTCAAAAGAAAGCGTTGAGCCAACTCACGAAAATTCGTGATACTCCCATCGGGTAGAGAGTCGTACCATTCACGAGCCGGGCCATCCAAGGTGGCAGAGAAACTGCATCACCGGATGGCATCTTCGTACCCCATCATCACCATGTAGGAAAGGTACCGAGATACATGATGTTGGGGGTCAGAAGCGCCCTTGTATGCTTCAATGGCGCAGGGCTTGTAGCCCCTCGGCAACGGCGCATCCATGACCGCCCGGGTGAAAGGTTCGGGTATCCGGAGGTAGGCCGTGTAGGGCTCCCCCCGAAGACCCTCCTTCTCAACTCGTCAAGGCGCTGTCGTAGATCTTCCACCTCGGCTGGCGGTGGGTTCCCCCGGACAGCCCCATCACGGGGTTGGGCATGTCCAGCGGCGCCTCCAAGTCGCCTGTGCTCGTGAGATCGGGCCCCCACGTTTTGCCTCTCCATGGAGCCAGTCTGGCTGCTCGCTCGGTGAGAGTGGCGAGAGGACTCGCCTCCTTCCATCTGCATTGAGCACCCCTGCTGGGTGCCCCTCCCCGCCTGCCGATGGGACCGACTAAGCTGCTGGGAGACATCTTCCCTCCCGTTTTGGTTGGATCCAGAGCGTCGCTCGTCACGCCGCCTGGAGGACACCTCCACATCTACCGACGTCTGTTGACGGGTAGGCCCATCCACATTTTCGCCAGACACCATCTCTTGGAAACCTTGAGCCAAGGCCCCCAGAACCCGAGTCGCCTCCTGTAGGGCTTCCACCCTGGCATTGAGTCGAATCGGGTCCATGCACGGAGCATGACGCCGGCCTCCCCCCGCCGGTTGCGGACTGAGCGCTCACCTTGGGTGTGGTTGAGCGTCGCCCTCAGGTCGCCGTGGCCTGACAATTGGTTCCGAAGGTCGCCTTAGCGCGCCGCCCTCCTGTCCTGTCCATGGTTGTCGAGGGCACGCTGGCAGCCAGACCGGGTGGATTCTTCGGTGTGGACTGAGACATGGTCACGTCGGGACGAGATTCCGGCCATCTTCCTGTGCGATTCCTACTCAAGTGATGTGAGAGACAATAGAGACTCTCAATGAAAGCACCAATGTTGGTCCAAAATAGGACGCTCGTAGGCTTTTAGGAAAGCTACGTACGACACTCAAGCAGGAATTAGGAAAGCAAGAACGAGAATGGAAAGTAGCTAGGAGATTTAGTTGCCAGAAATAGCATATCTATTATTTGACTCGAACTTGCCTTTTATAGGTGATTACAAATGGTAACTACCAAAGATACTAATGGCTAACTAATTACAACATTAATACGGAATTAAATAAGTAATTAAGTCACGCCTTAATTACTTTGGCCGTTATAGTTCCTGGCTAGCAGGTCAGCCTGGCTGGTAGGCTGGACGTTCTAGCTCCATCCTGCTGAATTGGACGGTGGACTCCCCGCTAGGCTGGAGGAAGGCTTCTAACCGGGCTGGAGGCAGGCTCCCGGGTAGGCTGGAAGGCAGGCTCCCCGTTGGGCTGGAGGCAGGCTGCTGTCCGGGCCGGAAGGCGGGCTCCCACCTGGGCTGGACCGCAGGCTCCCAGCTGGGCTGGTCGGCAGGCTCCTGGCTAGGCTGGAAGGCAGGCTCCCCACTGGGCTGGAAGGCAGGCTCCCCGCTGGGCTGGTCGACAGGCTCTCTTGGGCTTCCGCTCCTTGATTGCCCTGATTGGTTGGGCCGACTCGAGCTCTGAGTTGTTGGGCTTGGTGACGAGCACTTTGTCACGATGCGTCAAAATAAATCGATACTAGCACTTATACGTAGTATAGGTGAAGTAAAGTTCGTATCCACAGGGAAAGGAATAATTCTCTTTTTATAAAACTAGTAAATAAAGGGGGGTTGAGATTGAATGATTTAATTTAAAAACTAAGATGAACAACCTATATGTGTTTATTTTAGAGATAAAAAAGGACTTGGCATTGCTACTTTCGACTTGTTGATATATTTGAGTCGATCATTGTTATATCTATAACTTATTCCCTCTCGAATACTCAATCGGGGAGTATATCCACTTCATCGAGGGTAGTTATTAACAACAACCGTTCATTAATAACCCTTACTATTAATCAAATATAGAACAACGCCTTATACCGATTTAATAGTAGCATTTAATCTTTCTAACTCCTTGATGAAATCAATTGAGATTGATAACCTCATTACAACGGTTTCGGTTTAACCAACAAAATTAATCCCTCTTAAGTTTATTAACCACGACCGTACATTAATAAATCGAAGTTCCTTACTTGTGAAACCATCAACGATTAATCATCGGTTCGTTGATCGTTTCTAGTAATAATTAATATATGAAACAAAACTAGTTGATCCTTTAAGTGATGTTCAAAATATTAATATGAAATATGAGTAGGAATTAATTAATATTCAAGGAAGAATATTATTAAAGAAGATGAATCCTACTATAATTAATATCAAGATGTTAACTAATTGTCATCTTAGTAAAACTCCCCAATATTAATATAGAGGAAGAAAATACTATTCTAACTAATGTCGAGATGTTAACTAATTGTCATCTTAGCAACACTTCCCAACATTAATATAGAGATAATATTAAGGAAAGAACTATTAATTAATATTCAAGGAAAGAAGTTAAGAAAATAACTCACAACTTTAATAATCAACAAGCTTCAAGAGCAACACCAAGAAATGGAAGTTTAGCTCCTCATTTGGAGACTAAACATGCTATAAAAATATAAGAAATGTTATTCTAAACTGAGCTTAGGAGTATATATGAAGGGATGATTTTTAGAGAAGAAAAAGAGTGCTATTTATAGGTGTTTTTCAACACCTTTGGCCGGGTACCCGACAGGGTCAAGTACTTATCCGACCGGGTCCGGTCAAAATTAGATAATCCGCCACATTCTGGTGATCTTCGCACGTCGTTTTGTCCCAGGTCACATCTGACCTGACCGGGTCCAGTGACTTTCTTGGCAATTTCGTCTGTTAAATCATACCCGACCGAGTGGGGGTTTCTACCCGGTCGGGTTTTACTCCTGGGCAGTCAAATTTCTTGTTTTCTTCTCTTCAAAGTCTTCCTTTCCAGCACCACAAATCCTAACTATACTTTACAACTTATAAATAAAGACTAAAATACAATTACAGCTGAAATCACATAAATGTTTACAAACTAAATAAAACTTCAAACAATCAACATAAATCAAACATAAAAACATATAATTATGCACTACTAATTAGTGTGCATCACTTAGGCCTGCTGGTCCAAGTTGGGGGCCTGGGCGATTAGACTCTGGGCCTAGTCCCATAACCCCATCAATCCCAATTTTAGTGGGACGAAAGTAATATTAATTCTTTTTTAGACAAGTGCAACACATGGAACTTTATACTACTCACATGTCCTAAATCTGTTTTTATAATAAATTAATTTTTATAATGTACACTTAAATTTATCTTGTGGTAATTGTTCCAAAATCTGTTTTTTTTTAATTGTTTACTAATAGAAAATTAAATGTACTAATGATCAAAGTTGTGCATCTGCGCATATGTGAAAAGTTGGCTATTGAATTTATTTGAATTTATAGTACTTTGTTGAGTCCTTTAAAACTTGATGAGCAATTCTTCATGTATACAAAAGCGTAGATTTCTTATACATTTACTTGTGTACATAGATAGTTCATGACTTTTTTAACGAATTGTATGTGTACAATGCAAACTAGAGGGCAGACATAAAATACTACTTCTGTCCTAAAATAATTGTCCGTTTAAACCTTTGACCATTTATATATTTTTATCGTAATATTGAAATAATATAAAAATATTTTTTGTTAAAAATGCATTCCTAAAAATAAACAGTAAAATTTATAAATTTCATATTATTATACTAATAAAAATCATGATCAAAACATTACAATATGAGAAATTTTTTGGGGCGAAGATAATATGATATTACTCCATGTTGGAAATATTTCCTCACAAGTATAAATATTAGAACTTATATAGAACTATTTAAATCAAAATCGTTGTAAGAAAGAATGATAACATTATTGATTTGAAAAGTTAAATATGACAAAGTCTTATGTAATATTTTGAAATATAAAAATTTCTTCTAGTGTCAATCTGTGGATTAGGTGCTTATGTTATAATCTTTCTTCGTCCCACTAACATTAGGACATGAAGTGATGCATGATTATTAAGAAAAGTGAGTTTATGTGGTTGGTATTGAAATTATAAAGTCAAAATAAAATGATAATGATTTAAAGTCACTCAAACTTTACCAAATTAGTATGAAACAATCTCAGTAAGACTTTCCGAAAAGAAAAACAGGACTATTCAATTCTTAAATATGACAATATTCATTTTGTCTACATTTCTTCAATGTTTGCAATATTGTGATATTTGTTGTGTTGTCAATGTTTGAAATTTAATGTATTATGTCAAGTACACCCCTAGCTAATTGCTTGTGTACGCAAGTATCTTATGCAATAACTATCTGTGTACACAGAAAATTACGTATAAATGCGTGCAAGTGTACAAATATTGGGTCAACAAAAATTGGTGTTCTTATAATTGAACAAACACAGCTGATTAATGAATTTTGTCATTTGTTATTAATGAATTTCATTTGTTATAATGAAGCTGTTCATTTGTTAGTAATGAATTTGTTATAATGAATTTCATTTGTTATAATGAAGTTGTCCATTGGTTATAATGAATTTCATTTGTTATAATGAAGCGGTTCATTTGTTATTAATGAATTTCAAGATGATTTTCATCATTTGTAATGGAGCCAAAGAATTACTTGGTTTGAAAATATGATGAAATAAAGAAATATGGTTAACCAAATTGAGCACTTCTCTATTATGAAACAGGGCCGACTTTAATTAAGGGCATTTACCCTAGACAAATGTCTAGGCCCCACAAAATTAAGGGGCCTTCAATTTATTAAATATGCCTTGTAGTATTAATATATCTGTATTTAAATTAGATTCTAAGTAGTTTCCAATTTTTAAACTTATGTAGTGGGTTTCCAACACTACAAAAAAATTCGCCTGTAGTCACGGACCGTAGTCACGGATTTGGTCCGTGACTAGTTAGTCACGGTTCTAATCACGGTTTAGTTACGGAACCGTTAAAAAAAAGTAGTCACGGATTTGTCCGTGACTACGTACGTGACTATAGGTAGTGACGGACCTAGTCCGTGACTAAAGTGTTCCGGCCAACCCATTCTCGCCTCCGGCGGGATTTTTTTTAAATTTGAAATTAGTCACGGACAAGTCCGTGACTAGTACCGTGACTACAGTTAGTCACGGACACGTACAAAAAAAAGTGCAACGTTCCAAATTTAAAGTGCACCGACAATTCGTACAAAAAAAATGTAGTCACGGACACATCCGTGACTAAGTCCGTGACTACAAAATTTATATATGCAGCCTCGGCTTCATTCAACAAAATCACACCATCTACGTACTCCAGATAGAATTCCAGATAGAATTGAAGGATGTAATCTACCCATCTCATATCATTTTTCCTGTTTATGCAGATAAGGTATGTAATTTGAATTACGTATTTTTTGTAAATTAGTTAAATATGTAAATTTGTTAATAAATACATATGTAAGTATATTATTAAATATAATATTGGAAATACATATGTTATTAATTTTAAAATATAGGGTTAAAATTACGTAAATTAGTTAAATACGTATGTAAGTATATATGATTAAATATAATTTAAATGCATATTATTAATATTAGTTAAATGTAAGTATTATTTAATTCAAATGACTTTATATATATATATATATATATGATTAAATATAAGTATATGATTTCTTTATATTGGCAATTATTGTTAATTAAGGCGGCCTAATTTAGGATTAATAATGATTTAAATTAGGGTTAGTTAATTTAATTTAAATGTGTTTATTATATATATGCTCAAATTATTGGATTTGCTCATATTATTTAATTTAGTAAATTGTTAAATGTTCATTATTAATAAGATTAAGATGTTGATAATTTTAGTATTGTGGATTAAATTAATTTCATTAACGTATTGTGCATGTTTATAGTTTAATAATATTAATTATTGGACGTTAGTTAATTTTAATGGAATTTTAGTGAATTTTAGTGAATTTTAGTGAAATTTTAGGCAATTAGTTAATTTTAAGGGAATTAGTTAATTTTAAGGGAACTTTAGGGAATTAGTTAATTTTAAGTGAATTTTAGTGAATTTTAGTGAAATTTAAGGAAACTAGTTAATTTTAAGGGAATTTTAGGGAATTAGTTAATTTTAAGTGAATTTTAGTGAAATTTAAGGAAACTAGTTAATTTTAAGGGAATTAGTTAATTTTAAGGGGAATTTTAGGGAATTAGTTAATTTTAAGGGAATTTTAGTGAAATTTAGTGAAATTTAAGGAAATTAGTTAATTTTAATGGAATTAGTTAATTTTAAGGGAATTTTAGGGAATTAGTTAATTTTAAGGAAATTTTAGTGAAGTTTAGTGAAATTTTAGGGAATTAGTTAATTTTAAGGGAATTTTAGTGAATTTTAGTGAAATTTAAGGAAACTAGTTAATTTTAAGGGAATTAGTTAATTTTAAGGGAATTAGTTAATTTTAAGGGAATTTTAGGGAATTAGTTAATTTTAAGGGAATTTTAGTGAAATTTAGTGAAATTTAAGGAAATTAGTTAATTTTAAGGGAATTTTAGGGAATTAGGTAATTTTAAGGAAATTTTAGTGAGATTTAGTAAAATTTAAGGGAATTAGTTAATTTTAAGGGAATTAGTGAATTTTAGTGAAATTTAAGGAAACTAGTTAGTTTGAAGGGAATTAGTTAATTTTAAGGGAATTTTAGGGAATTAGTTAATTTTAAGGAAATTTTAGTGAATTTTAGTGAAATTTAAGTAAACTAGTTAATTTTACGGGAATTAGTTAATTTTAAGAAATTTTAGGGAATTAGTTAATTTTAAGGGAATTTTAGTGAATTTTAGTGAAATTTAAGGAAACTAGTTAATTTTAAGGGAATTAGTTAATTTTAAGGGAATTTTAGGGAATTAGTTAATTTTAAGGAAATTTTAGTGAAATTTAAGTAAACTAGTTAATTTTACGGGAATTAGTTAATTTTAAGGGAATTTTAGGGAATTAGTTAATTTTAAGGGAATTTTAGTGAAATTTAGTGAAATTTAAGGAAATTAGTTAATTTTAAGGGAATTCGTTAATTTTAAGGGAATTTTAGGGAATTAGTTGATTTTAATATATTAATAATACTCCACATATAATATGTTGGTAATGTTTATAATTTAGAGTTTTTAACCTGTGTAATTTTTTTATTATAATATTCAGGCATAATGTATAGACAAAATAGAATTTGGATGTACGATAAACATGCGGTATTGTACGGAATGCAATCAAATTTTCTTGAAGGAGTTGAGGAGTTTATTAAATTCGCACTTGAACACCCGGCTTATATGAGTGGTGATAAAATCAGATGTCCATGTTCAAAGTGTAAAAATCTCAAATTTAAACACCCAGACGATGTTGTTTTCGTGACTAAGTGACTAAGTCCGTGACTACAGGCGAATTTTTTTGTAGTGCAAGTTCAAAACCTGATGTTGTTTTCGTGATTTGATATATTTTAGTTGTGGGACTGAATTTTCCAATTTCTTAATTGTGGTACCAGTTAGTTGGGGAAGCCAAAATTAAATTTGTTACGTTATGAAATTAATTTCATTTAGAAAATTAATTTAGTGTTACCTATTATTTCGTTTTTCATAAGTAATACTCTGGTTGAATATTTGTTTATTAATTGCCACCTATTGTTTAGCTTTTAATGGCATATGGATATTTAGTTTGTTATTTATCAAATATTTGCTTATTTATTATTGCCTCGGTCACAAAATGATGGTCTTGTATTTTCTATTTGGGGTGTCCCAAAATGATAGTAATGTTTTCTTTTTTGTAAAGAAATTAAAGTAGATTATCATTTATCATTTATATCCCTCCTTTTTATGAACAATAAAAGTAAAGAAGTGAAAACTACAATAAAGTAAGGTTATATAGGTCATCCTATCACTCTTTCTTAATATTTGAGTCCAAAAAGTATGACATTGGAATGGTGTGGTTAAGGAAAAAATGAAACATGTTTCAAGCTACGCATAGAGAAAGAATAAATTAAGAAACGACTTGATCGAAAATCATTTGTCGGCTGCTCGGTTCTATAGACCAGTAACTAAACACAAAATATTCTCCCTCAAACATTATATTGTTGAAAAGTAGGTATAAATAAATCTCTTGTTTACGAATTAGTGTAAAAAATTACTCGCTTTGCATTAATAGTATATATTGTGCATTTTGTATGTAATTCACTTATATATAGTTGATAAACAAAATATATTGAAATGAAATGCAAAACCAAATTCTATTTGATCGTCTAAGGTTTCAAATTTGCTATAGACGATCGTGTAAATATGAAACACAGGTCGATTCATGTAATTTTCGATGTCATTTTCATCATTCCCGACATTCGATGCTTTAGTACAAAGATAAAATATGTACATCTACTTGCTTACCTCATTGTTGGTGAAAGTTTTTGCCTCATTGGGGCAATTAATGATGATGAATGAATTTCAGATGATTTCTACGGCCGTGAATGTGTTTTTTCTTTAAACATGTGGCGCACTACCGCCTTTGCAATCCCACTCAGATGCGCCAGGTAAAGATGCAACGTGGAGAAATAGGAGACGAGTTTGGTTGGGAGGTAGAGATAGATGGAATTAGACATTTCATACTCCGCCGGCTAAAATTATTCCAACTTTTGTATTGATTGGAATAAACACGGTTGTTATTAGCATGAAATAGACAGGTAGAGTCGTATTGATCAATCAAATAGACATTTCATAATAAATTTATTCCACCGCTTTTAGTGGAATAAGACGGATCATATCAAATTAAAAATTAAACAAAAATAAAATGTACGGACTACAATACCACTCCGTGTCATATTTTTTATTTTTTATATTAATTATATTAAGTGAGTAGGACACCAATATTACTAAAAATTAATTCAAGAATAAAAATGTAATTTTTTCAAGGGCATGTTTGATTACACTGTAGTTGATTTATTATGGAAGTTCTGATTAAAATGACTAGATTGACTATTTTAAGAAGAGAGAATTCCTCAAATAGGAGCAAAACATAGGCAAAATGCAAAAATAGGAGTATCATGTTTTGAATAGGAGTAACTTTAGTGTTCGGACAAGTATACTCCTACCCAAGAGCCCCAACTACTTTTAATTAAATGTTTAATTCATAATAAATTCGAAAAAAAATCAAAAAATCGTAGAAAAATAATTTTAAAATTTATAAAATATTAATAAAATAAAAAATTTAAAAATATATTTTTTAAATTTTTTTATTTTTTAAAAAAAATTAATAAAAAATATTAAAACTCCATAAAAATTAAAAAAATATGGACGCCTTTCCCACCGCTTGTACTACCTCCCTGCACCACCACCTTCGGGCGGGGAAAAAATATTCCATTTTTTCTAAAAACTGTCTTTTTCTGAAAATGCCAAAAATATGACATATTTCTCTTTGCGAATGCCAACATTTTCACTGTTTTCTGTCATAAATATGACATTCGTAATGAGCTTAGCATTTTGCCCCTAGTGACTCGAGGTGGTGGTGCTGAGGCGGCAGAGGCGACGGTGAATTTTATTTTATTTTTTTGAGTCTTTTATTTTTTTTATTTTTTTTTATTTTTTGAAAAATAAATAAATAAATAAATTATTATTATCGAATAAGTCATAAATTAACTAGGTTAGGATTAAATAAGTCATATTTTAGAATTAACTAAGTTAGGGATATTAAGGGTATAAAATTAATGTTTACTCCTATCGAAGGAAGTTTTAAGTTTTATTCCTATTTGTGCAATTATGTTTATATTTACTCCTATATTGGGCAATTTCTATTTTAAGAATAAGTTATATTTAAAACACATATTATTAGTAAAATAAAGAAAAGTGTATAATAAAAATAACAAAAATGACTCTCTACCATAACTTAAACTAAAGTATCTCGAAAAGTAACTTCAACCTTACTTAATTTGCTTATTGCACAATTGGACGTGTAAAATCAAGTGATACATGTTTGATGAAAAAGTTGGTTGATAAGGCCGATAAGCAAAAAAACATGATCACAAAACGTGCTCTTTGTTTCCACAAATGAGACTAAAAAGTATTAAAATATTATTACACCCTTACAATGACCAGTACTAATATCACAATTACATGCGTTGAGTGACGGTTACATGCTCATCCGCCCGTTTAGTGATCGATCAACATCCTCCCGTTAAGCGACCCAGGCCCAATGACCAACATCGGTCTATCCGGTGATCATCACTCGCCCGTCCAATGACCATTGTCCCCAGTCGAATGACCACCGCCGGTCTATCTCTTCATCAAATATTTCACAATAATCTCGTATCTTCAAAATCTCCAAAAAGATCTTACACATCATCTCCAAATAAACTCATACTTTCTCCTTTTTTGTTGCAACAGTTTCTTTTTCACGTTTGTTAACACACAACTTTGATCATTAATATATTTAATTCTCTAATTGTAAAAATTTAAAAAAAATCACATTGTGAAAATTTCACATGTAAAGAATTACACCGTACATGTATAAATAAAATGTAATTTAGTACTACCTCCGTCCCTTAAAACTTTGTCAAAGTTGACTGGCACGGAGAATAATAAAGTAAAAACTGTGTGGTTGAGGTTTGTGCAGAGAAGAGAGAAATAAAAGAAACCACAAAATAATTCATTAAAAGGGAAAGTGGAAAAGTTTTTGGAAACGTCCCAAAAAGAAAAGATGACAAAGTTTTAATGGACGGAGAGAGTATAAATATTCTAAAAATTCTAATGTTGTTGGTGAAGACCAATGAAATGAACAGAAGCGGGCCGACAAGTTGTTCGTAACTAGAACTAGGTGACACAAATACACAATAACCTATGACCTATCAACATACAACTAACGACTAGGTGTCTCACACAGTCGCACCCCCAAATGTTTCTGACAAAGACACAAAGATGACACAGTATACAAACAAGTTATGGGTATAACCGTACCACAAACTAGTGTTGGGTCAAGGTTTATAGGTCTAAGACCACTGTTCACCTCTGTGTAACTGATGGTAACAAACAAGAACAATCAAACAAGATGTAGACGCCAAAGAAAAGGGGCAGATCAAAATTTTATTTATTGGAGTATTTATTTTACGAGGGGATACTCCACCCGTCCTAAATAAACTTCACACTTTGATTTCACACAAATTAAGGAAATAAATTTAACTTTATTGTAGAGTACATTGTTGTAATACTGTTTGACACTGTTTGACACTGTTTTACACTGTTTTGCACTGTTTTGCACTGTTTTGATGTAGATAATTTGTTAGATAAGAAAGGGAGATTTGTTTCCTATTCAACTTGCCATTCAACTTGTGTTTCCTATTTGTTAGATAAGAAAGGGACTTGACTTTGCAAAATGAATGCTTGATGTGCTTGAGATGCTAAAATGAATGGTTCATTTTTAGAAATGAACTTCGAACGGTTAACGCGGGTAAGTCCATAACCATCTCTCTCAGAATGAAACTGATGGATAGTGTACCTGGGGGGTAGCTTATCCGAAGGGTTATTACGGGGAATAACTAGAGAGAAGTCAGAGCAAGTAAGTAGAGAGAGAGAGAGAGTACATCAGAAAGTGTATCCAGCGTGTTGTGTCTTGTGACTTGGTTACAAATGGGGAAATGGGTGCTATTTATAGTAGTAATAAATGCCAGACAGGGACACGTGTCAAGTGTCCATTGGCCGAGAGATCACCTCAACTGGTTGGCGCTGACAACCGCATGTGGCCGCATTTAATGCGGCTGTTGGATGGGACGTTGTACTGGGTACGGTGATCCATACGCATGTGGAGCGGATATTATGTCGGAAAAGGTGCCCTCGGCTGTAGATGACTAGCCGAGGGCTCTGAGTACCGGGGACCCCCTTAGTGCCGAGGGCTCCAGTTGCCGAGGGCTACTGATTTTCGCCGTTCTTCCCAGTAACCTTGTTTTCCTGTTTTGACCCTCTTGTGAGATTTAGAGCCTTCGTCCAGGGGGCCGAAGGCACCCCTGGTGCGCATCGTGGGCTGCTTGGTGCTCTAGGCGCTGTGATTTGGGTCTGTTGTGCTTTCTGGGCCTGTTGGGCCTTCATTGGAGTAGTAGGAGTCTGTGGGCCGGGGGTTCCCGGGCCACATATTCCATCAGGAGTCCCTCACTCCTTTTGTTGAAAGGTACTTGAGGGAAAAGGAGTAATTGTGTTTGTCCTCTGCTGCTGTTCCGTTGTAGTTTGGGGTGTTGTGGGTAGTTTGCTGTTTATTTATTCTGCCGAGGGCAGTCCCTCAGTTACCCACATGTCGGGACTTGAGGGGCCATGTTTGTGATTTTTGTGATTTTTCCCGAGGGGGTAGGGGGTGTTCTCCAGTCCCCCACTCCTTGAGGCACTTGCAAAGTGGTGAAAAGGAGTAGAGTAATCATGTTGATGTTCTGGGCCGAAGGCTGACGCTTTTCGTTTCATTTTGGGGGGATGCCTCGTTAAAAACCTCATTAGGAAAAACCCTGTGGGAAAAAATCCTAATGAGGGAAAAAGAGTGCACTGAATTCCCCCAATGATGAATCGAAAACGTGAAGCCCTGGTTCGAAATGGAGTACAATGATGATGCCGAAGGCTATCCTTGTTCTGAGGGCGCCTGTGTTGATTAGCCGGAGGCGTGCTGTTGATATCCTGGGAGGTGCTGAAGGGGAGTCCCTCAATCTGGGGATCGAGGGTGTGATGAATATGAGTAGTAGCTGAAGTGTTACCGGGGTGTCCCCTGTTTGCTGATTAGTTGGTGAGGAGGGTATCCGAGGGCTCCCATTACCTGCGTGCCGTAGGCTATCTGTCAATGAGTCGTACTCCTCGGGGGCTACCCGGCCCTCAAAGCACTGAGGGGGGATCCACGAGGGGTGTGACTGTTATGAAGTCGTGGGCTTCCGAGGGGGTGGGCCCGAAGGCATTTATGTAGTGTGTGGGGCACAAACCGGGAGCGTCTCTGGGTAAGTGTACCCGGGGGCTATTCTTGATGAAGTGTAGTGAAGTAAAAGCCCGGGGGCTAGTTCCTTGGTTGATGAAGGAGTGGGCTGCTAAACATAGCCGGAGGCTCCCAGAATATAGCCGTTGTGAATATAGCCGTTGTGAATATAGCTGTTGGAATACCTAACGTCAAAATATAGCCGTTGGGGGGGGGGGGGGGGCTTCCATGTGGTGCGTGCTCGTTGGCTACCCGTGGGCGGGTGTCACCGATTGGGCGAAACCACGGTTTGTAATGATGGCGGTTCAACCGGAGGCCCGGTTTCCAGGCCCAAGCCCGGATCCAGGCGCCTATAAATACCCCATGGCCAGGCCGCTTTACCCTGTGCGATATTGTTGTAGCGAAGCTCTGCCCAAATTCCTAGAGAGAGAAACAGCTGCCTTCGATCTAACTCCCGTTTCAAGGTCAGTTCCTCACTTGCCCTCCACCCTTTTTACCTAGCTGTGCTTAGCGGACTTAGGACTTACACTTAGGAATTTTAGCTTAGAGCACCTAGTATATCAGAGCCCTCGAGCTAGCACAGACGATGTCTTCACAGAGCGACTCCCAAGATATCTCAGGGGCGCCCTCGATGGAGGAGGAAATCATTTCGGACGTGGAGTCCACAAGCGAACAGCCCTCAGTGGGACAAGATGTCGTCGTAGCGATGGAGCTGCAGAAAGCCCTCGTTGCCGAGGCGGAAGCCGAGGGCTTTGAACAAGAATGCGAGGATGAAGAGCTGGCCCTCGCCTGGCAAGTAGCTGATGAAGAGGCGCATAAAGAGGGCGCGAGGGTCATCGTCGCTGTTCTCCCCCCTCGGGGCACTGGTGAGGCCAACACCTCTCGGCCGTTGGACGCGGTTCCCATCCGGGTGGCCCCTGGAAAAAAGAAGGCGAAGGTTGTTGCTTCCAAGAAGAAGGGCAGCGTCGCAGACCAAGGGATGCCCATCGATATGCCCGAGGGGTATTCCTACTTGAATACCGCCGCCTTAGAGATAAGGTCGAAAGATGATGAGGCAGATCTCTACGTCACCCAATTATATGTGGGCCCCTCGGCCGTTGTGGTGGCACCGGGTCCCGATGACGTCCTCTCCCGGGCTCCCGAGGGCTGTATTGCAGTGCATGTCCTGTCCGTATCGATGGGACTCCGGTTCCCCCTACACCCATTCCTTCGGGAATACCTTCGGTTTGTGGGTTTGGTCCCCTGCCAACTGACGCCGAACAGTCACTCGTATATCGCGGGCTTCCTCCATCTCTGCAAATCCCGGGGGGTAACGCCTAGCCTGGACCTCTTTTTTCAAAGTTTTAACCTGTGCCGGGGGGGCATGCAAATGCCGAGGGCTTCGCAAACTTGCAGCAGGTGGCCCTGTTCAAGCTGTTTACTGATGCGCCCTCCTCCAACAAAGGGTGGAAAGACCGATGGTGCTACATAAAGTTAGCCGAGAGCCCCTTCCCGAGGGAACTGCGTGACCGGTTCAGGAGGCACGGGAAGGTGAGGAGCGCCGCCCTCGAGAAGAATGGGAGGATTCTGGCCAAGATCCCGGAGGGCCGGGATAAGAATATAGCCATCAAGGAGTGCACTCAAGAGGAGGACCTCTACACCCTCGGGTTCCGGCGGTATCGCTTCCTGGGGGGAAACGGATGAAAAGTTCCCGGCATTTGAGGGAGCCTCCGGAGGTAGCAGAGAGCACCCTTCTTTTCGTATTTTAGCACATAGTTCGTTGTTTTTTTGTACTTTCATGCCATCTGTTAATGACCCGTCGACCTAACCCCGTCTTGTGTTGCAGGTATCCCGGTCAATATGATGAACGTCAGAGGGCTTGCTGGCTTGAAGAAGAAAAAATCCTCCAAGGTCCCGAAGGGGACGGATGCTGGCATCCCTAAACCCGCCGGTGACTTCTTTAAGAAGCCAGAGGGGCCGTCGGTGGTCCTAAGCGCTGATGCTGCCACTGCCGCGAAGAGAAAAGCTGCGGGCAAGGCTCCCGAGGGCAAAAAGCCAAAAACGGGAGATGCCGGGAAGAAGGGTTCCCCGTGGTCATTGTCGATGATTGCCCCGCCTCCGGGATGCCTGAGGGGATGACGGTGGCGGAAGTGTCGAGGGGTGTCCAGGAGTCATCCTCTGAGGTCCTGATGGTTTCTCTCCCAGTAGGAACGGCCGTGATGAATTGCACAGCGGACCCGAGGGTACTTCTGAGGGGCATGACCCCCGAGATTGACAGAGCCGCCCTCGGGGCTGATGATGACCTGGCCCTCGAGGACAAGATCCTCCGGTCTTCCCTCACAGTAAGTTTTTGACTGGGTACTATTTTTCTTTGTGTTAGGAAATAATGTACGACTTTCCTAACTTCTTTATTTCTTGTAGACTTGCATTGCCCTCGGTGAACAGGCCCGGAGGCTGGAGGAGTGGCGTCTGCGCAAGGCTGAGCAGGATGCAAAGATGCGGGAGCTCATCTGCCAGAACTCTGATGCCATCCGGCAGATGGCTATGCTGGAGGAGAGTCTTCGGCAGATGACCCTGCGGGCGGAGGCCGCAGACCGGGGCAAGGCCGAGGCTGAGAGGTCCGCAGCTGAAGCCCTCGAGAGAGCCCTCTAAGGAGGCCGAGGCCGCCAAGGTGGATGCCGTCGAGAAAGCCCGAGAGGACGCCGTCTCCGGATTTTTGGCAGGGGGGTGGCGAGCAGAGGAGCACAAACAGTGGCTGTCCGCAGTCGTGGAGTCCTTGGTCGACGAGTGGTGTGACGGGCCCGGTGTGGAATGGGTTTCCCGGAAGGGAAACAATACTACGATGGGGGTGAGTTTTTTACTCAGGCCCTCATCTACCGGAGGATGACCCGCCACTTGAAGATCGAGCCAAAAGACTTTGACCCGGCGGCATACGGACTTCCCCCACTGCAGCCAGATGTCCGTGTTCCTCTCCCCTCGGATGTCGAGAGGCCCGACCTGGAAGATACGGAGCTGATGAAGGAGGCTGAGGGAGACAAAAATGAGGCCGGCACAGAGGTCACTTCAAAGCCTCTGGAAGAGGCTGCCCTCGAGGATGTTAATATCTGATTTGTATTTAACAAATTCTGAACAATTCTGTTGTAGTGAATGCTTGTATGCCCTTGGCCTTCGACCCCTTTGTAATGTACACTCTGAATTTTCCTTTCCTCGATGAACGAATGCTTGCCTTCGGGATTTTTGTATACAATTCGTTTCCTTTGACTGTTGTTCTTTGAATGTATGCCCTCGCCCTTTCTGAATGTCTGCCTTCGTTTTTCTGAATGTATGTTTAGGACTTAGAATATATTCTTCCAAGTATAGTACCTCTCGTAGCCCTCGGCTACTAGGCCTATCTAGTCAATGGAACCTTTGGCCGAGGGCCCAACGTTCAGGACTTAGAAATATTTCTAAGTGTTTGTTCATCTGTTGGCCCCCGGCTAACTCTTTCCCTCTGGTTCTGTGCAGCCTTCATGAGATAACCGGAGGCGAGATGTTTAGGACTTAGAAGAATTTTTCTAAGTGTTTGAATACAGTCTAGCCTTCGGTGATTGGGTACCCTTCGCTGACTGGATGTATGACCGAGGGCCCGGAAATAGTCAGGACTTAGAAAATATTTCTAAGTGTAGTTTTACCAGGTCTTCAACCGTATGACCCCTCGGGCTGCAAGGAGATTTGACCGAGGGTCAAAATATGTAGGACTTAGAAAATATTTCTAAGTGTATTTTCATCAAGCCTTTAACTGTGCGGCCCCTCTGGCTGCATGGAGATTTGACCGAGGGTCAAAAACTTTTGGGACTTAGAAATTATTCTAAGTGTAGTTTGTATGAAGGAGGAGCCTTCGGGTGAATGTGGTGAATGTGAGGACCTTGTCTCAGATGCGCCCTCGGCTGGCTGGTGGCCCCACATGGGGAAAAATATTTAGGACTTAGATTATTTCCTTCCAAGTATTTCCTGCTGCTGGCCTTCGGGAGGGGACCCTTCGGCTGTATACGTTGTAGGATTAGGATAGTTTCCTTTGCCTTGTAATGTTGGCTCGTGGCAACAAAAAGCCTTCGGTTGTTAGTTATGTCCCCCCAATATTGATATAGGAGAGTTTGTAATCCAAATCTAGCATAAAAAGGCAGACTTCCTCGGGAATTGACTGGATGTATCCCCTCGGCATGTAGTGAGATGCCGGAGATGATTCCTGATTTGGTTTGGCCACCATCTGATAGCTTTGTTATATAGTAGCCTTCGGGGACGTTTTGAGCTGTCGTTGGCTGAGCTTGTCGTGTTTTGTAGTATTTGAGCCTTCGGTTTTAGGTATAGCCGGAGGCAATCCTTGAGTGGACTTAGCCATTTGTTGATGATGTCTGTTGTGAATGGTATCCTTGGTACTCATGAGCGTCCAGGTACCGAAGGTGTTCCCTTGGGGAGCCCTCGGTATGTTTCCGTGAATTGTAGGAGTGATGTACTCATTGATTTCTCGCCGAGTCTACTCCCCCTTACCACCCCATTTTTTTTGGGTAGTGAAGGGAAGGCTTCAAGAAACTTGGTTTCTTGGTAAGGCGTGGCCTATCGGGAGGTAACAGAATACACCATTAGCTCCCCCCTCGGGTTAACCTTCCGAGTTCCGAGGGGATCCAGGGTCGTTTCCTGGGTACAAGATATGGTGGTCTGTAGCCTGCCTCCCCTTGGGGGATGGCACGGAAAGCGCCTCAGTTTTGAAAGTCGTCCCCTCGGCGCTAGACATAGTCCGTGGCCTGCCACACCCTTGGGGTGGTGGCGCGGGGAGCGTTTCGGTTTGGAAGTCGAATCCTGGGCATTTCTCGTGCCTGTCATACCCTTGGGGTGATGACGCGGAAAGCGTTCCGTTTTTGAAAGTCGAATCCTGGGCATTTTTCGTGCCTGTCATACCCTTGGGGTGATGACGCGGAAAGCGTTTCAGGGAAGGGTTTCCATTTGCACACTGGTTGCAAATGGTCGGGGCACTACGTGCTGCCGGCACCGAGAGGTGGCACCTTCGGTATAGGCGTCCTCGAGGGGTACGGCTTAGAAACAACACTTGGTGTTTGTTCCGATTTACGGCCCCCGGTACTTGGTACCGAGGGGTCTTCTGTGAAAACACTTGGTGTTTTTTCTTCATTTGTCGCAGGTGATTGTGTTGTCTACCCTCGGTACTTGGTACCGAGGGGTCTTCTGTGGGAACACTTGGTGTTTCTTCCCATTTGTTGAAGGTGATTGTGTTGTCTACCCTCGGTACTTAGTACCGAGGGGTCTTCTCTGGAAACACTTGGTGTTTCTTCCCATTTGTTGAAAGTTGTTAGTGGTGTGTCCCCCCGGCACCAGGTGCCGAGGGGTCTTCATTTGAGGACAGTGGGTTTTTCTTGTTGTTGTAGGTGACAGTATCGTCTACCCTCGGCACTTGGTGTCGAGGGTTCTTCCTTGTGGTAAGGCCTTGGGCCAGGGGGTGATATGAGGGATTGGCCCTTTGTAAGGACCCTGTTCCATGCTTTTGGTGTCTTCAAAATGCCTTCGTTCTTCAGAATTTTTAGGCCTTGGGCCGTAAAATAATACATTCACTAGTTATGAGGGCTTGGCCGCTCTGATGTTATTGATAAAATTTAACTAAGTGATGTACATTCCAGTGCCTAGGGACCTCAGTCCCATTAGGGCGTTTTAGCTTGTACGTTCCTGGCTTGATGATGGCTGCCACGATGTAGGGGCCCTCAAACTTTGGTGCCATCTTTCCGCCATCGGTTGGTTGGCTAGCTTCCCTTCTTCGAAAGACATAGTCCCCCACTTGGAATTCCCGGGAGCGAACCTTGGCGTCAATTTAGCTCTTCACTTGCCTTCGGTAGTTCTTTACGCGTATGAAGGCTTGCTCTCGGCGTTCTGAAATAAGGTGGAGATCGAGGGCCATATTGGCGTCGTTGGCCTCTGGATCATACTGTGTGACCCTTCGGGTTGGAAGAGTTACCTCAGTGGGGGCCTTGGCTTCAAATCCGTAGCAAAGGGAGAAGGGTGTTTCGTCAGTTGCCCGCCGAGGGGTGGTACGGTAGGCCCATAAGATGTTGTGGAGCTCTTCCACCCAACCACCCCCTTCGGCCTCCAGCTTCTTTTTGAGGCCCTCGAGCAAGGTCCTGTTGGCGTTCTCCACTTGACCGTTGCCCTGAGGGTAGGCAACGGATGAGAAGGTGTGTTTGATGCCCCATGCCTCTAGGAGGGCACAGAAGGGGGTTGCCTCGAACTGAGTCCCGTTGTCGGAGATGATTTGCTGGGGGACGCCAAATCTTGTGAGGATGTTTTTAAGAACAAAGTGATGGTACCTGGCCTCAGTAATGCTGGCGAGGGGCTCAGCTTCCACCCATTTGGTGAAGTAATCGATGGCGACGATGATGTACATGTTGTTGGAGGTACCCCTCGGCAGAGGGCCCACAAGGTCTATGCCCCATCGAGCGAAGGGTATGGATGTGCTGATGGGGGCATAGTTGACCGCTGGCCTGCCGGGGGCTTTCTGGAAGTGTTGGCATGCGGGACACCTCCGGGCAAGATCTGCACAATCCCGGGCCATCGTAGGCCAGAAGTAGCCCTGGATTATTAGCCTTCGGGACATGGAGAAGGGTCCCTGGTGAGCTGAGCAAGTGCCACTGTGCACTTCCTCCATCGCTACTTTGGCTTCATCCTGGTGAAGGCACCGAAGTAATGTCCCGTTGTAGGACCTTTTGTAAAGCCTTCCGTCCTCGATAGTGTAGCTGGGAGCCCTCAGCTTTGCCAGCTTGGTGCGGGCCTCATCCTCGGGCAGTTGCTCTGTGGTGATGAAGGTGACAATGTCTGAGATCCAATCACCCTGCCTTTGTTGTATGTGCATGATGGGGCTAGCGTGTATGCTAGAGAGGCTGAGTTCTTCCACTTTGGCGATCTTTGAGATGTGCTCAGGGGATTGGGCCGAGAGCTTGGATAAAATGTCGGCCTCGGAGTTTTGAGCCCTCGGTATTTGAGTAAGAGAGTGTGCCTCAAATACCTTAAGCAACTCCTTGGCCGCCTCCTTGTATTGCTTCATTCTCCCTTCCTTGGCTTCGTATTCCCCGGATATTTGGCCAACGACCAACTTGGAGTCGCACTTGACGTGAATTTGTCGGGCCTTCATGTTAGCTGCCAGCCGAAGGCCACAGAGGAGGGCCTCGTATTCGGCTTCATTGTTAGAGACTTTGAAGGAGAAGCGGACTGCATAATAGGCCCGGAAGCCTTCGCGTGAGATGAGAACCACCCCTCCTCCACATGCTTTGACGGCGGAGGAGCCGTCGGTGTAGAGGGTCCACCAATCATCTGAGGGGGCCGAGGGCTCCTTGTCCGTGGCTGATCTTGCCGTACATTCCGTCACGAAGTCCGTTAGGGCTTGGCCCTTGATGGCGGGCCTAGGGCGGATGTCGATGTTGTATTGGCTAAAGAAGACAGCCCATTTCACCATTCGGGAGGAGCTGGTGGGGCTCCTTATCAAGGTGCCGAGGGGTTGGTGAGTGAGGACCTGGACGGGGTGAGCTTGGAAGTAATGGCCCAATTTCTTGACGGTCCACACGATAGCCAACACCGTTTTTTCCACGGGGGAGTACCGGAGTTCTGCTTCCCTGAGGGTCTTGCTAACATAGAAGATGGCATGTTGGATGCCATCCTCTTCCCGGATGAGTACTGAGCTGATGGCTGCCGGGCTAATACCCAAGTAAAGGTACATGATCTCCCCCACCTTGGGTTTAGAGAGCACAGGGGGTGAAGATAAGTACCGTTTCAGTTCCTCGAAGGCCCCCTGACATTCTGAAGTCCATTGGAAACTGGTGGTTTTCCTCATGATCTGGAAGAAGGGTAAGGACTTCTCCTCCGATTTTGATAAGAAGCAGTTGAGGGCTGCCAGGCGGCCCGTCAATCGTTGGACCTCATTTACGTTGCGTGGGGGCTCCATGTTGATGATGGCCTGGATTTTCTCGGGGTTGGCCTCGATACCCCTTTGACTCACCATGAAGCCCAAGAATTTGCCCCCCTGAACGCCGAAGGTACACTTCTGCATGATGGCGAAGATCTCCATCAGGTCGTCAGGATGGCTTGCTGATTGCTTGCTCTTGACGATCATGTCGTCAACATACGCCTCCATGGTGCGCCCTAGGACAGCTTGGAATACCCTGGCCACCATCCGAGTGTAGGTGACACCTTAGTTCTTTAGGCCGAAGGCCATGACAAGGTAGCAGAAGATGCCCTCGGGAGTCATGAAGGCTGTTTTCTCAGCGTCTTCCTCATGCATGTATATTTGATGATATCCGCGGAATGCGTCGAGGAATGACATGATTTCACACCCCGCGGTTTCATCCACAAGTTGATCAATATTCGGCAAAGGAATGGGGTCCATGGGACACGCCTTGTTGAGACCCGTGTAGTCCACGCACATGCCGAATGAGGGCGGTTTCTGTGCGAGGACTACGTTAGCTATCCATGATGGGTATTTTACCTCCTTGATGTGCTTTATAGAGAGGAGCATGGTGACCTCCTTCTTCACAAATCCCCTCCTCTCGGCCGAGAGGGGTCTCCTCCGCTGCTGTACTGGTTTGGCTGAAGGGTCCACCGAGAGGCGGTGGGTGATGATCCTTCGGCTGATCCCCGGCATGTCCTCCGGCCCCCATGCAAAAACAATGGAGTAGGCGCGAAGGGCGCTGATGATGCTGGTCTTCAAATCTTCGGGGAGCTTGGCTCCAATCTTCACGACTCTCTCCGGCTTGGCCGGATCGAGCGCGAAGTCTTCTACCTCCTCGGCTGGTTCAGCCTTCGGCCTCCTGTCCTCTGCTTCTACAGTTCCGGTGATGGTGTCAACGCGGAACTCCGTCTTGCTAACCTTCTTTGTCACTTGGAGGTAGCAAGCGCGGACAAGCTTTTGGTTCCCCCTAGAGAAACCGATTCCCCCCTCGGCTGGGAACTTGAGGCATAGGTGCCTCATGGAGATGACGGCTTCGAGATCCTCGAGGGCTGGCCGGCCGAGGATGATGTTGTGGGCGCAGTCGATGTTGACGACGACGAACTCCAATTCGAGCTTGGCTCTATGGAGCCCGTCGTCGAAGAGTACTGGGAGGGTTATAACCCCCTCGGAATCAATGGTGTCGCCGGTGAAGCCGGCAAGAGGGGTCTTGATGGGCCGAAGGGACCCCCTCTCCAGATGCAGCTCTCTGAAGGTGCTGAGGTACATTACATTGACGGAGCTGCCCGTGTCAATGTAAGTTCTGTGAATAATACTGTCATTTATTTCCGTCCGGATGACGAGGGCATCCCTGTGTGGGGAGGATACTGGGGGGAGATCAGCGTTAGTGAAGATAATGGGTTCCTCCCTCAGCCGCTTTACTGGGGGCATATGAGTGACTTCCCCCACGTAAAGTGACTGAGCCCACTTCTTTCGTTGACTTGTAGAGTCACCCCCGATATTGCCCCCGGTGATCATGAGGATGTGGCGCTTCTTTTCTTGGTACCGGGGGTACTCCTCCTCCTCTTCCTCCAAGTTCCCAATCTCCCTCTTTTTGCCGAGGGGGATGGTGTTGGGGTTGACCCATGCATTTGCTCTCGTAGTTTGCCCTCGGGCTGGCCCTTGGTGAGGGGGGCCCTGTTGCTGAGGGCCCTGGATAAACTGGGACAGATGGCCCGCTTGTATCAACCTTTCGATGGCCGCCTTCAGCTGATGGCAGTCATCGGTCATGTGCCCCTGGTGTCGGTGGAAACGACAGTAGGGGTAGTTTGGATTGATGGTGAATACTTCCGGAGGCGCACGTGAATCTCGCTCCACTAGGCCCCTCTCCTCAGCAAAATCCAGAATGACACTGACGGGGTGCGTCAAAGGTGTCCGAGGGTGCTCTAGGAGCACAGGCGGTGCCCAAGCCCTCGGGTTCCCCTTGTAGCCTCCCCCGGGCTTGGCTTGGCCATGCCGGGGGCGATCACCGAAGGGGGCAGAATCCTTGGGATGATTGCGGGGAACCCCCGGCCCCCGGTTACCTTTGTCGTCTTGCCGAGGGCGTGCTGATCTGGGACGTGGTGGCATTTCTCCACCTCCTCGGCTTCGGCGTACCGGTCCCCCCGCTGTAGGGCCCTTATATAATCGTGGGGGGTTCGACGATGAGGCTCCTCGAGAAGTTCCCGGGGCGGAGTACCGTTTGGAGGAGGGCCAGGAGGGTCCCGTCGTCAGCGCCATCAACTTTATCAGCCTCCGTTCTCCAGCGCTCCAGGAAGTCCCGAAGGGTCTCCTCCTTCCTCTGTCTCACCGTTAGCAGGTGGGAGAAGTGTTTTCTCGTGCGGCGCCTTCCCGCAAATTGCGTCAAGAATCGCTGGGCGAGTTCTTGCCATGAGTCAATGTAGCCCTCGGGCAATCGATTGAACCATTCGTACGCTGGCCCCTCTAATGTGGAGAGGAACCAGCGGCACAAATATTCATCCGATGCCCCCACCATCATCATACTGTTTTGATACCTGCTGTAGTGCTCTTGGGGGTCAGTCTTCCCGGTATTTTTCCGGGATCCGGGCCTCTAATACCCTTGGGGTAAACGGCATCCGGGTCCGGAGCTGTATGGTGGGTTCCCCGGAGCCCTCGACTATCTTCTTCTGCATTTCTTCCATCTTGGCCATCATCGCCTCATACTTGAGGTCTGTATGAGGGGCAGAAGTGGTGGCGTGGGCTTTGGTGGCCTCCATCTCGTCAAGCCGGCACTGGAGGGCCGCAATGATTTCGTCCCGGGGGTCCTTCGGGAGGGCCTCCGCCCCCTGCGAATGGACGTGTGCCGAGTGGGCCTGGTTGATATGGTGGCGGGCGTCGTTGGCATGGAGAGGTGCCTTGCCTTTGTCTTGAGGGGGACGCCTTTCATTGGCCCTGGAGACGGACCCACCACTTTCCTGAGGCCTCTGGAACGCCTTCCCCCGAGGCGGTCTTGGACCCCTCGGCGGTCTTGCGCCCCTCCGAGTCTCTCGAGGGCGGAGGTCCGGAGTTGTTCCTTGTTTACGTTGTGGCGGTCCCAGGACTGGACTTCCTGGGAGGCCGTATCTTGGGTAAAGACCCCCTCGGAGTTCCCCATCCGGAGGATCGGGTTATCGAGGGGTCGTGGATGAGGGGGAAGCATAATATTCTCCCCCACCTGAAGTTGGAGGGGAACCAAAGTGCTGAAGGCACCCGGGTTCTGGGTGAGCGTCTGGATGAAGGCGGAGAGCGCCGATTGCACGTCGATTGTGATGACCGGAGGGCTAATTTGATTCTCGCTCCTGTCCTTTTTCTTGGCCTCGATGCCGAGGCGGGCATCGGGGGCATTTTGTTGAATCTGCTGGCGTAAGTTGACAGTCGTCTGGTCCAACCTGGCGATGACGCCGCCACCGGGAGCCCTGTTGGAGGCTTCGGGGACGTCGACCTCACCGAGGGCCAGGTTCCTGTCCTCTACATTCTTGGAGTTGGCACGAGTTGTTCTCACCATTTTAGCTGGGTGTTTTGTGTTTGGTCGAGGGGGAGGGTTTCTTACTTGATTGTTCGACCTCTCAACGAGAGCACCAAATGATGGATAGTGTACCCGGGGGGTTGCTTATCCGAAGGGTTATTACGGGGAATAACTAGAGAGAAGTCAGAGCAAGTAAGTAGAGAGAGAGAGAGAGTACATCAGAAAGTGTATCCAGCGTGTTGTGTCTTGTGACTTGGTTACAAATGGGGAAATGGGGTGCTATTTATAGTAGTAATAAATGCCAGACAGGGACACATGTCAAGCGTCCATTGGCCGAGAGGTCACCTCAACTGGTTGGCGCTGGCAACCGCATGTGGCCACATTTAATGCGGCTGTTGGATGGGACGTTGTACTGGGTACGGTGATCCATACGCATGTGGAGCGGATATTATGTCGGAAAAGGTGCCCTCGGCTGTAGATGACTAGCCGAGGGCTCTGAGTACCGGGGACCCCCTTAGTCCCGAGGGCTCCAGTTGCCGAGGGCTACTGATTTTCGCCGTTCTTCCCAGTAACCTTGTTTTCCTGTTTTGACCCTCTTGTGAGATTTAGAGCCTTCGGCCAGGGGGCCTAAGGCACCCCTGGTGCGCATCGTGGGCTCCTTGGTACTCTGGGCGCTGTGATTTGGGCCTGTTGTGCTTTCTGGGTCTGTTGGGCCTTCATCGGAGTAGTAGGAGTCTGTGGGCCGGGGGTTCCCGGGCCATATACTCCATCAGAAACCATGTGCATCTGAATAACACAAAATTGAACTTATCACTATAGTTTATCTCAATGATTTCTTGAACTGAACCATAATACGCAACGTCTCCAACAATAGGATTGTTGTCTCTACTACTCGCAAAGCTAGAAGTTTAGGCTGTCAGTGTGACTCCACTATTGTCCGTCACACAATTCGCATCACGATAAGCAGTGTGGAATCTGAAGCCCTTGATAGCATATCCAGTATATTTCCTAGCTATGTGAGAAGGCCCTATGCACAAGATTTTGATATGATCATGTACTTCAAGACCTTCTTGAATCTCATAGTCAACTTTCTCTCGGAACCAATCAATGAAATCTTTGTTATGGTTCTGGAGGGTGTCCCGTTTTCTTTTATTTCGACTACTAAGAGATGCCTTGTGTTCACTGTATTGTAAAAATAGTTAGTAAAAACAATTATATGAAAAAATGTATAATAAAAAATAGCAACAGATCTTACTTAATGTATTTCTCAATCTCTCCACTCTCGCAGTTGAATAACACATATCGTTGCACTTGATTCCATGTCTCAAGGTCAATCTTGAAACCAAAACATTTTTTATTCTTTTTTCTGCCTTTCCCTTTCAAAGGATAGCCCATCCTTGGAAATGTAGGATGCTGCTCATCACCCATATTTGCATGACTTGGGTCATCTCATGATGCGCGACTCAAATATCTAGAACAAAAGGTTACACATTCATGAGTTAAGTAACCTTCTGCCATTGATCCTTCTGGACGTGCCTTATTCTTTACGTATGATTTCAACGTCCGAAGATATCTTTCAATTGAATACATGCATCTTGATGCAACTGGACCACCAAGTCTAATTTCTTCAACCAGGTGAATAGGTAGGTGAACCATTATGTCGAAGAAGGCGGGTGGAAATATCTTTTCAAACTCACATAGAGTCTCAACTATTTCAGATTGCAATTGGTCCAAATCTTTAGGGTCTACAACTTTAGACCATATAGCTTTAAAAAAAAGCACAGTCTAATCATGGGAGCAGCCACGTTCTTATGCAGACTTGTTCTCGCAACAATTGGCAGTAAATAGTGCATCATGAAATGTGCATCGTGGCTCTTATAATTAGCAATTTTCATGTCTCCGATTTGCACACAATGTTAATATTAGAAGCATAACCTTGTGGTAGTTTAGCTTCTTTTATGACTAAACAAAATGCCTGCTTCTCCTCTGAAGTCATTGCAAAGATAGCTTCTGGAATTTCATTAATTTGTCCATCTTCAGATTGTTTAGGTTGAAGCTCAGGCATAATGTCGAGTTCTATCAAATCCTCTCGTGCTTTGATATGATCTTTGGTCTTTCCTGGGATGGTTAACAATGTGCCAATAACATTATCAAACACATTTTTTCTATGTGCATGGCATCAAGGTTATGGCGACATTTATTAGTCTGCCAATACGGCAACTCAAAAAGAGATGAAATTTTTCTCCATGGATTCTGATCATGATCCTTCTTCTTTTTCTTTTTCTTTCCAAATACATTTTTAAACTCGCTTAGCAATTGCACAATCTCAGTCCTTGTCAAGCGAATAGGGGCAGTTCTATTCTCTACCCTCCCATGAAATTGCCTCCTATTACGTCGCCAACAGTGATTCTCACCCAGAAATCTACGGTGATCCATATAACAGATCTTTCCACTATAAGGTAAACTTGTAGCGCTAGTTTCATAATGGCAAAATGGACATGCCATCTTCCCTTTTGTACTCCACCCAGATAGCATTGCATAAGCTGGAAAATCACTAATGGTGGTGTGCAAAGCTGCATGCATACTAAACATTTGATTGGTTGAAGACCCCACCAAGAAGGGCTGGTACTATGCAGTGGAAAACCTTCCTAAAGATGATTTTCAATTGTACTAGTAATACTTTTTTCTTTCCATTTGTCTGTAAATTTCATATTTTCATATTTAAGTTTGTAGAATGCTGATATTCAATATTTTTGTTTATTTGTATGTGAATTTTTTAATCATTCATAACTTAGTAATACATTTTTTTAAATGTGATGTTTAATCTAGACCTTATTTGATTCAATTCTGCAGATGGGAAAAAAAGAGGTTCCTCTCAATCTGCCGGACGTGAAGAGCTTACAGAGTAAGAAAAGGAAAGGTTAAAGAGGCTGGAAATGAATGAAGAAAAAATGCGTGCAGCGGGGTTCCCAAGTCTAGCAAATAAGACAATCTTTCAAACGAAAGAAACCGAGCACAGATCAGTTTACCAATGATGTTGACCTAGAAGACGCAGATTACACACCGAGTGGTGATGAGAATGATGAATCAAATCATCCAAAGGTGTGTTAATTAAAACATTTCATTATATTGGTAAGTTCAAAACACATACAAAAGCTACCTGAAAGTAATGGGTCTGGACTACGTACTTCATTACTTCATATAAGTTATGGATCTGGACATATATTTCAGATTTTCAGGTTTGGCAGTGACCAGAACTGAGGGTGTCCTTGCATTAAATTACTAACCATACCTGTTTATTCCAGTCCAGTACAGTAGTGTATTTCAATTCGTGAATCATGCATAATCATATTAGGTCATGCTTATGCTTGTGTGTTATTAATAATTACTCTGTAACTAATAGTTATGTGACACATTCCTGTAGAGATATATATAAGGTAGTGTATGTGTGTTTGTAAGTGTTAATTATATACCTCATGTTGTAAAGAAGGGATGAGAATATGAGATATAGTAAAGTTTTTGTATTGTTAATTCAATATGTTTTCCTTATAGGTATCAATGAAGGGAAAAGGTCAACGTAAGAAGGTAGAGGTTGGCAGAAGTTCTGGGACATCAACTACTCAAACTTTGGCTAAGGTGAGCTCAAAGAAGGAAGTTGCAAGGGTTCTCAAGGATCAGGGCACACGTGGCAGGAAGAAGTCTATTTGTGATCCAAAGGCGAAACAAATCCCTCTAGGATCCATGGCCTTGTACTTTGAAATGAGGAAAAGGCAAGAGTTGTTGAAGAAGAAAAAGAATGAAGCAACTTTTCTTGAAACTGAAGATTCTTCCAGTGAGAATGACCATGAAAATCAGAATCATAAGAACTCTATGAGAGGTGAAGAGGAAGTAAGCAAATCTTCACCGGTTGAGGCAAGTTGACAGCCCCGAAGAACAAGACGATGATGCAGACTCTTTTGACACTGTAGCGGATATGGAACATGAGGTGGCTGCTGAAGAAGATATTGGTGCAAGTGCCAGGGCTTCATCGAAAGGTAATGAAGTCTGTCATTTTATTTGACGTAGGTGTGGATTTTATGTGTATTAATTATCATTTAAATGTTAGTAGTTGCTGGAGAAAAGAAGCATAGAGGTCCCACAGTTATGGCAGCAGTGCATAACCGTAAGTTTGAAGAACGCCCAATAGTTATTCTGAATGAAGCAGGGCAACCAATTGGACCTACTCTCGATGTTGTTCGTGAATTCAGTCGGTTCCTAGGCACCGTGGCTAGAGATTCAAAACTTGCTCCTTTAAATTATGTTACTTGGCATAAGGTTCTGAAAACTAAGTTAGACAATATGTGGAATTACGTCCTGGTAAGTTCATAACACTCTTATAGTTTATTGATCTTTATTTTAGATGATTTAGATGAAATGTGCAAAGTTGAGTGTAATTGCTATGTGTGTAATACTGCTGCAGGAGAAGTATGTTGTTCCTACAGAAGGTCAAAGGTGGGTTTTTGCTACCCTTAATGATTTGTGGCGTGTTCACAAGTCAAGGTTGAAGACAAAACATTTTTACAAATACAATACAGTACAAGAAAGATGGGAAAATCGGCCAAAGAGTATTCCTAATCAACAGTTCCTAGATATTTTGAATTACTGGAACCTTGAAGATGTTCAGGTATGTATTGTAGTGATAAATGAGTTTAAAATACTTAATTAGAATTAAGGGGCGTATATCATATTATATATGTCTAATATGAAGTTGATTTATGAACATTGTAGGAGGAAAGCAATATCAATAGAGAAAATCGCAAGAAGCATGATGACCCACACACTTTGGGCCCGATATCATTTGCGTTATTGCGTCATACAATGGTAATAGTGTTCTGGTTTGATCATGTTATTTAAAATCAGATTATTCATGCTTCTAATTAATTACAAACTTCATTTATATATTCCACCTTAAACATATGTGTTAACAGAAAAATGAGGATCCCAATAAAGAAGAGCCGTCTGATTCCACTATATATAAGGAGTCCAGGATGAGAATTGTGGATGGTCAATGTATGACAAAGATTTACCCCGGTGCTGAGCAGACTAGGCGCGTACGCCTTCATGGTCGAGGCGTGACCAAGTCTAAGATGAAGGAAACCAACAATAAGAAGTCTAGCTACATAATGCCAGAGGAGTTCTTGCAAAGTGTCAAAGAACAGTTGGCTCCGAGCATGAAAGAAGATTTGAAACAGAAAGTTGCAAAAGATGTAGCATCCATGGTACTCTCACAAATAAAGGCAGCTAATCCTGGCATAAGTTAGAACATTCCAGAGTTTTGTGTGTCCTCAAAAAACCAATCATCAGGACGTGAGGTAGATGGGTCAAATGGGCAATCTTCTGTTGGAGAACACTCGATGTTGAAGGTAATATAACTTCTTTGAAACCATTTGATTGTTCTGGAAATGGTTTTGGTCTATTAGTTAACAATGTTGGAAAGGTATTATGAGGTTGAAACATGCATGATGGTAAATTTGTAAAGGTTTAGGGGTTACTGAAATGAAACACCTAACTCAGCTGCCAATTTTGTATTGTAAATTTGTAAATGAACAAATAAAATCTGCTTGAAAATTAAAAATGCACACCTTGTGTTAAGGAGGTTCTCAAGCTCTATCTTGGACTCTAATGGTGACAAATAATGAATGATTAAATATTTTGTTTTTAATTAATTAATAGCAATTTGACAACAAGTATCTACTTGCTGTTTCTGGTGAGAAATTGCTAGAGGAATCAGCCCTCCAAAATGAATACAATAACCATAAGAAACCGATTCATCCCTCCAAAGCTGAACAATAGGAAAAAAATAATGAGAGGAATCAATATTAGACTTGATTAATATATAAGAGGAATCAATATGACTTCACATTAGATTAACAGGGGGAATGATTAGTTAGAGGAATCAACTAACCTTGACGTGAGAAGAACATCGACCTTTCTTTAAATGAGATTGAGAGAATCTAATCAGATGATTTTTGATCAAAAATGGGATGACTACATTGAAATCCAAATTCCTGAACAGTCTCGGAGATGTCCACCAGCACACAACTTTCAGACATGGTCCAATCATAAACTTATAATATAATAAAAAATAGAATGAAAGATTTTGCAAAATGATAAGAACTAATTAGATTAGAGATTAAAAACGTAAGAATTTAATTTGTAAACACTGAAGATAGAACTGTAATTTGCTAGGATTTGGATGTTGCAATAAGAGTTTTTGCTTCTGGTCTGATTGATCTGATTGAGTGTAGATTTTGATTGCAGTTTGATGATAATTTATGGTCACCTTAGATTATTGGATATGAATACGAGTTCTCATACTCAGTTCCTCAAATTTAAATAATTGCGGTATAATATTGATTTATTCAAAACAATATTTTGATGAGTCTTATTCTAAAAAATAAATGAACTGATTATATATAAATATATAACATGAGTACTTAATTATTTGAAATATTTGTTTACAAGTGAGGGATTCGCATGAGGATGAAGATGGTACGGAATCAAATGATGAATGATGCATACCCATGAAGCTTCTCCTAGTAGTAGCGATAAACAATCTTTTGTTTTGTGAACATGATGTTCAACATTTTGCTACTTAATTATCAAACTCATGTCTCTTTCAAAGAGCTTTAATTCTAACATAGCTACTTTGCATGCTTTTGAACAATTTAAGTTGCTTGGTTTGTAATGTTATGGATCTGATGTTGGGACCAACATTTGTTTCAGTGTAGTATGTAATTATAATTAAATGGACAGCTAGTTACATTCATTGCTATAGGTGTGTATAAACATCCTGGCTGCATGTGTGCAAATATATAAACTGTTACATTACATAGTTAATGAAGGCCAATGTATTTTCAAAACTGTTACATTACATAATTTATCAGGGTCAACATATTTTAAAAACCGTTACAACTGTGTATGTTACATACTGTTACATTTGTACTCGACATGTTGTAACATTTATGGGATCTTGTGAGGACCATTACAATTGGTCATAAATTTCATTACAAGCCGTTACATTAGAGCAAATGCAACGCGAGCGAATGCAACGATGCGAAACTATTACAATAACTCAAATGTAACAGTTTTTTGGACCAAATGTAATGAATTCTGCTGTTACAAAAGACCCGAAAATGTAGTAGTGAAAACAAACATCACAAGTAGAACCATCCATGAGAGATGCTGAAGATCAGATACAAAAAATGATGTACATAGAAATTAAATTACAGAGTAAATAGGAAGATAAAGGAGAAGGGGAAAGAGTTAGAATGAGGTGATAGATTGAGAGTAAGCACACATAGCTTCAAGCAAGAAAACACCATTTGTGTTCCCTCTCTTCTGTCACCTCTCAACTATACCCCTTTGATCTGGTGGTCAATGCTTGAATCATTCTTGACTTCTCATCCATATATATACAACCATGAAAATGGATATAACCAGGAGTAGTAAAGAACACATGTGAAGTACGAACCCTAGATATTTATCATAGAATTAGATAGAATAATAGAAAAAGAAAAAAGAGAAAGAAGACAATTAAAGGAAAGGAGATGGTACACGAGGGTTGCATTTTTCCATTGGGAAGGGAGTAGACAGGCGGTGGTGTTGATTGCAGTGGCTTTCACTAGACGAGCTAGGGGCATGGAGGGCAAGCGCCGAACTCCGTCACATAGAGGATCAGTATACTGTACAGCCGGCTGTACAGTGACCACTGTACAGCCGATGGCAAACTTGTAATTTTTGTGAAAATCACGTATTCTCTTAAATGAGCATTTTATGCATTTTTTATGAGCATCGAGCCTGTTCTTTTGAGTATCAGGAGCCTAACGGTGAACATCAATGATCTCTGCTTATACCTTATACGTAAAATATCACTTTTTGTTTATTAAAAAGTCTTAAGTTTTGTCTATAATCAATTTTAATTAATCTAATGTAGTATGATATGTTTGAAATGTGCAACCTTTTAAAATGAGTATAAAGCAATACTAAATGAGCACACATAACTTACAAAATGAGTATAAAAAATCAAAAATGCATTTGTGTGTGCTCATTTATTTTGGACGTGATGCTCATTTGAATTTAACATAAAACTCATTTCTAATGTAGTACGATATGTTTGAAATGTGCAACCTTTTAAAATGAGCATAAAGTGATCCTAAATGAGCATACATAACTTAAAAACTGAATATTAAAAAATTCAGAAGCTCATTTGAGCTTAACATAAACTCTTTTCTATAATACCTAAACTCAATTGTGTATGCTCATTTTTTTAATCGTTATACTCATTCGAATATAACACAAACTCTTTTCTATAATAGCTAAAATATTTTGTAATGCACAAATTAAAAAGCTTAAGTTTAAAGGTTGATTGGAAAAACAAAAAAAAAACAAACTCAAACATTAAATAATATTTTGTATAATACATTATTATAATAATTGAATAAAAAATAAAGTAAAAGATTGTTAAAGAAAAAATAAAGAAAAGAAAAACAACAAGTAAATTAAAGAAAAAGAAAGAAGGGAAGCAACAACTCAAACGAATTGAAAAAACAAAAGAAAAAAAGAAAGAAAAAAAAAGTAAAGCAACCCTCAAGCCTGGAGTAGTGCCGGCGGAAGAAAAAGTCAAACAAATTGAAAAAACAAAAGAAAGAAAAAGAGAAGAAAAAAAGTGAAGCAACCAGTAAGTCTAGAGTAGTGCCGGCGGAAGAAAAAGAGAAGCAACCGGACAAAAAAAAAGAGAAGCAGCAGCTTACTAATGTCCTGAGAGTTGGAATAAATTATAAAAAGACCCGGATGTACCATGCTCTAATTACAGTCGGTTGTACCATGTAATTTACCGTCACATAGAAGGCCACACGTCACTTTTTTATACATTCATGTCGCCTCCTTTTTACCGCGTTTAGACATAAATCCTACAAGTGAAGCACATGCCTCACTTTATGAGAAAATGAATCTCATGCTCTTATTTGTAAACCACTTAAACCATAAGTACCTTTATTGTACTTTTGAACTTTTTCCTAATATAATGTTCAATAAAAAAAATTACCAAAAAAAGGTCAAATTAAAAGTATTTTCCAAAACACTGCTCCTCTAAACCTGATTTAAGAGAGCCGCCACTTGAAGTGGCGGTTTGCCGGCTTATACATAATCAAATAACGGAGCAACAAGCATGAGGTATAACTTTTTTATTTGTGCTCTAATTCTTACAAAAAATATATCAAAATTCATAACTTTTTATTATCTTTAGTATGACACCAATATTCAATATATAAAAATAAAAAAAATAATAATTTAACACTTAAAAAATAGGTTTTTGTAAATGATCTTTTTTATTTGTACTCCGATTGTTACAAAAATATATCAAAATTTTGTAACTCTTTATTATCATTCATGAGACACTAATTTTGAAAATATAACAATTAAAAAATTAATTATTTTAATTTATGAAGTTTATGATCATTTTTTGTAAATCATCTTTTTTATTTGTACTCCGATTGTTACAAAAAACATATCAAAATTTTGTAACTCTTTATTATCTTTCATAAGACACTAATTTTGAAAATATAACAATTAAAAAATTAATTATTTTAATTTATGAAGTTTATGATCATTTTTTACTATGCACACAATTAATCAGGAGTGATAGTTTATAATAAAATTGCACAAAGAATAAAACAATAAATAAAAGTGATGAAATTTATGCAATTTTATTTTAAGCTATCACTCCTTACTAATTGTTTCCATGATAAAAATCGATTATAAATTGCACAAATCAACAGAATTAATTTTTTTAAGGTTTATATATACAAAATTAGTGTCTTATGAAAGATAATAAAGAGTTACAAATTTTGATATATTTTTTTAACAATTGGAGTACAAATAAAAAAGATCATTTACAAAAAAGCTATTTTTTAAGTGTTAATTTTTTTTATATATATTGAATATTGGTGTCATATGAAAGATAATAAAAAGTTATGAATTTTGATATATTTTTGTAAAAATCGGAGCACAAATAAAAAATTATACCTCTTTTAAATAAAAATGGGATTTCATTTTTGGGTGGGCCCCATCTCATATTCTCTCTTAACTTTGGTTTCACTATTTTGGGAAATACTTTTAACCTGTCTTTATTTGGGTAAATATTTTTTTATTGAACATTATATTAGGAAAAAACTCTGTACTTTTCCCTATAATCAATATTCCTTTTTTTTCAAAAAAAAACGTTCTCTGAATGTTCAAAATTAATACTATTACCTTGTAATTTTGAGTAAGAGATGTTTTATTCAAGGAGATAGTTTTTCAAACATTCCTAATCAATATATCTCTGGTATTTGAAATGACCGTGTATCGAATACAAGTGTTGTTGGAGATTAGAGTAATAACATTGATGGAGATAAATGAGATTGAACGTAAAGTACACATCAATGAGATATTACTAATGATCCAGCATTAACAAGTGTTGTTAAAGGTGTTTGTCAACTTTTGTCTCATATTTTTCTCATGAACTTCATTTGAAAAGACTTTGAGGAGTTATCGAGGTGAGCTCTTTAGAACTTAGGAATAGTTAGAATATAGCGTTTTAAAGATGTCACTTATTGATTTTGGTGTTACTTTTTTTATCAGAAAAGAAGGAAAGAGATTCGGAGATAATGTGTTTGTAAGGACCGGATTTCATAATTGAAAGAAGGCTCCTTAGAAATCAATGAGCATGTGAGAAGTGTAGGTAGTGTAAAGTATGCTAGAACATTTTTGTTTCCAAAAATCAAAGTCAAAGTGTTTCAACAAATGTCTATACAATACGTGCGGCATACGGCATTCGTTTGAATGCAAGGTGGATAGTGCTAGATTTTTAATTGCACAAGACCGGGTTGACATTTCGTGATCATAATGAGCAAGAAAGCTCATTTTTTTGTAAGCAGGTTGCACTATACTCTTTTTTTTTACAAACTAGTATAGTACCCGTGCATACGCACGGGAAAGAGCAGTTGGTGCATATGTTTTTACTCATTATCTAATTAAATATCAAAATAAAAATAACTTTGTAGGATTCTACATTTTCGAAAAACAAGAGTACAATAAGCTAATACCATAAGCCTTGTGGTATTAGGTATGGGCTCATACAATATATATTCAATGAAGAGTATATTAGAAAAATTAAGTAGCACCACATATTAGAATATGCTACTCCTTAATTTTCACATTTAAATTAATTTTAAAATTCAATACTATTCTAAAAATGTGAATACAATAAATATTAACCAAGCATTCCAGCCCAAATGGTTGCGAGGTTACCGTGCCTAGTGGGAGATTTTGTGTTCGAAACCCGCTAGGCACACAAGGTTTGAAACTCAATGGAATGAGTTTCAACCTTAATTACTCCATGCCCCCAGCCCCCCCCCCCCCCCCCCCCCCGGAGTAAAAAAAAGAAAAAAAAAGAATACAATAAATATTAAAATTAACGAATACTACGTAGTAGTTGAATAAGAACTTGCTACTCATTAGTTAAATTAGTGCTAGCAAATGAGAGAGAAAATTCTTTCACCCAGCTGTTACCCGGATTAACTTATACCTAAAATCACTATGTATGAGAAAAACGTTATATTGCTTATTTGTTAGCCGAATTATCTTAAACTAATAAGAACAACATATATAAGAATTTTCCCGCTCAATTGTTCGCAAGTTTATCTTGTAATATACCTAATATCACTACATATGGGAGAAAATTCTCCCGCTCAATTATTAGCAATCTTATCTTGCTATATCTAAAAGCATTACATATGGGAGAGAAATTTTACCCCTCAATTGTTAGCTTGCTAGACTATCTTATATACTTAAAAAGAAGTACATATGAGAGACAAAGTTCGCCCGCTCAATTATTAGCAAGTTTATCTTTTTATTTATACCTAAAACCCTTACATGTGAGATAGAAGGTCCTCCCGCTCAATCATTAGCTAGCTAACCCTATATCTAAAAGCACTACATATGTGAGAATGAGAGAGAGAGAATTATTCCCCTCAATCGTTAGCCGACTTACCTTCTACCTAAAATAACTATATATGTCAATAAAATTATTATTTTAGCTTGTTAGCAAGCTTGTCTTCTAACACCTAAAAAACTACATATGAGAGAGAAAACTATCCAATTCAATTGTCAGTCGGCTTAGCTTATCTTATATATGATAGATAAAATTTCCCCTCTCAATTATTAGCTAGATTATTTTTTTATATCTAAAAGCACTACTTATGAGAGAGAGAAATCTCTCGCTCGATTGTTACTCGACTTATAGCTTAATCTATCTTATCTTATATTTAAAAGCACAACATATGAGGGAAAAAATTATTCCGCTCAATTGTTAGATGACTTGTCTTACCTTATACTAAAAGCCACTGATATGAGAGAAAATTTTTCTGCTCAATTGTTAGCAAGTTTATCTTTTTAGCTACCTATACGTAAAAGCGATACAAATGAAATAGAAAATTATCCTGCTCGGTTTGTCATATACCTAAAAACACTATATATGATAGAGAAAATTCTCCTTCCCAATTGTTTCCTGGATTATTTTATACCTAAAACCATTGCTTATGAGAAAGAGAAACCTCTCGCTCAATTGTTAGACGGCTTATGACTTAATCTTTCTTATATTAAAAATTTTATAGCTAAAACTACTACATATGAGAGCGAGAGAGAAATTTTTATCTCAATTGTTAGCTAGCTTATCTTACATATTAAAAAGCACCACACATGAGAAAGAAAATGTTTTTGCTCAATTGTTAGCAAGCTTATCTTTTTAGCTTCTTCATTTACCTAAAAGCAATACAAATGAGAAAGAAAATGTTTTTGCTCAATTGTTGACGTGCACTTGTCGTGAGGTGCACTCAAAATAAATACAATACAACAAATATACGTAGTATATTGAAATAAGGTTCGTATCCACAGGGAAAGGAATACTTTTCTTTTATATAAATAGTAACAAGGGGGGTTTTAAGTTTGATTAGATTCAATTTAATTAACACTAAGATGAACGACTTATATGAGTTCAATTAATAGAGACGAGGACTTGGTTTTGCTTTTATCCGCTTAATGAAATGTTCGTCTATCCCAGTTATATCTTTAACTATCTTCCTCTCGAATACTCAATCGAGGAGTATATCTAGTTCATTGAGGGTGGTTATTAATAACGAGACGCGTTCATTAATAAAACTTACTACCGAGTCAATATAGAACACGCGCCGTATATTAACACGATAGTAGCAATAAACTTGAGATGAAAACGATTGAGATTGATAACCTCAACACAAGCGGCTTATCGGTTTAATCAATATAATTAATTCCCCTTAGATTATTAACCATGAGACGCATGCATTAATAATCCAAGTTTACTACCGTTGAAGGAACCGAATTAATAACAAGCGTATTAATCGATTGATTCTAGTAATAATTAATATATGAAACAAAACTAGTTGATCCTTTAAGTAATGCACACAATATTAATATGAAATATGAATAGGAATTAATTAATACTCAAGGAAGAATATTAAAGAGTATGAATCCTACTATAGTTAATATCAAGATGTTAACTAATTCTCATCTTAGTAACACTCCACAATATTAACATAGATGAAGAAATAACTATTACTATAACTAATGTCAAGATGTTAACTAATTGTCATCTTAGTAACACTCCCCAACATTGATATAGAAATAGTATTTAAATGAAGAATTAATAATCAAGGAAGAAAATTAAAGAGAATAACTCACAACTTACAAATTCATTAAGCTTCAAAATAGCAAAACCAAGAAGGAAGAGTTTAGATCCTCATTTGGAGACTAAACATGAAGAAAATATAAAGAAAGAACTTATCTAGGCTGAGCTTAGAAGTATATGTGAATTGGTCCTTTTTGTAGGAAGGAAAGTGGGGGTATTTATAGGCTTTTGGAGCATGCAGGGGTGTGTACCCGATCGGGCATCAAGGGTACCCGATCGGGTACCTTCAGTGGCTTCCGGAAGCTCGAAAAGTTGGGCATACCCGATCGGGTATGTCGGTCACCCGATCGGGTATGACACTCGAACGTGGTCAAATATTTTCCTGCATGTTGCCTTGTCCCGGATCCGATCCGATTTGATTTTTCAACAAGGTACCCGATTGGGTATAGGTCATACCCGACCGGGTACAGCACAAAAATTCAGGATCTTTATTTTTGCCTTGAGATTTTGCACCTTCCTTCCACTTTTGATGTTCACTCATGGTCCCTAGAGTGATCTTGGACCTGTTTGAGCTCATAATAAAACTAATTTAAACAAATTACAATTATTTTACAACTAAACTATTTACACAAAAAATGTGTAATTTCTAAAGCAACAATCAATCAAAACTAATTAAAAACACAAACATAAATATGGAAATTACACGATTATCAACTAACTATTACGGAGTACCTCTCTGCCTCAGCTCATACCACCACCTTCGCTCGTAGGATCTAAATGTTAAGTGTTGAAAAATAGAGCTGTCAAACGGGTCAACTTAACCCGACCCAACTCGACCTGACCCGTGACGGGTTATGCTTTATGTGGGTTGGGTCGGTCCAACAAATTTAGTGACGGGCCAGGATTTCTACAACCCTAATCCGACCCACCTAACCCGTGAGTTAAACGGGTTGACCCGAGGGTCAATGTAAAAAAATATATGACAAAAGATTCTTTAAAAAATATTACCCTGGAGTATATATTTATATTAGTAATTAGTAATAAAGGAAATATAAGAAATCAAAATACTAATAACTCAATACTTGTTAAGTTTAATTAAAAAATATTAAGTACTAGTTATACAAGAATGTGAAAACTATAAGAAGGTTTGTAACAAAAATACTAATATATAAAAGTAAAGATCTATTTAAACCTTTTGATTGATTATTTGTAAATCATGACTAGTAATTGCTAAATATTGTATCGAACTTCACATAAAATATATGTTTCAGCATTTTATTTGAATATTTATTATATAAATAATAATTATTTTGCAATTGTTGTATTTTTTTTAATTGTAATTATAATATTTTTGGTACTAAAAGAACAATATTAAAGATAATAAAAGTCAAAACTATATGTCCGTATATTGGCCCGCGGGCGAACCCGCAACCCGTTGGGCTAACCCACTTAAACCCGCAACCCGTTGGGCCAACCCACTTAAACCCCGCGAACTAAATGCGTCAGAAATTCACAACACGAACCCACCAATAAATGGGTTTACACGGGTCAGCCCGCGTGTTTCGACTCATTTTGATGGCTCTATTGAAAAATACTTTACTTTAAAGTAAAAGTGAAAAAGATTTTGAGAGTTGTGTAGAGCTAAAATAAGACAATAACAAACTATTTAATTTAAAGGAAAAGACAAAAAATATTTAGAATTAAAAAAAGGAAAATTAGCAAACCTAATTATACGGAGGAAATGAAATTTTATCTACTAGCTCCGTTCAATTCAACTTTGTCAAATTAATGACGAGTGTGAAATTAGAATAGTAATTTTTTTTGGATGTGTATACAAAAAAGAGAGAAATTAACATAGTCACAAATTCAAGTAATTTGTGGTCTGATGGCATCATCGTTGATCTCCCAAAGTGGAAGTCACATATTTGGGTCTCATTCTAATCAAAGATGTTGACAAATTGGAACAGATACTATAATAATAGGTTTAGAAGAATACGCAAAAAAAAACTCTAAAATAAAAATGACAATTTTTTAGGATAAATAAAAAAGAAAAAATAACAAGGTATTGTGAACCGTATATATTACCTTCGTTCATTAAAACTTTAACAACTTTTCATTTTTGGATATCTCACTAACTTTGCTTCATTCCTTTTTAAGTAAAGAACTTTTGGTTCCAATTAATTCTTTCTCATCTTCACAACCCCAATCACATAAGTTTTACTATATTAATCCCTGTGTCGATCAAATTTGACAAAGTTTCAAGGGAATGAGGGAGTACTAACTAATATGTTAGGCAGGCAAAAGGACTCTGATCTGTATATCATGCATTTTTGGAAATCAATTTTGTTCACCCTCTCAAAAGAGGGTGAACATCACCCCACCCTATTTGCTTGCCATGTGGCAAGACAATTAGTTATAGTATTGCAATTGTTTTAACTCTTTATTTTTTAATCCAATTTTGTTAAATTTATAATTTTTTACAATCTTTCATATGCTACCAATATTGCATACTCCCTCCGTTCCTATTATAACTTCTAACTTTCCTTTTTCGTCGGTTCCATTTAAAACTTCTAGTTTCCTTTTTTGGTAAAGAATTTGTGCTTCACAACATTTCTTACACATTTGTTTCTCCTCTGCAAAACTCTCCACCACACAATACCCACTATCTTAAATTTTGTGTAAAACCTATTTGGAAGTTATAATAGGAACGGAGGTAGTATAATATATTTTAAAATAAAATCCAGGCAAAAATGAATATTTTGGGAAAATGATTTTTTTTTAAATTTTTGTATACAATATTGATATCATTGGAAAGATATAGTGAGGAAAGTTGATATATTTTTTATAAAAATTGAACAACAAATTAAAAAAGTTATTGTAATTTAAATAAAAATAGGAAATGGAATGACCGATGACAACAAATGAGCAAAGGAGTGAACAAAATTCATTTTTGTATTCAAAAATAGAAAGTTCAATTTTGCTGTACAGACGAATCAATCATTATTGGTTCCCTTTCAGGAAAGTCCTTCATAGATGGACGGTACGGGTTATTATGCTTATCACATCATCCTATTTCACAGACCTAACTGACATAGTCACGTCTTGGTTTTTAGGCCACATATGTTCTTTCCACGATTGATTTTTTATTTACCATCTCTTTCCAAGATTGATTAATTAATTGAATTTTGACTAATACGGAGTACTTTTTAAAAATACACCGTCCACCCTAAAATAAAGATTAATTTGAAATATGAGTTTAGTACTCCCTCACTCCCGCAATGAACTTCCCACTTTCATTTTTTGGATGTCCCAAAAAAAGTTCTCATTTCCTTAAATGACAAGTTAATCTACCTCAAAACAGTA
The DNA here is from genome assembly GCA_945859875.1 of Cuscuta europaea. NCBI lineage: Eukaryota > Viridiplantae > Streptophyta > Magnoliopsida > Solanales > Convolvulaceae > Cuscuta > Cuscuta europaea. The sequence continues at coordinate 15,247,756 of CAMAPE010000010.1, read as the reverse complement.
CTCCCTCCGGTTCTTATTAAAGTTCCCACTTTCCTTTTTGGGATGTCCCTTATTTAAGTTCACACTTCCATTTTAGGAAACAAAACAGTGCAAAACAGTGCCAAACAGTGTCAAACAGTGTCCAAACAGTGCTAAACAGTGCCAAACAGTGCACTCCACAGTAAAGTTAAATTCATTTTCTTAATATGTGTGAAGTCAAACTAAGAACTTAAATAAGAACCGGAGGAAGTATGAAACAGTGTAAAATAGTGCCAAACAGTGTTGAAACAGTGTCAAAACAGTAAAATTTACCCCATGGTAAGTTTATTTCCTTTGTTCCAAAAAAGTGGAATCTCCCACACCAGGAGCCCCCCACCCCGACCCGACAGGATGGTGGGGAGGTTAGTCACGGTGACTCAGTCAGCAGAATGGCAGTAGGCCCATACACCCGTGCGCACCAGAGGCTCAACCTTATTTCAGGTTCTGTGACCTCCAACCGGTCGCTGCAGGGATTCGAACCTTGGTCCATTGTTCCAAATCTCCCACCACTCGACCAACTGAGCTACCCGTGCGGGTTGGTAAGTTTATTTCCTTAATATGTGTGTAGGTCAAACTGTGAAGTTCATTGTGGAACGAGTGAAGTACATTTCAATAAAAGAAGTTTTTTACGAAAATAAAGTTAAATAAAAAAATATCTACCAAATTAAGGTTGACTTAAAAATATTTCTTAAAGTACCGCCATATTGATACAAAGTTAACCTAAACCGTCATTTCAGCTGGCGACTATTTCATTAAAACGGCAATGACCGAAGAGAATGAGAGGCTCTAGGAAAATACCAAATCAAATTGTGAAATAATGGGAAAGGGTACCCTAGCCCTGACAGATACTATCTCCGTCCCTTAAAACTTTGTCAAGTTCGACCGGTACAGGGATTAATAAAGTAAAAACTGTGTGGTTGAGGTTTGTGCAGAGCAAAGAGAATTAACTGGAACCACAAATTCTTTATTTAAAAGGTAAAGTAGCAAAGTTAGTGGAACATCCAAAAAAGGAAAGTTGGCAAAGTTTTAAGGGACGGAGGGAGTATATTTATAGTAGAAGAGTTGCCAAAATACAAAGTTTTTCTAAATATATATTAGGTAGCTTCATAAATATATATTAGGCAGATTCCTAAATATATTAGGCTATTACAAATGACACTGTGGGGCCAAATTTAAAAAAAAAATCTCTATGTTTTTAAATGATTTTATATTTAATATTCGATTTTGCAAAAAAATATATCAAAATTCACAACTTTTTATTATCTTTTGTATGACATCAATATGCATTTATATAAATAAGAAAATAATTTGATACTTTAAAAAATCTGTTTTGTAAGTGTGTAACTCTTTTATTTGTATAGTACTCCGGTTGTTACAGATAATAAATATAAAAAATCATAATTTTTTATTATCTTTCATATGATACTAATATTGCATATATATAAATAAAACAATAATTTGAAGATACGACAATTACAAGTAAAAAGTGGTTCTCAACTACACAAATTCTAACGGAATGACAAAAATCACTTTATCGATACGAGAATGGAAATGTTCGCTCTTTATCATTACGAGATCTGAAAGATAACGCGTGCCGATATCTGACCTCAATGAAATGTAAATTCACTACCAATTAGGGAATTGCTGCAATAAGTGTGTTGATATAAGACCTCATTGTTTGAAAAATATCAATGTAAGACCCAAAATATTATAGATTTTGAATTATTAATTTTTTTACTAATTCCTTCTTTAATATTTGATCAATTTTTCTTCACAAAATATTATTATTCTAATAATTTAAGATCAAATATTATTTATTTTTTAAATATAAAATATTAAAATCTATGATATTTAAGGTCTTCCATTGATAGTTTTTAACCATTGGAGTCTTATATCGACACACATTATCTTTCAAGTCCGGTATTGACAGTGAACGTATCTTTCAAGTACCAAATTCATAGAATTTATTTATTCTTACCGCTAGAATTTGTGGAGTTGTGGAACACTTTTTACCTCTACTAGTCGTCAAATTATTGTTTTATTTTATATATTCAATATTATTGTTATATGAAAGATAATAAAAAATTATGAATTTTGATATATTTTTTGTAACAATAGGAGTACAAATAAAAAGTTACAACACCTAAAAAAAGATTTTTTTTAAAGTATTAAAATAATTTTTTATCCTGTGCAACATTGGTGTCATACCAAAGATATAAAAAACTTATAAATTTTGATATATTTCTTGTAAATTATAGCTATTTAATTATAGCTATTTAAAAAATAGAGACATTTTTGTTTTTATTTGGCCCCACGAAGAGTCATTTGAATGGCTACCTTCCCATGTCTTCGTTCCCCATGTTTAACTTGAGCGGTAATTTGAGAAATATTTTTAACTCATCCATAAATTCGTAATTAATTTTCAAGTTACCATTTTTTTCGAAAAAAACTCCAACGTACAAAAGTTTGCTCCATGCAAATCCACCTTAAGAATACCTTAAATAAGGATATTTTCTTTTGGATTGTTTTCAGTCCCAAATCAGACCAAACTTTTGTAGTTATAAAATACACAGAGACCAGATTAGATCAGATCAGATCAGATCAGTTCAGATCAGACCAGGAAATTTCAGTCCTAAAAAAACATCCTAAGTACTCCAGAATTAAATACTCGTGATCATATTTATTATTTATAGCTCAAATCACTTTTTTAGATTATAACTTTTGCATCAAATTTTTGTCTTATTTAAATTCAATATTTGTGGCATAATACTTCATACTAGAAGGTAAGGCTATGTTCGGCATAGGCAATTTAGCTCAAAATGGACTGAAGTCTAAAAAATTCAACCTATTATTCAACAAATGTTGGTGTTTGGACAATGAACTGAAGTGAGCTTATGTTGATTTGAATGAGCTGAAGGCAGCCTGAAGCAAAACGTTAAGAAAATTAACGTTTCCATTAAGTCTATATAGCTGATAAGAAATATTCTTAAATTACTCCTAAAAGATGCTAAAATAACGCAAGTCACCGGATCAATGAATTCTTTTCGGGAAGACGCCTGACCACCAGGAAAATGTCCGAGGACTTTACGCTACACTTGCGAGGATTCATCACTTGTGTGGCGATCATCTTCTCATCAGCTTGATTGAAACTTGACATCTCTATTATCTTCTTCTATGGTTCTACTCTATTTGAAAATTCCTCGCTTCCAGCCTTGGAGACCACCGGCCAGTCGTGGCTTCCGGATGACTCTGTGACATAAGGTGGAAACTCACAGCCCTATGATGCTTCCGATCCAAACCAGCGATGGATTTCGGTGTTAATTGTGCAGAGTAACAGGGGTGACACGGTGGTTCCCGTTGAGCAGAACACTGACACAACTCCCTCTTTTACCACCGTAGATTGAATTTCACATGGGTTAGATGAGTTTGAATCGTTGATACGCTCGTAATTTCCATATGTATTTTTGTTAATGAACGTGCCTCGGCCATTTTTCAAAAGAAACTTCCTAAGAAATGTAGCGATCCAGGCATGTTCACTATCCCTGACAAAATAGGGGACACCACATTTCCTAGGGCCTTGTTGGATTTAGGGGCATCAATAAATGTCGTCCCCTATTCTGTTTATAAATTTCTACAACTTGGCCCACTACATCAAACCGGTGTAGTGATTCAACTGGCAGATCATTCTAGTACTTTCCTAAAGGGTGTAATAGAAGATGTGCTAGTAGAAGTAGAAAATATGGTTTTTCCCGTTGACTTCTATGTCCTTGAAATGGGAAATGATGATCAAACAACACCCATCCTTTTGGGTAGACCCTTCTTGTAGACCGCAAAAACAAAAATTGACGTGTCTAGTGGTTCATTAACCTTAGAGTTCAATGACCAAAAAGTAGAGTTCAATATCTTTGACTCTACGAAAAAACAAATTAAAGATCAATCTCTTTGCTCTTTAAATGTTTTTGAACCACAAGAACCGATATTTTTGAAGGAATCTGATAAAACCCTAAATTTCCAAGAAAGGGAGAAAATTGAGCATATGGAGTCATTTGCGGTGGGAATGGAATCATTGAAAAGCGAACTAAAACCACCTACAGTTGAGGTGGTGGTAAGAACGAAAGTTCGACCTTACTGGAAAAGACCGAAAAAGAGAAATGAAACATGGCCAAACTGAGCCTTAAAGAATAAAAGGGATGTTCATGATCCCACATAAATTGAAAATAAAAATAAAAATAAGGTCGTGTCGCGACGTTAAATAAGGCGCTTCCTGGGAGGCAACCCAAGTTTTGTTATTTCGAGTGTTTAAATTTCATATTTCATAATTGTTGGAGAGATCAAAGAGAGAGAGAGGGCACTAACCACATGTTTTTCGAGGAGAAGAAAATACATGTTTTGACCATCTGGGGATATACCCGATCGGGTACCACATAGTACTCAGTCGGGTATGGCTAAAAAAGAGGAACCGAGTCACTACTCGATCGAATGAGTATAATTTTTTTTCAAGAATGCATGTATACTCGATCGGGTACAAATACATACCCGGTCGAGTATTCATAGAAAGGCGAAGCTAAATGGAACCTGCTCCCAGCACTCGATCGAGTACAGGGCTCAAAATGTGGAAAAAGAAACATACCCGATCAGGTGCTACTTCCTACCCGGTCGGGTATAGCTGGAAAACCAACACCCAAAACAGCCTGCCTCCAACACCCGATCAGGCACAACACAATACCCGGTCGGGTAAGCCTGGAAAACTGAAGCCTCAAACACACTGCCTCGTATACCCGATCGGGTATAACACAATACTCGATCGGGTACACCTGCGTTTTAACCCCAAACAAGCCCCAAAAACTCCATCTTCCTCAACTCTCAACCCAAATTTTCGAACCCATCTCCCCCAAACTCCATTTTTTAACCTTCTCTCTACCATATCCCCCTCATTTCTCCATAAAATCACCCCATTCCACCACCAAAATACTCCCCTCACTCTCCTCTACACACCCATACCCATAAACCCAACTTTCCCCCAAATTCCCAAAGGTACGAAAAACCCTACCCCATCTTCGAATTTTGGAGTTTTCAAGCCTCAAATCACATCAAAATGGCACCAAGAAAGAGCAAAGGAGACAGGTCCAACAACATGGCACCGATCCCAGGCTACGAGGACCTCCATTTCGCCGACAACGAACACCGAGCTCGATTCCACACCACAATTCCAAGGCAAGTTAAACCTTCTCATTTTCTATGCGACGAGGCTCTACGTGAACTAGGCATTTATAGGAGTACTAAGCAATTCTTTCATGAGTTGGATATGAACCGTATTTTCAAAATGAAATACAACTCTAACGAAAGAATTGTCTATGAATTCATGAGCTCGATGAAGTTTGAAAGCGATGAGGCTTATTTTAGGGATGACAAACTCACGTTTCGTATGTTTAACCAAAACTATTCAATAATGAAACTTGAGTTTGCCGAACATTTTGGCATCCCCGTCCCCTACGAAAGAGCCATTTCCGATAACACTGTTTTCGGTCATACACTCTGGACAAAAATGACCGGTGAATTGAAATTTAGCTCCTCCCAACTGTACATTAGCCATGTCCAACACCCCGTCCTGCGGCTATTTTTGAAATTCTTGGCAAATTGCTTGCTTGGGCGTCCCAACAACCATCACAATAGGATGGGGGATGTATGTTTGATGTTTGTAGCTTTGTTCCGTCGTACTGTGGATTTCAATCTGTGCAATTTAATGTGGGCACATTTAAAAAAAGAAAGCACGACGAGAGGGTCAATTATTGTGGGAGGTGTGGTTATGCATTTGGTGAAAAAGTTCGGGTATACGGATGATTCTCCTATACCTGACTACTGTTTGATGAACATGGCTTGGTTAGGCCACTCGGGATGCACAGCTTTTTCCCACACGGTGTATGGTGATGAACAACCAATAAACATGTACAACTGGCTCATACACCCAAAACCAATTAAAAACTTCATCATGCCTAACCAAGACCTCCCCAAACTTTTGTACAAAGTAGATGTACCCCACTACTTGTTCCCGAATGCCCTTCCACCACATCTCCAAGACCCTCAACACGATCATCCCGAGGACGAACCTCACGCCGAACCACATTATCACGAGGACATGGACACAGATATCTCTTAACAGCCCCATGACCCTCCACCTGTTAGCAAATTGATGTAACGTACCTCGAAAGTACGGCAGCGGAAGTTTAAACTTTTTCCAAACAGATCTTCCCTGATTATGACAAAATAACGAATATGATAATAATAACATATCTGAGTTAGAACTTACAGATCTTCCAGCATAGCGGTGATAATCCTTGACCTTTGGTATCAACGTGATTTCTCCTTCCTGAAAGAACGGTTATATCTCCCTAAGAGAAAGGCTAGGAAATCTCTTCGCAGAGAAATAAACTGGTAATACTGAATCTGAAAACCGGTCCCGAATTATAAAGGAGAATGGTGTATTTATTACTAGTTCTAAACTAGTTTCCCAATCACAATGAAAGTCTTATTCATTAATGAGTTCTAATAATTAGGATCAATGTCATTTATTTAATCAAATAAATAAATAAAACAAACTAATCAATAATATGGGGGGAAGTGGGCTGCACGCCACTTTCCACCCTTACTATATTATTTATTTTATTTTATTTATTAATTAAATATTAATTAAATAATATAAATAATAATAATAATAATAATAATAATAATAATAATAATAATTATCAAATCACAATAAGACGAAGGCTAGGGAGTGGCTTTAGCCGCTACCCTACCTTTACTCTATATATATTATTATTATTATATTATTTATTATTATTTTGATATTTCTTTTAATCTAATTCCAAAATGTATTAAAAGAAAATATCAACCATATTTAATTATAAATACACTTTAATTAAGTATAATAAATCTAATTTATTTTACTTAATTAATTCTATCAAATAGAACTCTCATTCAACTTCATGAATTAAATATGTTTAATCTAATTAATATTTAATCCATTTTCAGTATTACGAATTAAATATAATTTAATCCAATTAATATTTAATTCGTTCTAACAGTTCAACCGGAAGGTATAATCACTTGTTGTGTGACCCATAGGGCTTTATATATTAAGCTCTAATCAAATTAAGGTCTTATTAGAATCCCTAGACGATTTACCAGACAAACTTAATATATAAGGACGTTTGCGAGGACTATTCAAACTCCCTGTAATATAGAGCCCATAGCGATACGGTCCTTTCATTCAGCGAACATTCAACTAAGTCTAGAATATGATATAGTGTCTATCCCAATAACTCAGTCTCTGTCTCTCAATCTTTCTAGATGATCCTGTTGGGAATATTTTATGGTGTTCAATCTAGTTAGTTATCTTTGTATTTGTGTAGTTATCAATTAAACGTGTAATACGGGCCACAAATGTGTATCAGCCCCGGGGCTTCCTTGTAACCCGTAAGTTAGCCAACTTCTCCTATAAAAGGAGGCTAACTTACGGGAACCCTAACGATCGAATAGAGGCTTTAGAGGCGTAGAGGCGAGATAGAGAGATAGGGTTTGCCGCTGCTCTCCTTCTCCAGGGAGAGCAGCGGCCAGTTTACACGGTATACCAGATTCGTTTGATTTTCTCCATATCTTTCTATCTGCTTCGTCTTCACTGCTTATGTTTGTTGTTTGTTAAGTATACTGGGTCTATCAATTGGTATCAGAGCAGAGGCGTGAAACAGGTTGAATGTATCTGCGATTTTCTTGGATCTAACGAAGAATGCTCTGCTTTTCTTCTCTTTTTCTTCATATAGAGTTTTGCTCCTGTAATCTTCAAAGCCGATCCAGCAGCATAAACTCTTTCGATTTCTGCAAATTTTCATTTTTTGAAGAACTCTCAATGAATTGCGAGTTTATGCCTTTAACACTGCTGCAGAAACGATTTTGACTTGAAACAGATACAGGAGGGATCGCGACCTTTAGGGCTATTCAGAACAGTTTTCAGATTCTCAAAATTCGACATTTTTTAAAATCGAGAGTTTTAAACTCGCGGGCATGAACTCGAGTTCGTAAACTCGCGGTCATGAACTCAGGTTTGTAAACTCGCGATCATGAACTCGAGTTTGTAAACTCGCGGTCATGAACTCGAGTTTGTAAACTCGCGGTCATGAACTCGAGTTTGTAAACTCGCGGTCATGAACTCGAGTTTGTAAACTCGCGGTCATGAACTCGAGTTTTAAACCTCGAGTTCTGACCTCGAGTTTTTAAACCTCAAGTTTTTAAAATTTGAGAGTTTTGGAATTGCGAGTTTTGGAGTTTATTTCGAGTTTTAGGAACTCGATGTTTTGGATTTCGACATTCCAAAAAAAAATTCAGAATTTTCGGAATTTCTCGATGTTTTGAATCTTTCAAAGTTTGCAGTTTCTTGGAACTCATAATTCGAATCTTGACATCCTTTGCAGTTCATCGAAGCTTTACATTTTAGATATCTGAATGATTCCCTGTTTATCAAAGTTTTAGAAGTTTTCGATGTTCTGATGTTTTTCAAACAACAAGTTTTCGATATTATGAGGTTTTTCGAAACTCCAAAGTTTTCGAGGTTCCAAACATTTTGAAATTCTGAAGATTTCGTTATTCTGAGGTCTGTTTTGCAGGTGGATTTCGTCATTACTCTTCAAGGCAAACTCGAAATTAAAATCTCCAGATTTGGATTTCGAGTTTTTGCCTTAGAATTTTGTTTAAATTCACCTGCTCTCGAAATTCAACATCGAGAACCTCAACCTCGAAGATTTTCCTCAAAAACTCAAAATTAGAGATTTCTGCGACACCGCACTGTTTTGGCCATAACTTTTGACTCGGTGATCCGATTTGAGCAAACCTTTTTGTGTTGGAAAGCTAACGCAAAGATCTACATTAATTCTTGGCTTATGTCACAGAACCCAATCTCACGCGCCCTCACTCGCAGCCTTTGAGGGTCAAAACGTTAGTTTTCCGACAAACATTGTAAATCACCGATGTCCAGGTCAAAACTTAGACAAATCTGTTCAAATTCTTTCAAAGTCAAACCTGAGGTCAAACTTTTTCTAAACCTAACTGTAAAGGTCCGAAAATCGTAGATAATTCAATCAACCTCACGTCAACGGTCATCTTACAACAATCAACAATCAACTGCTGAAGCCTCCCCTGACTCATCAACATTATGTAATCTTCAATATGCTGAAATTCTACATGGTGAGCTCAGGGAACCGTCATGTGTGGTACTTGTTCAGATTTCTCCACACACATGGCAGGTATGACAAGCTGTGAGCAATCAAACCTTGCACATTCTGAGGGGGAGTTTCAGTTTTCTCCTCCTGGCGCCTTACATCGACAAAGCAAGGAATCTCTCAACGGATGCAACATTCTAGGGGGAGTGATCAATGTTATCCTTCCCGGTGCCTAACAATGACAAAGCATACCGAGTGCTCCAGTTGAGGGGGAGTACGTACAGAGAGAAAATGAAGAAAGTAATGAGAGAACATGTCCCTATGGCTTAGTAACCCAACTAAGCCTACCCAAGGGACAAAGCCGAGCGCAAGTGAGTGAGTGAGCAAGTGAGTGAGTGAAAATTATGAGCATTAGGAAGCAGAAGGCTCAAGTGAGAAGTAAAACAATAATCAATGATGAGTCTGCTACCTCAACTGCCTGCTATGTATTGAACATTTACTCCTAGCCACTCAAACACTCTGGACAATTCCCAAATACGTTCAGGACTGATTTAATCAGATCCCGGGTAGAAGTCACTGCATCTTGTCCAACAGTGCATGTTGAACCCTATCCAAGACCACTCACTTGTCTCCTAACAGACAGGTGTTTAATCATATTTCACGGGGAACCGCATCTCTCATTACTATCTCCTTCCGAGGCAAGTAATACTGACTACAGTGGCCTCAGCCCCATGCCACTGAACTTTCATTGATCACGTCGTGTCTAGTTACTCACGTCCCAATTGTTTTGAAATTTTCTAGGACACAGACACATTTTAGAGTCAGTTGCTAGTCTTCAAGACTTGCGAGAACTTCCATAGGGCTCATCTATTACAGATGTAGACCAATAATTGGAAGGAAGTCCTGCTGTTGCAACACAAGAATCACCAACATTTTCAGGCCATTGCTTTAGAGTTTATCTCTATAGTGATGATAACGGGCGTCTTCACGACCCCGGGGGGCTACGTTATCTTCTTTACATTCTGCTTGTTTTTCTTGTTTTTATTTCTGCAGAATAAAAGAATAAAGGCATGACGCCCCGAGTTATCGGATCGTCATGAGGGGGAGAGTTGTCCACATGCTGTTAACTGTCAAAAAAAAATCATTCTGGGACACTTCTCTCCTCCAACACTCTCTCTACTATCTCCGCATCTCAAATGGTCAGCTACGCTCACAACTCAACCATCATTATGTTCCACTGTGCCACCGACAAGTTCTCCTCTAAAGCACTCATTCCAAATAGTCAAAAAGACTACATTGTGGAGGAGACATAAGTCAAATACTCGTGTCCTGAAGATGAATTCCATGGGCGTCTCCTATTCTCCAAAGAATATTCATTCTAGAGGCGTCACCAGACTTCATCCAAGCTGATCAAGAGCAACTTCTGGAAGGCAAGGACTACATGCAAGATACTGAAGGTCCCTCAACCCCCGGCATCAAAGATCAAATAGTCAAGAAGACATCAAAGGGGAGATTGCAAGGATTTCTTCAGATAGCCTTCTTCAGAAGTCAAGTTCAAAGACAAAGGAAGCTCAATAACAACAAAGACAAAGATATCTGCGCTGCAATCCCTCTTAAGATTATTAACCACGACCGTGCATTAATGTTGGGAATATTTTATGGTGTTCAATCTAGTTAGTTATCTTTGTATTTGTGTAGTTATCAATTAAACGTGTAATACGGGCCACAAATGTGTATCAGCCTGGGGGCTTCCTTGTAACCCGTAAGTTAGCCAACTTCTCCTATAAAAGGAGGCTAACTTACGGGAAACCTAACGATCGAATAGAGGCTTTAGAGGCGTAGAGGTCAGATAGAGAGATAGGGTTTGCCGCTGCTCTCCTTCTCCAGGGAGAGCAGTGGCCAGTTTACACGGTATACCAGATTCGTTTGATTTTCTCCATATCTTTCTATCTGCTTCGTCTTCACTGCTTATGTTTGTTGTTTGTTAAGTATACTGGGTCTATCAGATCCATAACGATCACATTCGATATCCAAAACGAATATATCTTTGCATTGGCCAATGACTTTATGATCCATCTAGATATGAGAAGTAGAATGTTCTCTCTTAATCTATTATGAGGAATGAATCCTTTCTTGGCTCAACTACTACTCCATGTGCTTCGTGATGCACCCAACACATGCCGTATCTACCCGATTGGAGTGCAAGCGTTGGTCATGGTCAAAGTACATCAGTTCGCACATGTAGTACGTATTGATCTCAAGTCGGAGGACTGTTACACTACTCTATACGCCGATAATCCCATAGACACATGAATAGAACTTATCAAATGGTTTCTCGGTGGGTATGCCAATATTCTCTAAAATATCTATGTGACCATCATGAATTACAGGAACTCATAGTCGTGAGATCAACTATACTTTCTAAAAGTATGATGCAGTCCACATACCAATCTTATCGCATATCATCAATATCCCATTCTTGATGATCATTGATTGGGGCTATTTTAGGACCTTATGTTATATCATATAAGCTCCCACTTACTTATTAACAACATAAATCCAAGGGAACACAATTACGAATAAAACATTGACAATCGAAAAACAATCATTCATAAAGTGTAATACCGTGTATATATCAAATATAAAAACTAAATGTGATCAAGTACATATGTCTTTTAAAAAAATGATTGTGGCTAGGACATATATACTAACAATCTCCCACTTGGCCTAGTGCCAATCACCAATGCGTCTAACACCTAGATTCTCAAAATGTCTAGTATGTTTCTCGCAGCTCAAAGGTTTGGTGAAGGGATCAGCCAAATTGTCCTCAGTGGAAACATGTTCTATTGCAATCTCTCATCTTGCTATCTGCTCTCGAATCACATGATAGCGCCTCGGCACATGTCCATTTCTCTTGTCGCATCTTGGTTCCTTTGCTTGTGCAACAGCACCAGTATTGTCACAATAAACGATTATTGGACGACTGTCATTTGGAACAACCCCTAATTCTTTGAGGAATTCACGTATCCATACGGCCACTTTAGCTGCTTCTGATGTAGCAATGTACTCGGCTTCTGTTGTCGAATCAGATGTAGTGTCTTGCTTGGAACTCTTCCAGTCTACTGCTGCTCCATTGAGATTAAAAACATATCCTGATTGTGATTTATAGTCATCCTTATCTATCATGAAGCTAGCGTCAGAGTAACTGGATGCTATTAGTTTCTCTTGTCCACCATAAACCAAGAAATATTCTTTAGTTCATCTAAGATACTTAAGAATAGTCATAACAACACTCCAATGCCGTTCTCCTGGATTATTTTGATATCGACCAACAATACTAAGTGCATCAGCCACATCTGGCCTGGTACAGATCATAGCATACATGATTGAACCAATTGCAGAAGCATATGGAATCCCTCTCATGTGTTTGATCTCATCATCAGTTGAAGGACTATCCTTCTTTGATAACGATATCCCATGACCCATCGGGAGGAATCCTTTCTTAGATTCTTCCATTTTAAATCGATGTAGTATTTTGTCAATATACGTGGATTGTGAAAGACCCAACATCCTGTTAACTCTGTCTCTATAGATCTTAATCCCAAGGATATAACAGGCTTCACCTAGATCTTTCATCACGAAGATATTGGATAACCATTCTTTCACGGACTTCAATAAGGGGATATCATTCCCTATGATCAAAATGTCATCAACATAAATGACCATAAAGACCACGCTATCCTTGCTACGTTTTGTATACACACACACGTCCTCATTGCTTCTGATGAAGCCAAACGATTTGACCGCTTCATCAAAATGGATATTCCAACTCCTTGAGGCTTGCTTTAGCCCATATATGGATTTCTCAAAATTACATACTGATTTGGGATTTGACTTGGATATAAAACCTTCAGGTTGTACCATGTACACCTCCTCCTTGAGGTTTCCATTAAGGAAAGCAGTTTTGACATCCATTTGCCAAATCTCATAATCATAGTATGCTGCTATCGCAAGCAAAATTCGAATGGACTTGAGTTTTGCAACTAGCGAATAGGTGTCACTATAGTCAATTCCCTCTCTTTGACTATAACCTTTAGCCACAAGCCTAGCTTTGTATGTTTGTACCTTGCCTTCGGCATCAATTTTCTTCTTGAAAACCCATTTGCATCCAATGGGTCTAACCCCAACAGGCAAGTCAACCAAGTTCCATACTTGATTGATATACATCGAGTCCATTTTAGATTTCATGGCCTCTCGCCACCTCTCTGAATCAATATCTAATATTGCTTCAGTGTAAGTCCTAGGTTCATCCTTGTCAGGAATTTCAACATCATCATGATCCTCCATGAGGAAGCCAAACCTAGTTGGTTCATGATGAATCCTAGTAGACCTACGAAGTTGAATATTTTGTGATTGTTCAGGCTGCTCATTCTGATTGTGAAGAGGTTCTCTTTCATTGGACTGTCCAATGCTCGGATAATTTTCTGGTGCTACACTTTTAAGTGTTTCCAGAGAAGGAGAAGTAGGTGCAGAAGGAATGACAACCATGTCATTTCTTTCATGCCTAATAGGAACCACTTGCTGGTGCGAGGTGCTTCCTATATTACTCCCACTAGCTGAAGGATATCCTCCTAGAGACATACTTCCGCTTAATCCTCCCACTGAATCCTTGTTTCGACCATCTAACAAGTCTTCATCCTCTATGTTATTTTGTGATTCTTGAATTTCTTCTAGTACTATCTTCTCACGATTGAATTCCTTGAATACCAAGTCTTCTTCTAGGAATCGTGTCTATCTGGAAATAATGATTTTATGTTCCTCAGGATGATAGAAATAGTATCCCCTAGTTTCTTTAGGATACCCCACAAAATAACATCTCTCACTTCTAGCTCCTAACTTGTCAGTGTGCAATTTCTTTACATAAGCAGGGCAACCCCACACTTTAATATGTGAAAGAACAGGCTTCTTATTACACCATAACTCATATGGTGTCTTTTGCACTGATTTAGATGGAACTCTATTCAGAATGTATATCGAAGTTTGCAATGCATACCCCCAAAGAGATGTTGGAAGAGACGTGGAATTCATCATGGACCTAACCATGTCTAACAAGGTTCTATTTCTCCTTTCAGAGACACCATTCAATTGAGGTGTTCTTGGATGAGTCCATTGTGACTGAATTCCCTGACCTTTTAAGTAATCAAGAAACTCCTTACTCAAGTATTCCCCTCCACGATCAGATCGTAGAGTCTTGATACTCTTGTCAAGTTGCTTCTCTACTTCAGCCTTATACTCCATGAATTTCTCAAAAGCTTCTGATTTGTGTTTCATAAGATACACAAATCCAAACCTAGAGAAATCGTCAGTAAACGTGATGAAGTAAGAAAAACCTCCTCTAGCTTGAGTTGGGAATGGTCCACACACATCTGTGTGAACCAATTCAAGCACTTCTTTGGCCCGTAGTCCTTTTCCAAGAAAAGGTTTGCTCGTCAATTTAGCTGAGAGACACGAATCGCAATTACCATATGATTCAAAATCAAATGGTGTTAAGTAATTTAATTTACTTAACCTTGCTATTGTGGCTTCATTAATATGACCAAGTCTACAATGCCAAAGATAGGTGGTATTTTTAAGATTACTTAACCTTGGTCTTTTATTTTGTATATTTAATATGTCATGTCTACAATTAAGAACATATAAACCATTCATAAGAGGAGCATTTCCATACACAATACCATTTTGTGAAAAACAACAAGTGTTATTAGCAAAATGAAAGGAAAAACCCTCAATGTCTAACATAGGAATGGAAATTATGTTATTTGTTATAGAAGGAACAAAATAACAATTATTTAGTTCTAATCTATAACCACTGGGTAAATCTAATATATAAGTCCCTACACGTTCAGGAGCAACTTTTGCTCCATTTCCTACACGTAGGTCAATCTCACTCAGCTTAACTGCTCTACTGTCATTTAGACCTTGCACAATATTGCAAAATATGTGAGCCACAAGCCGTATCTAATACCCAACAGTGAGAGTTAGTTGTAGACATATTAATATCAATGACCAAAATGCCTAAGCTAGAAGCACTCGGTGCTTTGGCTAGATAAGTCCTGTATAGCTCACAATCTCTCTTCCAATGTCTTATCTCTTTGCAGTAGAGACATACATCCTCTGGTACCCCATCAATGTGATTCTTCTGGATGTCCTTGTCAAACATGGCTAATTCAGAAGAGCTAACATCGAGGATCTCGGGTACACATGTATCAAATACATGTTCGGTATTTTCTTGCCTAAGAACTAAACGCATATTTTGTTCCAAGTCTAGAAAGTTTGGTTCAATCAGATTATTTGTATCCAAGATACTTCTCAATGATAAATTCGACATACCTAAAAGCCTAAAGAAGTTCAAATAGAACGGAATTAAAATCATATATTAATTCCTATGATCACATCTAGTTAACTTAATAATATGGACTTTTAATTATTTAGCTCCCACTATTTTTACATGCTCTTTGACCCCAATAAAAGGAACATGGAATGTTTTACAATCATAGTGGCCAAAATCCTCATTCATACTATTACAGTTCCAGCTTGGGCTGATCACTGCAATAATATAATGGGTAGGTCCCCAGACCAATTGCGTCCAAGCAACTTTTGGTTGATCAATTTTTAATTGATCGACATCCTTAAATTAACGTTGACGCTTGGGCGACTCGAGCTAATTTAAGTAAGTCAAAACCATCACACGATCACAAACAATTGTACCTATAAATTAGTTCTATATTTTGTCGAATGGAATAAACACTTGGGTGAAATATTCTTCAACGAAAAAATATTTCTACTAATTTAATTATGATGGGTGAACGTTTAGCGGGATTTTAAATTACTTTATTTAATCAAGATGCTAATAACATATTATCAAATAATATGTTAATGAGATCTAACTCAGACAGATAAATTAAAGCATGCAATATAAATCTAATTTATAACAGATATCATTCACACACTAATAACATAAGCATGCTTGAAAACAATAATAACAACATAACTATTGATCAAGTCAAAATCATTGAAATTAAGTTATCATTTACATCTAATTAAAAATCACTTAAATTTATTAAAACATTTCTTACATAAAAATGTCATAATGATTTTGTTATTCTGTTTCTAAAGAATCGGTAAAGCACTTCTAATTTGCACCAATTTTATAGAAAACAGGAATCACACTTTAAATTGATGTGAAAATAATTCAGCCCTAATGTTCTCAAAAAAAAAACCAAAGACCGAAACACAATTTCAGGTTGCAACAATGTATCAAGACTTTTGTAACTCTCAAGACTTAAGTAATCCAATCACTATTAAGTCTTAATAAAAGTCTTTATAACAAAAACAACTACCTGAGTCCTTGACAGGTTAAACTAACCTCAAAGGAAGTACTAACTCTTGGTGAAAAATTAGTCCGAACAAAAACAGAACGAAGAACATAACGGAGAAAACAATTTCTCCGTCAAAATTGTCGGAAGTAGCAGCAGCATACGGAGAAAAACCGTGGCTCGATCGTGAACTCAGATTATTCATTAGATTACGATTAAGGTCGATTTCAGATTTCAAAATTTCTGAAACTAAAAACTCAGTGCGCAGCATATAACATTAACTTTTGATATCAAAATCAATCAGTGAACAAATTCGGAAACCACATTACGTAAAAATATAGTTTCCAAAAATATATTCCACCCACAGAAGTACTATCCAAAAATTCGTATAATGTCATTAGAATCAGTTTGGCTCTGATACCACTGTTAGGTAATTGATGTAACGTACCTCGAAAGTACGGCAGCGGAAGTTTAAAATTTTTCCAAACAGATCTTCCCTTATTATGAAAAAATAACGAATATGATAATAATAACAGATCTGAGTTGGAACTTACAGATCTTCCAGCCCAGCGGTGATAATCCTTGACATTTGGTAAATAACGGTTAGATCTCCCTAAGAGAAAGGCTAGGAAATCTCTTCGCAGGGAAATAAACTGGTAATACTGAATCTGAAAACCGGTCCCGAATTATGAAGGAGAATGGTGTATTTATACTAGTTCTAAACTAGTTTCCCAATCACAATGAAAGTCTTATTCATTAATGAGTTCTAATCGAATTAGGACCAATCTCATTTATTTAATCAAATAAATAAATAAAACAAACTAATCAATAATATGGGGGGAAGTGGGCTGCACGCCACTTTCCACCCTTACTATATTATTTATTTTATTTTATTTATTAATTAAATATTAATTAAATAATATAAATAATAATAAATAATAATAATAATAATAATAATAATAATAATAATAAAATCACAACAAGACGAAGGCTAGGGAGTGGCTTTAGCCGCTACCCTACCTTTACTCTATATATATTATTATTATATTATTTATTATTATTTTGATTTTTCTTTTAATCTAATTCCAAAATGTATTAAAAGAAAATATTAACCTTATTTAATTATAAATACACTTTAATTAAGTATAATAAA